>JARQOC010000004.1:108374964-108974964 GCA_033576535.1 Allobates femoralis
CCGTTTAATTAAAAAAAATAAAAAGTTCTATAATTTCCATGGATACCCCTGCTGAGCGCAAATGTGCAAAAATTCTTTCTTCCCCTCATTTTATTCTGAACCTTTTTGACTTGGTATAAAAAAATCAAATAAACCCTTTGTTGCTATAAATCCCGTGCCAATTCATATTATTATATCTCATTTTCAAAGCCTGGGAGACAAAATTCTTCTGTTTTAGATACAAGCAAAGCACTGTCAGAAAAAAAAAAACACCCGGTATAATGACAGCCAGATGTAGGTCTTGCAATCACTTTTTTTTCTGTGGCAAACTCCCCCTTTCCATACTATGGGGGGACTATGTGGGTTTAATGTGATGAGCTGGGTGCACGCTCAATGGACGGTACTCAAGATAAGAATAACCCTGACTTCCCCTTCCCTTGGGAGAAAGGCAGTTTCCAGGGGGGCCCTTTCCAACCCTTCCTCTGCCTGACAGAAGACAAGATGATTGCCACCATTAAATGAAAAATGGGTGTAGTACATACCTCAAATAAAACCCCCCCTTTTGGGGTGGCTCATACACCCGGGGGTTAAGTGCACTTGTCCCTTTACATATTTGATAGTGTTCCCACTACAAATTAACTTGGGAAAACAGATTACCAAGGGTCGTTTTCAATAGGCATTCTCCCCTTTTATTGGACAATTCTTTTCAAAAAATTTCCCCAAGAATGAAAAAAACAGCCAAAATTTTATAACAGGAGCCGCTGCACCGGGGGCATTCCACCCCGGCACCATAATACAGAAGACCTATCATCCTTGCCGGCGTTATATAAAATTTTGCAAGGGCCTAAGGTTTTTGAGTAAATCCAGAACAAGCCTCATTTTTTCCACATGGATCATACAAAAAATTACAGGTGAACCATGTGGCAAACCAACATAAGAAAAAAAATATAGTTTTTAAAAAAAAAAAAAAAAAAAAAAAAAAACCGGTGAAAAAAAAAAATAATTTGTAATTTTCATGGTGTATTTAAATGGCTAATTATCAATTTTTTAAAAACCAACGGAAAACCCCCTTCGCCCCAAAACCCTTCCCCCAGTCGTCGGGGGGGTAGAATTTAATTTTTGGGCGCGAAGCGCCCAATGCTGCGCGAGCAAGCCGCGAGGCCATTGCGAGCGCTGGTCAGGGGCGAGCAATGGCCCGAGGCCATTGCAGTCGCTGGCCCCCAAAATCACCCCCGGGCCCGGGGGTACAACCTTGCGATTTAAACCCCTCAGGAGCGCGAGAAAAGGCCCCGAGGCCATTGCAGTCGCTGCCTAGCCGCAAATCGTTTCCCGGGGGCCCCCTGGACGGAGGGGCACTGCCGCCTCCGCTCCCCCAACCCCAAATTGCCACCCCCCCCCCTTTCCCCCCGCCCCCTATGTCCGCACAGCCCCCCCCCCAAGTCCCACAGCCCCCCCATGTCCCACACCCCCCACCCTTTTCCGCACAGCCCGGCCCCATGTCCCACACCCACCCCTATGTCCGCACAGCCCCCCCCCATCCGCACAGCCCCCCCCCATTCCGCACAGCCCGACCCCTATGTCCCCAAAAGCCCGACCCTAGTCCGCACAGCCCCCCCCTAGTCCCCCAAGCCCGCCCCCTATTCCCCACCCCACCCCTATGTCCCCACACCCCCCCTATGTCCCACAGCCCAACCCCCTATGTGCACACCCCCCCCCCTTTTCCGCCAGCCCGCCCCCCTATTTGACGCCCACCCCTATGTCCGCAAAGCCCGACCCCTTGTCCTCACAGCCCCACCCCATGTCCGCACAGCCCGCCCCCCTTGTCCGCACAGCCCACCCCTATGTCCGACCCCCCCTATGTCCGCACACCCCACCCCTAGTCCCCCCAGCCCGACCCCTATGTCCCCACAGCCCGCCCCTATTTCCCCACCCCGCCCCAAGTCCCCACGCCCCCCCCCATGTCCGCACGCCCCCCCCCCCATGTCCGCACACCCCCCCCCAAAAAACAACCCCCACTAATGCCACACGCCCCCCCATGTCCGCACAATTTTCTGTCTTCTTGTCACGATCCTCCCCCCGGCCAGCCGCTTTTCCCCCGGCCCCGGGGGTCTTCTCTCTTCTTTCCGCCTCTCCCCTCTTCGTCCCCCCCGGGGATTTCTTCTTCTTTTTTCGCTAACTTCCACCTCCGCTCCTCTTCCTTTATTAATAGAAGAGAAAAACCCCCATTCTACCTTAATGAGATCTGAGGCCCTTTCTGTTGGTCGCTGTATATGCCCTCAGCCCAAAAAAAAGAGCCCCCAAAACTAGGCGCAGTTTCATTCGGTCCCCCTTTTTTTTTTCCCCATTTTCAAAATTCCGGGTTCGGGGGATTTTATGGCCCCCACCTGGGTTTTATTTGTCGGCCCTAAAAAACCCGGGCCAAACCCTAATGCATCTCTATGGGCAGTCCCCGATTTCGGATTGAACCTGACCAATCCCCAATTCGAGCTGACTGCCCTAACATCATTGTGGTGTGTCCGCGATTTTTGGGCCCCCAAAAGAAACCAGGTGGCCGGCCATAAAATCGCCGACACACCGCTAATGTATTCAATGGGGGGGAAAAAAAAAGGCGGACCTAAAGAGAACTGCTCTCACTCTGACTTAAAAAAATAAATAAATTTAATAAAAAAAAATAATTAAAAAAAATAAAAAAAAAAAATAAAAAAATTAAATTAAAAAATAATAAAAAATTAAATAAAAATAATAATTTAAAAAAAAAAATGCGGACCGAATGAGAAAAGTGTTCACTCCACTTAAAAAAAAAAATTAAATTTTAAATAATAAAAAAAATAAAATTTAAAAATAATTAAAAAATATAAAAAAATTTTTAATTAAAAATAATAAAATAATTAAAAAAAAAAAATAATTAAAAAAAAAAAAAAATGCGGACCCCAATGAGAAAAACTGTGTCCCTCACCCCATTAAAAAAAAAAAAAATTAAATAATAAAAAAAATAATTTAAAAATAATTAAAAAAATAATAAAAAAATTAAATAAAAAATTAAATAATTTTAAAAAAAATAATAATTAAAAAAAAAAAAAATGCGGACCTGATGAGAACGTGTCCACTCTCATTAAAAAAAAAATAAATAAATTAAATAATAAAAAAAATAATTTAAAAATAAATTAAAAAATAATAAAAAAATAAATAAAAAAAAATTAAATAATTAAATAAAAATAAAATTTTAAAAAAAAAAAAAAGCGGACCTGAATAGAATGTGTCTCACTCACCTTAAAAAAAAAAAAAATTAAATAATAAAAAAAAAATTTAAAAAATTTAAAAAATAAAAAAAAAAATAAAAAAAAAAATTAAATAAATTAAAAAAAAAAATAAAATAAAAAAAAAAAAAAGCGGACCTGAATGGAACTGTCTCTCACCTTCCCTTAAAAAAATAAAAAATTAAATAATAAAAAATAATTAAAAAAAATTAAAAAAAAAAAAAAAAAATTTAAAAAAATTTTAAAAATTAAATAAAAATAATAATAAAAAATTAAAAAATATGTAATTATACACCCTTTCAGCGACCCCAAAGAAACTGGGTCTCAGCCCTAAATAAAAAAATTTTTTAAAAAAAAAAAAATTAAAATATAATAAAAAAATAAATAAAAAATAATAAATAATTTAATAAAAAAAAATTAAAAAATAAAATGCTAATAAAAAAGATATTACTGCTAATAAAATTCATTAATGCTAATAATTTTCTATTAAGCTAAAATAATGCATTAATGTATTAATTATGCTATAAGCTTTAATGCTAAATTTATTCTTTCAGGTATTTTAATGCATTAATGCAATAATAATGCTATTAATAAGCTTTAATGCTTTAATTTAAAATTTTTTAATGCTATATTAAGCATTAATGCAAAAAATAATGTTATTAATGCTATAATAATGCTTTAATGCAATAATTATGGGGTTTAATGCAATATTTCCCATTAATCTATTTTGCTAATAAAAAATTCTATTAATCTATTAATAATGCTTTAATCTATTAATGCAATTAATTTGCTATTTTAAAGCTATTAAGCTAATATTTATCCTAAAAAGGTTTTTTAAGCTATTTTAAAGGGGTAAAAAAGCTATACTCTATTAATCTAATTAATGCTATTAATAATGTTATTTAAGCTATTATTAAACAATAATTTTTTTTTTCATTAATGCTTAAAAATTTTTTAATGCTATTAATAAAATATTTTAATGCATTAATTTTTCTATTAAGCTATTTAAGCAATTTTTTCCTATTAATTTTTAATGATTAATAAGCTATTAAGCTATTTTAAATTTGCTATTATTGCTATTTTAAGCTAAATTTACCTATTCTGGATTATTAATGCTATTAAGCAATAAAAACTATTTTAACTATTTTGTAATAAAATGCTATTTTTGCTATTAATAATGTATTAATGCTATTATTAAAGCTAAAATCATTTTTTAAAGCTATTAATGCTAAAAAAAATGTTTTAATGCTTTTTAAAAGCTTTAATCAAATTAATTTGCTATTAATGCTAAATTTTCCATTAAGCAATTTTAACTAAAAATGCTATTTTGGTATTAATTATCTATTAAGCTATTAAATAACTTTTTTAAAGCTATAAAAGCAAAAATTTTATCCTATTAAGGCATTATTAATGTATTAATGTAAAATAAAGCTATTAATGCTAATAAAATGCTATTAAGCTTTTTTTAAAAAATTTTTTATTTTTTTTAATGCAATAATGCATTTAAGCTTAATGCAATAATATTCTATTAATGCTATTAATAATGCATTAATGCATTAATTGCTATTTTGCTAATAGTATCCCCTTTTTTAACTATTAATAAAGCTAAAAAACTAAAATAATGCTATTAAGTAATAAAAATGTTATTAATGCTATTATTAATCAAAAAGCTATTTTAAAACATTAATGTAAAAAAAATTTTTAAAATTTAAGCTATTATAAGTTATTAATCTATTTTTTTTGCTAATAATGCATTATTAATCTATTAACTAATAATAATGAATTTAATTAAATTTAAAAAGCTATAATTATTAATTATCTATTTGCTAATGTTTTTTCCCATTCATGGATTATTAAAACTATTAATTAATAATAATGCAATTTAAAAAAATTTTAAAGCTAAAAAAATGCTATTAATGCTAATAAAATTTATTAATGCATTTTTTAAAGAATAATGCATTATTAATGCTATTTTAAGCTAATAATAAGCTATTAATGCATTATAATGCTATTAATGCTAAAAATTATGCATTATTGCTTTAAGCAATATTTTCCTATTTTTTGGTATAATTTTAAGCTATTAATGCTAATAAAATGCTATTAATGCAATTAATGCTAATAATAAGCTATTAATGATTAATAAGTTATTAATGCATTTTTATCTATTAATTCATTAATGTAAAATTTTTTTCCTCATGGTTTATTTCTTTAATGCTAAAAAAAATCTATTAAGCATTAAGCAAAAATAATGCTATTAAGCTATTAATAATGTTATTATGCTATTATTAAAAAAAAAAAACTATTATTAATGCTATTAAAGCTAATAAAGTTTTAAGATTTTAATAATGCTTTTTTGCTATTAATTAAAACTATTAATGCTAATATTTATCCCCTTAATGCTATTAATCCCCCCAAATAATCTATTAATAATGCATTAATGCTTTAATTATGCTATTAAACTAATATTTATCCTATTAAAATTTTTTAATGCTATTTTGCTAATAAAAATGCTTTTTGCTAAAAATAAAACTATTATGCTATAATAAAATTATTAATTTCTATTATTAAAACTAAAATTCCCCTTTTAAAAGCAATAATAATGCATTAATCTATTAATAAGCTTTAATGCTATAATTATTTTTAAATTAAGTATCCTATTAATGCTATTAATAAAATTTTTTTAATGCTAATTTTAAAATGTATTTAAACTTTAATAAAAAATTATTAAATTCTAATTAAGAATAATCTATTTAAAAAACAATAATTTTTAATTTTAATAAAACTATTTTAATGTTTTTTTTTTTTAAATTTAAATGTTTTAAATTTCATTAAATGCAAAAAAAGCTATTTAATCTATTAAACTAAAAAATAATTAATGCTATTTTAAAATGTTATTAAGCTTTTTTAATGCTAATAAGCTATTTTTAAGCTAATAATAATGAAAATTAATGTATTAATACTGTTTTTAATCTCATAATACTGCAATAAGCTATTAATACTGCTAATTTTTGCTAAAATTAATTCTAAGGTTATATTTTTTCTATTTTTGATGCGATTATTATTTTTAAAAATTTTTTAAAAAAACAATAAAAAATATTTTAGATACCCGATCATTTGCACAGGCTAACCAAAAAATCAAAATAAATTAATGCAGTTCTAGAATCCCGATTTTCATTTGATCGGGCTCCCAGCTAGTAATATCATCAAAGGAATTTGATTGCCACCTAAATCTGGGTGTCGGCTACCAAAAGAGTGTTGGAACTTAGATGACGCAACTGAAGTAGCCAGCAAATGTAGTAAAAAGGGAATTTAAAAGGGATCCTTTCACTCCAAAACCCTCTAAAATAAAAAATTCCCGCCCCCCCCCATTTCCTAAAAATCCCCCTCCTTTTGTTCCTAAAAGCATCCTGTGAAAGTGGAGAAAAAAGTTTAATACTTACTCATTGGGGATTATAATTACGTGACTATATTCTTTTAAACCGGGGGTTTTTTTTGCAGCTCCAGGATCTGCCCTCTCGTCTGTGCTTGTGAAACGAAACTGAAGGCAGGACTAATGATTTGAAATTTTTGTGAGGAAAAAGGGGGGAAAAGGGAAAGCCCACAAGCAAGCAAAACACCAAGACGGGTGGATCCTGGAGCTGCAAAACATATCTTTTTTTTTTGGGGTTCAATTATAAAAAAAATCCCCTACTTCAATTTTTTTGTGTAGACTCTTCATTTTTGGTTGGTGCTCCAACCAAAGGGTTCCTCGCATGATCAGCTCTCCAGTGGGAACCCTTAATGGCCCTTAAGGGTTAAAAAGCCAGCTCAAGGTGCCCCCTTTTAGGGTCTCATCGTCCAGAAATTCCTCGCAGGAATTTCCCAAATTTTTGGGGGGAAGGGGGAGTCGCTGCTCCCAGCGATTTTCTGTTTGGGGTCCCGGTCCCCTGGCTTGCTGTTGCCAGCGATGAGGATGCTGTGCCAGCTGGGGCAGTCGGGTGTTGGAAGGTTCCCCTATTCCTCTCTTTTCCCCCTCCGTGTCTCTGGGTCTGGGGGTGGGTTGGGCATTCATCACATATCGGGTTCGCTGGGGGCAATTTAAATCCTGCCAATTCCTCTGTTTGTTTTGATTTTTTCAGATCTTTTTTGGGGGGGTTAGGCAGTGTTTGTGCTTTCTGATTGGTTCATGGTTTATCTCAATTCTTGGGAATCATCGTTTCCCCCTTTTATTGTGGTTTGCACTGTGTGTGTTTTGTGTGACCCCTTTTGCTGTTTGGTTCCGGGGAAACCCCCTTTTCTTTGCCCTGGTGAAGGTTCTTTGCTAAAGTCCCCCCCCCCTTTCAGGGCCCAATGGTGGGGGAAAGTATTTTCCCAAGCTCAAATGCGCAGCAGTGTGACAGCTAGCAAAAAGATGATGACACACTGCACTTGCTGGTTTGCGCAGTCAGTTCACCTTCACGGGCCCTTCACCCAGTATTGAAAATCAGTTCTATCACTGTAATCGATTTGGGGGTTTTTTAGGTGATAAGCAAGAGATTTCTACAAGCCCCCTTTTGAAAAAGGAAATAAAAAAAATGTCGCAGCAAATGTAATTTTTTCAATATGTCACTGCTGCCGCCCAGTGATTACGTCTGTCTTTAAAATATCCCTCCCAAATGCCCGTGAGGAGTCAAAAAAAGTACAGATATTTTGGAATGGGGGCTAGGAGGAAGAATAATGGTGGGGGATCAATAAGGTGTTTGGTTTTTTTTTTTTGGTGTCTTGTATTAATTTTTTTAATTCAGGGAGACAATCCCCTTTTCAAATGCTTTTAAAAAAAAACCCATTTAGTACTTTCCCCTTTTTTTTTTTTTTTCTTTACCAAGTACTATACCTTATATGCACGAGCCCGACTCCCCCATGGCACTGACAAACTTTTTGCAAAGCCCCTTGGGACACAACAACCTCACCTAGCCAAACGTCAATGCAGGCCCTTGTTTGTAAAACAACGTTAAAAATTTTTTCGGTCTCCATAGAAAATCTATCAAGGAACTGTCAAGGCAGTGCCCTAACCTGATGAACCTTAACGGTATTAAGGGGGAACTGGGGGTTCAGACAAAGAGATGAATCCAACAAATTATTTCCTCCAGTTCTGTATCTCATCAACCTGAATCGCCCAAAAACAAATAACACAAGTCCCAAACTACAAGAGGGAGGAAGAGAGAAACCACGACCAAACAATATGGGTCCCTATACCCCCTTTTCTAAATCACCCTAGTAATAGCAATTGCCTGTTTCAATTAATAACTAGGTTATTCAATGGGATGTTTTTGTCACAAAAGCCTTTTCAGATATATCATAATCTTAATGGGGTAAAAAGATAACCCCCGTTTAGGATCCTTATAAAAGGGAAGGGACATGAAACTGGGGGCCCCCGGCAATACAGTATTATATGGACCAAAAAATTTTGGGGTGTGTAGTGCTTTTTTTTCCCCTAGAGGCACTGTGGGAAAATTAACCCTGAAGTAATTACCAAAGAGAAAACGTTTTACGCATCCAAACTGTTTCCTTGTCCATGTTGTATTGTTTTAGATATTAAAAAAAAACCTTCAGAATATGAAATACATATTAATCAGTTGTTTGATCATTTTTTGCTTTTTATAGAGGTAGAAGGCTGTTCTTATGGAACTATTGGTTATTAAAAGGTTTTTTTGTAAGTTGTATCTTGGTCTGTATTGAATGTTTAGGATTGGGAAGGAAAAATTTATTTATCCTGAAAAACCTTAATGTAATCCTTTAAATTTAAAAAAAATTTTAAAAGGGGTTCACAAGATTCCCCCCAACCAAAACAGGCTTTGAAAGGGCCATTTAAAAGGAATGATGGTCGCACATGTACATTTTGCTCTATCTCTATAGGGTAGGGGAAAAGTGCTACACCAGCTATCTCTGTCAGCCCAAAAATAAGGGGCAGAGATTTGGCAAACCTGCATGGCTATTGCTTCAGTAAAAAAGGAAAGCACTCCGACCCTTTTCCCCCAGGATCATGCAACCCCAAGAATTTAAAAGATTATGTCCCCGTGGGCTCTTTTTCCCATGAGAACAAATTTTTTAAGTGATAAATTTAAACAAGCCCTCTCCTTCAACCTCCAATGACACATCTTTTTGGGGAAAAAATCTGGAGCCCCAATACACATTAGATGGTTGCCCCCCACAAAAATTTTTGGGGCTTAAAGGGGTCCGTCACCTCCAGAACCCTCCAAAACTGCAAAAAAATTCCCGCAGCATTATCACTAATCTCAACTCTTTTTCTCCCAAAAGCTCCTGTGAAATGCATAAAAACTTTTAAACTACCATTATGATTATAATTGCGGGGTATATTCCTTAGCCCTTGGGGTTTTTTTTTTTGCAGCCTCGAGGACCCCCTCTTTCTGTGCTGGTTTGCTGTGCAGGCTTTGCCCCCCCCCTCTGTCACTCAGAAAAAGCAAATCATTGTCCTGCCTTCACTCCACATCAAGCAGAAGCTGCACAGAGAGGCGGGGTCATGCATTGAAAAAAAACCCCCCAAGGGGGTAAAGAATATAGCATTAAATTTTATAATCCAAAAGAGTAATTTTTAAAACGTTTTTATGGACTTTACAGGATGCTTTGGGGAAAAAGAGGAGTGTGAGATTAGTGATAATATTTTGCAGGGACTTTTTTTGGACTTTAGGAGGCATTTTGGAGGGGACAGGACCCCTTTTAAAAAGGTCCCCGTTACACGCGCAATTTTTGAAAAATATCACAAAAATTTTTGGGCACGCGGTCATTGGGAAAATCTTTTTGACATTTTGGTGAAAAAGTCACAGTGTAGATATCGGGGGTAGCACAACAATGTAGCAACAGCTATCGTTCGCAAAAAAACCCCCAAAAAGGTGCCCTTCATGTTTAAAAGGGCAAAGGTTGAACGACTAGTTATCGCGGTTCCCCCAACGAAGCTGCGGAGGGTTTATGGGGGATCGTTTGTTTTTAGAACATGTTCTCAAATCTGCGATCAACATCCAAAATTTATCGTAGCCCGTTTTGGGTACACGAAATGACGTCCAACGATGACATTTCAACACTCCAAATCCGCATGTTTCAGCGATATGTACCATGTAACGAGCCTTTTCGACTTTAAACACATTGAGTGTGGGGGGGGGGGGTCTTTATAGGGGGCTGTATAATAATAGTTTTAGCCTGAACCTTAAGGGTAAGTGCCCAATTGGACATCGCGTTCTAGACAAAAAAAATCATTCCTTTTTAGAGGCACTAGGTTCTCTGCAGGAAGAATGCAGCCCTCCCCCCAATCAGGTTCTTGCCACTATTTTCCCCCTTTTCTCCTGCCTAAACCTAATGTCTCTGCAAGATAAATTACAAACTGACATGCTGCGCTTGGGAAGCCACAATGCTGTGAGTTTACACTTTTAAAAAAAACAGTGGGCATGGGATTTCTATAAATCCATCACTTTTGCCTGTATAACACAGCGCTGTAAATGCAGGAAAATAAATGCAGCCACACCTGCCAGCCTGATCAGGGATACTAAAACCCGGCCGGGGGCTCCGGTTTAAAGCGATTTTTCCCCTTTTTAGGGTTTTGGCCCCCCCTGGGTAAAAGGGGCCCTGTTCAATAAAGTGAAGTTCTTCAAAGATTAAGGGGGTTTTAATTTGTTTTCTTCGTTCCCCAACATGATGTTCCTTTAGGGTTACCACCCACCCCCGGGGGATGAAAGCAAAATTTCCTTTTCCCCCAAAAGGGTGACGGTATCCCCGGGGGGTGGGGGTGTCAAAAATGTTGTGGGCAGGCCCGGGTTTTTTTAGTTAATACAATTATAAGAAAAAAGGAAAAAGCAGCTCTATAACCTTTACTGTAAAACCCCAGCAGACATTATACATGGTTAGTAGTAAAAACCGGGGTTTGGAAAAAAACATTATGGTGTCCCTTTTTGGGAAACCTAGTGCTCCTCCATTCCCCCTAACCTTTTTTCCCGGTCCCCTGATAAAATTAGGGGAACTGCTTAACCCTATATGATGTACGCCGGTTTTTTTGGGACTTGGATCCCTCATGGGTTCACCGTGGTTTAAAAAACTGGAAACTGGGGGGGGTGGGGTGTTGTAATGACCTCCTCCCCTTTTGGTTGCATAGGGGAACTTTTTAGCTTCTACAGTGAACGGTAAAAATTTGGGGGGGACGGGAGTTTTTTTGGGCCCCCCTTTTGAAAATGCCCCCAAACCCGGGGTTAAGGCCTCGGGCCCCCCCGGGGTGACGGCCCAGGGGCCCCGCACGGGGTGCGGGCCCCCGTCCCTCCAAGTTGTCTCCTTCGTCGGTTTTGATCTTTTTTTTCAACTTCCAAAATTTGTGTTCCCCCTGACAACCCAAACTGCCCCCCGGGGCAGGATTGGGCCCCTTTTCTGGTTTTTGGAGGGGTTGGATTTCTAAAAATTACCGGTCATTCGGTCAAGATATCCCCCTTTGTGGCTGCAATACCCCCCTGTTTTGCCCTTGCGGGGGCCCGGAAACCCAATTTTTTTGGTATTAAAAAGGGGGCAAAGTTGCCCTTTTAAAGTAAATTGGATAATTTATCTGTGGAAAAACTTGAGCTTTTTAAAAATAACTTAAAACATATAATGGTTTTTTCCCAAAACTCCAAACCGATATACCATTTTGAAAGAGGGGGTAAAAAATTTCTAAAGAGCTTCCTCCTGCTGGCCTCATGTGAAATCCCCCTGGTCCCCAGTCATAACACCTGTCTTTAAATACAATGTGCTGCCAGGTTTATTAGCGCAGCTATTTATTTGCAAAGAGTGGATTCTTTCCACAGGGATTTTAACACAAACCTCGGGCTGTCAGTAAATATGCACATTATACCGTATGTAAAACAAACCAAAAGTGAAATGCGCCGGCCGGCGATATTGGTAATGCAGGCTCCTCTCATTATTTCAATCACAGTCTAAATGCACAGTTTACATTTAGGAAATGAATGATTGCTGCACTGGAAAGCAATGGAAGGTGTTAAAATGCCCTAAACAGACCGGATGGGCGATATACTGCTTTATATATAGCTACTGAGGCGGACATATCATCGGTACAACCTGTGCAGATGCACAAGGGCCCAAGAGGTAATGGGGCTAATGTCTACCTCCAAAACAGCAAATACTTATGTCACAGAAACATTATATCACTGCAGAGGGCCTATATACCATTCTCACACAGGGGCCTTTCCTAAAATGAAGTCAACAAGGACTAATCTGAGTAACTGAAGCTTCAAGGACACATATTCTATGCCTCATCTATAGCCATAGTCTTTGGACATAGCCATGACATCCAAGATTACCAATGACTGAATTATAATCAAGACTGTAAAGGCATTAGCTATGAATTACTAATGTGGGTCCCATGAAGAAACGACTGCTTCTTAACATTCACCTATATAAGAGATTCTAGCATGAACATGTTTGCTCTGAGATTTTGGACCCATAAAAGTACACATCCACTTCTCCATTGCAATCGTTGTGCAATGGGGCCAGATTCTTGATATAGGTATACAGAGGTAGGATCCACATTTACCAGACATTTAGGGCATATCTTATGCATGTATCATACATGTCCTTGAAGGGAAAACCTCTTTAACCTTCCTAGCGTTATTCCCGAGCCTGACTCGGGGTTAACATTCACTACCAGAAGCGTTAACCCCAAGTCAGGCTCGGGCTTACCCGCGTTCGCGGCAGATGCGGTGAGAAAACCGCATCTGCCGCACTTGCCGCACTTGCCGCACTTGCGGCGCGGTTGCGGTAATCTGCATAGTAAAGGGAACCAACCACCTCGGATGACCCTCATACACTGTTAATATGTGCCCCTGCAGCCTAGTAAACCATTAGCAGCACTGTTTTTGTGTGAAAAGTGGCTGCAGTAGAAGTGAGATAATGATTGTATACACTTACATGCCTGCGTACTTGAGGGCGTCTCCCTGTGTGTGCTGGCACTTGTGGGCTGTGCTCATCATGTCTGCTCTCCCCCTCCCTTATGCACGCCCCCTCTCAGCCTGCTATAGTGATGTGAGGCTGATTGCGTCATAAAGGGGCGGGGCTAAATCGCGGCATCCCGGTAGCCCCGCCCCTTTATGACGCAATCAGCCTCACATCACTATAGCAGGCTGAGAGGGGGCGTGCATAAGGGAGGGGAGAGCAGACATGATGAGCACAGCCCACAAGTGCCAGCACACACAGGGAGACGCCCTCAAGTACGCAGGCATGTAAGTTTCTAAAATCATTATCGCACTTCTACTGCAGCCACTTTTCACACAAAAACAGTGCTGCTAATGGTTTACTAGGCTGCAGGGGCACATATTAACAGTGTATGAGGGTCATCCGAGGTGGTTGGTTCCCTTTACTATGCAGATTACCGCAACCGCGCCGCAAGTGCGGCGCAAGTGCGGCAGCTATGCGGCAAGTGCGGCAGATGCGGTTTTTTTACCGCATCTGCCGCGAACGCGGGTAGCCCGCTTTTAGCAAAAAATTCAAGACCTAAACAGACCGCCAGGGAGGTTAAAGGACTGTTAAATAAAAAAACAAGTTATTCCCCAACTATGGATAAGGGAATAACTTGATGCCCATTGGGGGGGGTGCAACCACTGAGACCCCAGCAATCCGGAAAGAACGCTTTTAAGCTCCTGAGAACAAGACTCTGTACGCCCATTCTGAATGATCCGCATGCAATGTCTCTACTTCACTAATTGTCTTGGACTGCAGAGTGTAGAACTCAGCAATTTCCAGCAGGTACATAGTCGAAGAATGGAGTGGAGGCCACACATGCGCATCTCCTATAAATTCAGGACAAGGTTCTAAAGCCCCAATCTCTGGATTGTTGGAAGTCCCAGTGGCCAAACTCTAAACAACCAGCTGCTTATCCTCTTCAAAGGATAGGGGATAAAGTGTTTTTTTTTCTTTTGTTTTTGAGGGGAAGAATAATCCATTAAGTTTTTGATATGCTTTGAGTATCAATTTATCACAATTTCTAAGATATCTGCTTTCAGTCTGTGGAAAGCTTACTAGAATGGTGTATGATCATCTTATATTTTGCCACGGCTGGAGCGGGTGTGGAGCCATGCCACAGGACTTGGCCTTACCCTGTGAAGTGGGGCATAACTATGTGGCTACCCGGTCTTCACTAGGGCCTCTGGTGGTGAGATTAGGCTTGTGCCGCAGGTAGCCGCCAGGTACTTCTTGAGGGCAGTCCCAGGCCCACAGCAGCTGACCAGTGTTTCAGGATGCAGGTAACATAAGGCAGAACCCAGAGACACGTGACAACAGAACGGGTGCAGGACACTGATAGTCCTCATCTAACTAGGAGGGCTAAACTAGGACGGACCCATGAGGGACAATACAGAGACAAGATAGAAACCTAAATGGACTAACCAGACAGACTGAAGTACCAAAACAGAACTTGCAAGCAGGCAGGCAATTAAAACAGACAGGACAGGGATAACAGACAGAACTTTCAAACACACAGAAACTAAAGAAACTAACAAAGGTCAGTCCCAGAGTGGATGGAAGAGCAGTCTACAATAGCACCTGGTCACAAAGTCCAAGGAAGCTGAACTCTGCTGGACACAATGACATAAATTCCAGCAGAATCAGACCACGCCTCCATATAGCCAAGATGAAGAGTCTCCAGACAGGAGGTAGCAGCAGGGTTGGGAGCGCAACAAGCTGCCCATGCACAGGGCGACGACATATTTAAAGCACCACTACAGCGTTTTGTTTTTAGCATATTGTGCTTATTTTTTGTGCTGCGATTTTATGCTGCATTTGTATGTACACAAAAGCACTAAAAGCAACACAAACCTATTGCGTTTATGCACCTACAAAGGCAGCACAAATAAGGTGACACACAGACAGGCAGACACACTTTTTCACCCTCTGGCGATCGGTGATGTCTTCCCATGCAGCAGAAGGATCTGTGGATTTCATCCAATCAGAAGCTGGCCATGTGATAGGTTGAGTCATATGACCGGTCACATGGGGCGGCGCAGGTCCTCAAATCACTCGCACAGCCTATTCAGGTGCCCGGAAAGAAGATATCACCGGGGATCACTGTGGGATGGCTGGGGATGGTAAATATTGCAGCGTTTATGCTGTAGAAATCATTTTATAAGAGCATCACAAACACACTGTGGGAATACCCATGCATTTGTGATGCTTTTTTTGGGGGGGGTTAGAATGGAGTCTATGGGGAAAAGTCAAAATGGAGATTTCTGCAATAAAAATGTAGCACCCAAAAATGCATATGTGGGCACAGCTTTTGGAAAAGCACATTGACTTTTATTACAAAGCTGTGGATGCTTCATTTTTGGTGCAGAAATGCAGCCAAAAGACAGCAAAAACTCACAGTGGGCACATAGCCTTATACTCACCTCTTATAGACACCGCTCTGAGCCTGTAATTTCTGGCCAGAAAATAGAAGTTATGTCACAAGTTCTCAAAACAACTATGGGAGCCAGAACGAGGCCAGAATGAGGCTTTCATAGAGATGTAGGAGCTCAGTGAAACACTGGAGATGCTGGTAGGCCAACCAAAGCCGCTGTAGGTGAGTATAACACTATGGGCAGGGGACTTAGATTTAAAGCACCATTACACAGGGGCAATAAAAAAAAAAAAAAACTATGTTGCTTTAACTCCTTGGAGACACAGCCTTTAATTCTTTAATTATTTTGCTCTTCACTTTCCAAGAGCTATCAATTCTGCCATGTTGGAGGGAAGGCTTATACAGATCATTTTTTTTATTAGTAAAAATATTGGTAAGATGTCAGTTTTGTTCTACAGGTCTGTACAGTTATGGTGATATCAAATGTATATATAATTTTATGTTTTACTCCAGGAGGTTGATTTTCACAGGACTAGCTATAATATTGGTGTAATTGGAATACATAAGGCACTCTTATTTCATTTTATTCTATTTTTTGACTGATGAAGTGACCCCAAATCAGTGATTGTTTATTTATTTTATAATTTTAGTGTTGCTAATACAGCATAAATGATATATTTTCTTAGTTTGGACAAGTATACCATGAAAATACTAAAAAGTATTTTTATTTTAATATATTTACATTTTTATACCTAACAACAACCATGCGATGTGCATGTCCACCATAGATTTACAGCAGATATCGCAAGGGAATTAAATGAGTTCTGTGGAAATTTACAAAACTGGCTCAAACAGAACAGTAAAAGATAAGAGAATATAAAACATTTACTATCCCTTCAATACCAACCATTCCAGTGCTGCCGCCCTAGTGGTCCCCCCTGGTAATGGGAGTGATGACCTCCTGTCCATCAGTCACGTGAGATTAAGGGGTTAAGTATTGACAAAATTAGCTAAGAATGACAGAAATTGCAAACTTTATCTTCTTATGATTAAATAATAGTCACAATACATGCAATAATATGATTATTTTATGAACCTTTCTTAGAAGAAATAGTGTATAAAAGCATCACATTTCAAATAAATGTATATTGTTTGAATCTGACATCGCTTACTTTAGATATATTATTTCCCTTGTTTATTATGTATTGTCCTTGTGTCACATAACAATAATGGAGCCAGGCACAAGTAGTTCAACCAGTTCTACGGCAAATAAAGACTTTACTGAACTAAAGCGTTCATTATAATATCTGCTAAAGGAAAATTATTTCCTGAAATAAAAATTATATATTTATTTACATACATACAGGTCCATCTCAGTGAATTAGAATATCATTAATAACGTTAATTTATTTCAGTAATTCAATACGTAAAGTGAAACACATATAGAGTCATTACAATCAGAGTGATCTATTTAAAGTGTTTATTTCTGTAAATGTTGATGATTATGGCTTATGACACGCCCACCCAGGACCGTGGGGTACTGGGAACCGAGTCGGGAGTTCTCTGGGGAGGTCATGGGGTCGTGACCCGTTTCTGTGGCCCTGGCGGTGTCAATAAATTGGGGGAAAGTTTTTATGGGAAATGTATTTGTGACATCACCTCTGGGGTCCGGCAATTGGGATGGATGGCTGTATTTGTGACATCACCTCTGGGGTTCGGCAATTGGGATGGATGGCGAGCAGATCCTCTGGGGTCGCTGGTAACGCAGCTGGGATGGTTCTGCTCTCCACGGGTAGAGCGGAGGACCTTAGGGCAGTTTACACAGTCTATGATGGGAATAGGGAATGGTGAGGTGCAGGACTGAGGGCATGGTAAATGACTGGAGGACACAATGATGAAAATATCCTTTACCTTTACTTGATGGTTGTTGTTGCAGACTTGCAGACTGGGGCACAGGTAACAGATGGGAACTGGGGATCCACCTTGCTAGGTAGAGGCCTCCCTTCTGTGTGGTGCTACTTGGACCTTGTTGCCTAAAGCTGTGCCTCTCTCCCTGTGTGTCTAGTCCTTTACCTGTATGGCAGGCAGCTCGAGCCTGTTCCAGGTGTCGGCTCCGGGCTCTGCTGTGCCTCTTTGCCATCGAATGTTGAGTTGGGCCAGAGAACTTGCACTCTTCAGCCCTCCAGATTTGGCTGCTGGCACTTCAGTACCCAGGCAACCATGGACTCCGGCATCCGGTTTCTAGCGCTTTCCTCTGGGGCGAGCTTGGTGGTGGCTCCACTCTCCGGGTTCTCCTCGACTCTTCTCGGTCACTAGCTCTCCTCTGTCCTGGGAAGAGCTCCACTGGCTCCAATCCCCAGGATGTCTCTACTACTCCACACTCCCTAACGTTCTGCTTAACCCTGCCTCTAGGCCAGAATTTATAGGGAAGCTCCCCTGAATCTGGGATCAGAGCTCCCCCTTCTGGTCTGGAGTCAGGACCAGTGTTGGATGCTGAAGTTACCTGACTAGGGGACACCTTCTTGCTTTCAGACATGACATCACCCCCCTGTGAGGGAGGCAATGCCACTGTGGCAACCGAACTCCTGGGGTGCCACATTTACAGCCAATGAAAACCCAAAAGTCATAATCTCAGAAAATTAAAGCGAGGATGAAGGGTCTGAGAGATAAAATATGACCTAAATAGGTATTTCACCTTGTGCGGCTGTGAGAGTCACAACCACTATAAAAGTATATCACGGCTGCTGCAGTCCCTAGCTGCAGTCCCTAGCGTGGTACACATAGAGTAGGGAGGATGTAGGGTTGAAAACTGCTGCCATATTTCACGAGACATCAAAGGGGAAGATAATATTGATTTATTAGTCAAAACATTTCATGGCTCCCTGGCCCCTTCCTCAGAACAAATCAATATCAAACTGCCATGTTTCAGGGAGACCTGAAACGTGTTGTCTAATAAATCAATATTAAATTCACCCTTTGATGTATCATGGAATACGGCAGTGAGGTTTTTAACCCTTCATCCTCCCTACTTTAATTTTCTGAGATAATGACCTTTGGGTTTTTATTGGCTGTAGGCCATAATCATCAACATTTACAGAAATAAACACTTGAAATAGATCACTCTGTTTGTAATGACCATGTAATATATGGGTTTCACTTATTGTATTGAAAATTAACAAATTAACTTTTTGATGATATTCTAATTCATTGAGGCTCACCTTGCAGCTTTTTTTTTTGCGGCTGCAAGTGCTGGATCCAGCCGATCCAGCTTAACTGCTCTTGCCGCACCGGACTGCAAGCCCCATAGACAATGCATGGGGCTTGCCGGATCAGGGCCGCAAGTCGGCTGTTAGGCAGCAGATCCGCCGGAAGTGGTAAATCTGCCGGATCTGCCGCACGTGAGCGAAAAACGCTGATGTGAAAGGGGCCTTAGATGTGTTGGGAGTGTCCAGGGGCTGCAGGTTTATGTAGCAGACACTATCTTGCACAGGCAGAAGATGATACTGTGATAACTGTTATTGTTGTTCATGTGTATAGAATATGCAGATGAAGTCCATGGAGCCTCGGTTAAGAGTCTACAACATGGACACCAGCCAGTTATCCCACCAGGGAAGGACCTAGCCCAGGGTATTAGTAGCCCTTAATGCACCTTGGGTTTCACTGTGTTTGAGTGCTTTAACTGGTGCCCGCAGTGTTATCCTCCACTGGTCTCCACTAGTGATGGGCGAATCCTAAATTACTCGGAATCGCTTGACTCTAGTGAGTCCGAGCCCAGGACTCGCTACTCGTTGCGAGTCTAGCGAGTCCAATGTTAATGAATGGGGAAGCGAGTAATAGCGAGTAGTGTGAGATTTACAAATCGCAGATGTGTCTCGGAAGCTTCAGCCTGAAGCAATCCTAGTTGTGTCATTTATTTGCATTGCTAGTTTACTTTGTAAGTAATCGCTGACTCGCACAGATAAGATCCTGTCTTCTCTGTGTTCTGGCTGCCCCAGCTCCAGGGTCCTAGAGCCCGCCTGCTGCCTGATGTAGCAGAGCTGAGATTGTTCTCAGTCTGCTCATTCCCTGTGTACAGACATGAATGTCTGTGCACAGAGATGATGTAGCAGAGCTGAGATTGTTCTCAGTCTGCTCATTCCCTGTGTACAGACATGAATGTCTGTGCACAGAGATGATGTAGCAGAGCTGAGATTGTTCTCAGTCTGCTTATTCCCTGTGCATAGACATCTATATTTATGCACAAGGGATGTAGCAGAGAGGACATCGTGTTTTGGACTGCGTCGGACGGAAGAGGATTTTTTTAATTAAAGATGGAGTCCCTAATGGCTTTTTTTTTTTATTTCTAATAAAAAATTTTCCTTGTGTTGTGTTTTTTTTAAAACAATTTAATAGAAATTCATGGCGGTCATGTCTAATATTGGCGTGACCGCCATAAATTTCGGGCTTAGGGCCAGCTGATAATACAAAGCTGGCCCTAACCTCTTTATTACCCAGCGTGCCACCGCCACCAGGGCCGCTGGAAGAGCGGGGTTCAGCGCCAGAGGATGGCGCTTCAATGAACGCGCCATCTTCTGGGGCGGCTGCGGGCTGCAATTTGCAGCGGGGGGTGCCCAGAAAGCTTGGGCATCCCTGCGCTGCGGATTCCAGCCCCCAGCTGCTTAGCTGTACCTGGCTAGACATAGAAATTGCGCGGAGCCCCACACATTTTTTTTTAATTATTTCATGAAATTCTGAGATTCTGACTCTGAGACTCTGACTCTGAAATTCATGAAATAATTAAAAAAAAATGCGTGGGGCTCCGCGCAATTTCTATGTCTAGCCAGGTACAGCTAAGCAGCTGGGGGCTGGAATCTGCAGCGCAGGGATGCCCAAGCTTTCTGGGCACCCCCCGCTGCAAATTGCAGCCCGCAGCCGCCCCAGAAGATGGCGCGTTCATTGAAGCGCCATCCTCTGGCGCTGAACCCCGCTCTTCCAGCGGCCCTGGTAGCGGTGGCACGCTGGGTAATAAAGAGGTTAGGGCCAGCTTTGTATTATCAGCTGGCCCTAAGCCCGAAATTTATGGCGGTCACGCCAATATTAGACATGACCACCATGAATTTCTATTAAATTGTTTTAAAAAAAACACAACACAAGGAAAATTTTTTATTAGAAATAAAAAAAAAAGCCATTAGGGACTCCATCTTTAATTAAAAAAATCCTCTTCCGTCCGACGCAGTCCAAAACGCGATGTCCTCTCTGATACATCCCCTGTGCATAAATATAGATGTCTATGCACAGGGAATAAGCAGACTGAGAACAATCTCAGCTCTGCTACATCATCTCTGTGCACAGACATTCATGTCTGTACACAGGGAATGAGCAGACTGAGAACAATCTCAGCTCTGCTACATCATCTCTGTGCACAGACATTCATGTCTGTACACAGGGAATGAGCAGACTGAGAACAATCTCAGCTCTGCTACATCATCTCTGTGCACGGACATTCATGTCTGTACACAGGGAATGAGCAGACTGAGAACAATCTCAGCACTGCTACATCATCTCTGTGCACGGACATTCATGTCTGTACACAGGGAATGAGCAGACTGAGAACAATCTCAGCACTGCTACATCATGTCTGTGAGCAGGCGGGCTCTAGGACCCTGGAGCTGCACAGAGAAGACAGCTGGACTCGGCTAGCAAAGAAACAGCAGTTATCTGCGAGTTTCCCTGCTATCACTGGCACAGTAGCCAGTGATTACTCGCGAGTCTAATGCAAACAATGGCAATCGTAGTTTTGTCAGCGTTTCTGACAAAACTAGGATTGATATTGATTTGCATTAGACTCGCGAGTAATCACTGGGAAACTCGCAGAGTACCGAGTCCTGCGAGTCCCTTACTACTCGCCGAGTAACGAGTCCTAGCGAGTAGATTCGCCCATCCCTAGTCTCCACAAGGTCAGTGGGTGCTTTGTGATGTCTGTCTATCAAGCATTGCTCCCACCCAGCCAGAATCCTGCGCCACACTGATGAGGGGCAACAACCCCGAAACAGCTGTCTGTGGTTGGATACCTAGTCCATGGTAAACCCCTGGCCATATCTTCAAGCTCACAAGGGCTGGATAGTGACTTAAGGGCTACTAATACCCTGGGCTAGGTCCTTCCCTGGTGGGATAACTGGCTGGTGTCCATGTTGTAGACTCTTAACCGAGGCTCCATGGACTTCATCTGCATATTCAAATTCTAGGGAGCAATGCACCTTGGGTTTCACTGTGTTTGAGTGCTTTAACTGCTGCCCGCAGTGTTATCCTCCACTGGTCTCCACAAGGTCAGTGGGTGCTTTGTGATGACATGTGTATAGAAGTAAAGTAGGACTTCTGTTTGTTTATGGCAGTTCATCCTGTATCCTCCATCACGTGATAATGGCCGAATGAAACAGTTTATTCTGCCACAATTAGTGCCAATGATTCTGCTGAAAGCTAACATTTTCAACAAGGTGTTGCACTTCAGTCACATACACTTAAATTGGGTTGAGCTGTAATATCAGACCCATGTGGTTAAATTTAGATATAAAAGCTAGATTGGTAGAGAGCTGATGTGGCGCCCACTCGTCAGCTGCTACCGGGAGTACTGCACTCCACCATTAGAGGGAGAGTAGTGTTCCTGTTCTCTGAATTGGGATGGTGAAGCCGAGACCCAACACTGCTACACACACGTAGGATCCCACGCAGGGTGGACCTGGGAGGGTGAGCCCAGTCTCATTGAGGGGGACACGGAAGAGAACGAAGAGAGTCGAGAGGAGGACAATGAAGGAGTAGGAAGTCGGAGTGAGAGTCAGGAGGTGGTGGTGTTAGCTCCCGTGGGCTGGTGCACGGCCACGCTCACCCCGGGAGGGAAATAAGAAAGGGTGTAGAAAAGAGAAGGAGTCCTTGGAGTGCAGAAGAGGGCTGACATCACCCGCACGCCAGTATCTGGCAGAGGAACAGAGGGGCTAGTGGACAGAACAGGGGACCAGCACTGAACAAGGCACAGTAGCTATATGCCCGAACTGTTGAAATCGGTGGCCTTAAAGAGAACTGTGGCCCAAAAACCCAGCATACCTCAGAGAAGGTAGCCGTACTAAGGCACGGCACTAGGAAGCGGTGCCAATCAATGCCTGTGGCTGTCGGTACCTGAGCTCTTTGCGCAGAAGCGGTGACGAAAGAGGCAAGACGAGCTAGAGGCGCTGAGAGTACCAACGAGAGAAAGGAACACCGAGAGAGAAAGGAACACCAAGAGAGAAGGAAACACAGAGAGAGAAGGAAACACAGAGAGAGAAAGGAAACACAGAGAGAGAAAGGAACACTTAGGGGGCTCGTCGACACTGTCCCAGTTCTTGAGAAACAGCTGGACCGGCAATTGGCAGAGGGAAGCACCCAGCGGCCTGGTTGAAGTAAAAGGTACAGAACTCCGATTGAAGTGTGTGAGACCTTTCTTTGCGGCGACCACCGGCCACAGAGGCCGCCTGACACAATGTGGTGCCGATAACCCGATGAACACCAGCCAAGAATGGACTGATTTCCTACTCACTGCCCTGGGGACCCAGCTCCGCCCACAGGGAGCGAAACCATCCACGCTGCCGGTCTTCGTCTCCCAAAGGTTCTGCAGCAGCGGCGGCCACACATGGCCGCACACCACGGGTGGTGTCAGGAATCCCCTTTCCCAAATCCCCGTCATCAAAGCCCAGCATCCCCTTTATTAAAAAAAGACACCGCCAGGGCCACACAGCCGGGTCGCCACCATGACATCCCACGAACATAAAAAAAACGTAACAACCGGCTCGGTTCCGAGTATCCCCATTGCCCTGGAGTGGGTGTGTCACTGACAGCAGAGAGGGGTAAATGCTGGGTAGCAGCCAGCAATACCATTGGCCATCTTGTCTTGCTTTACCTATTTTTACACTCTGAAGTCCTGCACATGATTTTGTGACAAAGGACTTTTGCACAGAGATTGCAGAATGTGAGGAATTCTGGCCATTAAAATAGAAAATCTGATCTGAGGGCCGATATCTTCCATTGAATAGCTACGTGCAGAAGCAGACATATTTACTGGTTGTGCTAAACTGCGCCGAGCGCTAGTCCTTAATAGCCCTGCTAACACAATATCACACGGGGGATGTAAGTGATAGCGTTTGTCTATATTCATATACTCTTATCTATGCCGTATCCAACAACAGAGCAGACCCAACATGCCTTTGCCTGTGTTAATGATCTCTATCACTCCAAATGTGTCACATTAGTTCAGCGCCTTCAGTCACCTCACATTACTAATTGCTCCTGCCGGTTTGGGTGGCTGCGCTGAGAGACAGTTTGTAAGTGCAGAATGACATTTTATTTTAAATTAGACTGGTCTTTCAACATGACTTCTAATCTATTTTTTGAGAAGACTATTAGTCTCTGTCTGTACGTTATGAATTCCCTCTAAATTTAGGAGAACAGCTATGATAAATGGACCAAACATGAAAAAAGGGGCTAGAAACTAATACAAAGCTATGAAGCAACCCGTGACTCATTCTCTCTCTCTCTGTTATATATATATATATATATATATAGGGAATGGGAGGAGGATGGTGCCAGGGTTCTTGCATTACCCCTTCTGATATGGGGTTATTCTCATCTTTAGATTGGTGGGGGTCCAGGTATGTGGATGCCCACTAATCCCAACCATTCTTCTAGGCACCATCACTATTTATTCTCGACAGGACTGCTGGACCAATACCAACTGTAAAAGACCCAGCCCACCAGTAGACAATGTTCCTTCAATGTATAGCACAGCCATCAACCTTGCCTTGTCTACACATACAAAAGAAAATAAAAGAAGTCAAGCTCAAATACATGAAATTCTTCATTTATTGGATTGGAGTGCAGATAGAATTACACAGGCTTCACATGATGCGCCTTATCAACACGTTTCAGATTAAATAACCCTTCATCACGACTGCTGGGAAAAGCTGAGCGTTGTACTCGACCATCTCCAGCACCTATAGAGAATGGACGGATCAGTTATGCATCTTCTTCATTCAGACAGGACATTTGGAAGACCTTTTCTCGATACCGTTGGGGATCCTAGTGGTCGAATTCCCACCAATCAGGAAGTTATCATTTATGCTATGGATAGATGATAACTTCTAAAGATGATTCAATTGTTATAAGGGGGATATTGTCCAATGTCTGTTGGGGAAATGTACTACTACATCAAGAGAGATGGGTCTGGTCACCAAAGCAATACAAGGGTCCTAAAGGAGGACCACTCATTATAACATCTTTAGGTTTTATGATGGATTTGTCATTCTGAAAAAAAAAAAACTTACAAATTTCACAGGTCCCACACATTAGATAAAAGTTGGCTAAAATTGCATATTATGGACAGACAAGTCTTTAGTATGGGGCGTCCCGTGTTGAGGGAAAATAGGATCAGGCAAGTCAACCTTGAAGACTCCTGATCTTCTGATGCTGCAGGTCATAGGTGGTCCATCCGCAGTTTGTTCTCTTCACAAGCTGCTGGATGTGCTGGTATATGTGAGAGACGGGAGTAACAGCTGTTAGACAAGACCTATCTAAAGAGTACTGGCCGCATACAGCAGGCCAATATGCCCACCTGGACATCTGCTGTGCATACACTGGAAATAATACTGTGATCACCACTGACTTTCCTTCCATTAATAAAACATAGACTGAAAGCCATACTAATACTAACGAACAGTAAATTATCAATACTGTCAATATTTTTTTACTTTCTTTCATCTGTCCTTTTATTTGTTCCTGACTCCTATCTTATAGTCACCCCCTGAGCATTTCCACCTTTTATCAGTGTCGGTCTCTGGCGATTTGTGATCTGCCATATGCTCTGGTGTTTCCTGGAGTGTGCAGGAGGTCACTCTTCAATCTAAGTCTACGAGGGCCTCGTTCTGGCGCTCACAGACTTGTATTGATGGCTTGTGATGTACTTTCTGTCCAGTCCAAAGTTGCCCGCACAAGATGTTGCCGCAGTACCAGAGCGGCACTGATAAAAGGTGCAAACACTGGATGGTGAGTAAAAGACTGGGGGCAGCGGACATAGATTAAAACACCTTCACGACCAAGGATGTATATATATTATGCCCTTCCCGTGTTCCTCCCTCTGATGTGAGCTCATATTATTCGCTGTACGTCAGTTGATTTGATCAGCGATCCAATCAGTGTTGTTAACCCTTTGAATCATGCTGTCAATCACTGACAGCGTGATCTAAAGCATCGCGGTTGGGATCGCACCGTTCTCATCCGGCATCGGAGGACCGGTGAAGCGATCGAAAGAGTGGTGCTTTCGAAAGAACCTGTTAGTATAATTCTGTAATGTAAAGTAAAGACATGACAGTAATGGTGCTATAACACTGATTACAGTGATACATTTGGTGAACAAATCCGCTTTTTTTGGTTCTTCTTTAATCACCATTTGACGTTTACTGCTAATCAGATTTTGGTACACAGAGGCCGCAGACTGTACATTAGGTCTCCTCCTCCCTGTGATTCCCCGGCCCCTCCGCTGCCTCTGGTTTGTGAATGACAGGTTACTATGAGATTTCACACAGACGAGGCCGGTGATACACTGATTACCAACAGTGCATGGAACTACTTTTTCATTTACACTTAGTTTTGATTTTTGGCCTCCTTTTAGTTTGTACTTGACCCAATCAATTGATTTTGGCAGCACCAGTCAACCATCTAATGTTTAAGGCCGATTTCTCACCACAATGCGATCAGGTCCGGGGCTGTCCGGTGTGAACCTGACAGCCCCGGACCCGATTTTACACTAATGCATGCCTATGGTGCCGGACAGGGCTGGATGGCAGCTATTTGCCATCCGGTTTTGTCCCTGTTTGGCAGCATCAGGCTGCATTCGGTTTTTGTCCTGGACACAAAAACGCAGCTTGCAGAGCTTGCAAAAATCTGCACAAATCCGGATCCGACAAACAAAAAAAAAAATCGCATCCGGCTGCCGGACGCCAAGTGCTGAAGCTCAGCGCCGGCTGGCACTGAACTTCAGCACCTGGAGCTGTCCCTTGCTGAGATTTCAGGACCGCGGCTAGCTCCCGCAAGCCACGATCCTGACATTTCAGCCGGGAAAGCTCCTGAACCCTGCGATCTGCTGATTCCGGCAGAAAACAGGACCAGAGGGCATATTTGCCCTCCGGTTCTGTTCTATGTGGGGCTGTCAGGTTCTGTCCGGTGCTTCCTGCAAAGCACCGGACAGAACCTGAACACCAAAACCGTGATGTGAAGCCGCCCCAAAGGAAAGAAGTCTGGCAGCACATCACTGCCCTTTACACAATGAAAACACACAAACATTTAGGGCGGCTTCACACCACGGTTTTGGTGTTTCAGGTTCTGTCCGGCGATAGTCCTGTTTTCTGCCGGAATCAGCAGATCGCAGGGTTCAGGAGCTGTCCCTGCAGAAATATCAGGATCGTGGCTTTCAGCAGCCGGATGCGATTTTGTCAGATCTGGTGCCATAGACTCCAATGTTAGAGGAGGATCCGATTTGTGCAGGTTTTTGCCCCGGACACAAAAACGCTGCAGCTGCGTTTTTGTGTCCAGGACAAAAACTGAATGCAGCCTGGTGTTGCCGGACAGGGACAAAACCGGATGGCAAATAGCTGCCATATGTTCCTGTCTGGCACCAGAGGCATACATTGGTGCAAAATCAGGTCCGGGGTGGTCAGGTTCACACCAAACAGCAGACATGACAACTGCAGCCAATCGCTAAAGTCAGATGCCATTCACAGCAGCGTAGAGGTCCAAAATGTGCCCATTGGTGAAGAGGTCTGTAGTAACGCCCCAAGCTAAAAAAACGTTACAAGGTGGTGTGCAAGATGACTGATGATCGTTTATGGTAATAAACTGTGTAGACAGGCTGACTGCTAATAGTGTAATGAGGTCCACCAGGGGGCATCAGTGGACTGTACAATCACAGAGCTGGGAAACTCCCAGCCATCTCTGTTGTTTAACCAGGAAGTGAAAGCAGAGAATCAGAGCAGTATAAATCCAGAGCTGAGAAGATCTACCTGCGGATGTCTGTTTAAAGTGGACTACTTTGCTACACCTTGCCGGAAAAATCACCCCGCAGAAGCCCCTGTGACTGATCCTGGGCCACTGGACTTTGGTGCTGTGACTCT
This sequence comes from Allobates femoralis, assembly GCA_033576535.1. Taxonomy (NCBI): domain Eukaryota; kingdom Metazoa; phylum Chordata; class Amphibia; order Anura; family Aromobatidae; genus Allobates; species Allobates femoralis. Next base: position 108,402,705 of record JARQOC010000004.1, read on the forward strand.
GGCCGCTCTGCAAAACCTTGCCCGCCGAGCACCCAGAGTGCATGTGCTGGGGCCGTGACCGACATAAGGGAGCCATTTGTGCTGCTGTGATCTCCCTTCTGCTGTTGCTCTGTGTGCCCTGAGACTGGGAGAGACAGACTGTTACCTGCAGAAGGAGACCAAAGAAGAAGAGTGAGGAGATCCCCAGGCCTGCTACGTGGGAGCGACATCTTCTTCTGTGATAAGACTGGTACGTGATTCTAGGGAAAGTTAGGGAAAGATACCTTCATTGTTGTGTTTTCTTTTCTTGCTGCGTACCCGGAAGAAGTGAAGATCCAGAGACTCTAATATATACAAGTGCGCATATAGTTCGGTTGACTGTGAGATAAATATGTTTTACAGTAAAGAAATGTTATTACCGGTTAAACCTGAGTATGGGGATTCTGTTGAGAAAGATCATACACACACACCCGCGGCCTTGCCACCGGTCGCTACAATAGAACACAATTATATCAGCAGCACTGGTTCTATTTACAGAGACCAACATTTTTTAAGAAGAAATTATTTACCCCAACGACTTAGCACTTAGCATGGTCGTTAGGCGATTGGTATCATTCCTCATGTTCTATTATTGGCCAGAGACACAGTGCAAGATACTCGCACGAGTCTTGCATGCCTCACCCAGTACGGATGCGACTCTCTGGACAGGAGAGTGTAGCTGTATGTATTTCTATGCAGCTGATGCGCTCCTGTCCAGAGAGTCAGCAGTGCTGGGTGAGGCATGTGAGACTCGTGTGAGTATCTTGCATGCATCTCCCACTTTATGAATCCGGCCTTAGGCTTGAACACACTCAAAAAAGGAAAACAAGCTGTGTTTTAGGGTATGGTCACATGTTTAGGATTTGGTGCAGACACCTCAGCATCTCTCGGGGAGAGAGAAAAATGTGCGTTTTTGGTGCAGATTTTTCCCATACAATAGTATAGGTGAGATCTACAACAAAAATGAAAGAATTGACAAGCTGCAGATAAATGGCTGAGATCACATGTGCTGTAATCATCCAGCACAACAGATCCTGCAGAGATCCACTGGCAAAAAAGTTGTGCAAACTCAACTTTTTATCCTAAATGATTTCTGCTGGATCCGTTTTTTTTCTTAACATTGGAGTCTATGGAGAAAGGATCCGTTAAATTATCTCTTTTCAGTCTCCGTTAAGGATCCGTTTCGAATTGAATAGTGATCTGCTAATGGGTCCGTTCTCCATAGACTACAATGTTAAAAAACGGATCCTGCAGAAATCAGTTATTAAACAAATGACGCACATTTTTGCCAATGGATCTCTACAGGATCCGATCTAATGGATGATTGATCACATGTGATCCCAGCCCAGCAGGGGCAACAATTGCAAACTCCTTTCTGCATAATGTATAAATGAAGGAACAGACGATTATATTATTATTATTATTATTAACTACCGTTATTCCCATAATACCCTCTCCAGCCTCCTCCATGCCCTCCCCTGCCTCCTCCATGCCCTCTCCAGCCTCCTCCATGCCCTCCCCTGCCTCCTCCATGCCCTCCCCTGCCTCCTCCATGCCCTCTGCTGTCTCCTCCATACCCTCTCCTGCCTCCTCCATGCCCTCCCCTGCCTCCTCCATGCCCTCTCCAGCCTCCTCCATGCCCTCCCCTGCCTCCTCCATGCCCTCTCCTGCCTCCTCCATACTCTCCCCTGCCTCCTTCATACCCTCTGCTGTCTCCTCCATGCCCCCTCCTGCCTCCTCCATACACCCTGTGTGTAGTCACCTGTGCACTGCCTTCCTCCCCGCACACTCAGCGTCTCCCCTCAGTAGAGGACCCTGCAGACAGCTCCATTGTTAATACACAGTCTGCAGCGCCATCTGCTGGTGGCAGAGCGCTACTGCCATCACCACCGCCAGATCCAGACCCACAACAAAGATGGCGGCTCTGCCATCAGACGCAGGCATTTGACGTGTGGGAGAGCGACTCCAGGAAGAAGTTAAAGCAGGTGGAAGAGAAAGAAGCTTAGGATCTCCCAGATCAGCAGTGTCCTGGCGGCGCCGTGAGAAAGGTCAGGCCGGGGGCGGCATCATAGTGCGGGCGGATGGAAGACTCTGGCGTTTGTTGGTCCTGAGGGCAAATATAAGACCATATGTCTGAGCAACAGGGCTGAGGAAGGGTATGGGGGAGGGGGAGGGTGAGCACAGGGCTGAGGAAGGGTATGGGGGAGGGTGAGCACATGGCTGAGGAGTAGTATGGGGGAGGGGGAGCACAGGGCTGAGGAGGAGTATGGGGGAGGGGGAGCACAGGGCTGAGGAGTGGTATGGGGGAGGGGGAGCACAGGGCTGAGGAGGAGTATGGGGGAGGGGGAGCACAGGGCTGAGGAGGGGTATGGGGGAGGGGGAGCACAGGGCTGAGGAGGAGTATGGGGGAGGGGGAGCACAGGGCTGAGGAGGGGTATGGGGGAGGGGGAGCACAGGGCTGAGGAGGAGTATGGGGGAGGGGAGCACAGGGCTGAGGAGGAGTATGGGGGAGGGGGAGCACAGGGCTGAGGAGGAGTATGGGGGAGGGGGAGCACAGGGCTGAGGAGGGGTATGGGGGAGGGGGAGCACAGGGCTGAGGAGGAGTATGGGGGAGGGGGAGCACAGGGCTGAGGAGGGGTATGGGAGAGGGGGAGCACAGGGCTGAGGAGGGGAGGGGGAGCACAGGGCTGAGGAGGGGGAGGGGGAGCACAGGGCTGAGGAGGGGGGAGGGGGAGCACAGGGCTGAGGAGGGGTATGGGGGGGGGAGCACAGGGCTGAGGAGGGGTATAAGGGGTGTAGCTACAGGGCTGAGGAGGGGTATGAAGGGGTGACGTACAGGGCTGAGGAGGGTTGAAGGTTTGCGCCAGGTGAGGAGGGTTGAAGGGTTGTGCGCACAGGGCTGAGGAGGGGTTTGAAGGGTGTGCGCACAGGGCTGAGGAGGGGTACGAAGGGGGTGAGCACGGGCTGAGGAGGGGTACGAAGGGGCGTGGACAGGGGCTGAGGAGGGGTACGAAGGGCGTGGCACGGGCTGAGGAGGGGTACGAAGGGCTGAGCACGGGCTGAGGAGGGGTACGAAGGGGCGTGAGCACGGGGCTGAGGAGGGGTACGAAGGGGCGTGAGCACGGGGCTGAGGAGGGGTACGAAGGGGCGTGAGCACGGGGCTGAGGAGGGGTACGAAGGGGCGTGAGCACGGGCTGAGGAGGGGTACGAAGGGGCGTGAGCACGGGCTGAGGAGGGGTACGAAGGGGCGTGAGCACAGGGCTGAGGAGGGGTACGAAGGGGCGTGAGCACAGGCTGAGGAGGGGTATGAAGGGAGGGTGAGCACAGGGCTGAGGAGGGGTACGAAGGGGCGTGAGCACAGGGCTGAGGAGAGGAGATGGGGAGGATGAGCACAGGGCTGAGGAGGGGTTACGAAGGGGCGTGAGCACAGGGCTGAGGAGGGGTACGAAGGGAGGGTGAGCACAGGGCTGAGGAGGAGTATGGGGAGGGTGAGTCAGGGCTGAGGAGGGTCGAGGGGCGTGAGCACAGGGCTGAGGAGGGGTGTGAAGGGAGGGTGAGCACAGGGCTCTGAGGAGGGGTATGAAGGGAGGGTGAGCACAGGGCTCTGAGGAGGGGTATGAAGGGAGGGTGAGCACAGGGCTCTGAGGAGGGGTATGAAGGGAGGTGAGCACAGGGCTCTGAGGAGGGTTGAAGGGAGGGTGAGCACAGGGCTCTGAGGAGGGGTATGAAGGGAGGGTGAGCACAGGACTGAGGAGGGGTTTGAAGGGGCGTGAGCACAGGGCTGAGGAGGAGTATGGGGGAGGGTGAGCACTGTATGTGGCTTGGGCCCAGATATTCATATTGGGCAGTGGGTCGTCTGTGCTTTGTTTTTCTCATTGTTGAGGTCACATGGTGTCTGTGGTTTTGTGCCATAATGTGATTTTCATCAAGAATTTAGGGAAATGTGTGCCAATATGGTGGGACCCATACAGATATGTGCATGGCAGCGCCACCTCCAGGTATGATTAAGGCTGCTTTCACACTGTGTTTTTGTGCTGTCCTAGGGGATCCGACTTTTTGCAGGACCCCTCGGACAGCAACGGATCCAAACTGATGCCTGCAATCGGATGCCAAATAGGTATCCGATTCTGATGTTTTGCAGGATCAGTTTGGATCCTCTCCCTCTCTCCCCGCTTCTCCTATCACCTAGCTCCCCCTTCTGTCACCTTGTCCCCTCCTCTCCCTGCTCCCTCAGTCTCTCTGTCTTTCCCCCTCCTCTCCCTGCTCCCTCAGTCTCTCTGTCTTTCCCCCCTCCTCTCCCTGCTCCCTCAGTTTCTCCCTCTTTACCCCCCCTCTCCGCTCCTTGATCCTCCTCTTTCCCCCTCTCCTCTCCTGTCCTCAGTCTCTCCTTCTCCCTCTCTTCCTGCTCCCTCAGTCTCTCCTCTCTCTCCCTTCCCCTCTCTCTTCCCTCCGCCTCTTTTCCCTTCAGTCTCTCCGTCTCTCCCTCTTTCCCCACTCTCCTACAGACCTTACAAAATAAAAAAAACTTTATTCTCACCTTCCAGCGATCCGACAGCGTCTCCAGCTATCTTCTGATCCTTAGGACCTGTGGTTGCGTCAGTCACATGACCGGTTACCGCGGTAATCGGTCATGTGATTGGGTTGTGACATCACGCCAGGTCCTATAAGGATCAGAAGATAGCTGGAGACGCCGGGGGATAGCTGGAAGGTGAGAATAAAGATTTTTTTTCATTTTTAACCCTTGCATTTACTTTAACTTCTGCAATGTATGTATATACATTGCGGAAGTGATATTACACGGTTAGGAGCAGTTTTAGTACCCCCTTCATATCACATGTTTTGGGGATTCGTGGCTTTCCGTTGTAAAACTGAGCCACGTATCCGATTTGGCCTCCGTGTATCCCTGTGGGCACGGATTGGTCCTTAATGGCCATCCTTGTGTGCAGGAATCCGATTATGTCAGCTTTTTTCCCTGCCTTCAAAAAAATCAGACCTAATCGGATGTGATGCTGTCTGATTCAAATAACATGAGGTCCTATGGATGCCGGATCTGGGAAAAAACAGGATTGGGATCCGGTTTTAGTGTACTGAGCATGCTCAGTACACTAAAACTGCTCTGGTCCTGTAATTTCACTTTAGCAGTGTAGCTACATACACTGCTAAAGTGAAATTAAAGCAAGCAATGTGATAAAAATGAAAAAAAAAAAAAAAAAAAAAAAAATGATCACCTCTCCGCCGAGTGTCCCGTGATGCGAGGCGTCGACATCCCATTACTGAAGGACCTTAATCAGCTGACCGGCGGCGACCGATCAGCTGATGTGTCGCATATGACAGCCTCAGTTGAGAGGTTTTTGTGGGCGATTTAAACTGCTCAACTGATGCTATCATGTGACCGGTTGCTGTCAGTCATCTGATTAAGGTCCTGCAGTGATGGGACGTGGACGCCTCGCTTCGCCGGACACTCAGCTGAAAGGTGAGCATTTTTATTTTTTTTTCTAGCACATTGCTTTCTTTCGCAATGTACCAGCCCCGACATCACTTGCCTGTGCTTTGCAGACTTGGCTCCTCCCAGCTCTTTCTGTGTCCGGATTCCTCAAAATCCCGGATCCAGACACAGAAATGGCATCTGGAGTTACCCTTCTGTTCCTGTCTGTGTGGTCCTGCAAAAAAACAGGATCCACACAGACAGGAAAATAAATGTGATGTGAAGGGGTCTTAAATGAACTGTGGACCACTTCTCTGTCCACGCAAAATGCTCCTCGCCAAAGTTGAGTCTAGCCTTTAGGCTGGAAACACACGTACTTACATGCGAGTCTCTCGGGCGAGAGTCGGATCAGTGACCCTGAACGGCCTCTCCCTCTGGACTGGAGTGTGATCCTAAACAAAAACACAAGCAGCTGACACTCCCGTCCAGAGAGGGAGAGGCCGTTCAGGGTCATTGATCAGAGTCTCATCTGAGAGACTCGCATGTAAAGGTACTGTTACATGGCACGATGTTGAAATGATCAGCAACGATTTTGCGGGAGCTTGGTTGTTTCCAACATAGTTTTGACACCGTTGGTGAGATGTAACACGTCTAGATATCTTGGACGACTCACCAACGATGTAGTGAGCAGGTATTGTTCACCCAACCCAGCAAACTATCCCTGCTCATTGCTGTGAAAGGGTGAAGTCGTAAACGACATCGTTATCGCGGTGTCACACACAACGATATACCAGGTTGGCTGATCGAGGATCGTGTGATTTGAGAACATGTTCTCAAATGCGATCAACGATCCAACGATTTATCGTAATCAGATCTCGATGTTACACGCAACAACGTCCTAACGATGTCGTTTTAATGATCCAAACCCGTGATGTTTGAGCGGTATTGTTTAGGATATCGTGCCGTGTAATGGGGCCTTTAGTAGGATAGTGTGTTTCCACCCTTAGATTCTTTGTGCTAATGAGAAAGTTTGGTCACTGCAGAGTGGGCTTTCATTCTAAATGCTCTTAAACATCGTGGCACTGTATGACGAGACAGATCCTTACCCTGTTCAATACTGAACTGATGAGCTTTTCAGCTACAGTGTTGAAACAATTACCCATGGAGATTCTCCACGTTATCCTGTCCTCCCTTGCATTTGCCTTTCGAGGGCGACCAGCCATCTTGGGGGACTTGAAAGAGTTTGTGATATTGTAAAGATGCAATATTTTAGAAATCACAGACTTGGAATGACCAACTTCTCTTGTATGGTTGATAGGGTGAACCCTTTGGCCTTCATTTGAACAAACTGCAGCCGGAGGGTTTCAGTCACCCTGGAACGGCAAACCATTTTTGCAAAGTGAGTGCAAACTGCAAAGTTAGGCTGCCAGTTAAATAGGGTTTGTCAGATAATTAACCAAATTAGCACCAAGTGCCGGATCTGAAAATGTTTAAATTTACCTTATTTGTGTGAAAACCCCTTGAATAATCAACAGCATCTGTCATTTGTAGATCCAATGTCTTATAAACTTTTTTCTTTTACTGGACAGAGTAACACAGTGGATTATTTTGCTGGTTACAGTGGTTGTTTGGTATAACATAACTCAGCTGCCGTTGTGACCAGAACATAAGGCCGGCTTCACACCACGTTTTTTTTGTGATCCGGGCCGATCCACTGAGAATCAGATGGGCTGAAATGTGATCCGGGCCTAATAGTTTGCCTATGGGGCTGGATGGAGCCGGTTGTCAGCTATCTGCCATCCGGTTTCCATGTGTCTTGGTGAATCCGAGAGGACTCTTATTTTTCACCCGGACACAAAAATGCTGCATGCACGATTTTTGTGTCCGGGGAGAAAAATCTCCTCAAACTGGACACTCCCGGTTGCGGGGCAATCCGGCGCTCCCTAACATGGGAGCCTGTGGGGCCGGATTGCCCTGATCCGGGAACTGGACACCTGCGGCTGCACGCCGCTGTTATTTCAAGACTGCGGCTACACACCGGACCGGAGGGCATATTAGCCCTCCGGTTCTGTGTGCTGATCCGGTCCGGGGTTGTCAGGTTCATCCCTGACAGCCTCGGATCGGATTGAAACGTGGTGTGAAGCTAGCCTTACATTCCTATTTGATAATCCAGAATAATCTGGTGTCCATCCTCTTCAAACACAGAGCTGTACGACGACTGCGTGCACCGGAGGAGGCTTTATCTGGTCTCCATTATTAAATAAAGCTCAGAAGGCCAAGTCTTGATGGCGGCGTCCGTTAATATATGCATTCTCTATGCAATCAATAGGGACTGACGCCTTTCGCTATTGATTTCTGGGGTTCTCTTGGTATGTGGCTTTATTCTAAAGTAAAATAATAAAATTAAGTGAATCCGGCTGAGCAGGATCATGGACACCCGTGAAAATGTGCTGCTGCATCATTTCGATTGAAATCCTTTTAATTTGAAGGGGTTGATGACCCTTTCTCAGACAGTCATTGATAATCTGATTCAGTGCAGTTTCCCCCCCAACCATCTGCCGGTCTCCGCTTCACCATGGTGTCTTCTAGGGTTCAGTATATTCCCTTGTATGTGATGTAGTATATTGTAAGACAGAGCTACCTGTGTATCGATGATGATCATTCTTTCTCTTACAGGAGGATGTCCCACATTGGAGCTATTGCGCCATCCACTGTGCATTCAACTGCTGCTGCCTCTGCTGTCTGCTGTACACAAGATAGAGGAGGGGCACGTCGGGGTCTATTACAGGTGTGTAAATCTCGGGGTCCCATAGGTCCACATCTGCCAAACAAGTGCTTATATCTCTGGTGATGTGTTGTCAGGAAGTCTACAATATTGAGTTTCATTCATCAAGCTAAATTGTCATAGACCATAGACCTGTATACTATATTTTGAGTGAGTGGGTTAGAAAATGATCCAACTCCGATTCCTAAAATATGATAATAAATTGGTTACAGTAAGTTCATTGCAGAATGTGCTTATATATTATTATAGATTCTTTTAATGTTCTATCTAAATATCTTGATTACTGTATTTTCGCACTATAAAGCGCACCTAAATGTATTAAGATTTTCTTAGAAAACAAAAGTGCGCCTTATGTGTGGTGCGCCTTATATACGTTTTTTTTTTGCTCCAGAAAATGTCCATGTGCCTGGCAAATATAAGGAACCCCTCAGAAAATAAGGCTTACCTGATAAGCATGCCACCGACCACAAGCCCGGGGCATGCAGCTGGGCCTCATCCTGCCGTCCCCACTGTTTGGTGCCCGCTACTGTATTCAGCAGCAGCCACGCCGCTCACAGCCCAGGAGCCCATCAGCCAATCACAGCTCCGAAGCTGTGTGTAGATCTCTGCCCAGGAGCCTTGTGCCACTCACAGCGCAGGAACTGTAAGCCAATCTGAGGCCAGCTGACGTCAGTCCACAGCCTCTCATTGGCTCGCGGTTCCTGCGCTGTGATTGGCTCAGGGCTCTTGCGATGTAATTGGCTGAGGGCTCCTGCGCTGTTAGTGACTTACTGTACCACCAGCGCAGGACCGCTGAGGAGCAGTAAGCAACGAGTAAGAATCCGTTTATGTGTATGTCTGACTGTATGTGGATGATGGAGGGCTACAGAGTGACACTGGAAGGTGATGGGGGGGCTACAGAGGGATACTGGAGGGTGATGGGGGGGGGGGGGGCTACAGGAGGGATACTGGGAAGGGGGAGGGGGGCTACAGAGGTATACTGGAGGGTGATGGGGGGAGGGGGGGGCTACAGAGGTATACTGGAGGGTGATGGGGGCGCATACATGGAGGGATACTGGAGGGTGATGGGGGGGATACTGGAGGGTGATGGGGGGGGCACTACTACATATAGGGAAATAAATGTTAGCACATGTAGTCATTTTGCAGTTCATGGAAGAGGAATCCTCACTGTGGTGCACGACCAACAAACCCAGGGATGGGTAACAGCAGAAATCCACAATGGAAGACGTCAGAAGCACACTACCAGGACAAAGATTTTTTTTTTGTCCTGGAAGTACACTACTGACGTCTTCTATTGCGGAATATAGGATAGAGCTGGATTTTGGCCACATGCACACATTGTGGGTTTGGGGAGTTTATTTATCTCCAGTATTTGTAGCCAAAACCAGGAGTGGGTGATAAATACAGAAGTGGTGACATGTAAGGATTGGATCAAGACTACCCGCACAGTGGAAGGTCCGGTGCTTCTCTGTAAGTGCGTGACGTCACCCACCATCAGGAAGAAACTGGAGCTTTTTTTGTGTGTGTGTCACCAGCCGGGACCACTGCAGTGAGCTCAGTAGTTTTTATCTACTCCTAAACAGCCAGATTTTTCTTCTGCTTTGCATTGGACTCTGAAATCTAAATCCTGACCTTTGAACTCGCCAACTTCTGTTGACAACTCTCAAGCATAATTGGTGAGTGCTATGAGCATTGACAATAATGATTGTGTTTCATTGGTTACAGGTCATGAACCATGAGCAAGTAAGCTGTGAGCTTACCAATGAAGCCTAAGGTGGGAGCGCTGTAGTGATACATCTTTTTAAATCAGACTCCTAGTTTTAACTGGATTGTGGAAAGGATCTAGTCACTTAGAAGCTCCATCCTTGATATTTTTTTTTCGGTGTTTACTGGTTTGGCACAGATGTATCACATGTATTTATACTTTTCTCCACTCCTGGTTTTAGCTACAAATACTGAGGTCAAAAACTGAACAAATACTCAACGTGTGTACATGGCCTTTAATCACCACTTCAGCAATGCAATAAAAAAAACAGTTGTGGTGCTTTGAACCTCTGCCTATGAAGAAATGGTGTATTAAGACATCCTTTAAAGTATCTGGTGTCCACATGGTGCTGGAGGTTATCTCATCTGTCTGGTTTCCTGGGCCGGTGCTCTACAGTCGGGGCAGTGATGTTGTTGCACCGCTGGTCTGGACATTGCGCGCTTGAGAGGCAGCTTGAAGCTGCCCAGTCTAGTGATGTGGTCAGCCTCTGAGCAGCGCTAACAAGCTCTGATGGAGAGAGGCTACTGCAATTGGAAACCCAGGCAGAGAGCAGTGAAGTAGAACATTAGCTTTCTCTCTTCTTGACAGTAGAGGATTTTTCATAAGGGGTTGATAATTAAAATTTCAACATGCTTAGAACACAATTGATGATTAACCCAATAAAGCAGGCTCCTTGCCTAGCATCATATCCCTGGGGTACAGGTCCAACAGGTCAATTCCATAGCAAAATTTTGTTGCAGAAATGTTGTGGATTTGTCTTGCATTTCACCTTTTTGTAAATGCTGAAATCTGTAGTATAAACTGACTTATTACAGATTCCACCACTTAGGGAACCGCTCCCCAGCATAATCATTACAGAAGATGAAAGGGCACAATGTAATCAGGATATCTGATGACTGAATGCCTCCTGATTTGGGATGAGACAAGAATGCTCGGTTTAGCAGATGATCTCTATGGGGCGCTGCGTTATCCGCCGGGGTTAGTCTAATACCTTGGTAAATCTGCACTATCCGGTTAAGAGTCCCTGATACTGTGTCATAGAGGGGAGCCCTTATCATGAGGGATATCCTGACATTTATATTCTCTATTAGGACATGACCCTGATGCCAGAGATTGCGGGTGGTTACATTCTGTGGCATGGTTTAGTCTAAGTTTACACTGTCAGGATTGTCCATTAATGCTGGGGAGAGCGGGCATTCACATGACCCCCAGGTATGCAGTTTAAATAGGTAAAAATTTGACTCGGCCTTGCTCAGTACAAGGGCACTGAGACAAGACTGCAGCCTTTTATCAGAGGACCAGACAACCCCTTTAAGACATCTGGAGACTAACACTCCTCCCTGTAATGTTTCAGGATGGATGATTTATCACTTGTTACCTTCTTTACCCTCCTGTCTCTAATGAAAGTGTTAACAATGTTGGCCTGTAACAGTCAGGTGTCATTAGCAGTGACTGCAATAGATTTACGGCTTAGATCCGGCAGGATATTGGCTCGGATGCTTTACTTTCTGGCATGACATGTAACACATCCAAGAAGACGCTCTCATTATTTGCCTTCATTTGCATGTCCTCAAACAAAGCTGAAATATGAGGATTGTACCGAAAGCTATAAATCATGGCCGCCCTGCCCTGACAAAGGCGCCTGATTCACAGTATTTCACAGACTGCGGCCAAAATCAATGGAAAGAAGTAATAACTGAGTAACATAGAAGCCTCCTTTATGAGGTGACGAGTGCAGACCGGGAATTACCTGGAACTTCAGATTGTTTTTCATTGGAAGTGTTAATTCCCGGTACTGAACATGCAAAGTAACTCCCTGGTACTGCCATATTGTCAGGAACACTTCCTTATAATTATATTTATTCACTTACATAGCGCTTTACATACATTAGTAATTCTGTCCCCATTGGGGCTCGCAGTCTAGACATCCTACCAGTATGTTCTTAACCAGATAACAATCACATAATATAGATTTACGGTATGTGCTCTCAGGGAGTGTCTATGCCACAGGCTGAGAAACTGAGTCCGCCCCACACCAGGCAGATGCCTTATGAGTTATACAGCCAAAATATGCTTTCGATCATAGTATGTGCACTCCCCTCGGTGACGAGATCATGGGGAATCAATGGATTTTTATAGTAGCCGGGGGGGCTGCTGAAGACTCCTCCAACTGCAATCCCAGACGTGCGAAGCTCAGCCACAGGTTGAGCTTCATGGGAGGCTGCGATTTCCCTACATGCTGTAATACTCTATTGCCATACACAATATGAGAGTGGATGATTGGACATGCAAGTCCCCCTTGGGATAAAAAAATAAATAAAAAAATAGATGAACGAAAAAAATGTAAAGGCTTAAATCCCTCCCTTTTTCCATTTAATAAAAATAAACAAAAACTTAAAAGAAAATTAGGTATTTGCCAAGTCCATGAACGTCTGATCTATCAAGGTATAAGATTATTGTACTCGTACCAGAAATGCTGAAAACTAAAAAAAGGGTCGAAATATACAAACAACTTCCTTCCAGATGCTGCGTTCCCCACAAAAAATGCAACATAAGGAGCCCAAATATTGTATGTACACCATAATGGGAAAATTATAATTACGGCTCTCAGAAAATAGAAAAAGCCTTCATATGGCCATGTGGATAGAAAAATAAAATAGTTATAGCCCTTGGAAGAAGGGTGGAGAATAAATAATCACCATGCAAAAAAATGGAAAATTATAGGGGTAGTCACATCTTGTAACATCTGACTACTCCCCTGGATTTGCCTATAGGACTGCGGCAATCAGGATGGCGCTATCCTCTCCTCATTCCTGCACATCCGCTGTCCTGCGACTGAAGCATAACTCTGCCATCCCTCACTGTATTGGAAAGGTCCCTATAATGCTGCCTTTCTTCAGTCATTCACATGTCGGCCTGTGAGGATCAGACTCATCAGCAGATTGCAGGTCACTGACGGCAGCCGTACTCAGTCTATGCTGTGTCCTCCGTGCTGCCTCCATGTTACCACTATGCCTCATTTTCCAGTATTGGTGTTTGCTGTTCATATAACCCATAATATATTGATACATACCAGTGTTAGTCCTAAATAATGAAGCTGGGACACAAGGTAATGACCTGTAGTCTGTACTGTATGATCAGCCTGAAGCATTGGTGGGATTTAGGCTCTGAGTTCGGGGTGACTTCGTCTTCCTTTTAATGTAATATAAAACGAACGACTACATCTTCCTTTCCTCTGCAGGGGTGGAGCGCTGCTCACGTCGACAAGTGGCCCTGGCTTCCATTTAATGCTGCCCTTCATAACCTCCTTCAAGTCTGTTCAGGTTTGTATAGCCGCACAGGCTGAGCGGGTGTGTATGGCCATGCAGTGTGTATGTGGCCGTGCGGGGTCTGCAGGTGTGTGTGTGTGTGTGTGTGTGTGGAGACTTAATAGCTGACTACAAATATCTCAAGTACATTTAACAGAAAAAAAGGGATTATAGTCCAGGTTGTATGCAAAAGTGAATAATTTTATTTTATAAATAAAGGGACAGGTAGAGGGGTATGCTCCATAGGGAAGGCAGGCTCACACACAGGTATGGAGCTAAACAATTTTACATACATCTGACACATGCATATATAAGTCATGGAAACCATGTCATATTCATACATTATAACAGATAGCATTCAATGTTGTATACATTACACCAAGGTACGGTATAGACCTTTAAATCCCTGTCTAGTTTGTTTTATGTGCTGGCACACTGAGATGCATTGATTACCTAAGTGTAGAGGGAGCAGATAAGCCAGGTGCCCAGTCAGTAGTTAATTGGCTACTAAGTTTTGATTGCACACTATTCCTGCAGAGAATCTATACTTGTGCCGCTATATACATGTTATAGGAAGATCATGTGCACAAAATGCTCAACATTAACTAGACAGGGATTTACAAGTATATACCATAGTTTTCAGATTATAAAACGCACTTTTGTTCCCCTATATTTTGGGGGAAAGTGAGAGGTGCGTTTTATAATCCAAAATTTTACTTTCTGTACTGTAGGGAGGGGGGGAAACTGCTCTGGAGCCGTGTCCTGGGGCTGGAGCGGCTGGCTGCGGGCCGCAGAGGCAGCGGAATGTCGTGCTTCCGCTCATTAGCCTCATGTAATACGCAATTCACCCGCTGTCCAAGACCTCAGTGCTGAAACCGCACTGCGATATGGACAGGCAAGCGGGCATATTACATTGCGTGTAGTCACCCTCCCATCCTGGATATGGTACCCCATCACTCTGTATGGCCCCTCATGCTGCTGCGGGGTGGCATATCCAGCACAAGGGTGCATATGTGCCATCACGGTGGGGGCTGTGTGTGTGTGTGCGCACCGCCGGCACAGTGGGGGCTCTGTGTGTGTGCTCGCGCCGCCGGCACGGTGGGGGTGCTCTTTTCCTTCACCAACTTTAAGGGTGTGTCTTATAATCTGGTGCAACAAATATGAACGAATATATACAGTCCGTCCATATTTGTTGTTCATTCGCCACTCTGAGTGAGGGTCCTGCGACAGCTGATACCAAGCGTTAATACCAGTTGGTCTCACAACTGGATGAGGTGAGCAGTTCAATATATTAATCTTACCAGTTACTTGGGAGATATGACCCATTGTGCCTTTGTCTACCTCATTTTAGGTTATAATCTGGTGCGTCTTATAAAGTGAAAAGTATGGTACCTTGGTGTAATGTGTATGACATTGAATGCTATCTGTTATAATGTATCAATTTGATATGATCTCAATGACTTGTATATGCATGTATCAGATGTATGTAAAATTGTTTAGCCCCATACCTGTGTAAGCCTGCCTTCCTTATGGAGCATACACCTTTACACCTCATACACCTCTACCTGTCCCAATTATTTATAAAATAAAATGATTCACTTTTGCATACAACCTGTACTATAATCGCTTTTTTTCTGTGAAATGTACTGGTTAGTGTTCGTGATTTGTTCCTACTGATTGTATAAAATCCTATACTATACCGCAGGCATTGATTAACATATATCGTATTACATTTTACGTAGATTAATGCATGATTGCATCTATGATGTGGTACAAGTGGCTGTGGCTTTTGTTGTTAATCAATATCTCAAGGGCTGTCACACTGTAGAGGGATCAGCTTTATTCTCATTTGCACAAAAAAGACTAGCAGCATGGAGATGAAACTGAATGGAGGAGACCCAGATTAGACATTACAAACAACATTTTGACAGTGAGGGTGATCAAGTGGAAAAGGCAGCCACGAGAGGTGATGAGTTCTCCTTCAATGGAAGTCTTCACTCAGAGGCTGGACAGACATCTGTCTGGGATGATTTAGTGAATCCTGCTTTGAGCAGAGGGTTGGACCAGATGACCCAGGAGGTCCCATCTAACTCTGATTCTATGGTCTGCAAAGTGTGGTTTTTTTTTTTTTGGTTTTTTTTTATCCAATACAGCTTCCTAATATGATTGCGTTGACGTTGTATCGACAGCTCCTCTGTGGTGATTGTGATTACCATAGGTTAGTGGACACATCTAGGTGTTGCTGTAATTGTTTACTCAAATCCCCATTTGTTCTGTAGAGCACATTACAGACTGACGAGGTGAAGAACGTCCCATGCGGCACGAGGTGAGTTCAGCTTCATCACACTTAAGATTTCGAAAAAATCCTTTTCTCCGACTTAATTTTATTTAAAACAATGTCTCACTCAATGTTCCCTGGTCCTGCGCTGGGTCTCCTCCGCTAGCTCCAGGGTCTGTCATTGTCTGGAGCGCTGATGCCAGTTGCTCCGCGGCTCGTGCAGTACCAGGACTGCTCCTCTCCCTTATTGGCTGCAGCACTGTTGACAATGGCAGACACTGAAAGCTGTGGTGGAGACTTTGCATTTGACCCAGGGGGGATGAGTAGAGCACAGTTTGCTTTATTAAAGCAAACCGCAGCCAGGGAGGGGTGTTTACCAAAACCAGAAAATCCCTTTTAATCTTCCATTTATTACTGTATGGGCATTAGTGTGGTGCCATCGCACATGGGATTATTATTTGTCTCATCCTAGTGATTATAATTAAGTAGGTGGGGGGTCTAGGTTTGGAAAATTATGGCTGCTTATTTTTTTTTTTTTTTTTTTTTAAAGGGCACTAATGCCCCCCAGGTTGTGTAGAGCATTAATTTCTGTTCCATGCTATTGAATAGAACTTACCCATGGGATCCAGATTTGCTTATTGTTGCGATCTTGTCCTTATTGTTACCTAAGAGCTCATCATCCCATATCTTTTCTTTTAGTGGTGGAGTCATGATATATTTTGATCGTATAGAAGTGGTCAATTTCCTTATCTCTAATGCAGGTGCGTACCCGTCAGAGACCTGGCCATTTCTTTCCTGTTCCTGGCCTTGTACAGATTGTCACATGTTGTAGTATTACTAGACTAATGCAGGATTGAAGGCTTGCTGTGTATAGCAGCGCTCTCGTGAGATAGTCATTGCATGTTGCTGAAATGCACTATCCCAAAAAGATCATCTGAGACTGATCTCTGCAGCCACCACCGATTCAGAGAACAGAACACACCATGTGCTGATGAGGAGCCTCGTTAACTTGTAGTTTCCTTCTAAGCACGAAAAACGTTAGAAAATAACATCAGCCATCACTCCAGGTGCCAAATCAGAGCTCTGTGCCTTCACCAGGAGGGATGGCGTCCCGTTCTTCAGTCACCTGGCTGCTGTTGCAAGCGATTAATCACTGATGAACTGGACTTGATGACAGGAGTCCGACAACGGTTCTTATGGATACTTTCCATAAAAGAATCAACCGGGCCCCCGCCTCCATATACTGCAGCCTTCCGCCTGATGGCCCCGCGCCTCCATGTGCTGCAGCGTCCCGCCTGATGGCCCCGCGCCTCCATGTGCTGCAGCGTCCCGCCTGATGGCCCGCGCCTCCATGTGCTGCAGCGTCCCGCCTGATGGCCCCGCGCCTCCATGTGCTGCAGCGTCCCGCCTGATGGCCCCGCGCCTCCATGTGCTGCAGCGTCCCGCCTGATGGCCCGCGCCTCCATGCGCGGTGGTGTCCTGCGTAACAGCTCTCTGTGAATATCTCATAATTGGCTGCACAGGTCACGTGATTTAAGAATGGGCCATCCTCGCACCAGATGAAGTGATGACGTTCTGACCACCAGTCTCTCCACGGCTGAGGGTGCTTTCACACTACGATTTTGAAGGGAGCCGATGCTGTCCGAAAAATTCGGACAGCATCGGCTCCCTTCTGATGCCTGGAATCGGATGCCAAATAGGCATCCGATTCCGGCATTAAATCGTAGCCTCCGGGCTGAAAAAAAGAAAAAAAAAAAAAGTTCATGCTCACCTCCCCCCGAGCCCCCGCCGTCTTCCTGGAGGTTCCCGGTGGCTCCCGCAGGCTCCCGGTGGCTGCAGAGGTCTTCTTCTGCTGTACACAGGACCTGCGGTGATGTCACAGTCACGTGACACCATGGTAACCTGCGGTCACATGACTGACATCACCGCAGGTCCTGAACTGCAGAAGAAGACCTCTGCAGCCACCGGGAGCCTGCCGGAGCCCCCGGGAACCTCCAGGAAGACAGCGGGAGACGGCGGGGGCTCGGGGGGAGGTGAGCATGAACCTTTTTTTTTTTTTTTTTTCTTTTTTTTTTACCCCTGCGCTCCCAGTTGAGCATTTTTACTGTACTGAACATGCTCAGTACAGTAAAATAGGGTCCGAGGAGACATCAGATGTTTCCTCGGACCCTTCTCCATAGGGCCCCATGTTATAGGGATCGGGTCAGATCGGATGTGCACTAAATGCCATCCGATTTGGTCCGATCCGATTCTGTCAGATTTTATTTTCGGTGCAAAAATCGGAGCAGGCTCCGATTTTTGCACCGATAATAAAATCGGACAGAATCGGATCGGACCAAATCGGATGGCATTTAGTGCACATCCGATTCGGTCCGATGCCCATAGGGCTGCATGGGGCCAAATTCGGATCCGATGCTGTCCGATTTTGATCGGACACCATCGGATCTGAAAAATCCGTAGTGTGAAGGCAGCCTTAAGATCCCTGGTCGATTGTAAGCTCAGGAAATGTCATCACTTCCATCCCGAGCAGATGGTCAGAGCAGCAGAGGATTCATGTGCTAAATATTGCTTTTTATCCTTATAATTCTACCTAGAAATCAAATCAGTCAAAGTATGCATCTACTCTGCACAATCGGGAAATAATTTTCATGATAATCTTGCAGTGGAAACAGGCTGCCGATAACCTGAGGAATGAGAGAGCGCTTGTTCGTCTGGTAAAATGATCTTTAGGTTTGCACAAAGTGTCATTGTTTTCAGCAGCACATCGTTGTGTGTAAGCCAGACCTGTGCTGCCGAGAACCATGATTGCTTATAGGCACTGAATGGTCTATTACCAATTGCTCAGAGGACATGGGAAATATCATCCTATCTAAAATTATTAATGGTTGGCGATTGTAAACTCACCTAAAGTGCACATCGCTTCTTCCCTTACTCCTGCAGTGTACGACATAGTGAAGAACTATACAGCAGACTACGATAAAGCTCTAATCTTCAACAAGATCCACCATGAGCTCAACCAGTTCTGCAGTGTCCACACCCTGCAGGAGGTCTATATAGAACTCTTTGGTAAGTTTCCCCCCCACCTCGCATCTCAGCTGTAACACAAGACACAGATGGAAGTGTAGTATGTACACCGAACCGCGTCTCGCTGTGCCAGGAACCTTCTGGGCCACTTCTCCTTAGAGCAGTAGCAATCATCTATCATTCCTGTGTGCTTGTATAGATTAATGGATATGTTCACCTTTTGGGACGTAGATAGATATGTATATATACATTTATTTTGGGCTAATATTTTTTTCAATTAGACTTTATTAAAAATATTTTAGTTTTGGCTTCTAAGACCTTCTGTCTGTCTGCACGTTGAACTTTGATGCGGTCATAAATCATCTGAGAAGAGCTCAAAAAAGTCAGTTTGTAGGTCTCATGTCAGACAGACGCTGACAGATTCTGTTACCCATATAGCAGTCAGTGATAGACAGAACACAGCGGCTATAGTGGAAAATTCTGCAGCCTTTTTTTTATGAATCCCAATTACAAAATTGTTTTTAAGCCCCAAATGCATGTATTTAGGTAAAAAAAAAAATGTATCCATGTAGACAGCCCCTAAATAAATTATACACAACTAATGGATTGACTTTTATTGATTGCCTCATGAATGTATTGTCTGGCTCAGAGCTGAGCCATTTACAACTCCTAACAGAGCACTTTTTTTCTGTGTGTTGTGGTATATTTTTAATTTATTTATTTTGTAAATGAGCTGTAGAAATCTGTGTTAAAAATTTGATTACCCTTATAACTAGGACTGGCACATGGTGATCACATGACTACTGGGTCTGGTGAAGGAAGCACTGTCAGTGTGTATATACTGTAAACTCAGAGTTGTGTATACAGAAAGCCGAGTCCACAACACCCTATTTGCCTTCTTTATGAGGAGTCTGGCTGTGTCTGACAGCCGACTCCCTGCTGCGGCATCATCTCTTACAGCTACTCCACTATGCAGTGACGTTTTAGTGTCTCTACACAGTAGAATACAACCCACCCGGATATCTATAATCTATGGGTGGTCCTGAAATGGTTAAAGTTGCACCTTTTTGGCTTTAAATTTAAAGGGAACCTGTCAACTAATTCATGGCAGCCAATATAGAGCCTGGCTGCCCAATTGTTGCCAGGAATATCTTCTATAATTCTCTAGCATTTCAGAGAAAACAAACTTTAAAGTGTGACCACCATTTAAATTTTTATTTAATAATAATGGAGAGCAAGAGATTTTATTAAACTTTTTCAATTATACTTCATAAGAGAATTGTGGTTGAAATCCATTCATAAACTTTCCACAATGTGTCCCCATTAGGCTGTGTCTGAAGCAAACATATGTTCATTCTCAGTCTGTTCCGTCTTCACACTGAATGCAGGCATGTAACCATATAAGAGAGGGGGTGTTGCCTACACTGTTGACTGCAGCTGGTGAGGAAACCATGTATCCGGCTACAGCACAGTTGCTAAGTAATGTCAGAATGTTCGGATCAGTGTAAACTGCTCTGCCCTTTCCTTGGTACAAGCTCCTGATCTGTCATCTGGCTCCTTGTCTGCTGACTCCCACACAGCTCAGGATCTCTCTTGGCCTTTCTCTGCTGTCAAGTTGTACTGTTCACAGTTAGCTGCTGGCCACATCTACACAGCCATAGAATGCAGTTTGTAAAAGCGAACAAAAAAAGTTAAGAAAATAAGTCATATGGCACGAAAAAAAGCATGATCTTAGCTGCTATGTGACCCATCATTAACAACCAGTGCATATTATTATTACTTTTTTCTTCTTTTTTTTTTTTTTTTCTACTGAAATGACATTTGCACTTTAAAGATCTTCCCAGCGCTGCAAGACGCCTATCAATCACCCTCCGCAGAGCTGGCATCTTAAGTATGTGTTCTCTGAAACATGGGGGTGTGTTATAAGATATGCAAATTGTCACTTCAATGTGCATATGTCCCAGAGGAGCATTGCGGCTTTAAGTCTCCTTATCAACTTATCTGTGTCCTTATGGCTGCAGACAAACTCCTCTCCGTAAGGTAGATGGCTAGTTCCCCAGACTTGTTATAAGATAGGAATATCGATTCATGCTGGAACCAGGTGACCGTTTCCCTTTAATGATATGTACTGGTGCACAAATAACACCTTTAATGTCTCCTTAATTGGGGGCAATGTGCTTACTTCATGACGTGTGTTATTACATCCTCTCCACAGATCAGATAGATGAGAACCTCAAGCTGGCGCTCCAGCAGGACCTCAATGAGATGGCACCAGGGCTAATAATCCAGGTATGGTCGGGGCTTGTGACATCTGATTTGGAGAGCTTGCCCCCATTCTTGTGATATGTGTGAAGATGGCCTAGCTTCAATGTCTATGCTTAGCCGGGAATGTCATCAATGTAATGTTATCACATTGGAAAGTACCAGGTTTTATGATTGGCCACTGGGAGACCATAAAGGATTCCTGTAAATGTCTGTTCTTCATTATGTAGAGACAAGCGGAGCAGCCAACAATCAGGGTTTGTCGTCGGTGTCAGCCCTTAGGCTTCTGCCGTTATCTCCTATAAACTATCCATGTGAAAGCCAGGTTCTAGTATACTCTGGATATAGGGACATATTGGTGTACGACTCGTAAAAGGTCTGACACATCCACAGCATAATTGTATTTCTAATGTTGTTTTTCAAGACTTGTAAAACTTTGGCCAAGAGTAGAGAAAGCAATTTAAAAAAACCTGTCGTGCCTGCTGCGACAAGATCGCTGGAGAGTAGAGGTAAAACCCGTGGCCACCAGATCAATGACAAATTAAAGGGATTCAGTATGTGGGATTTTTACTCTTTAAGGTGGTAACTTCCTGATTGTTGTGGAGCCAATCTACATATCAATGAATTTTTAGCTCCATTTCAAGATGGAGTGTTTGATCAGATGCCAAGCGTTCTTCAATTCGTTTCCTATGGGGCTATAAAAAAAAAAATGGAGCTCAGTTCTCTGAAGTTTCAGTGGGAATATATGGAGCAACGGGTGTGCACTACACACCATCCTAATGGGGATAAAGTTCCCTGTCCTGCTGTTTGGTCCCACTGATCAACAAGATGTCATCTATCCTATGGGTAAGAAAACTAGTTTTCACAGGGAAAACATTCTCATTTTTCCTGCTCTTGGACATATTCTTTTACAGCTCCAGAAAACTTTTATTGCCTCTGCACTTTTACTAAAGCCAATCTTGGAAATCTGAACACACTGTACATATTAAAGGGGTTGTCCAGATACCGTGTGACTGCAGACCTGTGAATCCTGACATCACACGCACTGTGTGCTGTGAGGATTCACTAATGTCCGAGACTGGAACGGCGGTCATATGGCCACAAGTATGTGATGTGTAGAATCCGACTAGAGGGGCGCCACATCTCTCAATGCAAATGTATTGAGTGAGGGTGTGTCCATCTTTCACAATATGTTCTGGTTGTAGATTAAACTCCATGGCTAGAACAAATCATACTGACCAGAAAATCTGTGGTGTCAATCTACTTGGTTATACAGGCGGTCTTGTGTATAATGAATGTGACTAACAAGCTTCTGCTTCTATCTGCCCAGGCTGTCCGAGTCACCAAGCCAAATATCCCCGAAACTATCCGCAGGAACTATGAGCTCATGTAAGTTCTGTCTACATTACCCATGTGGCACGTTATGAATGAATGATGTTATGGCCAGTGGTATTATATTGACCATGGGGCAGTGTAGATGGCCGTCTGCCTATCACAAGTAATTCCCATCACTAGCACTGGCATTTTGTATTTATACTCTCCTTGTGTTTGGGGTATTGACTGGATGGGGCAAGGATCTTTTGGGGAATTTTCTATTTCATAGCTTCCCAAAGACAAGTCGTTCTGGAAATGCAGCCGTGTCCTACAGATCCTACAGGTTTCCTAATGTTAATGGATAAGTGTGGTTCAACCAGTCTATGAAAAATTCAGGAAGACGTGTAAAAGTGCATTTGACACCAGAGTGGGACACTGACCATCAACGGCTCTTCATATCCGTGGGTCATACCTGTTTATCATGTTTCTATTTATTTTTAGGGAAAGTGAGAAGACCAAGCTCCTCATTGCTGCACAGAAACAGAAGGTGGTGGAGAAAGAGGCTGAAACTGAGAGGAAAAAGGCCGTGATCGGTAGGTCTCCTGTATCCCCCGGTAGCATATAGTGCAGTTATTCTGTGTGCTCGGGATAAAACCTAAAGTTACTGGGTGTTATTCAGTGGGGCATTTGATTAGTGGGTTTTTTTTTTTTTTGATTTTTTTTCCCATCTGACCGCGCATTTGAAAGAAAAAATGGCAGTATGTGCAAAAATAATGCAATTATGTAACATGTCTTGTAAGAATTTATGTAAACTGATCACACATGGATGGCAAGTGAGAAACAAAATATTCAAATTTTTTGGTTAATAATTTTTATGTATATAACTTTGTGTGAATTAACCCCAGGGTGATGGCATAAGGTGAGGACTATCAAAATGATGCCCACCCCAATGCCAAAGTACTGCATAATTTTGTTTCACGATTGTGCAGTCATTGACCCACAGACGGAGGGTGGACTACTGACATATAGATACATTCACACAGGCACTTTTTTGTTGTTGTATACAACATGTTGACTTGTCACTTCTTTATTTTTCCTTGAGTTTTTCAGCAGCTTGTTTGAAATAAGCTCTCATAAAGTTCGCCATATGAACAGAAAATAATTTCCTTTTAAATGAATTAAGAGCACTTGAAGCGGGATTGATGAGGATTTTGTCCCAGATCCGAATCGGATCCCCTTCAGAAATCTTGTGTGCCTTTTACTTTTCTCGTCATTTCTCACATTTTCTCTCCGCTGATCTCTGATCACCTGAAGGTCGAGCTGTCCCTCACTCACCTCCCACTGATCCTATCGGGCTATTTGTCAAATAGAATTGAACAGGAAAAATGTAATTTTTACCCTTTCATATACTCCTGAGGTCTAGATGTTAACTTATTTTGGACACAATAGAAAACTTTAGAGAATTGTGCAATATGAGTGTATGTATTACCAACTCCTCGGAGGTAAATGGGCTCCATCTGATGTCTTCATATACACACGTGGCAACAATTCAGTTATTACAATAATCTCAATAGGATGCAAATTAGCTGTAGAAGAAAAAGGAAGCCACGACTGCAGGATTCTTTCATTTCCTACCATAATGACCTGTACTTATGTAATAATCTGCCTAGAAATGGTTGCAGCGTGTTCACACATCATTAATCTTGTTTTCTTCTCTTTGCAGAGGCAGAGAAAGTGGCCCAAGTTGCAGAGATCAAATATGGACAGAAGGTTATGGAGAAGGAAACTGAGAAGAAGATCTCTGAAATTGAAGGTAATTGTTAGATGTGGTGTCTCCTTGTGATGTGCTCCATGTCTGGGGCCTGTTTTCCAGATCTATGACTTTGTTTAATCCAGACGCCCCTTCTGTTAACATCCTGAGACCATCTGCTTATTCTCCCCTCCAAGCATGGCTCTTGTGAGAGGAGAATGTGTACCTCATAGAGGCAGCAACACAAGGCGGTATATCTGAGTGAGTTCTCTAGATTTGGAGTTTACTTCTGTTTAAAGCTCAAGCAGTTAAGCTGCTAATCTATACGGGTTAAATGTTGGCCTAACCTTTCGATTTCAGCAGGACCAACGCACTATGGTGTATGAGGGTGTCCCGACTCACCCTGTCTCTTCTTGTCAGATGACAGAATGACTGGGAATGTTGAATGTCTGCATGCCTGTTCCTTTGTTCTAACAGGAGAAAATCTGCGGCCACAGGAGTCTAGGGGCAGCTCATCTTCCTAGTGAAAACATATACATACTTAACCAACTGAGCGTACTTGTGTATGGATGAGGGGTGAGAGGGTGATGGAGGAATAGCTGCCAACCACATGAGTGGCTCACATTGGGGACTACTATGTTTTGCTGTCCATTTTCATAGAACACTGACAACTGGCTGTAGGGTAATTGTGTGGGTGGATATGCTATCGTGTGTGCCACGTGAGCAAGCAACTTTATATAAATGACTGAATACGGGTTTTGCCAGGAAAAGAACACATGATGTCAATAATGGCTGCCTATGAGCCACTGGAGCTGAGAACGGAAAGTTTGAGTTCCTTTAAAATGAAGGAGTCCTATAAAACTATTTAGCTAGTGGAACAACATGGACGCAGCACGGTAGTCAGTGGATCGTGCTGGGATCCCTAATGAAAATGGGCGGAAACCAGAGGAAACAAACGCAAACACAGGGAGAAAATACAAAAGACATACTAATGGGGAATTTCGATTCTAAGCTCATTGTCTGCGAAGATATGTTGGTGCTATATAAGCAAGAATAAACTGTTTTCTAAATGCTCTTGTTCTGCAGATTCTGCTTTTCTAGCCAGAGAGAAGGCGAAGGCCGATGCCGAATTTTATACAGCTAAGCAATTAGCAGATGCCAACAAGGTAAAGCTGTAAATGTGTCTTTGTACACTTCATTCTGCACACTGTTCTTGTGCACTTCTCCAAACTGCACCCTCCCAGAAAATCAAGTATTTCTCCCTTAAATTACCGTATATACTCGTGTATAAGCCGAGTTTTTCAGCCCAAAATTTGGGCTGAGAAGTCTCCCCCTCGGCTTATACACGAGTCACTACGGTATTGTGCTGTGGTGGGGGCTGTGGGGCCGGGGCTGTGGAGGCTGGAGGAGGCGGGGGGAGGCTGCTGTATGAGCGGCCCCATCACGTGGGGCCGCTCATTATATATGCACTGCATCCCCCTGTCAATCAGCGGCAGGGGGAAGCAGTGCATATATTATCCCCAAAAGCTGGCACTCACCCCCCCTTGTAAGGCCCCCCATCGCTGCTTATACATTACCATTCCGGTGTTCTGATCCGCGCCGCTCCTCGGTGCTTCTTCATGCTCCGTCCTCGCTGGCTGCATCCGGGGATCTCCGGCTGTCGCAGCGATATGACGTCATCGCGCGACGGCCGGAGAATGGAGATCCCGGATGCAGTCAGCGAAGACTGAGCATGAAGAAGCAGCGAGGAGCGGCGCGGATCAGAACACCGGAATGGTAATGTATAAGCAGCGGGGGGGAAGCCTTACAAGGGGGCCGAGTGCCAGCATTTGGGGGCTGTTGGTACCCCCAGGGGGCTGCTGGGTACCCCCTGGGGGCTGCTTGGTACCCCCTGGGGGCTGTTGGTACCCCCAGGGGGCTGCTGGGTACCCCCAGGGGGCTGTTGGTACCCCCAGGGGGCTGCTGGGTACCCCCTGGGGGCTGCTGGGTACCCCCTGGGGGCTGTTGGTACCCCCAGGGGCCTGTTGGGTACCCCCAGGGGCCTGTTGGTACCCCCTGGGGCCTGTTGGTACCCCCTGGGGCCTGTTGGTACCCCCTGGGGCCTGTTGGTACCCCCTGGGGCCTGTTGGTACCCCCTGGGGCTGCTGGGTACCCCCAGGGGGCTGTTGGGTACCCCTGGGGCCTGTTGGTACCCCTGGGGCCTGTTGGCACCCCCAGGGGGCTGTTGGCACCCCCAGGGGGCTGCTGGGTACCCCCTGGGGGCTGCTGGGTACCCCTGGGGGCTGCTGGGTACCCCCAGGGGGCTGCTGTGTAACCCCAGGGGGCTGCTGTATAACCCCAGGGGGGTGCTGTATAACCCTGGGGGGTGCTGTATAACCCCTGGGGGGTGCTGTATAACCCCTGGGGGGTGCTGTATAACCCCTGGGGGGTGCTGTATATACTGCTGAGGCCTGTATACCACTGGGGCTGCTGTATATACCACTGGGGCTGCTGTATATACCACTGGGGCTGCTGTATATACCACTGGGGCTGCTGTATATACCACTGGGGCTGCTGTATATACCACTGGGGCTGCTGTATATACTGGTGGGGTCTGTATATACCACTGAGGAGGCTGCTGTATATACTGGTGGGGTCTGTATATACCACTGAGGAGGCTGCTGTATACCACTGGGGTTGCTGTATATACTACTGGGGCTGCCTGTATACTACCACTGGGGCTGTATATACTACTGGGGCTGCCTGTATACTACCACTGAGGCTGTATATACTACTGGGGCTGCTGCTGTATACTACCACTGGGGCTGCTGTATACTACCACTGGGGCTGCTGTATACTACCACTGGGGAGGCCTGTATACCACTGGGGGGGGCCTGTATACCACACTGCTGGGGGCTGTATACCTCTGCTGAGGTCCACCCTCGGCTTATACACGAGTCAATAGGTTTTTCCAGATTTTTGGGGCAAAAGTAGGGGGGTCGGCTTATACACGGGTCGGCTTATACACGAGTATATACGGTAATTACAATTGCACATGTTTTGTCATATACATGTTTATTTTCTGTGTGTATATTGGAACAACACAGAAAAAAAGGCAAATTGCAAAGGATTTCACTAACGACTCCAAAAATGAGCCAAACAAAATTGTTGCAACCTTTCCAAAACTGTGGTAAATGACTTTGTTTCAAGCATGTGATGCTCGTTCAAACTCTTCAACGGGAAGTAACAGGTGTGGGCAATATTTCAATCACACCTGAAACCAGATAAAAGGGGAGAAGTTGACTACAATCTTTACCATTCATCTAGTGGTGCAGAAGCATCATACTGTGCGGCTCAATGCTCAGGCAGCGTAGCGGTTGGGTAGCTTTCAGACACTCTGCATCATATGTACCAGTTTGAATGGTGCTATATGCAAGCCCAGTGTATGCATGGCTAGTCGCCTCCCACATCTTGCTGGTAGAGGTGATTTATCAGCCTGCAGCTGGGCTTGCTTCACATTTGGGCTCAGACTGCATCCTGTAAGTGCTCTTGGTTTCTGTTTTTGGCATTGATGGTAAGGTTTTTTGATGCTGCTTTTTTTTCTAGTAGTTTTTGTACAGTTTTGTTAGGACTGATGAGCATGGGATTCCGTGAAGTGGATCATCAACTTAAATGTCTTGGGCCAATACATGAACCAAAATCCCATTTATAAAGGTTTTTTATTTATCATATAAAAAACTTTTGCACTTTTTTTTATCCATCCAGGGTGCAGTTGGGCCCATAGGGGCGCCATTCATCTAGTGGTGCAGAAGCATCGTACTGAGCGGCCCAATGCTCAGGCAGCGGAGCGGTTGGGTAGCTTTCAGACACTGCATCATATGTACCAGTGTGAATGGTGCTATATGCAAGCCCAGTGTATGTATGGCTGGTCGCCTCCCACATCTTGCTGGTAGAGGTGATTTATCAGCCTGCAGCTGGGCTTGCTTCACATTTGGGCTCTGACTGCATCCTGTAAGTGCTCTTGGTTTCTGTTTTTGGCATTGATGGTACGGTTTTTTGATGCTGCTTTTTTTTCTAGTAGTTTTGTAAATCTTTACATTGTGTCTGAGAGCATGGAGAACAGAAAGCGGATAAGAGGATTAAGGACCTGTAACCTTGATATTGTATATTTATTTTTCATTATAATTTTCAACAATTTTGGTTCTCCAGTCCATCCCAAAGATCTTGATGTTTCTTTGTCCACGTTGCGTGACATAATCAAGACGTTTACCAGCCATGGCAATGAAGCTCCCTGGACGTGGACGACCGAAAAAAATTATTGAAAAGTTGCAGCGCAGGTTAGTCGGATACTGGATACGCCACCCTAGTCACGTTCCAAAGAAATTCAAGCTGCCCTACAGGTTTAGGATTCATCAGTGTCTGTCGACAGTTGAACAAACTGACACTATGGCAGGAGACACAGGAGGACCCCACTGCTGACACCAAGACCTAAAAAAGCTAGACTGCAGTGTGCCAAAATGTATGCGAGTAAAGCCAAAATCCTCCTGGAAAGCGTCTTGTGGACAGAGGAGACCAGGATACAGCATTTTGGTAAATCACATAATTTTGCTGCTTACTGAAAACTGAATGTGGTCTACAAAGATAAAAACACAGGACCTACAATTAAATAAGATAGCGGGTCAAAGATGTTTTGGGGTTTCTGTGCTGCCTATGGCACTGGGTGCCTTTACTGTGTGCAAGGCATCATGAAATCTGAAGATTACCAAAGGATTCTGGGTCACAATGGAGTGTAATGCCCAGTGTCAGAAAGCTGAGTTTGCGTCCTAGGTCATAAGTCTTCCAGCAGGACAATGAACCTAAACATGCTTCCAGAAGCCCCAGAAATGGATGGAAACAAGCTAGGGAGAGTTCTGAAGTGGCAGCAAGGAGTCCAGATCTAAATCCCATTGAATACATTTGGAGAAATTATAAAATTGCTGTTGGGAGAAGATGCCTCAAATATGAGACCTGGAGGAGTTTACAAAAGAAGAGTCCAAAATTCCAGTTGAGAGGAGTAAGGAGCTTGTTAATGGTTAGAAGACGCGACTAATTAGTCATTTGTTCCAAAGGGCATGCAATGAACTATTAAGTTGAGGGTGCTAACCAGTTTGTGTCGACCATTTTTGGAGTTTTGTATGAAACTATGCCCAATTTGCTCTTTTTTTTTTTTTTTCTTATGTGTTGCTTATTTCCTGTGTGTATTGTATCAAGTATATGACAAAACGTATAAGTACAATCATTTTCTGGGATTTCCTAGTAGTGAAGATAGGAAAAGGGGGTCTATCCGTGCTGCCTGAATGCCAAATAAACAAATTACTAAGAAATGTGTAGTAAAATAACTTTGGAATAAAATATATAAATCATCATTTACTACTAGCATCCAGGCAGCGCGGATAAACCCCCTTTTCCTATCTTCACTAATATGAAATTCATCTATCATTTGAGGACTGCTCCATGTACTACATGTCTCATAGCAGTTGTGGCTCCTCACAACTGCAAAAGGTGAGCACATCGTGTCATTTTACATTGACCAATACCTGGGTAAGACCCTATTTGCAACATTATTGTCTTCCAGCAATTTACTGCATCATAATTTTCTGGGAGAAATACTTAATTTTTCCAGAATAATTTCAAGGTTGACAAGTTTTTTGCATGACTAGGATATTCTGGTATGTCCATATGCTGTCTGATACTTGTCAGCACTGATTGGACCGTGTACAGACATGCTCCCAACTGGTAACACCCACTTATCTATTTATTCCTAATCTTCTAGAAGGAAAACAGAGGAACATCACAATTTACAGTTAATATGGAGGATGCATGTAATTACTAAAACACGTGTCAGGAGCGGTGATGAGTCTTCTTTAAAGGGGTTACCGGGGCCTTTTTGTTTATACTACAGGATACTTATTGGCAGGTAGTTTTTAAATACCTGCTTATTTTTCTGTGTGTTACTCTCTCCCAGCTCCTGATGGTGAATCTCCCAATCATGTCACATCTGCAGAGCAGTTCCTTCTCTTTTGCTCTGCTCTGTTGACAGGACATCATTGCCGACTTCACGCTTATTAACATCTGGCTCCCCGCTGCCTAAGGATAGAGCCACACTAGCGTTGTGGCGTCTGTCCTGCAGGGTCTGCCAAAGAGCAGGATTCTGGCAACATTAACATGGCGAAACCATAGTGTAACACAGCCAGTATAGTCCTATAGTAAAAAATGGGAAAGGAAACGGTGTTCATCAGTCCGCGCTACCAGGATCCACTTATTCCAGGGAAGAAACTCACGATCAGATGTGATATGATCAAAACCTTTTATTGCATCCAACGCGTTTCAACGCCTTTCCTGGCGTCTTCCTGAGGGATCCCTGAGGAAGACGCCAGGAAAGGCGTTGAAACGCGTTGGATACAATAAAAGGTTTTGATCATATCACATCTGATCGTGAGTTTCTTCCCTGGAATAAGTGGATCCTGGCAGCGCGGACTGATGAACACCGTTTCCTTTCCCATTTTTTACTGTGCGATTCCACGTGCAAGTGGTCGGTGGGAGTCCAGCAGCAGCCATCTGGATATAACACTATATGTCTGTATACCAGTTGTGGGTCGCACAACTGAAATAGGTGAGTGGTTCCTTTATACCACCGTACTGTGAGTGTCTAAGTGATAAGGCACTATTGCTCCTCTTGTTCCCCTTCCCCCTTTTTCTTTCAATATAGTCCTATGGATGATGAACTCCTCAGCGCACGCAAACGCCGGCATATAAGCGCTAGAGTTTGAAATCTCGTGCTATTTTGTAGCTCACAGGAAAACGCTCCTTGTAGTAAAATAGCACGAGATTTCAAACTCCGACACTTACATGCCAGCGTTTGCATGCGCTGAGGATTCAATCACCAATAGGACTTTATTGGCAGCGTTAAGGTAGCATTACACTATGGTAACACTGCGTTAATGCTGCCGGAATCCTGCTCTTTGGTGGACCCTCCCAGGATGGAGGCCACAACGCTGGTGTGGCTCTACCCTAACTCTGTGCAGATGTGCGAAGTTAGTCCAATTTACATTGCATGAGTAGTGTAGTGTGGCGACTGCTAGTGACACTGATACCCAGTGTAGGTGCTGAAAATCAGAGGCCCTTACACAGTGCTTGGCACTGCTGATGTGACTTGTGCAATATAAATCGCACTGCCCCAGCATGCCTGCACGGAGTTAGGCAGAGGAAAGCCGGATGTCAGTAGTGATGCCCCATCAACCGAGCAGACGAGAAGGAACTGCTCTGCAGATGTGAGATCATAGAGTGGGAGTATCACCGCCAAGATCCGTTCCGTGACTGCTCTGTGCCGGGAGAGAGCGGCGCACACAATAACAGGCAGGTAGTTGGCAATAATTGGCAGCTAGTTGATTATCCCTATAGAAAAAAAAAAAACACGTCCCAGATGGCCCCTTATTAAATTCCTTATAGCAAGCCTTTTAAACTAATAAGCCATCTTCATTAATCGGCAGCAAAATATTCCACAGTTTGGGCTGGTGAATGCCTAATGATTGACGTGGCTGAGCCATTGGCCAGAATAACTTTACCTCTTCTGCTTCAGAGTAATGCAAGTGAGCTGAAATTGGATGAATCCAAAGGCTTCCAGCCAGCTGCAGAGGAGCGCTTGTCTAGGAAACTGGCCACCACTGATAGAATGCATCGGTGGCCGGTTACCTAGGCAATGAGCAGTAAATAAAATGTAAACATCCCATTGTTCTTGAAAATGTAGTGGATTTTTAATAAGAATAGGTAAAGTTGTTAGTTTTTACCAGCACCCTCCAACCGTACCCATTTTGGACGATGTGACAACCCTTGTAAATTTACCCTGTTTTTTGTTTGTAAGCTGCACACGTGGTCAAAATTGTTTGTACCCCTCGCTTAATTAAATAAAAAACCCACAATGGTCACAGAAATAACTTGAATTTGACAAAAGTAATAATAACAAATCAAACTTTCTAATAATGACATTCTGACATTGCTTTTCAGCCCTGCTTCCACAGAATTTTTTTTTTTTTTAATTAAACTCATGACATAGGCCTGGACAGAAGTGATGGCCCCTTAACTTAATCTTTTCTCCTTCGCCTCATTGGGGGACACAGACCGTGGGTGTTATGCTGCAGTCCACTAGGAGGCGACACTAGGCAGAAATCTGCAAAAGAGTTAAGTGGCTCCTCCTCTGCAGTATACACCCTGGAGCAGGAAGTGCTTCTCCAGTTTTTGCTTAGTGTCTTAGGAGAGCACACACAAATTTCCTCTCTTCGTTTTGATCTTTTGGATTTGAAGAAAAGTGGGCCTGGAGCGGCCCCCGGCATACTCCCTCCTCTCACCACCTTGTGGGCTGCAGAGCTGAGGTTGAGATTTTCATTTTTTGACTCTTATATTATATGCCGCCCCTCCTTATCCATCCCCCCCTGGGGTTTTGGACTAAGTAGAGATACTCACGGACTTGCATGAATCCTCATGTGTCCGTCCTCCTTCTCCAGCCCCTGTGGGTACCTGGCTAGAAGTAGAGATACCCCAGCCACCCTGAGGTCGAGAATAGACCCGGACCTCCCTCCGGATAGGGGCTACAGATCCATCCATGATGTCGAGAACAGCATCGCCGCTGCCCAGGACCTCCATCTGGATGTGGATAGCAGGATTCCTCCCTAATGGTATTAGGTGGAGGCAGCACCAGGTACAGGCCCCATCCGGGCTCCTTTCCCTACACTACAGAGCCACAGCTAGTACTGCGGACTCTGGGACCTCTGGGGTGAAATGGGGCGTATTATGGGTTCCCCCCAACCTCCCCTGGCATTATAGCAGGTGGCACAAGGACGGCAGTATCATCTGACTGCCTATCCGGCCGGGCCAACCATAGAGGCCCCCTGCACATTGACCCCAGGCAAGGAGGCAGCCGGGTTCCCTGCACAAAGGCAAGGAGGCATCCTTCACATAAGGTGCAGCTCCTTCCTCTGGATCCATGCTGCCACTCAGCAGCCCAGGAACTCTGGGCTCCTAGGGCAGCAGACGCCTGCAGCCAGCAAGACACAGGAGATCTAGCTTTCTGGACCTCCTGCGGGTCACATCAGAGGGTAGCGCGGCAGTGCCCAGGCGTTTCGACGGGGTCTGGGTCTTTTTTGACCCCTTCCCGGACCTCCGCGCCGGCCCGGAGCCATTTGCGGCATGGACTTCCTAATTTAGGCCGCGACTTCGGCCTAGTGCGAAGCCGCCGCCTTTTGCCCGCCTCTACCAATGACGCTGATAGCGTCATAATAGGGGCGGACTGGACGGCAGACGCGCCATAGGGGGGGGCGGGACACCTGCTCCTGGCGCCTCTCGGTCGCCACGAGAGTTCCTGCGCGCTCTTTTCATGGTGGAACCGCCCCCTTTATAGAGGCAGCCATATCATGAGGGCACAGTTAGAATACAGTGCCCATTATCTAATATCAGCGGTACCCTGCTACACCTACAGGGAGCTCCCTATAGGCTCCAGCAGCAGTACACTAGATGGATAGAAGCTCTCACTTAATGGGGCTTCTTCCCTGCTGCAGCTGAAGGGTCTAAAGCAATCTTTGCACAACTAGTGCATTATTGTTACTGCTTTATTGTTTACGTTTTTTTTTTAAGGATCGCAGCAGGGTTTAATCCCTACTTCAGCCCTGTAAGTGCTCCCTAACAGCCTTCACCTAAGAGTCTACGGCTGCCCACAGGGATTCTGGACTTACAAATAAGCCATGTTGTTTACCAGTTGCCAGTAGCAACCGCAGGACAACCCAGCAGTACTATCTCCTGCCGCACCTTGTCCACCTACCTCCGCCATGCATAGAGCAATATGCGAGAGGCAGTGTAATAGATATAAAAAATAGGGGAGAATCGGTAATCAGCACGGTAGCTGAGCTAGTTAAACGCAGGTTCTTGTCGGTTCACCTAATACTACACTTAATGGTTTGCCATTACGTACACATCTGCATTCTACATTTACTTGTGTATCTTGCAGATCAATTCCTGGCCAACAATCTTGCGCTGTTGACCCAGGCTGCTCGGATCGTGTCCTCTGGACTATCTGACTCGTAAACCGTAAAGCTGACAATTGTTCTGCAAGAAGTACGGGTCAGGATTACCCTCAGGCGCGAAGGCGCCGGGGTAACAAATTCTGGTCATCGGAATCGTTAGGAATGGTTGGATATATGTTCATTCTCCCAAAGGATCGGTCACCATGCAGGGACCTCTTTACTGGCAGACTTACTACAGGATTAAAGGGATCCTGTCACCCCCAAAACACCTCTAAACCTATTAAAAGCTGTCCCTAGAGCATATTAACACTTTCCCTACACTCCTTTTACCTCCTAAATGCAGCAAGTGACATTGAAGAAAAACGTTTTTATAGTACCTCATTAGTGATGATAATGAGTGACTATGCTATTCATAGTCACTCATCCAGGCTGCCCCTCTTCTTCATATCACGCCTGAATAGGCGTGATCTACATGCCAGATTCTACTGCGCATGCCCATGCGCATGCGCAGTGCGCATTTTGAAGCTGACAGCGCGGCGCCGGTGTAAATACGTCACCCGGCGCCGGGAATGACGCGGATCGCGTCACCCAGCCACACTGCAGCCCGGACGCTATGGGAGAGAGGGGAGGCACGCAGGGAGGCGGCAATTTGAATCTGGCATGTAGATCACGCCTATTCAGGCGTGATATGAAGAAGAGGGGCAGCCTGGATGAGTGACTATGAATAGCATAGTCACTCATTATCATCACTAATGAGGTACTATAAAAAACGTTTTTCTTCAATGTCACTTGCTGCATTTAGGAGGTAAAAGGAGTGTAGGGAAAGTGTTAATATGCTCTAGGGACAGCTTTTAATAGGTTTAGAGGTGTTTTGGGGGTGATAGGATCCCTTTAACAGGTTCTTCCTCGGCCCCCACTATTGCAGACCTCAGTTGAGGCTCATATAAACTACCATTATCTGACACGAATGTTTGCCAATCCTTTCCAGACCCTGCAGCTGGAGCTCTGGTTAAGTGACGACAGCCAAGTCCCATAAGACGCAGGCTGTAACACTGTGATTCGCATTGACACGGGTAGTTCAGCTACCGGTATCTGGAATCTATGAACCATGCACCCTCGATTCCCCACTGTTAGGGATTCGGGTTAAACTTGCGTCCGCACAAGGCCTTTCCGGACTCCATCCCCAGATCTCAAAGAAGCGGCCAATCTCATCACTATACCTATATTAGGTATTTGGGTTGAGATACCATGCACACGCCCTCTGTTTCGCCCGTCCCGAAGCTGGAACTCGCAGTCCCGCGGCTGCACTACCAAAATCGTTGGGTCCTCCAGCCTTCCATGTGGTTGTGCAAGAACCTCCTTCCACACAGTCGGTCTTTTCTCGACTTAGTAGTCAGGAGTGAATGCTTTAAGACCTATAACTCATACACACAGCCCGAGGTTGGGGAATGGCTATCTTACGTTCCTAGGGTCTCCCAGTTCTGGATGACTTCTCATCAATGCATTATTTTACCCGGCCTCCATCCCCGGACTACTAAAACGAAACTCTAGGTTGCACAATGTGGAACATGAGCCCAGCTGGCAATCTCCTCACTGCACCTATATAAGGTACTTGGGTTGAGATAACACGCACACCTCCTCTGCTCAGCCCGCTACGAACCAGGACCTCGCAGACTCACGGAAGCATTAAACCAATGGATGGGCCCCCCGGCCTCCCGTGTGGCTGTGGCCCGAACCTTCTTCCACGCAGTCAGTGCCTTCTCGTCTCAGGAGTTAAAAAGTGAATACCGTGAGACCTAATGCTCATAAATACAGCCTGAAGTTGGTATTGTCAATACTGCATTCCAGGAATCTCCCATATCTGGACGACTTACTAAACAATGCATGATTTTCGGAGTCTGCGAACACTGTCGCTTTCACTGAGCACGTTAAGAAGACTCGGTTGGCGGATCACCCTCCATGAGTCTAGCACAACTCCAGAGCACAGATTGCAGCACAGCACACAAACTCAAAAAGTCCCAGCTCCGCTGCGTATTTCTGATGGCCACATGCTGCAGCATCACATATGGACTACCAGCCATATTGAATTTTCTCAGACAAAGCACGGATTCTTCTTCTGGGAATCCGCAGTCTCCTTCAGCGGTCTCCTCAATCCTTCACAACGGCTATACAGACAGGATAGGGCAGCATGGGAGGCAGTTCCATAAGCTCAGCCGAACCTACAGCCTTTTTTTTTCCAACTATCCATGCTTAGACATGGCCCAGGAATAGGATGTGGTGCGATGTACTCACATCACAATGCACATGCAGATAGTCCCGCCCACATCCGACAATGCCCCTCAATTTACGAAGATTCGGGCAGTAATTCTAGTACTGACATCATTCAGTCATCTTTCGGCAGTTAGATTTGTCAGAATACAGTCAGACAATGTCACAGCGTGGCATATGTCAACCACCAGAGTGGAACCCACAGTCTCCAAGTGATGTCAGACGTTCGCCACATTCTTCTCCAGGTGGAATCCTCCAACACTGTACTGCCAGCTGTTCTCATACAAGGGTAACCCGCCAAGTGACGGACTAAGGGAAGCGGTCCCTTCATCCAGATGTTCTCCGTCAAGGCTGCCAGCACCAGGAAACTACAGATGTAGACCTGACGGACTCACGCCTCCATGCCAAGGTTCCATTCTTTCTGGCCAGGTTCTAGGACCTACAGTCAATACCACAGACGCGCTAGTCCAAGACTGGACTTGTTTCCGTCTCCCCTATATTCTTTTCCACTAACAGGATACTGTGGAAAGTCAAACAAGAATGTCGCCAGTTCATCCATGTACTTTCAGACTGGCCCAGATGTGCTTGGACGCAAATTTCATCCAACTCCTACCAGCAGCACTAGGACGACTAACGGTCAGTCCAGACCTGCTCTCTCAGGGCCAGTTCTCAATCGGAATTCTTCAATTCTGAAAATGGTGGTGTAGCCTTTGAGATCTGGAATTTATCCCCGGGGCTTTTTTTCCTGGGTTGTATCGACTATGGTCGCAGCAAGTAAACGAGCCTTATTGACGATATACCACGAGTGTTATCGTTTTGTTTTTTTCTTTATCTCCAAGCACCTCTGGGGGTCATTCCCCTGACCCTATTTCATGCAAAGAGCTTTCATTTCTTCCACTCAGACCTACACTCAGATTGGTCCTTGAGGCCTTTCACACAGCAGGTTTTTCTGCCTGTTTCACCTTCCTCCAAGAACGTCTTGCCACCAGTTCTTTAGGAAAATCTCCTTTTCACAGGGTCTTCCGTTTAAGGTCTCCATCCACAGGACTACTCCTGCGGGACCTGATCTTCGTTCTCACGGCTCTAAAGGATTCTCCCCCTTTGAGTTTCTACGGGATATTACTCTTCGCATTATCATCCAAACAGTAATGTGTTTTGGTGAAAAATTATTTTTCTCTGCAGAGGTATCGGTACTTTCAGCGCTCTTATGTTAACCATCTTTTCTGGTCCTCTACCTGAACGAGACTGTCCTACGGCTGGTTCCATCCTTCTTCTTAGGCGGTATACTCCTTCCACCTCACTGAAGACGTCTCTCTGTCATCTCTGCGCCCGACTCCAGTCTGTCTGGTCGTAAAGGACCTACATATGCAGGATCTTGTCAGATCCCTACGCATATACGTATCCAACAAAAGTTTCTTGCAAACAGCTCGGATTCGTTTTCTCTTCTCTTGCAGAGGGCAAATATAATGATATGCCAGCCTTTAAGGCTCCTCTAACCAAGTGGATTCGTCTAACCATCCAAGATGCTTTTCCATCGGAAACTCATCCCTTTTGGCACATTGTACTGTAACCGTGAGGGTCTCCTGGTTAGTCCGGCACCAGGGGCCAGTGCAATATGTGTGTGGACACACACAGGCATCCGTTTTCCCCACTTACTCAACCATGACAGGGCCTGCACTTCGTTCTCGCCATTCACAGGTCTGGGTAGACGTATACTCCAGGCGACAGCTGTTGCCTGTCGGTGCATAGTTTCTCACTGATCATGTTCCGTGTGACTGGCGTCAATGTTTTCTCCCACCCAGGGACTGCTTTAGGACGTCCCACGGTCTGTGTTCCCCAATGAGGCGAAGGAGAAAAGGAGACTTTTGTGTACTCACCGTAAAATACTTTTCTCTTAGCCTCTAATTGGGGGACACAGCACCCACCCTTTTTACCCTTGTGGGTTTGTTCGGTAGTTCTTACATGGCTTTTCAACTCTTGCATGGTTAAGAGGTCTACACATGTTTGCCTAGGCTAACGATGTTCACTGTTGAATGTTTAAACTGTGCCTGTCTTGTTACAGGTCCTATAGTACTGTGAGTCCTTTAGATACGGGCCTTGTTATACAATAATTGCTCCGTTGACTCTTCACGGTCTACGCATGTGCCTGTTCATCCACAGGTCTTGTTGTACTAACATTACTGCGCTATTACCTGTTTTCAAGCGTGCCTGTTTAAATTCAGGCTCTATTACTCTGTTATTAACTTGTTAACTATATTGTTTTCACAGGTTGCCTGTGTGGTTACAGGTTCTGTGTTACTGTTATTATATGTTAACTCTCCTACTGCTTTAGCACAAAACTGGAGAAGCACTTCCTGCTCCAGAGGTGTATACTGCAGAGGAGGAGCCACTTAACTCTTTTGCAGATTTCTGCCTAGTGTCGCCTCCTAGTGGACAGCAGCATAACACCCACGGTCTGTGTCCCCCAATTAGAGGCTAAGAAAAAAGGATTTTATGGTGAGTACACAAATCTCCTTTTTGTTGCACAACCTTTTGAGGCAATCACTGCAAACAAACAATTCCTGTAATTGTCAATGAGACTTCTGCACCTCTACAGGTATTTTGCCCCACTCCTCAAGAGCGAACTGCTCCAGTTGTCTCGTGTTTTGAAGGTTGCCTTTTCGAGACGACATGTTTCAGCTCTTTTCATAGATGCTCAATAGAATTTAGGTCAGGGCTCATAGAAGGCCACTTCAGAATAGTCCAATGTTTTCCTCTTAGCTGTTCTTGGGTATTTTTAGCTGTGTGTTTTGGGTCGTTATCCTGTTGCAAGACCTATGACCTGCAACTGAGACAAAACGTTTTGACATTGGGCAGCACATTTCTCTCTAGAATTCCTTGATAGTCTTTAGATTTCATTGTACCCTGCACAGATTCAAGACACCTTGTGCCAGATGCAGCAAGTCAGCCTCAGAACGTAACCGAGACTCATTCACGTCACAGTAGGGACAGTGCTCTTTTCTTGATATGCTTAATTTTTCCATCTGTGAACATGTAACTTTTTGGAAGACCCATCAGCTCTATTTTTGTCTGGTCTGTCCATAGGACATTCTCCCATAAGATTTGTAGCTTGTCAACATGTACAGTGGTTTGGCAAATTCTAGTCTGGCTTATTTAGGATTTTTTTTCAACAATGGTGTCCTCCTTGCTAGTCTCCTATGAAGTCCACTTTGGCTCACGCAACGACGGATAGTGCAATCTGACACTCATGTTCCTTGAGCTTGAAGCTCACCTTTTAATCTCTTTAGAAGTTTTCCCGGGCTCTTTTGTTACCATTCGTATTATCCATCTCTTTGATTTGTCATCTATTTTCTTCCTGCATCCATGTGCAGGGAGGTTGGCTACAGTCCCATGGACCTTTAAATTTCTGAATAATATGTGCAACTGTAGACACAGAAACATTAAGCTGTTTGGAGATGGTCTTATAAGCTTTTACCTTTAACATGCTTGTCGATCATTTTATTTCTAATCTTCTGAGACAATTCTTTCCTTCGCTTCCTCTGGTCCATGTTGAGTGTGGTACACACCATGCCACCAAACAGCACAGTGAGGATCTGTAGCCCTATATACAGGCCCACTGATTGATTACAAGATTGTAGACACCTGTGATGCTAATTAGTGGACATACCATGATTTAACATGTCCCTTTTGTCACATTATTTTGAGGGGTACCATCATTTCTGTTCAGGCCTATTTCATGAGTTTCATTTTTAAAAATTCTGTGGAAGCAGGGCTGAAAAGCAATGTCTGATTTGCATTTGTTCATTTTCATAGATTTTTTATTTATTATTACTTTTGTCAGATTCCAGTTATTTCTTTGACCATTGTGGGTTTTTCTGTCATTAAACGAGGGTACAAACAATTTTGACCGGTGTGTGTGTATATATAACATTACCTTTCCTACAGTCTAACATGGTTATTTCTCTTACTTTTGCAGGCAAAATTAACCCCTGAATACCTGCAGCTTATAAAATACCAAGCCATCGCTGCCAACAGTAAGATCTATTTTGGTAATGACATCCCAAACATGTTTATGGACAGCACAACCAGCACCAGCGCCCACATAGGTGACCAGCCTGCAGAAGACGACCTTCATCTTAAAGACTCCATTTCAGACAAATCATATTTGTGAGGATAAAAGGGGGAAAAACTCAGTTTTTACAAAAAAAAAATAAAAACTAATGAAAAATGTGAAAAAAAAAATTTTGCAAAACCAAATGATCAATTTTCTAGAGATCTGCAGCATCAGAAAAAAAGTATTGACACACTAGATTAATTTTTGTTTGTGTTTACAAATTGAATGTTTGATTGTATTGTAAGTATTTGGCTTCTCAGGACACTCTGTGGGGCTTTTTATACTGATGCAGATGTAAGATACTTACTGACTATGGAGAGATGCATCTGACGGGCAGCAAGTGAAGTCTTTTTACAGCATTTTAATATGTGTGCAAAATGCTGAATGTAACTAGGGACCAATATGTCTGTTTGAAGTCTAAATGTGCTATGGAGAACATACAGTGTGCCTTTAAGTGGGTTGTCTGGTCCATGTGACTGCAGACTTGCCAATCTTCCCAGTGCCTGCACTGTGCGCTGCAAGGATTCACGGTTTCTGAATCGGGAATGGACCACAGTTATGCGGTATGCATGTTCCCGGCCAGAGCCCCCGACTCGGATGCGGCATCACTCTATACAAGCGTATGGAGCGGGGCCGCTCCCACTAGTCATATGCCCACTTCATAGACTTGCATGAAACGAGGCCGCGCCCCCTAGTCGTGTTGTTGCCAGGAATGTGCATACTGGATAATTGTGTTCTGTTCACATGTGGACAACGGGGAGGACTGATAAATCTGCAGTCACTCTAATTATGCCCCTTTAAGGTCTACGTGCAATGTGTTCTTCATTGTCCATTTCTTTCAAGACCTGCAACTACAATAGATCAACATATTTAAGCAGGTCCTGTAGTCACTTTTCACACTGTAAACTGCATACATTACTAAATAGATGTACTGACTATAGAAGATCCATGTAAACATGGCTGTATAATCGATATTGAAAGTTTCCCTGCTGTTGAGTCTCTGGATGAATACAGCCAGTCAGAGCGAAGTATTTGTAGTAAGCACACCTGCTTCATCAGGTCCACATGCTAATTATTTTGTATTGTGCAATTTTCACATACATTAATTATCTGGGCCTCTGTGTATGTTGCCTCGGTCACATAATCTGCACCTTTAGTCTAAGCTGCATTGACTGGGGACTCGTTGAGATTTACATCCTTCCATGCACATGAGAAAGCCGGATCAGAGTTTGTTTTGTGGTTTTTGTATCCAAGTTTTCATCCACTTTTGTTCAATGTGTCTGTTTTTGCCATCCATGTGGCATTTGTTCTTGTTTTGTTCTTTTTTCTTTGTGTGCATGAAGAAAAAAAATTCCAAACTTTTTCTATCTAATAGTCTGGTGTGCCTAGTATTCAAATTAAACCACTATAAGTGACTTTAGTCCTTATAAAGAAATTATACCTTTAATATTAATTCCACTACTTTTTTGTAAGGAAAAAAAAAACGAAATAAATTGTTATTGCACTTAGAAAAGAGGTGTCCACAGTGTACCCTCTGTGTGGCCAAATGCTCAGTGCATTGTATGGTCTCCTCAGATAACCTCATCCTACACACTTCCCCTTAGTTTGAGAACTCATTTGCCCAGAGCGGATTCTGTCTTAATTGAAGTCCTGGTCACTTGCACTGACACTGCTGGGGCCCAGTGAGCGGTGCACATTCAGTGTCTGTGTGCTATCATTCCATTGTGTGTGCAGAGAGCGTCTGTGCCAGCCATAAAAACTAGATTAGGTTGCCCTCACACTGACACAGGTGGTGTGATTGTGTTCTCATTCAGTGTCGGTGCAGGGCCAGAGATTCAGTTCCGTCCAGCTCAGGAGAAGTGTGTTGGATCCTAAGTGAGGAGGCAGAACGGTGTATTGAGCCCTGGGCCACGCCAAAGGTGTGCTGAGGAGCCTTCAAGAAATAAAACGTATCTAAACGTATCTTCCACATCAGCGGTTTTTGCCGATCGCGGCAGTTGCAGTGGAAAAAAACCACAACTGCCGCGATTACCGCATAACGGCTGCACTTGCGGCAAGCCCTATAGAATGTCTATGGGGGCTTGCGGCAAATGCGGTATCAGCACTTGCGGCAGGTCCGGCCGCGAAACAAACGCGGTCAGGCGCGTTTTTTTCGTTGCCGCATCTGCCACAAGTGCCGAAACCGCACCTGCCGCACAATTACCGCAAGCCCCATAGACATTGTATGGGGCTTGCCGCAAGTGAACCACAAGTGCAGCCGTAATGCGGTAATCGCGGCAGTTGTGGTTTTTTTCGCCGCGATCTGCAAAAACCGCTGATGTGAAAGGGGCCTTAGTGGAATCTTTACAGGAATGATTTTTATAAAGTTCTCCATCACTTTAGAGTGGATTAATTTGAGGTTTTAGCTGACTGACTGCCCTGTAAGCCAGGGGTGTCAAACGCCCTTCAGCTGTTATACAACTACAACTCCCAGCATGCCCGGACATCCAACATTTATCAGGGCAGTATGGGTGTGGTAGTTTTACAACAGCTGGAGGGACCAGAGTTTGGCATTCCTGCTGTTCCGTTCAATAGATTGGTCAAAAATGACCTGAAGTCTTGACTTTTAACTAATTTGAAGTGTTTCATTTGAATACCTCTCCCATTATTATACTCCATGTGACATGGTTGTTCATAAACAAATGAAGAATGAAATCAAATGATTCAAATCCGGTCATTTTTGACCAAACAGAACAGCAGGGTTAAGCAGTAAAAAAAAATGGACCGTACTCCGCTAAAACCCAGATGACGGCCATGTGCACTCAATTTTTTATTTTTTTTTTTTCTCGATATCGATTGGCGTTGTTGAGTTTGATCTGCTGCCTATTTCCCAAGAGAAATTGTTATAAAACAGGTTAAGTTATTAATTTGTGAAGTGTTTGGCCCATGAGCCTTTTATTTCCTGCTTATTTTCAGTGCTTTAAATGGAGCCTGTCACTTGATTCATGTTGCTGAAACAAGGAGCAGCACAACACACAGCCCGGCTGCAGGATTGCGGACAGATATGGTTTCCTCTGAAATGTTCTGGTGTTTTAGAGGAAATCTAGTTTGAAGAGCAGGTCAGGGTAGAGGAGAGGAGGCCAATACCTGTGATGACATGTCTTTAACTATGTACGGCCGTGTGGGAGACACCTGTCAATCATCTGGAGTGAGGCGGGAAGAAGACTCCTCTCGTCTCTTCAAACCATTGAACCATACCTGTGCAATACCGCCACCTGACTCTGACCCATGAGGTCACTGGTTTGGACAGCATGAATTGGGGGACAGGTTCCCTTTGATACAAATGTATTTTTTTTAATTATTATTATTACTTCTCCTACTTAAGAATGGTAAGTTTGTGGACCCACAAAAATACTACATTGACAGGTTAATTTAATAACTCAAAAAAACAAGTTGGCATACAAAGCTGATTGTGGGCAGTTCTTTGGGTTTTTTTGTCTTTTGTGCTATTTTTTTCATGTAAACTATAGAAACACAGTGGAAAGTAAAAGAGCAGGGCAAAGCTACAAATAATTGGAGCTCCCTCTTCTCAATTTTCACCACCCATGTGTTGGGTCACATTGAATCACACAAGGTTCAGTACACCACTACAAGTATTCCACTAAGGCATGACTCACCCAGCATGGCCGCCGTCTCTCTGGAGAGGAGCACACCAGCTGCTTGTGTTGCTTTGGAGCTGACACACTCCCTTCCAGAGAACCAGTGGTGGTGTCAGGTGAGTCATGCAAAACTTATGTGAGTGTCTCACATATTGTGTCTCCGGCCTTAGATTTAGCTTTACTAAGGCTCTATTCATGAGCCACATTGCATCTCCCACCGCTCCCCCCTTTTCTCCTTCGCCTCATTGGGGGACACAGACCGTGGGTGTTATGCTGCTGTCCACTAGGAGGCGACACTAGGCAGAATCTGAAAAAGATTAACAGTGGCTCCTCCTCTGCAGCATACACCCCTGGACAGGCACTGTCCTGACCAGTTTTTGCTTAGTGTCTAGGAGGCACACACAGATTTTTTAGTGCTCCTAAAAAATGTTTTCTTTTTGAAGATTTTTTATTCAAGAAGAAGAAAAGTGGGTCTCTGATGAGACTCCCGGCATGGTCCCTCCTCGGCCCCCCACTGTTGGGGGCGCCTGGTTGAGGTCGACTGTTTCCCTTAACATGCCGCTCCCTCCTCGG
Organism: Allobates femoralis; assembly: GCA_033576535.1. Classification (NCBI taxonomy): domain Eukaryota; kingdom Metazoa; phylum Chordata; class Amphibia; order Anura; family Aromobatidae; genus Allobates; species Allobates femoralis. Next base: position 108,447,258 of record JARQOC010000004.1, read on the forward strand.
CCCCCCACTGTTGGGGACCGCCGGGTTGAGGTTGAGACGACGATCCTCCCTCCCCATTTCCCCAACGTTGGGGTTCATGGGTTGAGAGTGAGGCGAAGGACAAGGCACCTGACGGTGGAGCAGAATCCCTCCCTAAATGCCCCTTTGGGGTTCATTTAGGTCGAGACACCCCAGGTAGAGCCTCTGGTGCAGCAGCTTAGATCTGCTACAAGCACCCTGGAGTCATCAGCCCTGCTGACAAACGCCTTTTCACCTTCGGCTGCGGCGTGCCTGCCGCAGCAATCCAGGGTACACAGCTTGCTGTGTACTCCTGAGGGGTCGGGGGACCAGCACTGGGGGCAGCCAGCACTGGCAGGGACACAGCTTGCCTGTGTCCCTGCAGCAGCCAGCACTAAGGGCTGCATTTAATGGTGAGGCAGAGGATCCAGCACTCTGGGTCCTCTGCAGGGGCCCACACTACCCCACCGGTGCCTGCCCCGGGGTTCCGGTGGGGTCCAGACCAGTTCCGGACCCCCCCCCCCCCCGGACTTCCGCGCCGCTCTGGAGCCTTTTCCGGCCGCACAGAGCTAATTTAGGCCGCGGTTTTGGCCTACGCCGAGGCCGCCGCCTTTGGCACGCCCCCCCGGCCCGCCCCGAGGATGACGCGGCCAGCGTCCTAGCAGGGGGCGGACCGCGTCTCCTGAGCGCGATTTCACTGCAGAATCGCGCGGTTTTGCAGCGCTCCGACCCCCTTCTTCCTCATCCCGGACGCCATTACATGCCTCGTGTGGAGGCAGAGCGGCACCAGCAGCAGCACAGCAGCTGCACAGTCTCCGGGGGGCACAGACAGACGCTGGACACTGGTCGCTGGTGGCACACAGGTGGTGGTAAGTTGCCAGCAGAGGTCTTCTATCTCCTCTGCTGGAACTCTTCTCTCCAGGGCACCCCTGCACAGCACTATTCTCTCCAGCGCACCCCTGCACAGCACTATTCTCTCCAGGGCACCCCTACACAGGCTCCTGTATATACCACTATGCCGGGCTCAAGGAACAAGAGGACTAGGGCCCACACAGCCTACTATTCCTTATGCACAGCATGTCAGAAGCCTCTACCCAGTAGACATACGTCCCCGCACTGCCGGGACTGCGCCCAGACTACGGTGCCGGTGTCCCCAGCCGTTACGGATGCGTCATCTGCCATGCCGGAATGGGCCACTTTTTTGTCCCAATCCATCGCACAATCCATGGACAGGCTATCCTCTACATTGCTTTCAGCTATGCAGAGTCACACTTCACCCCAGACCGCTGCTCAACAAAGCGGACACTCGGAACGCGGCCGCTCTGAACTAAGGTCCACCTCTAGGGCAGGACGGAAACGACCACATAGGTCAGGCTCTCCAGGGCCTACTCATACTTCACGGTCTCCAGGGCCTACTCATACTTCACGGTCATCTCCAAGGGAGAGTCGCCGTGCCTCCAGGTCGCCAGAACCGTCCCCTGATAGGGAGGGTCACAGAAGGTCCAGGTCACCCCCTCCTAGAGAAAACCGCAGCGATACGCAGGAGTCCGAAGGACTCTGTGACTCCAGCTCAGATCTGGATCCAGATGGGTCTCTAGACCTAACCCAGCCAGACACTGATGTATTGGTTGAGGACGTAATCACCTCCATCAACCAGGTGCTGAAGATATCTGAACCTCCGCCAGATGCCCCAGTGCACGAGATCGCTTTCCAGAGGACTAAGAGGCCCCCTAAATATTTCTCCGATCACCCCGAGTTCAGGGCGATTCTCAAAAACCATCGCTCACACCCGGAGAAGAGATTCGGCAACCGTAAGGCACTGGAGAGGCGTTACCCCTTCTTGCAAGAGGTAACACAGACCTGGGCAGATACGCCTGTAGTAGACCCTCCGGTATCCAGACTCGCAACACAGACGCTTCTTTCCCTGCCTGATAGCTCCTCCATAAAGGATGCGACGGACCGTCAGGTGGAACACATGGCCCGATCAATTTTCGAGGCCACAGGGTCCTCCCTGGCCCCGACATTCGCTATTGTGTGGGCAGCAAAGGCTATCATGGCCTGGACAACCAACTTACATGCTGGTCTCCGTTCAGTTAACTCCGAGCTCGCTGACCAGGCGGTTCAAGCGTCGTGGCTGACTATATTTTACACGCAGCTATCGATTCCGCAAATTGTGCGGCAGTGGCTGCGTCAAACGCCATCATCATCAGGCGTGCTCTCTGGCTGTGGGAATGGAAGGCGGATGCAGTCTCAAAGAAGTCGCTTACCCACCTTCCATTTTTCAGCGGACGTCTCTTTGGTGAAGAGCTTGATAAATTAATATCCAATGCCACAGGAGGGAAGAGTACTTCCCTACCTCAACAAAAACCGAAAGCACCTATAACCGCTGTAACCAGACACGATTCCGTTCCTTTCGGAATTCGTCTGGCTAGTCAGTTTCCCGCCCAGCGCAGACCCGTAGTCGTTCGCCGCGCAGGGAAGGTCCGAGGACTTCGCAAAGGGCGAACAAAACCTGGCAGTCTAGATCTGGCCAAAGCAAGTCCAAAGGACACAAATTCTCATCTTCATGACTCCTTATTTCCGGACGACGCCCCGCCAGTGGGCGGACGACTTTCCCACTTTCATCAAGTTTGGCTACCTATTATAAAAGACAGGTGGATCAGGGAACTGGTGTCATCAGGTTACAAGATAGAGTTCATCTCCATCCCACCAAATCGATTCTTTCTTTCCGTACCTCCAAGGCTACCGTCCAAGGCTCGCGCCTTCTCCAAGGCGGTCAGGTCACTTATCCAAGCCGGAGTGATTGTTCCGGTCCCACGGACCGAACGTTTTCAGGGGTTCTATTCCAACCTGTTCGTGGTCCCCAAAAAAGGGGGCAGTGTAAGACCTATTCTAGATCTCAAACAGCTAAACAAGTACGTGAGGGTACGACAATTTCGCATGGAGTCTCTCCGATCCATCATATCATCCATGGAAGAAGGAGAATTTCTCGCCTCCATAGATATTCAGGATGCTTACCTGCATATTCCTATCGCCCCTGCCCACCAAAGGTTCCTCAGATTCGCAATCGGTCAGGCTCATTATCAGTTTGTGGCTCTCCCATTTGGACTCGCCACGGCTCCCAGAGTCTTTACCAAAGTCATGGCGGCTGCCATGACTATATTACACTCCAGAGGCGTAGTCGTCATCCCATACTTGGACGATCTACTTATCAAGGCTCCCACCTTCAAGGACTGCAAACTCAGTGTCACCATCACGGTAGACACACTAAGTCGCCTGGGCTGGTTGGTCAACCTAAAAAAGTCGTCCCCAATCCCAAGTCAGTCCCTCATTTTTCTGGGCATGGAATTCCACACTTCCAGGGGGCTGGTGCTCCTTCCCAAGGAGAAGGCACATGCTATCCAGATGGGAGTTCGCGCCCTTCTTCACCCAGCACCTCGATCCCTTCGTTTTGCCATGCGAGTTCTGGGCAGGATGGTTGCCGCGATAGAAGCAGTCCCCTTCGCCCAGCTTCACCTCCGGCCTCTCCAATTGGCCATACTCAAGTCCTGGGACAAGAGTCCTTTTTCCCTGGACAGGATGTTCCGCATATCCTCGACAGTCAAGCAATTCCTACACTGGTGGCTCCGTCCAGTATCTCTCTCCAAGGGGAGATCGTTCATCCCAGGCCACTGGAAGATTCTGACAACCGATGCCAGTCTCACAGGATGGGGCGCGGTGTACCGACACCACAGAGCGCAGGGGAAGTGGTCTCCATTGGAAGCCACCATGCCCATCAACGTCCTGGAGATTCGAGCCATCTTCCTGGCACTGCGGGCTTTCCAACGTCTCCTAGTGAACTCTCACGTCAGGATACAATCCGACAATGCCACGGCCGTGGCTTATGTCAATCACCAGGGCGGAACCCGCAGTGTCCAAGCGATGCGGGAGGTATCGCACATCCTGCAATGGGCGGAATCCACGGGATCGACCCTGTCCGCCGTACACATCCCAGGAGTAGACAACTGGGAAGCAGACTTTCTCAGTCGCCAAGGCATAGACTCAGGAGAGTGGTCCCTGCATCCCGAGGTCTTTCGGCAAATTTGTCATCGCTGGGGGACTCCGGACGTGGATCTGATGGCATCACATCTCAATGCCAAGGTTCCCAACTTCATGGCCAGATCACACGACCCCCGGTCTCTCGGAGCGGATGCCCTAGTTCAGGACTGGACTCAATTTCAACTCCTGTACATCTTCCCACCTCTGCCTCTAATCCCCAGAGTAGTGCGAAAAATCAAACAGGAAGGGATTCCGGTCATCCTTATCGCCCCAGACTGGCCCAGACGCGCGTGGTATGCCGACGTCGTCCAACTCACGGCAGACGCCCCCTGGCGCCTCCCAGATCGGCCAGACCTCCTATCTCAGGGTCCGTTCTGCCACCAGAATTCACAGGCCTTGAATTTGACGGCGTGGCCCTTGAAACCTGGATTCTAACTCAAGCAGGGCTCTCACAAGATGTAATTCGCACTATGATCAGTGCGAGGAAACCTGCCTTTGCCAGAATTTACTACCGCACCTGGAAAGCCTTTTTTGCCTGGTGTGCATCTCGTGATCAGAATCCGTTTCCCTACTCGCTGCCTAGAATTCTTGGCTTCCTACAATCAGGTCTGGAGGCCAGACTGTCCCTGGGCTCTCTTAAGAGCCAGGTCTTGGCCCTCTCCGTTCTTTTCCAGCGGAGACTTGCCCTAAAACCTCAAATCAAAACTTTTCTTCAAGGGGTTTCCCGTTTGGTTCCCCCCTACAGGCTGGATGCGTGGGATCTAAACTTGGTGCTGACGGCATTGCAAGAACCGCCTTTTGAGCCTCTCAAAGAGATCCCTCTCCGCCTTCTATCCCAGAAGGTGGTGTTTCTAGTGGCTATCACCTCCCTTCGGAGGGTGTCCGAGCTCACAGCGCTCTCATGCAGGCCTCCATTCCTAGCCTTTCACCAGGATAAGGTAGTTCTCCGTACGGTTCCTTCTTTTCTTCCGAAGGTGGTTTCCTCTTTCCACATCAATAAGGAACTATCTTTACCGTCCCTTTGTCCTGCTCCGGTTCATAGGTTTGAGAAGGCTCTGCATACGCTGGACCTTGTAAGGGCTTTGCGTATTTATGTCTCTAGAACAGCCCCCTTTAGGAAGTCGGACTCTCTTTTCCTTCTTCCTGAAGGCAGCCGCAAGGGCTTCTCAGCTTCAAAGGCCACGCTTGCCAGATGGATCAGAGCCACAATTCAGGATGCCTACATGCTCAAAAACTCGCCTCTTCCGGCCGGTATCAGAGCGCATTCTACCCGTGCGGTGGGGGCATCCTGGGCTATTCGGCATCAGGCTTCTGCCCAACAAGTGTGTAAAGCAGCCACCTGGACTAGCTTGCACACATTCACCAAACATTACATGGTCCATACCCAGTCTTCTGCGGATGCGAGCCTGGGTAGACGCATCCTGCAGGCGGCAGTTGCCCACCTGTAGGATACTGTCTTTATATAACACTCGTTCCATTGCTTTTCCCACCCAGGGACTGCTTTGGGACGTCCCACGGTCTGTGTCCCCCAATGAGGCGAAGGAGAAAAGGAGATTTTTGTGTACTCACCGTAAAATCCTTTTCTCTTAGCCTCTAATTGGGGGACACAGCTCCCTCCCTGTTGGCCGTTGCGGCCCGTTTTGAGTTTTCTTGTTGTTTGAACTCGTGCATAGTTGCCTTCTTGCAGGCATGGTTTTTTGGATATTATCACTGTTACGTCAATCCTCCTACTGCTTTAGCACAAAACTGGTCAGGACAGTGCCTGTCCAGGGGTGTATGCTGCAGAGGAGGAGCCACTGTTAATCTTTTTCAGATTCTGCCTAGTGTCACCTCCTAGTGGACAGCAGCATAACACCCACGGTCTGTGTCCCCCAATTAGAGGCTAAGAGAAAAGGATTTTACGGTGTGTACACAAAAATCTCCTTTTTCTCCCATTGACCTAAATGTGTGAGTCTGTTATGCATTAGCTATACATGGATTAGAGAACCTTTCCTGTAAATAAGTTCTAGGTAAAGATAAGTAATTGTATCCTTTATCTCCATCACTCCTTGCCTGGGGGCTGGCTTCCTCTTCTTGATTTTCAGCTCCACACTCTGCTTTGTGAGAGACACTTGACAGGTGCAGAGCCAAGCTGTTAGTCAATAAGAGGATGACACCTGGAATAATGAACACTAATGCCCTCACCTCCTTTACTTTGCATTGTCCAGACCTACACTGCCATATATTGTAGTTGTGGTGGGTATGAAGGTCTTGACAACAGTGCCTGTATTGGTGATGTCCATTTGATCCGGCTTGGTTTATAGAATTACTATACATGAAGCTTTTAGGACCTGATTCATCACTTTCTCCATTTTTCTGGAGCCATTTGGTCTCTGTTAATTTTTCTATTTGCACCTTATTCTCTCTTGGTTTTGCAGCACTTCTTAAATTGTTTTCCTTAAGTGGTTTTTGTAATCTCTCTTTAATAACTAGTTATCTGGACATTTTAGATTAATCCATGAAATGCAGCTTTTACTAAATTTTTTTTTTTTTTTGCTTTTTGTCCCCCCTATCCCCCTTTGCCTGTAATAAGGCTTCTGAAGGAGTTTTCAATTTGGTGCATTTTTGCGACTTTGCAAAGGTTAACGACAAAAATTAAAAGTATTCATCAGTTTGCACTGAATTCAATAACAGTGTGCGCCATTTTGAAGAATGTTGCGCTAATAAACAGTGACTAGCCCAAGACAAGTTTAAAGAAAAGCTACAGTATTTCAATAATAAGTGGAAACAACTCAAGAGTTAAGTTTCAAATATAATTTACATCTTTATTAGTTGATTAAAAGCACATACATATAAACAACAGTTAAAAGAAATAAATGGTGAGGAGATCCAAGGTCCACCACCGGTCACCACGGTCCAGGGCACTGGGGCTGGGCGCATATTCAGGATCCAACATGTATAGCACCATGGGCGAGTCTGATTGATTGCATGCTTGCACTTCCTTATGTGACTGACTAGAACCCTAGGTTGAGAAGTGTATACAGTATTGTAACCCTGTCTGAGCTAATGTCTGGTGGTACACACTGAATGTAGTACTACTCTTGGATCTCCTCACCATTTATTTCATGTAACTGTTGTTCATATGTGTGTGCTTTTACTCAAATAATAAAGGTGTAAATTGTATTTGAAACTTAACTCCCAAGTGGTTTACACTTATTAGTATAGTAATTGGAGTATTTCACTATACTAGTGAACACGCCCACTCCAGGCCGGGGAAGACTCAGGAACCGGGCGGTTACTCGTTATTCTTCACCTCTTCTTTGGTTCTTTTCACGGGGACAGACTGGGGCCAAGACCCGGTCCTTTGACCCTGGCGGTGTCATTTAAAGGGAACCAACCACCTAAAAATCCCTATCTAACCTATAAATATCTGTCCCTGGAGCCTAAAATGACTATTCTAACCATCCCTGACTGACTAAATCTAACTAACTACAAGCACAATATATCACTTTTTATACTTGCCAAATCCTTGTTTATGAGGTTTTTACCTCCGTATTTGTAGCCAAATCCAGAAGTCTGTGATTAAATACAGAAGAGGTGACATGTTTCTATTATACTTTTCCTCTGATTGTTCCACTCCTGATTCCAGGTAAAATACTCAGTGTGAACATGGCCTTAAACCCAAAATCGAGACCTTTTCATAAAGTATTTAGGTTTTTTTACCTTCGTGTTTGTTCCAGTCTTGGTTTTAGCTACAATCAGAGAAAAGTCTAGTAGAAACACGTCACCACTTCTGTATTTATCACCCACTGCTGGTTTTGGCTACAAAAACTGAGGTAAAACAATTACCAAGTACTGAGATGAAAAAAAGCTCACCAAATATTGTGTGCACATGGCCTTACAGAAAATGCTGCCATATTTGTTATAATACAAGTGAGAGGAATATTTTGTACATGGAGCAGCAGAAAACATGGAGTGCGCTGTGCCTATTCAATTATATCTTCGTTATTACCACAGATTAGCTCCAACTTATTCACTGGAGCTAATCAGTGTTTGAGACCAATGGACAGGAGTCGGAGTTTCAGCTTCAGAAATAAGATTGAGAATACATAAAGACATCCTGTGTGCCAAATCTGTCAGGTGTGAACATCACCTATGGGACGCCATGAGCGATGCTGTGAGGGCACATTGTAGTTGATGTTGGCATGTATTATTATTGCTGAATCAGTGTTGTTAGGATACCTTTACACGTCGCAACATTGCATGCAATTTCACTTGCAACTTACTGGTTGCAGTGAAATCATGGACACATTGTTCCATTTTGTGGCCGTGTACAAATGTAACTATTCGTCCATGATTTCACTGCAACCAGTAAGTTGCAAGTGAAATTGCATGCAATGTTGCAACGTGTAAAGGTACCCTAAGGACCCTTTCACAGCAGCGGTATTTTCAAATCGCGGCAGATGCGGTGAAAAAAACGCATCTGCCGCGATTACCGCATAACCGCGACACTTGCGGCAAGCCCCATGCAAGGTCTATGGGGCTTGCGGTAAGGGTGCGGCAAGTGCGGTTTCGGCACCTGCCGCAAGTGCCGAAACCGCACTTGCCGCACCCTTACCGCAAGCCCCATAGACCTTGCATGGGGCTTGCCGCAAGTGTCGCGGTTATGCGGTAATCGTGGCAGATGCGGTTTTTTTCACCGCATCTGCCGCGATTTGAAAATACCGCTGATGTGAAAGGGCCCTTAGTGTACGGTGATTTTACAGAATAAGGCCATGTTCACATGTAATAAACTAGTACCAGGCAGAGCTCTGTACAAGACACCAAGCAATACCCAACGCACCCCCATTGATTTATTATGAGGTCTCATTGGATCTGCCGAGGGTTTGTAGTTTTACTTGTGCCAACTTGGAGTCCTCATCTGCCCCTACACTGTCCATGTCTGAGTCACGAGTGAGTGCACCATGTGGACTGGAATTGCTCTATGTAATCTAATAGACTGCGCTGAGACAATGATTGAAAATTAATACAATTCAGAGATGTCACCTTGTTCTAAAAGTGACTGATTTTGGCATGTCACCACTGAGGCTTGGTATGATTGTGCAGTTCATAGGCACATAGTCCGATAATTGTACAATCTACTGAGCAGTTTTGGATAATAGAGGTGAAAATCACCACACAAGCAAATTGTGTAAAAATATGATTTTATTAGTCCACAAAAGGCACATGGCAAAAAAGCTTAAAACTAATGATGAGCGAGTGTAATAGTTACTATTCACTACTCATACAGAGTACGGTATTTGCGATACTCGTTACGGGGCAAGTATTGCTGGTGCTTGTGAACGATGTGTCCATTGTTCAATGATCATTTTGCTGTGTAAACAAAGTGTTGATCACTCGCTAAACCAGCAAAGCTCTTGTCCACCAGGTTCAAAGATTATTTGCACAGTGCAAAAAAATTATTGTTCCCTGCAGCACATCATCCTCTACAGGACTCACACTAGCAGGAACTGTGGCAACCTATGTGCACTGAGCAACCTATTACAGATCATAAAATGGTAGATTTGGAAAGGACCTCCTGGGTCATCAGGTCCAACCCCCTGCTCAAAGCAGATCGTTCGGCACACATCGTTTGCTTTGGTCTGCCTGTGTAAACCGCCCTCAATAAAGGCTTAATGATCAGCAGTTGTATCATGCTGGTGGGCGGGCAGTCTGTGGGAATGGACACGTACTGGTAAACCAGCACAGCTTGTTAGTCCGTGCACCAAAGATATTGGATCCTTGAGCTTTAAATATACTTAGAGGTGATTAATCTGTGCAGTGAGACAAAACATTTATTGATAAACCGTGTACCAGTGAAAGTAGCGCCTATGCATTGCTTTCCTGTAGAAGTTGCTGATGCACAGATCTGGCACACATCCCTTTTATACTGTACCTTTCTTTTAAAGGAATTTTTCTAAAGAAAGACCAAGGAACGAATTTACTACTAGGCGTCAGCCATCGGTGAGTGTTGTCCGTGTGCCATGGATGGTGTACATACCCAAGTTCGTCTTTTTTTTTTTTTTAGTTTTTTTTTGTTTTTTTCAGCGGTCTTTTGTAGACACCTCCATCTCTGGACCTATTTTCAGGCCGCACCCATTCACGTGTGTGGGTTGAGAGAAATGACAAATCCACACAGAGATACCATCCATGCAGTGTCCACTTTGCACAGATGGGTTGTTAGGAGAGGCTTAAGGCCCTGTTACACGGCACGCCATTAACGATATCGCTTAAACATCACGGATTTGGAGTCGTTCAAGCGTCATCGTTACGACCTCGTTGCGTGTGACTCTGCAAAGTTGAAACAATAAATCGTTGGATCATTGATTGCAGGTTTGAGAACATGTTCTCAAACCACACGATCAACGATCAGCCAACCTGCTATATCATTGTGTTTGACACCGCGATTACGATGTCGTTCACGACTTCGCCCATTCACAGTAATGAGCAGGTATCTTTTGCTCGGTTGTGCGAACGATACCTGTTCACAACATCATTGGTGAGTCGTCCACGATATCTAGGCGTGTGACATCTCGCCAACGATGTCTGAAAGGACCGCGTGCCCACGAGATCGTTGCAGACATTGTTCCAATGTCGGGCCGTGTAACGAGGCTTTTAGGAAAACTTCAAATTGGAATTTTTTTTTTATCATACCTGAGCCATGGGTTATTACAGGTGAAGAGAGATGAATTGGGTATACGTCTTAGGCCGGCTTCCTACTGCGATGTGATCAGGTTCGGGGCTGTACGATGTGAATCAGACAGCCCCGGACCTGATTTTGCCATAATACAGCCCTATGGGGCCGGATGGAGGCAGATGGCAGCTATCTTCCATCCGGTTTCCATCTGGAGGATCCGGGTGAATTTGGATTTTCCTCCAACGTTGCTTGCAATGTTTTTGTGTCTGGGACGCAAAATCTGCCCAAATCGGATGCTTCCGGATCCGGGGCGATCCGGTGCTCCCTAACATGGGACTCTATGGCACCGGATTGCCCCAGATCCGGGAACCGAATGCCGGATGCTGGAGTTTAGCAGCGAGCGCTGCTAAACTTCACCACTACCGGCTATCCCCAGCACAGATTTCAGGACAATGGCTAGCTCCCCATGATTTTTAAATTTTTGCAGGTGCGGCTGCAATTGAGGACTCTGGCTGCAAACCGGATCGGAGGTTGTCTTTGCACATTGGGTCCGTGGCTGTCAGATTCACATCGGACAGCCCCGAACCTGATCACACCGCGGTGTGAAGCCGCCTTAGATGTATGCCAAGTTTGTTGCACTAAAATGTCTCCAATGTTGGCTTTGCAATTTTGGTGTTTTCTACTTTTTTACAGATTGCATCTCAAAACCTCAATATTTAACAGTAAGGCCTCATGCAGACATCTGGTTTTTTTTTCTTGTATGTGAAAAACAACAGATTTCCATTAGTCTTCTGCATCAGATTTTCTACAGTGTTTGGACGGAGATTACATAGGCTCAGGCAGCAGAAATCCTACATAGTGTAAATAGGGTCAGCGGGAACATACCAGTACAGCAGATCACTTCATGAGAAGACTGTAAAATGCTTGGAGGGATAAAGTACAGCACTCATATTAAATAGGTTTTCCCTCAGAACAATCTTATGTTTTTCCAGATCCAAAAAGCCATATCACATTTATTAATATACTTTCTTATGAGCTCCATCTTATCTACTTAAATAATTTCCTTGACGTCAGAATCTCCTAGATAAAACGTCATCTGATTGGCCAGCTGACTGCCACCTGACTGGCCATTTGAAATATAAAAAAAAAAAAGCAGCTGCCATATTGGAACACCTAAGTGATGGTTGTGCCAAGATGGTGGCCGCATGCTGCTGCTGCCGCCCTCCGGGTCCACCACCGTCATTATAAAGCTGCCTCCCATCTCGACATCACACACTGTCAATGTGCATGCGCCCACCATGTTTGTACACCCTGTCATGCGCAGTAGTGCACCGGGTGCCAAAACACGTCAGGAGCCCGTCCCCATTCTCACCTCACAGTGACGGTTTCAGCATCCTTCACTTCTTCCTCCCTTTTGCGTTCCACTGTGAAACCCATATAGGAGGAGGAACAGTGTGCCCAGAACGCACGTCGCCCGAAAAGAGAGAAAGCTCAAAGGGGAGCGCACACAAGGTCTAAACACAGCACATATTGGGGAGAAAGCACACAAGGGAGACCGCGCAATGGAGAGGGGACATTAGGGGAGAAGACCGCACATGGGGGAAAGCGCACAGGTAGGAGACAGCTCAAAGGAGAGCAGACAGCACAGAGAGAAGACCGCATGGGGAGAGTAACAGCACACAGACAGGAGAGGGCACACAAGGGAAGAAGACAGCACTGGGGGAGAGTGCATGGAGGGAAACAGCTCAAAAGAGAGAGCACACAAGGGGAGAAGACCGCACACAGGGAAAAGGTCACACATGGGGAAAGCGCACAGGAAAACAGCTCAAATTAGAGAGCACACAAGGCAAGAGGACAGTACAGGGAGGAGTCCGTGGAGCCTCAATTAAGAGTCTCAAACATGGGACTAGCCAGATATCTCTCCAGGGAAGGACCTAGCCCTGGGGTGGAATCCTTGCGGAGACCACCATAACCACCATATTAAGTGGCACTTTGTCAATATCCCACTCAGTTACAAGTTAAGGATATGACAAGGGAATTAGCAGAGCCAGGTATCCATGCACAGACAGCTGTTTCGGGGTGTTGCCCCTCATCAGTGTGGAGTAGGATTCTGGCTAGGTGGGAGCAATGCCTAGTAGACCAACATCACAAAGCTCTCACTGATCTCAGGGAGACTAGTCCAAGAAAACACTGCGGGCAGCTGGCTAATGCGCTCAAACACAGTGAAATCCATGATGCATTGCCCCCTGGTCTCCCTGAGATCAGTGATCAAAATTGCACAATAAGCTTTTCAGGCATGGGAATGCCACAGTGCATTATGTATAACAGAGCCATGTTCGTCCATGATACAATCAAATTACAAAGAACCTTATACCTTTGTGTATAGCTGCCACACACATTTAAAGTGCCAGTACTGGGGAAATCCCCTATCAAGTCTTTAGTTTGAGCAACAAATATCCATAATCTAACACAGCAGCAGCTCTATCCTACACTCTCCCATCCTCCCCCTGAGGAAGCCATTTTCTTTGTTGTGCACTGTGCTGCTGTGTCAGTTTATGGGTATTTGTTAACCTTGTAGTTGCTCACACTAAAGCCTTGATATCTATAGAGTTGACCCGGATTCAGGAAAGCAATTTCAACACAATTCTGGAGTAAATGTTTTTTGGAAAATCACAACATTTTGGTTGATATGAGCTCTAGGCACTTTCATGCCAGTTTGGTCAGAGCTGGGGGGGTGTGACGGGGGGCAGCAGGATCGTGATACCCCAATTTGTCTAATTCATGACAAGCTGAGAGATTATTTAATCCAGAAATTTTACTCTAGGCTGAGACAAGTGTAATTAGGGGCATAACTACAACAAGTTCAGGGGTTGCTATAGCACCTGGGCCCTGAAGCCTAGGGGGGCCCCAAAAGTGTCTTTGGCCTAAAGAAAAAGACTGATGCTATTAAAGATTTGCCATAAATGAGGGCCCTGTTGGAGCTTTCGCATCGGGGCCCATGAGCTTCATGTTATGCCACTGGGTGTAAGGTTTGTGGTGTGACACACGGAGGAGCTTGGTAGACACCAGGCGTGAAGCGTGTATGTCTTCAGGAGCGGTTATCTCCACCATGCCCCGTCAACAAGACTGCCAAGATAATCGTGAGTTGTGACTGATGGCGGCCTGTATGTGCCCCCTCCACACACTGTGCGGCTGATATCACATCACACGGCTGAGGATCGTCACCAAGGATTTCACTCTGAAAAGCCAAACTACGTCTGGTGTGAAGGAACCTCGGATTCAGTCAGATGATATTGGGCCACTCCGGTCAGGGACTGGAGTCAGCTGTGGCAGGATGGCGTCTGATGAATTCAGGGTAGGGCGTCCCCTCATCTCACCCATGGAGATGAAGGTCCGGACACATTGTACAGAGCGCTCTGCGCATTGCTGTGAATTGATGCAGATCCGCAGTGTGGAGACCTCACCTGTGTCCTTTAGATTTCAGTGTCAAACCTGGTCTCGGCAGAACAAAAAATATAGCAGAAAATACATAAAAAAAATACAGCATAAAATACACCACCCGTCGCTATGGCAACCTTTTAGGATCATTTTTCAGAATATTGTAGTAAAAAAATAAAATGCTAAAATAGTAATTTTCCTTTTTTGCTAGATTTACTATTAAAGAGTTGTAGAGGCAGAAAAAATCATCATTGTTATAAACAGATATATGTAAAATAACGCAGTAACCTTCTGACACATAAACACACAGACAGGACAGTCAGGCCCCGCCTACAGCACTGTCCCCGCCCCCCGGTCCAGTGGTTATGACGTCATCACCGGCCCTGTGTCTGGGGAATGTGGCGGTCGGGCATGGCTCATGAGATCGGGAGAGCGCTCAGCGCTGTGCGGGAGCAGGTGCAGCAAGCGGCGGCCAAGAGAGCCAAGGTGAGCAGCACCGCAGCAACCGCCGCACTTTCAGGCCGCTGCTTTCTGAGGCATGCCGGGAGTTGTAGTTTAATTGGCTGTGGTGGTTGACTATCTCCCCTTGCGAACATTCCCCAGTGCTGCTGGGGTGCAGGTGTCGTAAAGTGCGCCCGAGAGCCGCAATAACTAGTGCAGGTTACTATAGTGACATTACACCCAATAGTAATAGTGTCTCATCGGCCCAAGGGCAACACCGAGGGAAGGAGAGGGCTGTGCCCATAGGATACAATAGGAGATGTGCAGTGCTCTATAATGTGTACAGGGGCCATAATATCCCACCACACATGAGCGATCTGCTGCAGATTCCCTCATTATCTACTTACATAAGCGTCCTGTCCCATGTGTCATCCACTCTCGGCATCCCCTTGCCTACCTAGCACATGATGGCGGTAGCCATATTTGCACACCCAGGTGATGGATGTGCAATAGAGATGAGCGAGTACTAAAGTGCTCGATGCTCGGGTCGAGCATCTCAAGATACTCGTGTACTCAGCCCGAGCCCAATGTAAGTCAATTAGTGACAGGCTCTGCCCACAGACTTCCGGCTATAAAACCAGTGTTTCTGGGAAGGGGGGGCTTTTTTCAGATCGCAGCATACAACACCTTGCTGTGCCCCCCACAGCGATCCTAACAATCAATCTGCTCTCTGAGGTGACAGCTCACTGTGTGCACTGAAGGGAGCTGTGTATTTGTGTCAGATCGTTAATTATTAGCGAGGAGTCCGAGCATCTCGGCGGTACTCACCGAGTACAGGGATACTCGTGCGAGTAACGAGTAGCGCTGAGCATGCTCGCTCATCACTAGTGTGCAAATATGGTGTCCGCTGGCAGTACTGGCCCATTGCACAGTACCATGAGCGATGATGCCGACACCAGGTGGGAAGAGACTGCACTTTTCCCCCTGTGTGCTAAGGGGGAAGACAGCACTCACCCCACCCCCTGTGCGCCATATTTGGACACCTGGGTGTCCTAAGATAGTGGCGGTCTGAGTAACTGCGCCTGCCGGGTTTACGCAGGCGCAGTTTCTCATTCAGCCATGTGTGCGGAGGTGATGTTCAGCGAAGGTTGCAGGCAGCGTGTGCGGTAGCAGATTCCTAGCGTCTGCCTGAGTACATGTGCATGCACGCACTGGGTATACACATGTGCACTTCCTCAGGCAGATGTTGTGGGAGCCGGCGGCTGCGGCACTGCTTACCGTATTGTGCAATGTGCTAGTGAGAGCCATATTTGCAAACCCATCACTTGGGTGTGCAAATATGGCTGAGTCCACCAGTATGATCAAAGGACAACCTGACACCAGAAGTTGATGACGGACAGGACAATTATGTAAGTAGATGTATAATGTCTATAGCACGTGTGTGTATATAATATATACACATATGTACAGAGGTGTGAAAGTGTTTGCTCCCTTCCTAATTTCTTTTTCATGTTCGTCACACTTAAATGTTTCAGATCAAAAAAAACAAATGTAAATATTAGACAAAGATAAAACAAGTAAACACAAAGTACAGTTCATAAATGAAGGTCTTTTTTACAAAGGGAAAAAGACACCAAACCTACAGGGCCCTGTGTGAAAAAGTGAACCTTTGCTGTTAGTAACATTTGCACAAAAACTGAGGACCAGCAACGTCATAGCACAGGTATCCATAGGTGAGCAGCTACATGCAAAGCCAACATTACCAAGCACAATGCCGAGCCCTGGATGGAGTAGTATGAAGCACACTGCTATTGGACTCAATGGAAATGTTCTGTAGAGTTCTCTTTTTGTCATCTGATGAATGAGTCTGGGTTTGGTGAATACCAGAACGTTACCTGCCTGCCTGCATTGTTCCAACTGTAGACTTTGGTGGAAGAAGGCTAATGCTAGGGGGCTGTTATTCAGGGATTGATTTAGGTCCCTTAATTTCAGTGTAGAGAAATCTTACTTTATCATACAAAGTTTGGGATTCTGATCTGGCACAAATCCTAAAGTCATATTAACAGGCTTGTTAAAGAGTCAGTTATGACTTTTAGGATTGCTACCTTTATTAGGTGGCATAAGGGCCACGTCACACACACAGATAATTGTGCAAAGATTGTTTGCAGGTCTCTGGTTGCAGTGAAATCATGGACACATTGTTCCATTTGTACACTGCCACAAAATGGAGCAATGTGTCCATGATTTCACTGCAACCAGAGATCTGCCAGCAATATCTGCACAGATATCTGTGTGTGATGTGGCCCTTAGAGTTTGTCTACTTCCTCACTGAAGTGACAATTTGCATATACTTCAGTATACTTGACATTTTGGACAATTGTTGCTTCCAACTTTGTGGATGGCCATTTTCTCTTCTCTATGACTTTCATATAGTGAACAAAGCAAGTCCTATAATGGCACGGTCGGTTGAGATGCTGTAGAAGAACATGACCGGCTGCACAGTGCCCGGCCCCATCCAACACCAGAGGGAACTAGAACAAAGACTGTGAGCCCGGCTGTCACATCATTATTATTATTATTTATTATTATAGCGCCATTAATGCCATGATGCTTTACATGTGGAAGGGTATAAAAGACTAGTACACGGTACATGGACAACATATGGCATACAGGTACAGAAGTAGAGAGGGCACTGTCAGCGAGGGATCACAGTCTACGATGCGACGGGTGAAGATACATTAGGAGAGGGGACGGTCGGCCATGCGGTGGTTTGGTGGATCGAGGGAGGCTCAAAGCAGGTTGTTAGCTTGTCGGAAGAGGTGTGTCTTCAAGTTCCTTTTAAAGGTTTCCAGAGTAGGCGAGAGTCTGATATGTTGGGGCAGAGAGAGAGTTCCAGAGTAAAGCGGATGCACGGGACAAGTCTTGTATGCGGTTGTGGTGATGAGGGTCTCAGTTCAATCACAAGTCCACCAGCCACTCCTAATTATTATATATAGGCAATTATGCACGTCTGCATTATCGCAAGTAAATGATACGGACACCAGAGTCATCTCAAGCCTTACTCATGCCTACGCCAGATGAGATTAAACACTGCGCATGCGTTTATTGAAACACACATTTTTATACAGACAGAAAAAGGCGTGTTAGAATTCTGGAACTTTCTACAAACTGATCATCTCCTAATTGGTCAATCCTTATCAAATTATTCTAATATCTAAATTCCTCCCTTAATGGGCTGGCTCATATCTCAGATATATTCATGGAACGTGGGCGCCATCTAGTGTATAATGGACAACATGACAACATGACATTTCCAAATTAAAATGTATATAAAAAGAGAAGAGTTGTGATATTTTTAACCCTATAAAGACATTTCATGTCTTTCCATCCTCAACAGTGGGAAGAAGAGATCAGTGGGGAGCAGAGGAAGAAATTGTGAATGGAGTGCAGGTTGCGTGAGGATAGGTATCGGGAGACCATCCAACATCATTGTCACCTCACAAATATTGTTCTGGATGAACTGGTGAAAATTTTCAGATGCCTCCAAAATGTTGTAGAAATTCTTCCCAGAAGAGAGGAAGCTGTTATATCTACACAGTGACTGTTGTGGTGATGTGACCCATGGCCGGGTGCATCACACGGGTTGTCGGTATGTCAGTCTGTGCACATTAGCCGCTTTTACTGTGGTTGTGCTGTGTGAAACCTACCCGGAACACAGTGAGTCAACAGCTAAAAGGCGTAGATGAGCTGGATGAGCGGCTGTATGGGAACTATGTGTGTACTGGTTGCATAGCAGCCCAGGTGGGTGTGTCAGTGTGGATGTGGCAGCTACGATAAGAGCTAGCCCAGGTGTCTGTGTGAGAAAAGAAGAGATGACTGGAGATGAGAGCAGTCCAGAGCTCTGTGGTGTGAAGTCATGCAGAGGCAATCCGTCCCGTTGGGATCAGAGGGGAGCCGGCTTATCTCCGTGTGGGAGGCACATGACCCTCTGTTGCTTGTGTGCAAACTGGTGGCCGGGAACGGGTTGTTATGGCTTCTAGAGTGGTGAAACCGTGGCTGAACCAGGTGGACGCTAGAACGGATGTGGGGCGAAACACGTCCAGGAAAGAGCCCTTGGGGATGCATGGTGTACCCGGTGACTCAGGTTGCTAGACCCGGGGTCTGTGCCCGGTAAGACAGCAGTTCCTGTATGCAAGGGTGAACTGAGTACCATGTGTAAATTATGCCAGGCCTGCATAGTCTGGTAGAAACCGTAAACAGAGGTGTACTGGTGGCGACCGAAACCTGGTGAGACGGCAACTGACCCGTGTACTCTGCGTTGGGTAGCGGTACCGAGGGTTAAAAGGATATGTGCAATGTAATGTGTGGTTGTATGTAATGTTATATTTGTAATGTCATGTTTAAACAGTATTGGGAGGATTATGTAGCTACCATGTATTTATATGAGATGTATTTATATGAGAGAGGCGGTTTGAACCCAATAAACTGCTGCCTGATCTTATGGTTGAAATATGTGTTGATGTCATTTCCCCCTGCCAAGCGAGTAACCCCGTCCTATATATTAATGTCTATGGATCCAGTGTGGCTCTCATGTCCTGCACTGAAATGTGTAGGGGGTCTGATAACTTTTGTCAGGGACTGTAAAAGAACATGGGTTATGTCGCTTATCCATGTTATATAAATAAAAGCTTATAACCTGACATTAAATTCATCCATTGGTTTTATAAATTACTCTTTTGAAAGCTGAAACCCTCCAAAATGTGGGTTAGGTTAAGAAAGTAAATTGGCATCAATGCTGAAATATTGATCATTTAATGAACACAGAATGATCAGATTTTGGCAAGACAAAAGTTTTGTCGCCTGGTCATATAATGCACCCAATCCTAGTTTACATCCTCACCTGTGCTCAGTAAACGATCGGTTAATTAGTGGGTGTGTATAAAAAGAAACCCAGCACCCCAGACCTTCACTTGAACTGCAACAGCACGGTGGCTCAAGTGGTTAGCCCTGCAGCCTTTGCAGCACTGGGGTCTTGAGGTCCTGGGTTCAATACCCACCAAAGACACTAAGGACAACATCTGGAATGAGTTTGTATGTTCTCCTCGTGTTTGCGTGGGTTTCCTCCGGGCACTCCGGTTTCCTCCCACATTGTAAAGACATACTGATAGGATGTTTAGATTGTGAGCTCTAAGAGAGATAGCATTACTTATGTATGTAAAAGTGCTATGGAATTAATAGCACTATATAAATGAATAAATATTATTATATTATAACTTGAGCTCTGACAACATGCCAAAAATCCACTCTGCGACCAAAGCCTTGATTATCAAGAGGCTGAAGACCACATCCACTGCAGAGGTGGCTGGCACCTTTAATGTGTCTCAGCGTCAAGTACAAAGAATTTAAAAAAAGATTTGAAGAGATTGGAGATGTTTTCGACAAGTCCAGGTCCAGCAAACCCGTAGGACAACTGCTCAGGAGGAACGTTTGGTTAGAAAATCCAAAGCAAGCCCCTCTTCCACTTCAGCAGAGCGTCAACAGGCCTGGTCACCTGAACAGTTTGTAGGATTTTGGCTCGAAATGGCCTCCATGGTCGAATTAGTGCCCAGAAGCCAGCACTAAACAAAAGGCAAATAAAAAACTGTGTGGCATTTGCAAAGTGCCACAGCGTACTAAACGGACGCTGGAAAAGTGGCAGAAGGTTGATTTCTCTGATGAATCTTCAGTAGAATTACACCACAGCCACCGTAAATACTGCAGGAGACCTACTAGAGCCCATATAGATCCAAAATACACCAAGAAAACAGTTAAATTTGGTGGTGGAAAGATCATGTTCTGGGGTTACATTCAGTATGGAGGTGTGCGAAACATTTCCAAGGTGGAAGGCAATATCAATAGCCTAAAATATCAAGACATTAGCTACCTCTTACATTACAAATCATAAAAGGGGTCAAATTCTGCAGCAGGATGGTGCTCCATCTCATACATCCATCTCTACAACAAAGTTCCTCCAGGCAAAAAAGATCAAGGAGCTCAAGAACTGGCCAGCCCAGTCACCAGACATGAACATCATTGAGCATGTTTGGAGTAGGATGAAAGAGGAAGCTTGGAAGACAAAACCAAAGAATCTAGATGAACTCTGGGAGGCATGTAAGACTGCATTCTTTACTATTCCTGATGACTTCATTAATAAATTGCATGAATCATTGTTGAACCGCATGGATGCAGTCCTTCAAGCTCATGGAAGTCGCACAAAATAATAAATATGACTCTAATAGCACCACAACTTCATTCACCAATGTTATGCAACATATATTTGTATGCTAAGTTACTGTATTTTTCGCTTTTTAAGACGCACTTTTGCCTCCCCCAAACTGGGGGGGTAAAAGGGGGTGCGTCTTAAAAAGCGAATCTAAAAAAAAATATGCAATAAAAAAAATAAATAGAAAATATTACCGGGGGGGGGGGCTGTGTGTGCGGCTGCTGAGTGGGGGTGCCGTAGTGTGAGGGGCACAGCTGCACTCCTGGAGCTGCGGGGGATGATCGGCGGTAGCGAGCGGTGGGCGCTGCCATATTCTCTCTGCCAGGCTGCATTCACTAAGCAGTGTGCAGCCGGCCGGTAGAGGTAGAGACTCCAGAATGGCCGCGGGTCTCCGTTATGGCCGCGGCCATTTTGTTGAAGTCTCTCCCGACTGCACACTTAGCAGCAGTGAATGCAGCCGGGCAGAGAGAATATGGCTGCGCCCACCGCTCACTGCCGCCGATCATCCCCCGCAGCTCCGTTCCTGCACCAGAGCCCCCGCTGCAGCGTCGGTCCTCCACTTGTGCCTCTCACCCTCCTGAACCTGCCTCCGGGACCCCCACTAAGCAGCATGTCGGTAAGCCATTGGGGTCCAGAGGAGGGGGAATGGGAAGAGGCACAACAGTTCACAAAAGGGGCAATACACAGGATGGGGGGACATAGTTTCAAGATGGGGGGCATATATAAAGGATGGGGGGCATAATATACTGGATGGGGGGCATAATATACAGGATGGGGGGGCATAATATACAGGATGGGGGGGCATAATATACAGGATGGGGGGGCATATATACAGAATGGGGAACATATATGGTAGATAAGATGGGGGAATGTATATGCAAGGATGGGGGGCCATATTTACAGTATGGGAACATGTATGCCATGATGAAGGATATATATACCAGGATGGGGACATATATACAGGATGGGGACATATATACCTGGATGAGGGACATGTATACCAGGATGGGGGCATATATACAGGATGGGGGCATATATACAGGATGGGGGCATATATACAGGATGGGGGCATATATACAGGATGAAGACATGTATGCCAAGATGAGGGACATATATGCAAGGATGAGGGATATATATACCAGAATGGGGGGGATACATATACCGGGATACCAGGATGGAGGGTTTATGTACCAGGATGAGGGACATATATACTGATTTGTAAGACGGACACTGACATTATAAGATGGACCCCATTTAACATTAAAAAAAAATTTTTTTCTCTTTTTCTTAGCCAAATTTGGGGTGCGTCTTATAATCAGGTGCGTCTTATAAAGCGAAAAATACGGTAATTATTTGTTTGAATATCACATTACTTTCTGTGAGCGACAAAACTTTTGTCTTGCCAAAATCTGACCATTCAGAATATTTCAGCATTGATGCCAATTTGTTTTCTTAACCAAAACCACATTTGGGAGGGTTTCAGTTTTCAAAAGAGTAATTTATGCAAGAAATGGATAAATTTAACATCAGGTTATAAGCTTTTATTTACATAACATGGATAAGCAACATAACTTTTGTTAGGGACTGTAGTGTATATCTGTTTATGTGAATGTATCTTATCCATGTGGACAATAGTAAGTGTAGAGAAACTCTGAGCAACAAATAAACCAACACTTCCAGAAGATGGCTTGCAATAAAAAGTGTGCAATTGCACATACTCATACCAAACTGTATAATATTATGAAATTGAGATTTATGGCAAAATATTGATCTTTTGAGCCACCCTGCCATATCAAGGCAATCTCATCAGTGCGGCCCTACTCTATATATTTTATATTATGCTATGCAGCCTCCAACATGCACATAAAGCAGAACCATTAAAAGCAGCACTGGTGTGACTTCTTCAGACTATGTTCCCATCAAAATCACCGAAGTAACCTTTCCTTTTGTAATACATGGATGTGAGTGTTCCACACAGGAGCTGGTGATCGTGTCCTCCTTATTGGGCCTCTTGTTTTACATGCTGCATATAACAAAGTACAATTGTTGCTGTCTGTCTTACAGAGCCTTCCTGCCGTACAGCCCAGACTGGTGGCCGTCAGTAAGACCAAGCCGGCCGACATGGTGATTGAGGCTTATGGTCACGGCCAGCGGGTTTTTGGAGAGAACTATGTAAGTCCAAGTTATAATTATCACTTTTTAACCAAAAACATCCAAGATTTTTGCTTTTATGACATGGACCATTACCACTAAAGTAATAGGTACGAGGCCCCCCTGGATCACCGGATCTATGGAGAGCACCTTCTGCAAACCGGTCATGAATTTGAACTTGGTCATTCCAGGACCTGAACATATTGTTCAGGTGAAGGAGTGGCCTTCAGATCTTCAATTAGGTGGTATAGATCGCACTATAATAATACATTGCTGTCCCTCACCCAAACCAACTTTTTTGTTTTTTTATATACATACGGTATATACCGTATATACTCGTGTATAAGCCGACCCGTGTATAAGCCGACCCCCCCTACTTTTGCCCCCAAAATCTGGGAAAAACTATTGACTCGTGTATAAGCCGAGGGTGGACCCCAGCACAGGTATACAGCCCCCAGCAGTGTGGTATACAGGCCCCCCCGATGGTATACAGGCCTCCCCAGTGGTAGTTTACAGCCCCCAGCAGTGTGGTATACAGCAGCCTCCCCAGTGGTATATACAGGCCCCAGCAGTGTTACAGCAGCCTTCCCAGGGTATATACAGCAGCAGCCCCATGGTATATACAGCAGCAGCCCCATGGTATATACAGCAGCAGCCCCATGGTATATACAGCAGCAGCCCCAGGGTATATACAGCAGCAGCCCCATGGTATATACAGCAGCAGCCCCATGGTACATACAGCAGCAGCCCCATGGTACATACAGCAGCAGCCCCAGGGTACATACAGCAGCAGCCCCAGGGTATATACAGCAGCAGCCCCAGGGTATATACAGCAGCAGCCCCAGGGTATATACAGCAGCAGCCCAGGGTACATACAGCAGCAGCCCCAGGGTACATACAGCAGCAGCCCCAGGGTACATACAGCAGCAGCCCCAGGGTATATACAGCAGCAGCCCGAGGTATACAGGCCCCCCCATGCTCCGTAAACCTGTAAAGGAAGATGATTATACTTATCACTGTCCCGGTGCCATCCCCGCTCTGCATCGCGATCCTCCATCTGCATCGCGATCCTCCATCTTCATTCACCGGCTTCCGACTTCCTGTGTTCTGCGCCGAATTACGTCATTGTCGGCGCCGACAGGAAGCCGGAAGATGGAGGAGCGCGATGCAGATGGAGGATCGCGATGCAGAGCGGGGACGGCAGCGGGACAGTGATAAGTATAATCATCTTCCTTTACAGGTTTACGGAGCATGGTGGGGGCCTGTATACTGATGGGGGGCCTGTATACCTCTGGGGGAGGGGGCGCCCGTGTAGTGACTCGCGTATAAGCCGAGGGGGTAACTTTTCAGCCCAATTTTTGGTCTGAAAAACTCGGCTTATACGCGAGCATATACAGTATATATATATATGTTTTTTAAATTTGACAGTAAAACATGTAATTAATTTTTATTATTTTTTTATACTTTATAGGTGCAAGAACTGGTTGAAAAGGCATCAGACACTAATGTGAGATATTTGCATTTTATTTATTATGAACTAAATAAAGTTCTTTTATGATGTAAGGTTATTCAAATTTCAATATGCCAGGTCTTTTTTGGAGTGTAAAAAGGATAGATGGTAAATGTGTGAGCCCATCACAGACCACAAGAATTGGGTACTGTGTCCCTGTAGGAATGGAGCGGCGGTCACACTGGATTTGGTGCAACTTGACAGTGATCTGCTCTCCTCCCTCCACTTACCTGCTGGTGTCCTCAGCTCTTCTTTCGATTAGCCAGCCTGTCGTGACGCGTACGTGTCGTTGAGCCAGGCTAGCTAGTCGAAAAAAAGAGCCGCAGTGAACAGGTGATGTTCCCACAGATCACAATCAGAATGGAACATGCAAATAAACTCACACCAACCAAGGCTGTGGAGTCGGTGTCCATTTTGGTGGAATCACTCAGAGTTTGAGTCAGTATTACATGGACCGACTCCTAAAATATATCAATGGGGTACAGTAGTTCAATGCAGAATGTGCTGAATATTATTAGGAATTATTATTATGGTCTAAATAGCTTGATTATTATATCATGATAATGATAAAAACCTGTTTACATTGTACTACAATAAATGTATCACTTAAAAATGACCCATGTATGCAGGAGTCGGAGGTTTGGCTTACCAACCCCACAGCCCTGGCACCAACTCTAGAGCACTAAACATCAAGAGACTGCGCATGAGGTCTAAGGCCAAAGACTGGCTCCCCAATGGGCTGTAGATGACAGATGATTTTTGTGGATCTTAATTCTTCACTATCTCCCTGCTGAAAGTGAATAGAGCGGAAGCGGAGAAAACGCTTCGGGACCAACGATAAGTGGTGACCTTGTATTCCATGTATGAGTTTCTAAAGCCATTACCTTTTTGCTGCATTTGCAGCAAAGGAAAGTATCACGGAGAGGTTTATTTAAAGGGAACCAACCACCAGGATTTTCTGATCATCATAATGGGAGACCCAGACAATGGGGTTTAGGGCTCTGCCCTCCGGAGGCCACACTAGGTACTACAAGTTTGTAGACACCGCCCCCTCCGCTTATAAACCCCCACCGCAGGGAATATCCTCAGTTTTAAACTTAGTGTGCTCGGAGGATCACGCTTTGCTTGCACTTCACAGCATTCTCACAGCTTACGTGATGGCGTATGAAGACAAGGTAAAATGGTCCCGGTCGGGACCTTCGGCAGTCTCCCTGCTCACCCTTGTGGAACACGCAGGTGGAGGTACCGGAGGGCCTAGGGCCTGGACACTGCGTGTCCCCCCGGTACGCTGTCGCGCTCCTTTCCATCCCTCCCTGGGGGGCTCTGGAAGGTGGGAGATAGGAGCCTCGCACAGCTCCGCTCCGTCCGAGGCCTCCCTAAATGGAGCTTACAGACCGGACTGGAGCCAGCCCAGTCCGAGGCCTCCCTAAATGGTGCTTACAGACCGGACTGGTGCTGAAACCCCCGTCCGAGGCCTCCCTAAATGGTGCTTACAGACCGGACCGGCACTGAGGCACTGTGTGTCTCCGGTGTGCCTGGGGGTAGTGTCTGACACTTTATGTGTTCTGGCACTCAGACCGCGCGCTACCCTCGGGTCCGCGGTTCTGGCGGTGTACCCTGTGCTGGGGTCACCCTGGCTGACCGCCCTGTGTGTCACAGGGGCTGAGGCTGTAGATTGCAGGTGTTTTGTTTTACATGCAGTCTAAGTATTGTACTGTCACAATACTTCCCGCGCTGCGGGCTCCGGCACCTACATTACTGAGGCTGCCTGAGGGGATGTGAAGCAGCCCTGGTGGTGATGTCATCGAGGGCGTGCGTGTGTGCTTCCCGCGTGTTTTCGGCGCCGCCCACAGCTTGTCTGCCGGCGGCCATCTTTTCCCCTCACTTCCCGGCTGGGATCTGACTGCAGCACAGGTCTGCACTCCAAAAAGGGGAGACCGGAAACTTTCGTGGAGGCCACACACGCACACCGCTTCCTCCCACCGCTTTACAGCGGTCGGTAAGCCACCGGGATCCCCGGTTTTTGTCTGTATAGATTGGCTTATTTGCCCCTGCTGTGGGTATGTCCTCAGCTGGAAAACGTGCTGCTAAGGCGGCCAGCACCACCACTGCCTGTGCTACATGCAACGGGACGCTGGTTGAGGGGTCCTGCAATAACTGCGGACGCCCAGAGACCCGGACTGATACTGCTGAGGCAGCAGCTCCGGTACTTTACCCTGAGGTTCAGGTGATCCCAGGGCCATGGGAAACGCAGAAT
The DNA here is from genome assembly GCA_033576535.1 of Allobates femoralis. Taxonomy (NCBI): domain Eukaryota; kingdom Metazoa; phylum Chordata; class Amphibia; order Anura; family Aromobatidae; genus Allobates; species Allobates femoralis. The sequence continues at coordinate 108,474,007 of JARQOC010000004.1, forward strand.
AAGATTAATGAATCTCTGTTGTCCCAGTTGTCCTCCATGTCGCAATCCCTGGAGGCACTTAATAGGAGGCTGGAAAGCCCAGCTACTCCCAGTTACCCCAGGGTGTCTCCTTCTGCTGTGAGACCCCTTAAGCGGACTCGTCGTGAGGATTCACCCGAGCTCCAGGCTCTCTCTGAGGAGGAGCGTCCCTCTGATGGTGATGAGGATGATGGGGGTTCAATACTCGGGTCTGTGTCAGAACCACCAGACGGGGTAGAGGATCTGGTGTCCTCCATCAACGAGACTTTACGTCTCGTGACACCCCCTGAGGAGGTGAACGTACACCCGAAGGAGGTCTATCAATGGCTACGGCCAGAGGCTAGACCAAGTGGCTCCTTTATGGACCACACTAACTTTGGAAGGGTGGTCAGAGCACCCAGGTTACATCCTGGGCGGCGTTATGTCCGCAAATCTAAGGACAATCGCTTCCCCTTTCCCCAGGAGGTGCTTCAGGAGTGGTCGCAGTCCCCGAAGGTGGACGCCTCCATGACCAGGATTGCTGCACGCTCCCTTTTCTCTGCCTCTGATAGCTCCTCGTTGAAGGATGCGACAGATAGACAGGTCGAACAACTCGCCAAGTCTTCTTATGAGGCTGTGGGGTCTTCATTTGCCCCTAATTTTGCCACGGTCTGGACCCTGCAAGCGATTACCTCCTGCTTGGATGGCATCGCTGACCTGGCAGGGTCCAGTTCTGAGGTCCTGGCGCTTACTGATAGGGCAAGGGCCTATGCAGATTACGCCAGGACGGCAACATTGGAAACTGCCACCCGCTCTGCTGTGGCTTCGGCCAACGCTATAGCGATCCGCAGGTTGTTGTGGCTGCGTCTTTGGGACTCAGATGCCACGTCTAAGAAGATTTTGCAAAATCTTCCGTTCTCTGGTGACAGGCTTTTTGGCACCGAGCTGGACAAGCTGATAAAGGATTCTGCTGAGTCTAAGATCCCGCAGAATAAACCTAAGCCACGGTATACCGTTAAAAGGAACCCAAAACAGTGGTCCTTTCGTTCCAGCTCACAGGCATCAGCGGCGTCTGCTCGCGCGGACCGAGGGGGCAAGCCCACTACTCAGTGGCGCCCCAAGGGTCGCCAAAAGAAGCCAACGGGGGCAGCAGCTGCCACCCCCAAACCCACTTCCGCATGACTCGCTCTCTCGTCCTGCCTCCCCACAGGTGGGGGGTCGCCTGTTCCTTTTTCAGGACAGTTGGCTTCTCCACGTCCAAGACAAGTGGGTCCGAGACGTTGTCTCGCGAGGCTACAGGATAGAGCTGACGTCGCAGCCGGCACACCGATTTCATCGGTCTGTTCCTTCTCCAGAAAAGGCTCAGGCTTTTCACCTGGTGTTGGAGGGGCTCCGCAGAGACGGAGTAGTGGTCCCAGTGCCTTATGGGGAGAGGTTCCGGGGTTTTTACTCCAACCTCTTTATCGTCCCAAAGAAGGACGGCTCTTTTCGCCCAGTTCTGGACCTCAAATTGTTCAACCGTCATGTGTTGGTTCGGAAGTTCCGCATGGAATCCCTGCGCTCCGTGATCGCGGCTGTGTCACAGGGAGACTTCCTGGCGTCCATAGATATCCGAGACGCTTACCTTCACGTGCCCATTGCACCGGCTCATCAGCGCTGGTTACGATTCGCAGTGGGGGACGAACACTTCCAGTTCGTGGCACTACCCTTCGGGTTGGCCTCAGCACCGCGGGTGTTCACGAAGGTGATGGCCTCTATGATGGCTCTCCTGCATGTGCAGGGACACGCCGTCATACCTTATCTAGACGACCTGCTGGTCAGGGCGCCATCGGAACACCTTTGTCGGGAGAGTTTGGAGGTAACCATGAAGTCTCTGGAACAGTTTGGGTGGCTTCTCAATGTCCAGAAATCAACCCTGGTTCCGACCCAGTCACTGACGTATCTGGGCATGGACTTCCACACAGACTCAGCCCTGGTGTCTCGGCCACGAGCCAAGCAGCTGGCTATCCAATCAGGAGTGCAAGATGTCCTCCTGTCACCACAATCATCCCTACGGGTATTGATGAAGCTGGTGGGCCGCATGGTAGCTGCGATAGAGGCGGTGCCTTTCGCACAATTTCGCCTCCGTCCTCTCCAGCTGGAGATTCTCCGCAGATGGGACAAGAGAACGTCCTCTCTGAATCGGCTGGTGGCCCTTTCCCAACCGACCAGGGATTCCCTGCAGTGGTGGCTCCAGCCACGTCACTTGTCACGGGGCCGGTCTTTCCTCAAACCGTCATGGTTAGTGGTGACCACCGACGCCAGTCTGAAGGGCTGGGGAGCGGTGTTCTTACACCACAGGGCTCAAGGACTCTGGACTCAGTCGGAGTCGACGTTGCAGATATTGTGCTGGAGATCAAGGCGGTCTATCTGGCGCTTCTGGCGTTTCAGAAGTTCCTGTCAGGACAGCCCATCCGGGTTCAGACCGACAATGCGACGGCCGTCGCGTATATAAACCATCAGGGAGGGACCAGAAGTGCTCAGGCCCTCACCGAAGTCCACCGCATTCTATCTTGGGTGGAGGACAACGACTGCCTGATCTCCGCAGTTCACATCCCAGGGGTCGAGAACTGGGAGGCCGACTACCTGAGCCGGCAGGGGATGGACGCCGGAGAGTGGTCTCTTCATTCAGACGTCTTCCGGGACATCTGCAGCAAATGGGGCACTCCGGACGTGGATCTGATGGCCTCACGGCTGAATCATCAGGTGCCTCAATACATGGCAAGATCGTGGGATCCTCAGTCTCTGGGGGCGGATGCCCTGATCCTGAGTTGGTCCAGCTTCCATCTACCATATGTGTTCCCGCCTCTGGCTCTGATTCCCAGGGTCCTGTGGAAAATCAGGACGGAATGCAGAGTAGCCATTCTAGTGGCACCAGATTGGCCCAGGAGGTCCTGGTATCCGGACCTGTGGCAACTGTCAGGCGGACACAGGTGGGCTCTTCCAGAACGCGCAGATCTTCTCGCGCAAGGCCCATTCTTCCACCTCAATTCCAGGGCCCTCAGATTGACTGCATGGCTCTTGAGGCCTGGCTACTAACCTCCAGAGGCTTCTCTCCTACGGTGGTGGCCACTATGAATCGGGCCAGGAAGTCCGTGTCCAGGAAGATATACCACAGAACGTGGAAAATCTTTTTCACCTGGTGTGCCTCGGGTGACAGGTCACCGTGGCCCTTGTCCATCCCGACGTTGTTGGCTTTCCTACAGTCGGGTTTGGAGTTGGGCTTATCCCTCAGCTCCCTGAAGGGTCAAGTATCAGCTCTTTCAGTGCTGTTTGACAGGCGCTTGGCGCTCCTCCCGAAGGTCCGTCAATTTCTGCAGGGGGTGTCTCGGGTGGTTCCGCCCTACAGGCGACCTCTGGACCCTTGGGACCTTAACATGGTCCTGGCGGCACTGCAGAAACCGCCGTTTGAGCCACTGAGAGACATTTCCCTCTCTCGTTTGTCCCAGAAGGTGGTCTTTCTGGTGGCGATTACGTCTCTGAGAAGGGTCTCAGAATTGGCTGCACTTTCGTGCAAGTCACCCTTTCTGGTGGTTCACCAAGACAAGGTGGTGTTGCGCCCGCGGCCAGAATTCTTGCCAAAGGTGGTTTCCACTTTCCACCTGAACCAGGAGATTGTTCTCCCATCATTTTGTCCCGCTCCCGTTCATCAGGTTGAGCGCGACCTCCATACTCTGGATCTCGTGAGGGCTGTACGCATTTATGTGTCCAGGACTGCCTCCTTCCGGAGTTCGGATTCATTGTTTATCCTTACGGCGGGTCGCTGTAAGGGGTCCGCGGCGTCAAAGTCAACCTTGGCCAGATGGATCAAGGCTCCCATTCAAGAGGCTTACCAGTCTTCTGGTTTGTCTCTCCCGGTGGGATTGAAGGCGCATTCGACCAGAGCTGTCGGTGCCTCCTGGGCTTTGCGACATCGCGCTTCTGCTCTACAGGTGTGTCAGGCGGCCACTTGGTCCAGCCTGCACACTTTCTCTAAGCACTATATGGTGCATGCCCATGCCTCTGCGGATGCAAGTTTGGGCAGGCGGGTCCTCCAGGCGGCGGTTGCCCACCTTTGAGGGGGACCATGTGTTATCCGTCTTTTGAGGAACTCTTCCCGCCCTGGGGTATTGCTTTAGGACATCCCCATTGTCTGGGTCTCCCATTATGATGATCAGAAAAAAGAGAATTTTGTTTACGTACCGTAAATTCTTTTTTCTTGAATCATCAATGGGAGACCCAGCACCCACCCAGTTGTTCCGTTGCATGTTTTGCATTTGATCTGTTCCCTGTTGGGACAGTTTCTTCCGGGTTGTTGGACCGTCTGTGCACGGTTTCTTTCCCGATGTTTCGGGTGTGGTTTATTTGTCTCCTCGCAGCTTATGGACCAAACTGAGGATATTCCCTGCGGTGGGGGTTTATAAGCGGAGGGGGCGGTGTCTACAAACTTGTAGTACCTAGTGTGGCCTCCGGAGGGCAGAGCCCTAAACCCCATTGTCTGGGTCTCCCATTGATGATTCAAGAAAAAAGAATTTACGGTACGTAAACAAAATTCTCTTTTTAGCAGATGATTGACATGTGCAGCATGACATCAGTATTTGGGTTTCTTTTTATTCCTCCCCTGTGGGCTTGTGTTTCTGCTGCATGCAGAACCCCCTGCTCCTCACTCCCCAGATGAGTCTTGACGAGAAAGAGGAGAGGAGGATGGGGTTTGGTCTGCAGCAGAAAGTAAAGCCCACAGGGGAGGAATAAAAAAATAACCCAAATAGTGATGTCATGATGCACACCTCAGTCACCTGCGGCACTGATTTACAGGTGGTTAAATCCTGGTGGTTGATTCCCTGTTATAGGGGCTGTCCACTACTAGGACAACCCCTTCTGAATCATTATTTCCCTCATTGAAAATAATAAACTCTGTACTCGCCTCCCGTTCTGCCACTGTCAGTAATCATGGCTCAGGGCTCGCGTGACATTGTGACAACACACGATCCCCGCGTCCAATCACCGCTGGCTTTCTTCTCTCAGTCTTCAGACCAGACGAGCAATCAACAAGATGTGAGCTCTGTTTGAATAGAGAAACAAGTGGCTTCAGAAAGGGTTGTCCTAGTAGTGGACAATAGTGGACAATCTCTTTAAAGAAGCACAGCCATATGTTTTTCATCATGAGAATAGGACAGGTGCCCCATACCTGCTCGTACACACCTGAGTGGCAGGTATCAGTAGATGGGGGGCATCACTTGCCCACCACACATCTGAATGCACAAGGACCCGAGCAGGACTATCAATCTAAAAGACTCTCATCTTCCTGAAGGAATTGTATTATGTATAGTGCTAATAACATAAGTCAGGTTCTGGGTTATTACATGTAGTAATTTCTTACTGATCTTTGTTCTAGATATTGTCCTCCTGCCCAGACATTAAATGGCATTATATAGGGCATCTGCAGAAAAACAGCATCAACAAGTTAATTGGTAAGTGACATAACACTGTGTAATGCACAGACCTAGACAAGACAGGCATCCCTGAATGCGCTGTATTATCCCCTACAGCATGCTGTTTCCAAATTACACAGCAAAAACCTGCTGACAGCTTCCTTTTAATAGGGCAGGGACACACTGTGCGACAGACATGCGAGTCTCTCGGAAGAGCCTCGGAAGGGGCTGGAGCAGTGACCCGGAACGGCCTCTTTCTGTCAGGACGGGGAGTGTGGAGCTGCACAAACACACAAGCAGCCGACAGCCCTGTCCCGACAGGGAGAAGCTGTTCAGGGTCACTGCTCCAACCCTTTCCGAGTCTGGTCCGAGAGACTCGCACGTGAATAGCAAAGTTTGTCCGAGCCCTTAGACTGATTTTGTGTATCAGTACCCTGCTGTGTGCATCAGCCCATAGATTTGGATGGAGGACAAATTATTGAACAGTTGCATGTTGTGATCATGTTTTTTTATCCAGGCTTGTTTCATTCATTTGCTTCTTATAAATGTGACTCTTTAAAGAGAAGGTGCATGCATAAAAATCAGAAATCTCAGGCTTGGGCACCAGCTGCACTTTACATAAAACCCATGAACTTCATAGACTTATGACCCTGAAAATGCACAATACTGTCACTGGACAAGAGTTTTAGCACATGCATGCACGGATACCATGGCATTGTCGCCGGAACAAGGATAATACACAGTGAGGTCACAGCGCAGGGATAATGTACACAGTGAGGTCACAGTACAGGGATAATGTACGCAGTGAGGTCACAGTACAGGGATAATGTACATAGTGAGGTCACAGTACAGGGATAATGGACACAGTGAGGTCACAGTACAGGGATAATGTACACAGTGAGGTCACAGTACAGGGATAATGTACACAGTGAGGTCACAGTACAGGGATAATGCACACAGTGAGGTCACCATACAGGGATAACGTACACAGTGAGGTCACAGTACGTGGATAACGTACACAGTGAGGTCACAGTACAGGGATAATGTACACAGTGAGGTCACAGTACAGGGATAATGTACGCAGTGAGGTCACAGTACAGGGATAATGTACGCAGTGAGGTCACAGTACAGGGATAATGTACACAGTGAGGTCACAGTACAGGGATAATGTACACAGTGAGGTCACAGTACAGGGATAATGTACACAGTGAGGTCACAGTACAGGGATAATGTACGCAGTGAGGTCACAGTACAGGGATAATGTACACAGTGAGGTCACAGTACAGGGATAATGTACACAGTGAGGTCACAGCACAGGGATAATGTACTCAGTGAGGTTACCTTATAGGGATAATGTACGCAGTGAGGTCACAGTACAGGGATAATGTACGCAGTGAGGTCACAGCGCAGGGGTAATGTACGCAGTGAGGTCACAGCGCGGGGGTAATGTACGCAGTGAGGTCACAGCGCGGGGGTAATGTACGCAGTGAGGTCACAGCGCGGGGGTAATGTACGCAGTGAGGTCACAGCGCGGGGGTAATGTACGCAGTGAGGTCACAGCGCGGGGGTAATGTACGCAGTGAGGTCACAGCGCGGGGGTAATGTACGCAGTGAGGTCACAGCGCGGGGGTAATGTACGCAGTGAGGTCACAGCGCGGGGGTAATGTACGCAGTGAGGTCACAGCGCGGGGGTAAAGTACGCAGTGAGGTCACAGCGCGGGGGTAACGTACGCAGTGAGGTCACAGCGCGGGGGTAACGTACGCAGTGAGGTCACAGCGCGGGGGTAACGTACGCAGTGAGGTCACAGCGCGGGGGTAACGTACGCAGTGAGGTCACAGCGCGGGGGTAACGCACGCAGTGAGGTCACAGTACAGGGGTGATTATTTATTATGCACAGCTTATAAAGTTCTCTTATTCTGCAGCACTTTGTAGACATCATCATCACTGTCACTATTGGAGCTCATATTCTAACTTCCCTATTACTGGGAGAACATATAAACTCCTTGCAGATATCATCCTTGGAGAGATTTGATCCCAGGACCCCAGAGCTGCAAGACTAAAATGCTAACCACTGAGCCGCCGTGCTAATATCTATTATATCTATTATTATGTATATATACAAAGCGGGCATTGCGAGTCGTTGCCCCGCGAACAAAGCCACAGCATGGGGCTGTAGTGTACACCGCTATGGTATACTACAGCCCCATGCCGCTGGCGCTATCCCCTAAACCCTGCCGCTCCTAAGCTCCGCCGCATACTAAACCCCCGCCGCCCTAAGCCCGCCTCCTAAGCCCCTACTCCCTAAGCCCCGCCGATGCCGCTATCCCCTAAACCCCGCCGCCCCTACCCCCTAAGCCAGCTGCCGCCCCTACCCCGCCGCCCCTAAGCCTGCTGCCGCCCCTAAGCCCCTACCCCCTAAGCCCTACCCCCCGCCGATAACCCCTAAGCCCAACCGCCTCCTAAGCCCCCGGCGCTACCACCCGCCGACTAATCCCCGCAGCCCCTAAGCCCCTACCCCCTAAGCCCCTACCTCCCGCCGATACCCCCTAAGCCCCGCCGCCTCCTAAGCCCCCGGCGCTCCCCCTCGCCGATACACCCTAAGCCCTGCCGCCTTCTAAGCCCCCGTCGCTGTCCCCCGCCGCTGTCGCTACCCCCTAAGGCGCTACACCCTAAGCCCCCTCCGTTCCCTAACCCACCGCCGCCGTCGATCACTTACATGTCTTCTTCTTCATCTCATCGTCCGTCCGATACACAAGTCCTCCGTCCTCTTCGTCCGTCCCCGGGGGTCTTCTCTCTTCTTTCTGCCATCTTCCGCTCCGACCTCCTCTTCTCATTGCCATAGAATGGACGAAAAATTCGCCATTCTATGTTTATGAGAAGTGAGGCGCTCTTCTGATTGGTCGCGGTCTACTGCCGCCAGCCAATCAGAATCGCGCTTCACTTCCCATAGACATACATTAGCGGCGTGTCGCAAAATTTATGGCCGGGTCCCTGGTTCTCTTTTGCGGCCATAAAATCGCGGACACACCGCTATGTATGTCTATGGGAAGTGAGGCGCGATTCTGATTGGTCGCTGTGTGCTGCCGCGGACCAATCAGAATCGCGCCTCACTTCCCATAGACAAACATTAGCAGTGTCTCGCCAAATATATTGCCGGCCTTCTGGTTCTATTTTCGGCCACGGGGCTCGGCTATTTCCGGTCCAAAAAAAAAATTTTTTTTTTTATTTATCTTTCTTTTTCTCTATTTTTCTATCTTTTTTCTTATCTATCTATCTATCTATATCATAATATAGATAGAAAAATAGATAAAAATAAAGATACATAAATAGACAAATAAATAAAAATAAAAAAATAAAAAAAATTTTTGGGACCGGAAATAGCCGAGCCCCGTGGCCGAAAATACAACCAGAAGGCCGGCAATATATTTGGCGAGACACCGCTAATGTTTGTCTATGGGAAGTGAGGCGCGATTCTGATTGGTCGCTCTGTGCTTCCGCTGACCAATCAGAATCGCGCCTCACTTCCCATAGACATACATAGCGGTGTGTCTGCGATTTTATGGCCGCAAAAGAGAACCAGGGACCGCTAATGTATGTGTATGGGAATTGAGGCGCGATTCTGATTGGTCGCTGTGTGCTGCCGCGGACCAATCAGATTCGCGCCTCACTTCCCATAGACAAACATTAGCGGTGTCTCGCGAAATATATTGCCGGCCTTCTGGTTGTATTTTCGGCCACGGGGCTCGGCTATTTCCGGTCCAAAAATAATATTTTCTCTATTTATGTATCTTTATTTTTATCTATTTTACTATCTGTTTCTTATCTATCTATCTAATAATATAGATAGAAAAATAGATAAAAATAAAGATACATAAATAGAGAAAATATTTTTTTTGGACCGGAAATAGCCGAGCCCCTTGGCCGAAAATAGAACCAGAAGGCCGGCAATATATTTCGTGACACACCGCTAATGTTTGTCTATGGGAAGTGAGGCGCGAATCTGAATGGTCGGCGACAGCACACAGCGACCAATCAGAATCGCTCCTCACTTCCCATACACATACATTAGCGGCGTATGGCCAAATTTATGGCCGGGTCCCTGGTTCTCTTTTGCGGCCATAAAATCGCGGACACACCGCTATGTATGTCTATGGGAAGTGAGGCGCGATTCTGATTGGTCGCTGTGTGCAGCCGTGGACCAATCAGAATCGCGCCTCACTTCCCATAGACATACATAGCGGTGTGTCCGCGATTTTATGGCCGCAAAAGAGAACCAGGGACCCGGCCATAAATTTGCCGACACGCCGCTAATGTATGTCTATGGGAAGTGAGGCGCGATTCTGATTGGTCGCTGTGTGCTGCCGCTGACCAATCAAAATCGCGCCTCACTTTTAGTGGTAAATTTGAAAGTCCAAAATCGCCTTTTTCTATCTATCTATTTCTATCTATTTATCTCTATTTCTATCTATCTATCTATCTATATCTATCTATTTATCTATGTATCTATTTCTATCTATCTATCTATGTATCTTTTTCTATCTATATATCTATCTATCTATTTCTATCTATCTATCTATATCTATCTATTTGTTTTGATCTATCTATCTATCTTTTTCTATCTATCTATCTATATATCTATGTATCTTTTTCTATCTATCTATCTATCTATCTATATATCGATGTATCTTTTTCTATCTATCTATCTGTCTATCTATATATCTATGTACGGTTTAACAAAAGTTTCACTGCAGCACTCCTTGGTGTGAAATCAGTAGTCCTTTATTTCTGGCTTCAGTAAAGCAGTCAGACAGGAGATGGCCACGTATCGGGCACACACGCCCTTATACGTGCCCGATACGTGGCCATCTCTGTCTGACTGCTTTACTGAAGCCAGAAATAAAGGACTACTGATTTCACATCTATCTATATATCTATCTATCTATATATCTATGTATCTTTATCTATCTATCTGTATCTATCTATCTATATCTATCTATCTATCTATCTATCTATCTATCTATCTATCTATTTGTTTTGCTTTATCTATCTATCTATCTATCTATATCTATCTATCTATATCTATCTATCTATATCTATCTATCTGTATCTATCTATCTATCTATATCTATCTATCTATATCTATCTATCTATCTATGTTTCTTTTTCTATCTATCTATCTATCTATATCTATCTCTCTATCTATCTATATCTATCTGTTTTTATCTATCTATCTATCTATTTATATTTTTATTTATTTTATTTTATTTACTCTACATATTCCATCTATTTGAAGTATGGCGCCATACAGCACATCGCTATTCTGATTGGTCGCCGCCTTCAGCGCGCCGAACAATCGGAATAGCAGCTGCCGCTATGCTGCCATATTTCAAGTATACTCTGTAAACTATACACAGATTCTAGAATCCCGATGCAAACGCATCGGGCTCACAGCTAGTAATAATAATAAATAATATAATAATAGTATTCCTTATGGTACCTTTACACGCCGCTACAGAGGGTTGGAAACAACCGGGTGCTTCACGTGCACGAGCACGTTCCAACGGTTGCAAACGGTACCCGATACCGCCTTTACACACCGCTACAAGGTGCTCTACAGAAGGTTTAATCTATCTCTGGATGCACCGCCGGGTGCTCAAGTTACCCTCTGTAGAGCACCGTCCCTCATTTACACGCCACTACAGAGGGTAATATGGGAGGACCTGGTGCAGCAGGGACAACACATAGGCATGCCAGAATTGTGGATTACGAGACGCTCGTAAGATGATTGGACAATGCAATAGCATCATGATTGGCCAGCCAGCGCAGGAAGGCTGGCTAATACATGACGCTATAGCAAATGTGTAGTGTGACTGGTCAGCTCCTTAAATATGCCGCCCTAAGCAGCGACTACCAATCGTAACGCAGGAGCTTCCACCAATGATCGCTGATGGGGCGCGGTATCCCGGAGGCTGTGTCACGTCCCAGGGAGTTTACTAGGTGACAAATAAACCTTACCGTACCTTATTTAGACGCCGCTACCATCGGGTTGAAACCAACCTGTTTTTGAGCACTGCTCTGAAACAGGTGCCGACTGTGACGGGTGGCAACAAGCTAGTTTACACGCCGCTACCTCAGGTTGATTTGATGGTGCAATATACAATTGTCTCCAACACCCGGTTGTTTCTAACCTTCTGTAGCGGCGTGTAAAGGTACCATTAATCTCACAACAGGGTTCATGAGGATAATTTACAGGAGTAATTGCAGACTTTCTATCCTTCTAGTTAAGCTCTTCTGCGCATGTTATTTTATGAACCCTATTCAGACTTATGGAAGAACTGTGATAAATCCTTAACCGGTTATGAATTGCCCATAGACTATCATAGGTACGAGTGATGACCATGAAGAATACGGATAGCGCTCGTGTGAGAAGAACTGACATTTTATCTACGTACAATGGTTCTCTTGTGAATGTGAGAACGTCTTTTGGTGCCTGGAGAAGATAATAAACCTTTTTCTCCTTTCTCTCTCAGCTGTTCCAAACCTTCACATCTTGGAGACCGTAGATTCTGTGAAACTTGCGGAAAAGGTGAACACGTCCTGGCTGAGGAAGGGCTCTCCGGAGAAGCTGAAGGTCATGGTTCAGGTCAACACCAGCAGTGAAGAAAGTAATGTGTTTTACAGGCTTTTGTTGTGAGGAACCATTTCACTGTATGGTGCTGCCCGTCACATCCACCACCTGCTATGTGTCTTTCAGGCAAACATGGCCTTCCTCCATCAGACACAGTTGAGTTGGTAAAATATATCCGGGAGAAGTGCCCAGGTCTGGAGTTTGTGGGTCTGATGACCATTGGCAGCTTCGGCCATGATCTCACCCAGGGTCCTAACCCTGATTTTCAGGTAAGCAGGCTGGGGAGCGTGGTTTAATGTTTAATGGCTTATGTCTAAACGCCATGATTCAGTAACACAAGCCTTACCTGAGCAGTCATGAAGAACTGCAGTGTTCACCGGCGACTTTTACACAATTACAGGACCCCTGCTGCAGTAAATGCTGCTCTTGTTCTTAGGCTGGCTTCACACCACAGTTTTTTGCTGTCAGGGTGGATCCTGTTTCTTGCAGGATCCACCGGACAGAACCTGACAGGACAGGATGTGTAGAAAGTGTGGCCAAATATGGTCTGGGATCCTGTTTTTTGCAGGATTTGTTTTCTGCTGCTGTCCATGGTCCTGAAGTCTGCCTGTGTCTGCTCTGCCACTGTCCTAGATGCTGAATTCACAGACTGTCCATGAAGTACTGCTGTCCATGGTGCTGAAGTCTGCCGGTGTCTGCTCTGCCACTGTCCTAGATGCTGAATTCACAGCCTGTCCATGAAGTACTGCTGTCCATGGTGCTGAAGTCTGCCGGTGTCTGTTCTGCCACTGTCCTAGATGCTGAATTCACAGCCTGTGCATGAAATACTGCTGTCCATGGTGATGAAGTTAGAAACGCAGGATTTCTGAGAATGCTCTGTGCAAAAAATCGGATCTGGGAAACAATCCAATTTTTTTTTTTCATGGATCCGGCGCCCATAGACTCCCATGTTATGGGAGCCGGCGCCGGATCCGGTTCTGTCCAGTTTTGTCTGATTTTTGCACCGGAGACGAAAAAATTTCTGCAGGCTCCAATTTTGGAGACGGTGAAAAACTTGACAAAACTAGATCAGGCACACAATACACAAAACCTGATGGCCAAATAGGACCAATCCGGCACCATAGGGATACATGGGAGGCAAAACCGGATCAGGTTCTGTCCTGTTCAAACCGGACTGATCCTGATTCACAAAACCCGTGGTGTGAAGCCAACCTTAGTTGATTTATTTATTTTTTTCCAACATCACAAGAGCTGCAAATAGATTTCAAAGTATAGATGTCCCTTAAGTAAGAAACTAAAAATTGCCGACGTGTGTTACTGAAGAAGTGGCTAAAATAAGTTATGGCATTTCTTCAGCTCGCTTCTACTACTATACCTGTATGGCTTCATTACTCTGTACTGCCGGCCTTACACTGTAACTGCAGCACTACATGGCAGTCATTGAAGTGACGGCTCTATCCACAATGTTTGTAGGTTCGGAGCTGCTCATTGCTAATGTAGATGGACCTTCTTTGACATCTATAATGCCATGACAACATAAAAAGGAGGGTTTCATGAAAATACCCCTTTAAAGGGAATGTGTCATTGGGAAATAGCCCACTCGTTAAGGGTGGCTTCACACCACGGTAAGGTCCGATCCGGGGCTGTCAGGGATGACCCTGACAGCCCCGGAACGGATCAGCACACAGAACCGGAGGGCTAATATGCCCTCCGGTCTGGTGTGCAGCCGGACACAGCTGCAGCTGCTGATGAATCAGGACCGCTGCTCGCGGGGAGCTAGCCGCGGTCCTGAAACAACAGTGGCGTGCAGCCGCAAGTGTCTGCTTCAATATGTTTGAAGAGCAGAATTTTGATGTTTTTGATTTCGTTTTCGAAATTCCCTGAAACACCAAAGATACAAAAAGCAGGAGAGATTTCTAATTCTTATCAGTTTTTCTTCCACCTCGCAATCTGTAGTTGATGCTGAAACAGCGTGAAGAGGTGTGTGAGAAGCTGGAGCTGTCCCCGGACGCAGTGGAGCTCAGTATGGGGATGTCAGCAGACTTTGAACATGCAGTGAGTACACATTATACCTGGATTATATCGCTTTTCGGCAGAACAGAGGGTAAAGTCCTGGGTCCTTGTTAAAGTGAAGCTGTCTTTCTGCCTATAAGCCGTGGCCACCATCAGTAAGGCCTTATAAACAGCATTCTAGAGTCTACTATACATAAATGTTCCCAAGCCGATTTATATAATGCAAAAAACCTGGGGGGTGGGGGGCAATCCAGTCCGATGGGTGTTGCTGGTCTTGGTCCAGCGCCTCCTATCTTCCTGTGAATGCCATCCTCCTCCTTTGCTTGATGTGGGTGACATGTCCTTCGTCACCCACACAGAATCTCTTCCTGCACACATGTACTTCTTTCTGCCCTAATGAGGGCAGAGCAAAATATTGTACAACGTAGATGTGGGGAAGGATCAATGAAGGGGCATTGTGTACACGTGTGTATTATGCGTGTGCTCTTTGACCTTTCCCTCCATCGACATAGTGCAATATTTCGCTCTTCCCTACATATATATGTATATATCTATCATATACAGTATTCCAGAATGCTGTATATAATGACCTTAATGGTGTTGGCTGCAGTTTATATGCAAAAAAACTGCTGACAGGTTCACTTTAAGGTCTTAAGTCCTGATGTTCCCCTGTTTCCTATGGCAGATTAAGCAGTAGTCTCTAGGTGCTTTCCAAACTTTGAGTAGGGAGGGAAGTGTAACTTGCTTTATGACCCCAAAAGTTTGGGGTCACCCAGACAATTTTGTAGCCACACCATTACAGATAGTATACCAGCTGCCTGCTTCTTCCCTATATAGTTCATGCATAATTTGGAGGTGTGCTTTGGGTCATTGTCCTGTTGTAGGATGAAATTGGCTCCAATCAAGCGCTGTCCACATGGTATGGCATGGCGTTGCAAAATGGAGTGATAGCGTTCCTTATTCTAAAAGCCTTTTACCTTGTGCAAATCTCCCATTTTACCAAAGCAACCCCAGACCATCACATTACCTCCACCATGCTTGACAGATGGTGTCAGGCCTCTTCCAGCATCTTTTCAGTTGTTCTGCCACTCACAAATGTTCCTCTGTGTGATCCAAACACCTCAAACTTTGATTCTTCTGTCCATAAAACTTTTTTCCAATCTTCATCTGTCCAATATCTGTGTTCTTTTGCCCATATTAATCCTTTTCCTTTTATTAGCCAGTCTCAGATATGGCTTTTAATTTGCCACTCTGCTGTGACCGCCAGCATCCCAGAGTCGCCTCTTCACTGTAGACGTTGACACTGGTGTTTTGCGGGTACTATTTAATGAAGCTGCCAGTTGAGGAGCTGTGAGGTGTTGATTTCTCAAACTATAGACTCTAATGTACTTGTCTTGTTGCTCAGTTGGACAGCTGGGCCACCCACTTCTCTTTCTGCTCTGGTTAGAGCCTGTTTGTGCTCTCCTCTGAAGGGAGTAGTACACACCGTTGTAGGAAATCTTCAGTTTCTTGGCAATATCTCGCATGGAATAGCCTTCATTTCTAAGAACAAGAATAGACTGTCAAGTTTCACATGAAAGTTCTCTTTTTCTGGCCATTTTGAGACTTTCATAGGACAAACAAATGTAATGCTCCAGATTGTCAACTAGCTCAAGGGAAGGTCAATTTTATAGCTTCTCTAATCAGCCAAACCATTTTTAGCTGTGCTAACATATTTGTATAAGGGTTTTCTTAGCATCCATTAGCCTTCTTACACAATGTACCAATAAAACACTGGAGTGGTGGTTGTTGGAGATGGGCCTCTATACACCTATGTACTGTAGATATTGCATTAAAAACCAGATATTTGCAGGTAGAATAGTAATTTACCACATTAACAATGTATAGAGTGTATCTTTGATTCATGTAATGTTAGCTTCATTGAAAAAAAATGAGCTTTTCTTTCAAAAATAAGGAAATTTCTAAATGACCCCAAATTTTAAATGGTAGGGTAATCTTTGATATAATCTCTGTCAGCACTCCGCAGCCATCACCTGTCACTTGTGGTCGTACTTTTGTGGTAATGGTTCTTTGTGTCGTCCCTGAAGAAATCACAAACCCTTATAAAAGAAAGTCTTTCATGTCTGACATCCTTGATTATGTGTCTGTATTTCTCCACCCAGATTGAAGTGGGCTCCACCAATGTCCGTGTTGGTAGCACCATTTTCGGTGAGCGGGATTACTCCAAACCAGTAAAAGAAGCAAGTGCGACTGCCACATAGGAGAACATGGTGCCGCCTGTCTGTAAGGGAGCAGTGAAACTTAATGTAATAATGCACACAGACCATGGCGACTGTCTGGTACTAATGTGTTTGTGAATGTTTATTACGTCATCAAACCCACCATACAGGGAAAATATCATCATGGACTTGTGGCGTAGTGTCCACGAGTGATTGATCTGGATGATTTAACACTTGAAATTGTGAGACGTGTTCTCATGAATGGAGCAGCAACTGTAGAAAGTATTGTAAGTGAGCTTGATGAAGGCCAAGTCATTACATTATGACATTTTAGAGATGTGAGCAGTGCTAGTAGGTCTATATACTAGACGTGCAGGATCCTGGTCCAGAAATCCTGAACCGCTGGACCCGAGCTCTGCAAGCCTCCTCCTCGCTGCTGGCATCGCTGCTGGCATCACTGCTGCCTCTACTGATTGGTAGATCCGGTGTGACGTGCTAATGACTACTAATCAGAAGAGTCATTGGGGACGTCCACAGGTTGGAGGAGGTTTAAAGGGCTCCGGACCAGCGATCCTGGACTTCTGACATGTCCTCTGGATCAGGATCTTGCTTGTACATCATTTTGCTCACTATACCATATATGATTTTATGTATCTTGACACCCATCTAAGGATTCTTGCTGTTCTTAAAAAATATTTGCTCCTTAAATAGAATTAAAGAAAAAATACTTTGCAAATGTGTAAATTATTGGTGCTGCTGTAAGATTACATAGCTCAAACCTGCTGACAGATTCCATTTAATATGCATTTTATAGGTTAGCAAGAGGCTTGGTATAGATGGAATTAAAAAGACTGTAGGATCAGACTGCACAGGAATGATGTGTAGACTGACCTATAGGTCATAATGATCTGTCTCGGAGCTGTAAACATAAAATTATGTCAAATCCATCATTTAAACTTGTAACAAATATGTTTTAGTTTTCATTTTAGATGCATTGGAACATATAAAAAAATATCTGCAAGATATTATAGGAATTGTATTGCGTTACTGCACTAATGTTCCTACGCCGCATCCCCGTGGCGTCAAGAGCGGATGATGTTTTCCTGTTGGGACTGTATCACAAGCTCTACCACTGCCTATAACCAACCAGGACCAGACCATAAATGATTGATTGTTTAATTTATTTCTATGTCAGACAAATGTGCAGGATATTTTGGCAGAATTTATGTAAAAAAAAAAGCTATTGTAATGTTGTCTCCTGTAATTGAGCAGGTAATGGACAAAAGTCTCTATTTTTGCTTTAATAAAGTAATTGTCTACTCGTGAAGCTGCTGTGTTTTATGTGTGAACATAAATTCATATTTTGTCATGGTATAGGTAGCTAATATAATCTTTTTCATTTTAAATACTACGAACATATTTTGCAGCACTTTACAATTTAGAATGGAATATATATCATCTATACCAGATATTACATAGCCACATACTGTATAATTCATCTGTACCAGGGGTCGCAAACACCCAACTAGTGGGCTGCATGCGGCCCCTGGGGCTTCACTGCGCGTCCCGCAGTCTCCTTGGAAAACCTTAATGATGCCACGGTCCAGTCCACGGTGCCGCCGCAGTCCCCGCTTTATTATGTACTCTGGGCACTGCCTAGACAAGCTCTCGTTCAGCTAGATCAATGCAATTTGCTGGTCAATCAGAGGCCTGCAGGTGATATCGGTGCCCGCAGCGGTCCCCTGGACTGGACCGCAGCATCGTTAAGTTTTCCATGGAACCTGCGGGGAAAGGAGACCCTGAGGGAATGGAGGCCAGGGGAGAAAAGTGTGTGTGTGTGTGTGTGTGTGTGTGTGTGTGTGTGTGTGTGTGTGTGTGTGTGTGTGTGTGTGTAAAACGGGGCATATTACTGCAAAAAGAAGAACGACCAAGTGTGGGATGTTGCTACTATAGGGGATCATTGGGGGGACATTACTACAATATTGGGGACGTTACTTCAACAAGGGTACCAGGATCGGGCAATGCTACAGGGGGGGGACAGTATGAGGGGCGTTACTACAAGATGAGGACCAAGATGGGGATATAACTACAAGAAGGGGACCAGAATAGGGACATTACTACAGGATGAGGACCAGGATGGGGACATTACTACAAGAAGGGGACCAGGATGGGGATATTACTACAAGAAAGGGACCAGAATAGGGACATTACTACAGGATGAGGACCAGGATGGGGACATTACTATTAGAAGGGGACCAGGATGGGGACTTTATTACAGGGTGAAGACATTACTAAAAGAAGGAGATCAGAGCGGGGACATTACTACGCTGAGCAAAAAATTCTAGTATTCCAACAAATGTCATTTAGTCCTACAAGAAATGCTATGTGCTGATATTAATTTTTTTCCAAG
This sequence comes from Allobates femoralis, assembly GCA_033576535.1. Classification (NCBI taxonomy): domain Eukaryota; kingdom Metazoa; phylum Chordata; class Amphibia; order Anura; family Aromobatidae; genus Allobates; species Allobates femoralis. The sequence continues at coordinate 108,492,725 of JARQOC010000004.1, forward strand.
TGCGACCCATCAACCCAGCCGAGTTTGAGATCCCTGGTCTGTACAAACAAGAGTGGGAACCCTGCTCACAAGAGCTTACACTCTACAAGAAAATGGGGAAACCGGTAAAATTTAAAAAATACTTGAAGTATTAGGACTAGCCATAATTACAAGTTAAGCTCCCGTCACACACAACGACGCAACAGCGATCCCGACAACGATAACGATCCTGTAGATTGTTGGTGCGTCATTATGTGGTCACTGGTGAATTTGTCAAACAGTCAGATCTCACCAGCGACTCAGCAACGTTTCGGAATGATAGGAGGTCGTTGGTCGTTGTCCCTTTCAAACACAGCGATGCAGCGTTCCGAGGGGGGAGCGCAACGACCTAAAAATGACCAGAGCACTTTGTAATGATCAGCGATCTCACAGCAGGGGCCTGATCGCTGCCAAGTGTCACACATAACGAGATCGTTAGCGAGATCACTGTTGCGTCACAAAACCTGTGACATTACAACGATCTAGCTAACGATCTCGTTATGTGTGACGGGGGCTTAAGAGTGTTCATGTAAAGTGGTGTGAACCATTCAGCAGCCATTATTTGTGTACAGATACTAAGTGCTTTTCTGAAAGTAAACAGATGATCAAAACGACCAGAATCTGAGGAAAATGTAGGAAGGGAGAACAGTTAGTGAGGTGATAGAACTGAGATGTGGCTTTAGGACACACTTAAAGCTGTGGGAATTAAGCAGATTGTCTGGAGTAGTGCATTCTAGAAAACTGGTGAAACATGAGAAAGGTCTTGGAAACAAGGTATGGAGTGGTTCATTAGCAGAGAGCTCAGGAAGTGTGCTAGACTGAGCTGAGGGAGAGGATGTACAGTATGGAAAGCTTTGTGGCAAGTTTGCATTGAATTCTACAGTATAGCAGATATGTAACCAGTGCAATAACTGGCACAGAGTGGAGGCATCAATATAGCAGCTGGGCAGAAATGAACAGCTTGGAGAAATGGCAATCTACAGCTTTTGTCCATACACTTAGGGCTGCTTTACACACACCAACTTCTGTGACCAACTTCTGAACAGATCTCTGGTTGCAGTGAAATCATGGACACATTGTTCCATTTGTACACAGCCACAAAATAGAACAATGTGTCCATGATTTCACTGCAACCAGAGATCTGTTCAGAAGCTGGTCACAGAAGTTGGTGTGTGTAAAGCGGCACGCATTTATATAGATTTTTAATTTGTGCTCATCGAAAAATATCATAGCACTTCAGGTGTGTTTTTTATGGTAGAAATGTTTGCAATCATTGCGCACATCTGAATAGAGCTTGAAAAAACTACACATGGCTTGCACCAAAACGACCCACTCAAATGTGTGGAACTGAATTTTATTGTAGCTATTTCTGCAAAAAAATCTACCTTGTGTTGTGTCAGTTGGCCATTTACGCTCTAAGAACTCTTGTGTGCATTTGATTCAATTGAAGCAATGTTCTGTTAGGCCGGCTTCACACTGCGTGTGTGATCCGATCCGTGGCTGTCCGCTTGAGGCAGACAGCCATGGACCGGATCAGCACACAGGACTGGGGGGCTATTATGCCCTCTGGTCCTGTGTGCAGTGCACGCAGCTGAAGCCGCTGACAGGTCAAGACCGCGGCACCCGCGGTCCTCACCTATCAGCAGTGGGAACTGTGTGCGCCGCACACAGGACCGGAGGGCACAATAGCCACCCAGTCCTGTGTGCTGATCCGGTCCACGGCTGTCTGCCTCAAGCTGACAGCCACGGATCGGATCACACACGCAGTGTGAAGCCGGCCTTAGCCCAGACTCCATTAAAAGACTATTGGCTATGTGTACACCATGTCTTTTTCATGCAGATTGTATGCATAATTTGCCTTAAAAAGTGCGTCATAAAATGAACATAATGCACAGCAATGTGAGAACAATTGAGAGGAGACTTAATATCTTAATGTCTACAAATATATCAAGGGCTGTCACACTGTAAAGGGATCAGCTTTAAGGCCCTGTTACACGGCACAACATTGGAACATTGTGGAGCCCACCTGAATGGTCGCTTTTTTTTTTTCTTTTTCAAGGTTGGTGGAATTCCACAATAAAAAAAATCAGCAAATTTAAAGGAACTAACGGCAGTAAGGAAGGCCTAACAAGCATCTTTAAGATGGATTAAGGGGGAGATTGTAGTAATTTTATCCAACAACAACACAATAGTTGCTTATATAAATCATCAAGGTGGGGTCAGATCAGGTCCATTCATGACAGAAGGACAAAATATATTTTAATTGACAGAAGAGAAACACCTATCACTAGCAAGACGCTACCTAAAGGGATCGAAAAACGGTATAGCTAATTAAGTTGTCATTCACTACTCCAAGGAGAATGGACTTCAAATCGGGCAGTATTCATCAAATTTGTGCTGCATAGGGGTTTCCAGAAATAGAGAAGATCGTCAGGTAGAAAAGTTCTGTTCTTTAAACCCAGGGGGATTCCTGAATGGAAGTGCTACTGCAAAAATAGGATTTTCGTCTTTCCCATCCTTTCTCCGATCCTTATAGTGTTGACAAAAACACACGAGTAAGGGGTCAGGGTGATAGTGATCGCCCCCATCTGGCTGAAGAGGATGTGGTTTACATGGCTAAAAATCATGTCAATCTTGTACCCCTGGATACTGCTTGACAGTCCCAATCTCCTATTCCAGGGTTCAGCCAGCCACCATCAGGTGGAACTTGAATGGGGATTATTATCAACCAGAAGATTCTCCTGGAACTTAATCTCCACCCACCTAAGTAGGAAGAAGTTTACGATCCTTAATGCACTACAATTTGGAACATGTTCCTAGAATTCTCCAGTCGGAATGTGACTAAATAACAACATGAACCAGAACCAGTCACGACAGTCAAGAGGAGATCATACACTGCAGCCCAAAAAGGTAATCCTCTTAGAAAATAGAAAATAACTAAACATAATACAACCATTCGGAGGATTGTGTGCTGAGTTATACACCTCTTCTTTCTAGGTGAGCCATATATCTGCATCTTAAACCATAAACAAGCCATAAACGACTAACCAAGGACCAGCCTGAAGCAAGACCTTACTATATCATCTATATAGAACCATTAAAACACCCACACAAGATCAAAGAGGGGGAGAAAAATAACCACTTCTAGAAAACTCAAGATTTCCCTATATACGTTGCATTCAGCATTTTTTAGTAATTTTAGTCATATGATCTCAAATACAATAAGTGGTTATTAAACAACAACCACTGTGATCAAATTAAAAAGTAAAGAACATTTTCATTACATTTTTTATTAAGTTTTTATTAAAGTTTTTTTATATAAGGTTTTAACAAAAAAAATCATGTTTAATTAACACCAACCACTCTTAAACGGTGTGGATATTATGTAAAGTATTTATCTAGTTTGAATAAACATTCCAAGGGAGGGTTAACTAAACAGTGCCTACATGGTTTATTGGGAGCCATAATACAAAGTATAGCGCGTAACTCACTACCTTTAATTTATATCCAAAAGACCTGTCATTTTGTATGTAACCCCTCTCATGGACAGCACCATGTAATTAATTAATGGTGCTTTATATATAAATAATAATAATAAGGGGAATGATAGCACCCAGTTGTTACATTTTTTCATACATTTTATGGAGGAAAAATGGGAATCAGAAAATGTAGTGCTCTGAGAAAAGATGATACCAGCAATGTCAGATACCCGGTGTTCTCATGTTTATAAGAGCGTTGCTTGAAACATGTAGAATAGTTACTGATTTTTCATTCATCGTGAGGTATATTTAGCTCTATTTGAGTCTGATTTAATATTTTCCAGTAAATGTGATGGTTTCATCTGCAGATGACATTTTTTGAGGCTGCTGGGTTTTTTCTGTGATTTGTGCTACCACCTCACATTCTCATTTACCACCTCACATTCTCATTTACCACCTCACATTCTCATTTACCACCTCACATTCTCATTTACCACCTCACATTCTCATTTACCACCTCACGTTCTCATTTACCACCTCACGTTCTCATTTACCACCTCACGTTCTCTTTTACCACCTCACGTTCTCTGTTACCACCTCACGTTCTCATTTACCACCTCACGTTCTCTTTTAGCACCTCACATTCTCATTTACCACCTCACATTCTCATTTACCACCTCACATTCTCATTTACCCCCTCACATTCTCTTTTACCACCTCACATTCTCATTTACCACCTCACATTCTCATTTACCACCTCACATTCTCATTTACCACCTCACATTCTCATTTACCACCTCACATTCTCATGTACCACCTCACATTCTCATTTACCACCTCACATTCTCTGTTACCACCTCACATTCTCATTTACCACCTCACATTCTCATTTACCACCTCACATTCTCATTTACCACCTCACATTCTCATTTACCACCTCACATTCTCTTTTACCACCTCACATTCTCATTTACCACCTCACATTCTCATTTACCACCTCACGTTCTCATTTACCACCTCACGTTCTCATTTACCACCTCACGTTCTCTTTTACCACCTCACATTCTCTTTTAGCACCTCACATTCTCTATTTACCACCTCACATTCTCTTTTACCACCTCACATTCTCTTTTACCACCTCACATTCTCTTTTACCACCTCACATTCTCATTTACCACCTCACATTCTCTTTTACCACCTCACATTCTCATTTACCACCTCACATTCTCTTTTACCACCTCACATTCTCTTTTACCACTTGAAGCTAAAATATGAGTGATGCTGTGAGCAGATCGAATGGTCAAGGACGCCGTACGATGCCGGCAGCCCCTCCGGGATCGCCATAGGAAGCCATTAGTATCCGCTGATCTGTATCTCCTACATTTCTGCTGAGAGACGAGACAAGTCAGTGACCTTGGCGGTGACATTACTCCTCGGTGTGCTCTGGTGGCGATCTTCAGCCCATCACTACAGAATAGTCTTTTATTTAGTCCACTGTTTGTTTCCTTTCCACAGATGTCTAATATCCGGTCCTTCTCTAAACCAAAAAAAAAATCCCCCCCCATTTTCCAAAACTTCATATAATTTGCCCTTCTTCCCGTGATGTAGGAACAGCCGGCTATGTGATTGTCTGGGGCTCGCTGCATCTGTCTGACCCCTTTTATAAGTAATGAATGAGGCTTGGTTTTACAGAAGAAGGAACAGAATATTTATTGTCCATAGATCACATCCTTTCTTTTCTGGGCTTTATTCCCAAAAAGGTCATAACTCTCAATTAGTTGCACACCCACTGAGACTTTTTATTACAACTCAGTAGTATTCTCCAAGGTTGCCACTAGATGGTGCTGCTGATCTTATCTGAGCAGTCACCTGAGTGATCAGACACTTCAGTCAGTAAGGAAAGCTGGAACAGATACCTAGAGGTCACATGTCAGAGATCTAACAATGTGTTAGCACTTGGACGTCACGTTTTCAATAACCATTTTTAGTGCATGCAAAAATAATTTTTATTACAAAGTTCTTGGTGAGCTTGTGATTATATCACCAGTGAACAGTGGCGTAACTTGAAGCTCATGGGCCCCAATTATTGCAAATTTTTAATAGCATTAGTCTTTTTCTATAGGACATAATGACTTTTGGCACCCCCCCTAGGCTCCAGGGCTCGGGTGCGATTGCAACCCCTGTACAAATTGTAGTTATGCCCCTGCCTGTGGACAAGAAAAGTTGCAGTGCAAAGCATGGGGAGAGAAGCAGCCACAAGATGCCAACTTACATTAATAAGACCAAAGCTTAACATCTTTTGAAAAACATCAAATTCTTATCCGTTAAAGGGAATCTGTCATCAGGTTTTTGTTATGTAAATTCTAAGGATTAAGAGACAAAAATCAACTTTGCTGCTCTTATCATGATCTGTGCTGTTGTTTACTTAGGTTGAAGGCTTTATCACCTCGTGATTACCATTACTGGACTACATTCTCAAATGCAATGCATTCCGACACCTCACTATCAATGCACAATTTCTTTTGAGAGCTTGATGTGAGGAGGGCAGCTCTGCCAGCTCTGCTGTGTTTCTAAATCTACATTCTTTGATTGTGATAGATTACTGGGTGCATCTGTTCTATGTGATACATCGTCGAATTCAGGGTTTCTTTGCCTACATTTGGTTAGAAGAAAAAAAGTTTTGGTACCGTGTTAGCCAGTTGAAAAAATGTTGATTGCTCTCAGTGGAAGAAAAAAGATAATTATCTTGTAGTTGTGATACCTTTTAATGGCTCACAAAAACAAAATAAGTGATGTTACAAGGCGAGCTTTCGAAATGTCTCAGGTCTCTTCATCAGGAATGGTATTGTCGAGCCCACTGGGACGGGGATACTCGGTACCGGACCGGGTCTTTACTGGGGAAGTCACGGGTGGTCCTGGTCCGGTCCGTGTCCCGGGCCCTGGCAATTAAAGGGGGGATATTTACAGGGGATTGTCACTCGTGATTCCACCCACTTGATGCGGCCAGTGATGGGGGCTGCCGCTGCTGCAGAACCTCCAGGGACGATGTAAGGGCAGCGGAGATGGTGTAGTTCCAGTGGGTAGAACTGTGTTCCCCGGGGCAGTAAGAGTTAAGTCTATTGTTGAGTGTGTAGCACACTTACTTGGCAGACGCTGCAGGGATCTCTCCTCCTGGCTGGTGCTGACAGGCTGGATCCTGTATAGAGGGAATAGCTTTCATGCAGAGACACAAGGGAAACAGTTCCAGGGTTTTCCAAAGCTTTACTCTCAGCTCTCCAAGTTACTTTACAGTACAGTCACAGTTCTTACACAGTTCAAGGTCACGGGCGCATTCTCCCCCTCTCCGGGTTCCCTTTGCTACCTGCAGCCAGGCCTCTCTCTCTGTGACTACCTCACACAGTCTGCAGTGTCCTTTCCGGGCTATTATGTTCTCTTTACTTCGTGTTGTGCGACACTGGACAGTATGGCGGTGACTCGGGCTCCTGTGAGTCCTAAGTTTGTCACTGAGCTGCCTGTCCTTTGGGTAGGGATCTCAATCTGAAACTCAGACCCCTCGTCGTGTTGTTTGGGGATGCCGGGAGAACTACGGTCCCCTCTAGAGCCGACACTCTACTTCAGCCCAGCCTCCAGTAGTCCTCCAGCACAAGGCTCTACCAGGCTCCTTTCTCTCTGTTCCTCTCTGTATATAGGAGGGCTACTCCGCCGGCAGTAGGTTGCTTCAGCTGTAGTTCTGGGGCCCGGGTTACACCGTCCCTCTCTGTCCTCTCACACTCCTGGGAATCTGACTCTGGATGGGCTTTCTCTCTCCTCTGGCTCGCACTGGCTCAGTACAGATTCTGCACTCCATCTGTCTTCACTCTTCCAGAACGTGTGTGTCTTTCTGTCTGCTCAGCTTCAGCTCAACCTGCTGCTGTTCTCTGGCCTTTGCATCTCAGCTCACTGTGGCCTACTGAACACCTTCACTCCTCCCCCTTCCTATATATTGTCAAGTCACCTGACTTCTGGTGTGCCCAACCCACTCCTCTGAATCCACCATCCCTCAATCTCATAGAGTTCTAATCTCAGGGCTGGATGTTACCTCCTCTTACACGTGGGTATGTGGGCTGTGAGGGTGTTGGTGTGCAACAAGTGTCCTATCTGCCTGGCTGCAGTTCCCTTTGGGGCCTCCTGGATGCAGGGGCGCCACAGTATGACAAAAAATTTAAAGAAACACAAATCTATACATGAACAACTAGAGCAGACGCAAGGTATAATGCATGGACATTTAAATAAATAAACAGAGCCTGGAGAGGATCCTCAATCAGCCAGGCTTAGTGATGTCAAAGTTTTTATGACCCTAATTTATATGTAAACCTGGTGTCTTTAGTGTCTCTGAAAAACATTCTTCAGATGTGATAATGAACCATAAATCCGTCAGAAAGGTTTAGCCCTTTTTGCATACAGTCAAAAGTTCTAATGAGCTTGGATTCACAGACCCTTCGATGTTTCTGTGATTTTAAATTACCTTGCAATATTGCAACTTTCATCTACTATATAATTGCTTAAGGTTCTCTGGCTGTCACGGAAATTGCGCGCCAGTGCTGATTGGTCGCCCAGCAACCAATCAGCGATGCGGGATTCCTGGCACAGACAGACAGGCTTCACCGCTATTTGAAGTGAACAGTTGTTCACTTCAAATAGCCGGCGGGACAGCCGACATCACTGTCGGCTTTCCCGCTGCACCCACCTCTGCTTCCAAAAGCCCGGTGCCCGCTCCTCTCTGCCTGCTCCCAGCCGTTCACAGCCCTCCTGCCCGGCGCCCCCATAGGTTAAAACTTGCTTAGAGGGCCTGTGGTGATGTCAGAATCATGGGCGGAGCCATGTCACATGACTCTGACATCACCTCAGGTCCTTAAGCTTCACGGACTGCGGGAGCAAACACAGCAGCAGCCACTGCCAGGTACTGCAGCCTAATGACCCCAGACGACAGTCACCACACACTCAGTCCCACACTCACTACACACAGACACACACCACACACACATATACACACACTCAGCCCTGCACTCACTACACACAGTCACACTCAGTCCTGCACTCACCACAGACACACTCAGTCCTGCATTCAACACACGGACACACACTCATCCTGCACTCAGGTCACACTCGCCCTGCACTCATGTCACACCCACTCTGCACTGGCGTCACACTCTGCTGTGCAGTCGCGTCACACTCTGCCCTGCACTCTCATCACACTCTGCCCTGCACTCGTGTCACACTCTGCCCTGCACTCACGTCACACTCAGCCCTGCACTCACGTCACACTTAGCCCTACACTCACCTTGCACTCACGTCACACTGTCTCTAATGCAAATCCCGTGTTGCTGATTGTTCGCGCCCGCGCCAACCGCGACCAATCAGCAATGCAGGATTTCCATTACAGCGAAACAGGCACAGTCCGCCCAGTCTCCCATCCCCCCTCCGCTTGATCTCCCACCCGCTCCATTCTCCATCTGCCCACCGCTCCATGTCCTCGCCACTCACCCCGCCATTCTTCTTTTTGCAGCATAGACTTCAGAAATTCAAAGGCCGTGGGGGTGGAGCTACCAAAGGGGGCGTCGTAATGGCCGTGAACGAGGACATGCCCACCACATCAGGGCTATACGCTTGGACACGCCTATTATGATGCTCCATCTTACCTCCGCCCCCCGAGGCCTTGGAAATGCTGACGTCTATGCTGGAGGAAGAAAAAGAATACATGCTGGGGTGAGAGGCGGCTGAACAGAAGCCTGGAGTGGGTGAGAACTGAGAGGGGCCACCGCCGCACACCCACATATTCTAGAATACCCCATGCGTTAGAATCGGGCCACCACCTAGTATTTATATATATACTACCGTTCAAAGGTTTGGGGTCATTTAGAAATGTCCTTATTTTTGAAAGAAAACACATTTTTTACAATGAAGCCAACATTAAATGAATCAGAAATACACTCCATACATTCTTAATGTGGTAAATGACTATTCTAGCTGCAAACGTCTGGTTTTTAATACAATACCTACATAGGTATGTAGAGGCCCATTTCCAACAACCATCACTCCATTGTTTTAATGGTACATAATGTTTGCAAACTGTGTAAGAAGGTTAATGAATGTTTAGAAAACCCTAGAAAACCCTTGTACAAGTATGTTATAACTGCTGAAAATGGTTTGGCTAATTAGAGAAGCTATAAAATTGACCTTACTTTGAGCTAGTTGAGCATTGCATTTGTTTGTTCTATGAAACTCTCAAAATGGCCAGAAAAAGAGAACTTTAATGTGAAACTCGACAGTCTAGTCTTGTTCTTAGAAATGAAGGCTATTCCATGCGAAAAATTGCCAATAAACTGAAGATTTCCTACAACGATTTCCTACAATTTCCTACTCCCTTCAGAAGAGAGCCCTGACAGGCTCTAACCAGAGTAGAAAGAGAAGTGGGAGGCCCCGCTGCACAACTGAGCAACAAGACAATAACATTAGAGTCTCTAGTTTGAGCAATCGATGCCTCACAGCTCCTCATCTGGCAGCTTCATTAAATAGTACCCGCCAAAAATCTGCAGTGCTGTAATTGCTGCAAAGGGAGCATTCTTTGACTAAAGCAAAGGTTGAAGAAAATTATTAATGTAAATAAAAATCAATATTTCTAACCTTCTCAATGTCTCGACTATATTTTCTATTCATTTTGCAACTCATTTGATAAGTAAAAATATGAGTTTTCATGGAAAACACAAAATTGTCTGGGTGACCCCAAGCTTTTGAATGGTAGTGTATATTTATATTGAAAGTTGCAATATTGAGAGGTAATTTCAAATCACAGAAACATTGAAGGGTCTGTGAATCCAAGCTCATTAGAACTTTTGACTGTATCCACAAAAGGTTAAACCTTTCTGACAAATGTATGTTTTATTATAACACCTGAAGATTGTTTTTCAGAGACACTGAAGACACCAGGTTTACATATAAATTAGGGTCATAAAAACTTTGCCATCATTAAGCCTGGTAATTAAGGATCGGGCTGAGCTGGAAGACCCGGGGGAACCAGCCTAGCTGGAGGAGGACATCCAGGAGATCCCTGCAGGAGAGTCTGAAGTGGTGGTGGGGGCCGAGAGTGAGAAGCCAGCCAGCCAGCCAGATTCCGTGGAAGAGGAACCTAAAGAGGACGAGACCGATGGCAACAAGGAAGTCAGGGCATCCAGGCCCCGCGCTCTGTGGTGGGATCGCCACCAGCATCGGCCGGTCGGGCAGGTCGGAGCCGCCGCTATGACCGGGGCGCAGGACCATGCTCCAGTTTCATCCCCAGAGCAGCGTAACTATGTCCATCAGAGGTTCCTGGTCTACCAGGCGGAGAGGCAGCGCCGCCACGAGCGCTGGTGGGCCCAGGAACAAGAGAACCTCCTGGCAAGGAACCGAGCCCCAGGGATGCCACCAGTTTCCCCAATAAGACTATAAAACAGGTACTGTGGTGGTATTTCATTTTGACAACGGGTGGGTTTCATCAGGGAGCCAGGGCAGATGGAGGAGATTTTTGTTAGTAGATGGGACGTTGAAGCACATCTCCCCAAGAGGCATTTGGACAGAGACTTGTACCGCCACAACAAGGTGAACTATGAGCGGCACCCAGGTCCCAGGGGGTGGCATGCTCTGCGGGTTCATAAAGTGGTAGGTTAATGAGAAAATAAAACCCGGTGTATATAGTTGTATTTGTATGCTGCTTTATGATGCTGATGGACAATTTGTGAACTATTTATTGTGTTGAGCCTGGACTGAAATTGTTAAGTGATGGACTCAGTAATGTGTGTGCTATTTAAACAGCCCAGTGGTTAAAAGGACACTGCAAGAGTGAAGGACAATGACCACCGGGACTGTATTGCTACCCGACCCCGTTTTAGGCCGGTAATGTGTTTTTGTTTTTACCTGTTGGTCCCATTGACCTGGCAACGTTAAAGTAAAAGTCAAGCAAAAGGGAGAAAAAACATCGGTGCCGTCGTCACCTCTGCGCCCCCTCCCTGCACCCCTTTGTATGCTGCTCCTGGACTAAATAAAAAGAAAAATCCCGCTATATGCCGTTCTGGTGAGTGCTGATGTTTTTTCTCCCTTTTGCTTGATTTCCAGTACTGAGACTGTTTCTGGCACCTCAGACGGTCCTGTGTCTCCCCCTCACACTTAATTGAGTTCCCCAGTGGGAACCCCAGTATTAGCTACGGTGGTGCCCCTTTTCATTTCTGCTCTGGACTATATGTTAAAGTAAAAGTACCTCCCATAAGGGAAGAAAAGCACTGAGCAATTTTGTTTGCATGTTAATAAAAATGTAAAATTTTAATCTGTATCGGAACTGGGTCACTCGCGGACGGGTGAGTTTAACCAAGAGGGAATGCGGCGCCTCACTGGTTGGGACACAACATAAGAGTTCTGCACCCATAAAAGAGTGTGTAGTATTCCTGTGACTGGGGAATTGGGATGCTTCACAAAGGGCCCTCGTAACACACATCTACACTCACCCTAGGTAGGGGACCGTGGGTGGACCTGCTTCAAGGAGGACCCAGTCCCATGGGAGGAGTGACAGGGTGTAAAAGTGTGTGGGTGGGAAGAGAGGCAGTCACTGAGAGAGCTGTGTTGGGGAGTGTGGAGTGCAGGACAGTGGAGAAGCCATCATGACAGAAGGGGAACCTAAGGGCACCAGGTAGTGTGGCGTGCCTGAATCTGGACCCGGTACGTCTACCGACAGGAGGGATCTGTCCCGAAACAGAGGACTGGCTCTGAGCACGGTGCAGATGTCTATCCTCGAGCCGTCGAACCGGAGGCCAGAGCTTCTAGAGGACGTTGCGGCCGAATACCCAGCGCATCCATAAAAAGCCACTGTATAGGGTCTGGGGGACCTGGAGAAGAATCCTCAACAGATAGTTCCGTGGGAGCGCTGAAGGAGACCGGGAAGAGCGCAGTGAGGGACCGGACAGGAACAGTAGGACTACCACCGAGGGTCCTGAGTAAAGCATCCTGATTTCCCAGTGACTACCCAGGCCACGCAGAACCGAAAAGACTGCTATTTGACAACCTGCTTTAAAGAACTGCCAGTAAACCTGTACAAAGTAAAAGGACTGTGTGGTGTACTTTATTATTTCCACCTGAAGAGCCGCCAGCCGCAGCAGGGAGAGGACAAGTGACAAGGCCTGGTGTAGACTGCGTCCCTGTGTGAAATCATTAACATCTTCTACTGCCCGGGGATCCCGCTCCACCTACGAGGAGCGTAACCATCTTGCTGCACCACCATCACCCCGGAGGTCTTCCCGCAGCCCCGGTAACATTACCGGAACCGTAGGTGGCGTCATGAAACACTTTTATTTTATTTTTATTGACTCTTTTCAGCAACCACCAGGGCCATGGGACCGGGCACAGGCCCCAGTGACATCCCCCATGTACTACAATGCCCAGGACCGAGTACCCCAAGGCCCCGGGGAGGGTCAACATGACATGAGCAGGCCCACCTCGTCTACTGAGCAAAGCAGAAGAGAAGCCGCTGCTCTGTCCACATGACGTAAGCAGAATCTGCAAAATTGCCAGCAGGAGCGGTTTGTGGCCATTCTGTGCCAGCAGAGATCGTTACCAGGCAGAACAGGCAGGTAGTTAGTAACTACCTGCCTGGTAGATCTTAAGCCCAAAGTAAAAAAGATATTTGTAAATAATTGATATCATCATTATTATTATACTAGATGGTGGCCCGATTCTAAAGCATCGGGTAGACTAGAATAGTAGTTTGAATGCTGCTTCTCTGATTGGTCGCCGCGTTCAGCGCCGACCAATCAGAATAGCGGCGCTCGCCCTGGCGCCATATTTAAAATACAATGTGCTCAGTGTATTTCAAATATGGCGCCATGAAACACGCCACTATTCAGATTGGTCGGCGTTGACCGTTGCGACCAATCAGAGAAGCCGCATTCAAACCGCTCGCCGCGTCTCTGATTGGTCGCCGCATTCAGCGCTGACCAATCAGAATAGCGGCGCCCGCCTTTGCGCCATATTTCAAATACACTGTACTTAGTGTATTTGAAATATGGCACCATGGCGCGCGCCGCTATCCTGATTAGTCGGCGCTGAACGCGGGCGGCCAATCAGCATAGCGGTGCGCGCCAAGGCACCATGTGTAAAATCCACCCATGACTTCAGATTTTACACATGGCGCCGTGGCGAGCGCCGCTATGCTGATTGGCCGCCCGCGTTCAGCGCTGACCAATCACGATAGCGGCACGCGCCATGGCACCATATTTCAAATACACTGAGTACAGTGTATTTGAAATATGGCGCCATAGCGCGCGCCGCTATTTTGATTGGTCGCCGCGTTCACTGCTGACCAATCAAAATAGCGGCGCGCGCCATGGCGCCATATTTCAAATACACTGTACTTAGTGTATTTGAAATATGGTGCGCACCACTATCCTGATTGGTCGGCGCTGAACGCGGGCGGCCAATCAGCATAGTAGCGCACGCCACGGCGCCATGTGTAAAATCCACCCATGACTTCAGCTTTTACACATGGCGATGTGGCGCTTGCCGCTATGCTGATTGGCCGCCCACGTTCAGCGCTGACCAATCAGTATAGCGGCGCGCGCCATGGCGCCATATTTCAAATACACTGTACTCAGTGGACCAGATTGGAGCAGGAGGAGATGCACAGCCCAATATGGAAAAGTCTCACTCTCCTTCTCTCTCTCCTCCCTCTCTCTCCCTCTCTCCCTCTCTCCCTCTCCCTCTCTCTCTCCTTCCTCTCTCTCTCTTCTCCCTCTCCCTCTCCCCCTCTCTCCTCCCTCTCCCTCTCTCCTCCCTCTCCCTCTCTCCTCCTTCTCCCTCTTCCTCTCCCTCTGTCTCTCCTCCCTTTCCCTCTCCCTCTTCCTCTCCCTCTGTCTCTCCTCCCTCTCACCCTCCCTCTCCCTTTTTTTGAGACTTTTTAATAATTTAGTTAAAGAGAAAACTAAAGTATTTTCTTTATTTTGCGTCAAAATCACAAACCACTTGGACCATTTTTAAGAATTTGTCACAAAAAAAAAATCAGAAAATACCATAAAAAAAAATAGTAAAGTGCCTTCAATAAATCACAAATAATAAATCGGGCCCATGGTTTCTACTTTTCCTGTCTGGCCTTGTGGTGTTGACCGCAGTTTTTACACCAAAATCATCAAGCTAGTGGATCATGAATTTAGTATGAGATAAAGAAAAATGTTCTTCGTTTTTGTCTTGTACCTTTTTGCGCCTTTTTATAGTAAAAAAAAAAGTTGTATCTTCTGTCGCAATATTTGTGCTCAAAATTCAGTCATACCTAAAAGCCCCTTTTTCACATGTAAAGCTCCATGGAATAAACGGCGCTATAATAATAAAATCATTCCAGGACAAGGAAGGAGGGACTGAAGCACAACTACGCAAAGATTGTGCGACTTTAAAAAGTCGCTATTAAATCAGACAAAAACATCTGGATTACAGAAAACATTCATTATAGTGAATGTGCAAAAGAATGGCCAAAATCATGTGCAAGAGACTTCAATAAGGTGACAATTAAAAAAAATGGTTTCAAATAAAAATAGGGTTAAAATGACACAAACCCGATAGATTTAAGGTGCAAATGAAAACGTAATCAGGACCAAAGAGTTAAAAAAAGGATTTGGCAATGTGTTCTTTAATGTGTCATTGAGTAAGGCATTGTGCGTCCACCCAGGAGGGCAAAATAAAAATGCCATTATCCTGTGATGTGAAGACCTGAGCTGGTACAATGATCTCCTCTGTTCTTCCACCATTGCCTCGTATATATATGGAGGGGGATGAACAGCACTTCTTAACCGTCACTGCTCATGCAGCAATCACTTATAGACACGCTCGACCTTCAAGCATAAAATTACAGATTTTTATGTTTCTACCTCCGGCGTCCGCGGTTTCTTGGTAGACTTTCAGAAAATGCAAAGATCATATTTACTGTGGTTTGTTTGTGAACTGTGATTAAAGCGGCATTGTGACTATTGTAGGAAGGCCCTTGACCTGTTGTGTCAGCAATCACACGACAAACAAGCAACCCAGATAATTGCATCTCTTCTGCTGGCCTAAAAAATATCCTTGTCTCCAGCACATCTCCTCCTGTAAACATAAGATGTGCTTCAGATAATCTCATACCTGCCAACTTTGAAAAATAAGAAAGATGAACACGTACTGTGGTGCCCATAGCAATAATTATTTTACACTAAGTCAAGACTCCAACTAAACCCAGTACCTTATGACTCACCGTAGCCGGGGGTACACGTAGCGGGCGTTGTTTCTCCTCCAGTCACGGAACCGCGCCTGCGGTGGTGTAGGCCCGGTGGTCCAGATCAATAGGGGAATGGCGGAACAGTGGGGGTGATTTGTCTTCGTGACGCCACCTGTGGGTGTTCTGGTAACTTTACCAGCGCTGTTCGGGTCTCCGGGGGATGTTATACAGCGAGATGGAACGCTCCCCACAGGATGAGCGGGAATCCCCGGAGCCGGGAGCTGCGCAAAATGTTGTGAGGCAGCTGCGGGATGCTGCGCGCTGAATCCAGGAATAATGTACAACCACACAAAGCCTCTTTTAGGTACCTTTACTGGATGGTAATCAGGTACACTCGGACCGGGATAGTGAAGTTGGCACTTCTGGAGTTTCACAGCAAGCAGTGTTAGGCTTCCTTTCTCTAGTTCTGGTGCTAAGGTCGGGTGGATGTGGAATCCCTCCGGACCGGGCAGTGTGTTCAATGGAACTTGCTTCACCTGGTTATCAGCACTGAGGGCACTGTAAAAGGGTCTGAGCAGGATCAGTACTCTTCCCTGGGCTCTCGTGGATGGGTGCATCAGGTGGAACAGGTGGCTAAACCTCCTGTTGATGGTGCTGGTTCTCTGTGGTGGCTGGGTAGCTCTCATAGCTTCAGTTCCAGTAACCGGTTGATTTGGAAAGAGTCAGATTAATTCTGTGTTCCTGAGAGGGGTTCTCCTTCTTCCTCTTATCCCAATTGCAGGGATTCCCACTTGCTAACAGGCTGGTTGGGCCTAGTGTGTTCCTCATAGGGTGGAGGTTTCACACAGGCTGGCAGCTCTTGTAGCGTCTACCACACTCCGAAGTTTCTCCCTCCAAGACCCTTTTTATAGGGGGAACTGGCTCAAAGTCACCAGTGGCTCGGGGTGAAACCAGGTGTTCTAAGTGTTGTTGTGTTGTGGGTTTTGCTGTGCTGTTACTTACTCCATTTGTACTCTAAGGATTTCTGTGGTGCCCAACAGGTGCCAGGGTGCCACATTCCCCCTTAGTTAACCTCAGTTCTCCCGGCTGAGCAAAAAGTTCTTTTTACAACTTAACACTAAGCATTTTATAACATTCAATTTACAAAGTCTTAAAGAAAACACAAAAGTCACTGAAAAGGAAGTGAAAAATATGAAAAGCAGTCCGTACGGCACTAGTCCATCTGCCGCAGGCTGGAAAAAGGTAAAGTTAGTGGTCACACAAGTCCTGTGACAATTGTCCAAAGTTTATGAAAAAGGGAAAAAGGTAAAGTCCAGGGATACACGGTAAACTTTATACATTCCCTACGGGTGTCTCTGCTTGGGAGGCCGGTACTACCTTCTATACCTTACCAGGCGCTTTCTGTCCCCAACTTAGTATTCTTGGGACAGAGCCCAGTTCCTCCACCCTTCTGTACACTACTGTTTACAGGTTTTGAAAACTGGTTACTATTTACAACACTTACATTTTTCCACTACATTTTAAACCCATTCTCCAAGTTTGTGTGGGGGTTGGCCTAATGTACTACGTGTGGATCTGCGTAGTGTGGGTGTTTCCAAAGCTGTTGGTGTAGTGTACGAAGTGGTTGGTAATTCTCTATGTCTGCTTTTTGGTAGACCATAGTAAGTGCGGAGTCTATCAACTGGACTAACCTCTGTAGGTAGTTGATTAGGAATGGCTTGTCTTACTGTGGGACTAGCAGGCTGACCGATTACAGGAATCTCAGGTTCCAATATAACAGGCTGCAATTCTTGCACTTGGACTTCTTCTTGTTGGACTTGTTGGATTGGATTTGGTTGCTGATCTTCAACAGGTTGGTAGAAATGCATAACTGGTATGAGGAATGCTTCACCTATTTGTGGCCAATCAGCTGGTAAGTATCCAATTTCTGTAAGGACTAGACTTTCTTTTGTCTCTTCATCTGTAGTTACTGTAGGGTAACTGGTTGCTTGTGGGATTAACTGTGGCGGACATTTCTTCAAATGATCCCTTGAAACAGTCACAATAGTATTCCCATTGTCTTTGCTAATAACACAAGTTTTTGAGTTATCATAGTATGACGGCATAACGGTGTAGGGTATGGATTCCCAACTGTTATCCAATTTGTTGTTTTTTCGCTTTCTTTTTAGCACTACATCACCTATAGCTAGCGGTTCAGCTGAGGCGTGCTTGTTGAAGTCTTTTTCTTGTTTGGTTCTACTGATTTCTAGGTTTCTCTCAACACTTTCTTGTACTTTCCTGTACTTTTCTTGGCGTTGGCTGACCCAGTCTTCATCAGAAGAGTCTTCTGTGGGTTCGATGGTTCCCATCTGCAAATCAATAGGCAGTTTACCTGGTCTTGCTCTCATCAAGTAAGCAGGTGTGTAATTTGTCGAACTGACAGGTATGTGGTTGTAGATGTCCACGAGATCTGGAAGTTTCTCTGGCCATTGATTTCTCTCTTCAACTGGTAAGGTCTTGAGCATGTCAATGACTATGTGGTTCATCTTCTCACATAAACCGTTCGTCTGGGGATGATAAGGTGTGGTGCGGATCTTCTTACACCCGTACAGCCCTAAGAATTCTTGGAACAGAGCTGATTTGAAGGCTGGCCCTTGGTCAGTTAAGACTTGGTCTGGAAACCCATGGGGACGACAGAAGTAACTCTGGAACGCTTTGGCTGCTACCTCAGCAGTTAAATCCTTAACTGGAACGACTACCAGGAATCTTGAGTAGTGATCAACGATGGTGAGAGCGTAAGTGTACCCGGTTCGACTTGGGGTAAGCTTCACGTGGTCGAGAGCAACTATCTCAAGAGGTTTGGTGGTAACAATTGGTTGCAACGGAGCTTTCTGAGTTAGATGGTCTTTCCTTCGAAGGTGACATGGTCCACAGTTTTTACACCATTTGTCAATGGAGCCTCGCATACCGATCCAGTAGAACCGATCCTTCAGGAGTCTCTCCAGTTTCTTCCATCCAAAGTGTCCGGCATCGTCATGGTATGCTTCAAGGATCATTTGGACTTCAGTCTTGGGAACTACAATCTGCCAGATGAGTTCATGGGTTCTTGGATTGAGGTATCTTCTGCATAGTTTACCTTGGTAGACGAACAACCTTCCTTTCTCCTTCCACAGGCGTTTAGCATTTGATGAAGCATCAGAGTCCATGTTGGCGTGTTCTTGAGTGATCAGATGCCTTACCAGGCTGACATCTGGATCGTTGGCCTGAGCCTTCTTCCAGTCATGGTGAGGTAACGGGTTCACGGTCCTCTCTACACGGGTCTGGTTTCTCTGATGACATGTTGCTGTACCCGAACGGTGGAAAGCAGGTAGTTCAATCTCTTCTAGGTCATCTATGTCTTCTCCCTCTTCAGGAAGATGAGGCATTCGGGACAGGGCATCAGCATTGCCGTTCTTATGACCTGCCCGGTACTTTACAGTGAAGTCGTAGTTAGCGAGTCTTGCTACCCAACGCTGTTCTAGGGCTCCCAGCTTTGCTGTCTCTAAGTGTGTTAGAGGACTGTTGTCTGTGAAAGCTGTGAACGGGGCGGATGCCAGGTAATGCTTGAAACGCTCTGTGATCGCCCAGACCAGGGCCAGGAACTCCAGCTTGAAGGAGCTGTAGTTCTCCGGGTTTCTTTCTTTGGGACAGAGCTTTCTGCTGGCATAGGCTATCACCTTCTCCTTGCCCTGCTGACGTTGAGATAGGACTGCACCTAGACCTTCATTGCTTGCGTCTGTGTACAGTAAAAACGGTAGATTGTAGTCAGGGTAGGCCAGGATTTCTTCTCCAGTTAAAGCATCTTTCAGCGTTTGGAAGGATTTGTCCTGTTCTGGGCCCCAGTGGAACGGGGGTCCCCTGATCTTGCAGTTTTTGGATTGACCTACTAAGAGATCTTGCATGGGGGCGGCTATCTTGGTATAGCCTTTGATGAAGCGTCGGTAGTACCCGACCAGTCCTAGAAATTGACGTACCTCTTTGTGATTGATTGGTGCTGGCCAGTCCTTGATGACGGTGACTTTGTCCGGATCTGGTGCTACGCCTTCGGCACTGACCACATGTCCTAGGTATTGGACCTTGGGTTTCAGCAGGTGGCACTTGGACGGTTTCAGTTTCATCCCGTACTTGGACAGTGACTCAAACACTTCACTCAGGTGTTGGAGGTGATCTTCGTAGGTCTGAGAGTAGACAATGACATCATCAAGGTATAACAAGACAGTCTCAAAGTTCTTGTGGCCCAACCAAACAACACTCTATAAGTCTCTGAAATGTTCCTGGGGCATTGCACAACCCAAATGGCATACTGTTGAATTCGCATAAGCCCATGGGAGTAGTGAAGGCTGTCTTCTCACGATCCTCCTCTGCAACGGCAACCTGCCAGTACCCACTAGTAAGATCTAATGTGGAGAAGTAGTTGGCAGATTTGAGTGCAGCTAGTGACTCTTCTATGCGTGGTAACGGGTATGCATCCTTGTGTGTGACTTTGTTGATTTGCCTATAGTCTACGCACATCCTCATACTACCATCTTTCTTCTTAACCAGGACTAGTGGTGCGGCCCAGGGACTACAGCTATCCCTAATGACTCCTGCATTCTTCATGTCCTGAAGCATCTCTTTTGCTTTCTGGTAGTGAGTGGGTGGTATAGGCCTGTACCTTTCTTTGATGGGTGCATGGTTGTTTGTTGGGATATGATGTTGTACCCCTTTAATCCTCCCAAAGTCAAGTGGGTGTTTGCTGAACACTTGCTCATACTCCCGAACTACCCGGTATACTCCATTTTTCTGGTGAGAGGGTGTATTGTCAGTTCCTACACTGAGGTCTTGACACCATTTCTCTAACTGATCTTTGGAGTGAGGGGGTTCATCAGTGACTGTTTGGTTTGAGGATTTTACATCAATCACAGCATCATCTTTTACTTGGTACAATTTTGCGACAGTTGCATATCTTGGCAGTCTGACTTCGTCATCACCATAATTTAATATGCGTACGGGGACTCTCCCCTTTCTTACGTCGACTAACCCTCTGGCTGTCAAGAGCGTAGGACTACTATCAGACATAACAGGTTCTTATACAGCTTGGTAGTCCTGCCCTCTGAGGCCTATGGCTGCTCGACACCAGATCATCATTTCACTTCTGGGTGGTACCACAATTGGAATGGGATCTGTAACCCTTACTCTGCCAATTTCACCATTTGACAATGTTACCTGTTGTTGATACACCAGAGCTCTGATCTGCTTTTGGATAGCCCTCTTTTCTCTGGGTTTACCGGCTTCAGCACTCTGTTGGAGTAAAAACAACACTTCATCGAGGCATTTGATCATGACATTGGTACCCAATATGACATATGGATCCTTGTGGTTAGGCTTATCCTGGACCACTAAGATACCCTGGTTCTTCAACTGCACCCTCCCCACCTTTACTGTAGCTTCCCACTGTCCCTCTATGGTAACCGGTATACCATTAGTGGCTTCAAGGTTCATCTCGGGGTTAGGGGGTTCTAGCTTAACATCTGGCCAGAACTGCTTGTAAAGGGTACTGGGGATGGATGTCACCTGGGATCCAGTGTCTATCAAGGCGAAGATAGCGATGCCATCGATGATGATTGGTAAGTATGGACAGTCTCCCACATACTTGTGTTCCCAGCTGGACGTAGGGCCTGGACAGTCTACTCCTGGGGTTGGCCCTTCTCGCCCAGGGGTCGCTCGTTTAAAGGACGGGATTGCAGGTTGCGTCCTCCTAAGTCGTTCTGCTGACTGTTGCGGCGTCTGTCAGGACTGCGGCGGTCTGCAGGTTTTCCTAGCGACGGCTGTGTCTTTCTCCTCATCCACGGGACGTCGTCAGGGCTGTCGGCGAGTTGAATCTTGTCCGATGACCTTGCATCTGTCTTGGGTCTTCTCCCAGCTTGTAGCTTGGCCACGTCTTTCATCAGCTGCTCGACATTAGCACACAGTTGATCAAACCAGTCAGGTGTTACAGTCTGTGCACTGGACTGAATCGCGGGGATTGGAGATGCTGCTGCCGGCACAGAAGGGGTGTCAGCATACTGTTGCTGCTGTGAAGCGGGATCAGGTACTTCAGCGAGTCGTTGTCCCCAAACTGTTAAGTCTCTCAAGGTATCAAACTCTGCGCCTGGATTTTGTATGGACCACCAGCTTGCTTCCTTTCTATCCTCAGACAGTTTAAGGCCCACAATAAATTGTCCAATTAACGCTTTGTTCTCATCACGGACACCATCAGGATCAACTTGTTTTAACAGTCTGTATGCTTCTTGTAAGCGCAGTGAATAATCAAGGACACTTTCTTGTGCCCCTTGGTTACAACGATAGAATGACAGTCTTAATTCAGCTTCGGTATGGCGCTCAAAGACCCGGGTTAATCTAGCGAATATCT
Source organism: Allobates femoralis (assembly GCA_033576535.1). Lineage (NCBI taxonomy): Eukaryota > Metazoa > Chordata > Amphibia > Anura > Aromobatidae > Allobates > Allobates femoralis. Next base: position 108,514,869 of record JARQOC010000004.1, read on the forward strand.
GCTCCACAGATTCCTGAGTTTCTACAGGCCAGCTGCGGCTCTGCAGTTCGGCTGCTCCGGTTAATTGTCCCATAACAACTGAAGCTCTTTGCTTACCGGTCATCGGGTACATGTCCAGCGCCTGGCATATCTTCCTCTGGAAGTTCTCCAAGGTACTGGGTACACCGCTGTATTTGGGTAACCAGGTCGCACTAGGAACGTAGGGTAGAGACATCGGCATAATCGGAGCGGGTTGCGGTGGCATACCGCCGACTGGTTGCTGTCCATCAAGAGGTATATTTTGAGGTGCCGCTTGGTCTAGCGGGGGCACCGCGTGATCGGGAGCCGGGTTACTCATGGTCGCTCCCCCTTAGTTAAGCGTAGCCTTTCCCTCGGTTTCAAACGGAAGTGTCGGCCTCGCGGTGAGGAGTGAGGCACCACGGGAGTTTCCGGTTCCTGCTGCGTACAGGGGAAGTCGTCAGAGCGTGGGGGCGGGGCCAATCTTCGCACCCTCTGCACAGTCACGCCCCTTCTTTTCCCGCCTTTTCGCGCAGCAATGGCTGACCAAATGTACAGTTCGATATTTACAGTCAATAAATAGCACACAATACCCGTGATAACGGGCCTGCTTGTATCCTGTTCGTGACGCCAAATTCTGACTCACCGTAGCCGGGGGTACACGTAGCGGGCGTTGTTTCTCCTCCAGTCACGGAACCGCGCCTGCGGTGGTGTTGGCCCGGTGGTCCAGATCAATAGGGGAATGGCGGAACAGTAGGGGTGATTTGTCTTTGTGACGCCACCTGCGGGTGTTCTGGTAACTTTACCAGCGCTGTTCGGGTCTCCGGGGGATGTTATACAGCGAGATGGAACGCTCCCCACTGGATGAGCGGGAATCCCCGGAGCCGGGAGCTGCGCAAGATGTTGTGAGGCAGCTGCGGGGTGCTGCGCGCTGAATCCAGGAATAATGTACAACCACACAAAGTCTCTTTTAGGTACCTTTACTGGATGGTAATCAGGTACACTCGGACCGGGATAGTGAAGTTGGCACTTCTGGAGTTTCACAGCAAGCAGTGTTAGGCTTCCTTTCTCTAGTTCTGGTGCTAAGGTCGGGTGGATGTGGAATCCAGCCGGACCGGGCAGTGTGTTCAATGGAACTTGCTTCACCTGGTTATCAGCACTGAGGGCACTGTAAAAGGGTCTGAGCAGGATCAGTACTCTTCCCTGGGCTCTCGTGGATGGGTGCATCAGGTGGAACAGGTGGCTAAACCTCCTGTTGATGGTGCTGGTTCTCTGTGGTGGCTGGGTAGCTCTCACAGCTTCGGTTCCAGTTACCGGTTGATTTGGAAAGAGTCAGATTAACTCTGTGTTCCTGAGAGGGGTTCTCCTTCTTCCTCTTATCCCAATTGCAGGGATTCCCACTTGCTAACAGGCTGGTTGGGCCTAGTGTGTTCCTCATAGGGTGGAGGTTTCACACAGGCTGGCAGCTCTTGTAGCGTCTACCACACTCCGAAGTTTCTCCCTCCAAGACTCTTTTTATAGGGGGAACTGGCTCAAAGTCACCAGTGGAGCTCCCCCTATAGGCTCGGGGTGAAACCAGGTGTTCTAAGTGTTGTTGTGTTGTGGGTTTTGCTGTGCTGTTACTTACTCCATTTGTGCTCTAAGGATTTCTGTGGTGCCCAACAGGTGCCAGGGTGCCACACTTATATACGACCACTCAGAAATGCTGCTCCTAATGAATCTCAGTAGTGTTCCCCTTTAATGGACTCCCAGTGCCCCCTCACACACTATGATGTCCCCATAGTGGCTCCATTCAGTATATGCCCCCACAAAATATCCAAGATAGTATTACTCTCGTAGCAACCAAAAATATTAAGTACTAAATATATATAAAAACTTCTATTACTCCATAGTCCTCCCACACACAGACTGATTCCTCCAGTTTTTTTCTCCCACATACAGTATGATGCCTCACAGTCGGCCCACATACAGTATGATGTCCCTACAGCCTCTCCACACACAGTATGATGTTCCCACAGCCCCTCATATAGTATGATGTCCCCACAGCCCCTCCACACACAGTATGATGTCCCCACAGCCCCTCCCACAGTATGATGTCCCCACAGCCCCTCAGACAGTATGATGTCCCCACAGTCCCACACAGAGTATGATGTCCCCACAGCTCCTCCACACACAGTATGATGTCCCCACAGCCCCTCCCACAGTATTATGTCCCCACAGCCCTTCATACAGTATGATGTCCCCACAGCCCCTTACACAGTATGATGTCCCCACAGCCCCTCAGACAGTATGATGTCCCCACAGCCCTTCACACACAGTATGATGTCCCCACAGCCCCTCACACAGTATGGTAAGCCCCCACATCGCTTAGAGGGGGGGGCTACATGGGATTGTGGCCCTTTAGAACTTTATTTGTCTGATTATTTAGGATAATAATATATGTTGTGTTTAATGGTTCTTGTTTTAAATACAGGTATATTAATTCTCTTGAGCAATGCTCAAGATGTGATAGTGTAAAGGGTTGAATGTCCCTGTTGCCAGGAAACAGAAGCGGGGGATTAGTCTGATTGGTTACCCAGCTGTCTGACAGAAGGCTTGTGGATTGGACCAAAAAAGTGCAGGAAAACGCACTATATAAGACCCTCCCGCTGGTTTCAGCGTCAGTGTCTCCGTGGAGACTTAACATCTGTCATCCGCCCACCCAACCACTTGTTTTGTTTTGTTCCCTTTTTTTTTCTTACAGGTTGCCCGTTGTCGAGAGGATGTTAATGAGGGTAAAGTTACAGTTTAAAGACTGAAATTGGAGTGAGAATATCCATATGATGGAATCGTTTTAAACATTTGGAGTTTTATTAAATTATTTATAGTATTTATTAATTTTAATATTTACGTAACCCTATTAATAAAACCTCTCGGCCATTTTATGCCAACAATAATTTGGTGTCTTTCTTATCATCCGTATAGTTGTATTAAGCGTTTGGGATAGGGCCTGCGATCCCATGATGTCCCCACAGCCCCTCCACACACAGTATGATGTCCCCACAGCCCCTCAGACAGTACGATGTCCCCACGGCTCCTCCACACACAGTATGATGTCCCCACAGCCCCTCAGACAGTACGATGTCCCCACGGCTCCTCCACACACAGTATGATGTCCCCACAGCCCTCACACAGTATGATGTCCTCACAGCCCCTCACACACAGTAAGATGCCGCCATAGCCCATCACACAGTATGATGTCCCCACAGCCCCTCACACAGTATGATGTCCCCACACAATAATAAAATATTGGATCATTAAAAGGTCTTAATCCCTTAAGGTCCAAGTCACTTTGTACATTAATGACCAAACCTCATTTCTCATATCTAACCAGCGTCACTTTATGCAGTAATATCTCTGGAACGTTTCAACATATCCCAGTGCTTCTGAGATTTTTTTTCGTGACACATTGTACTTCACGTTAACAGTAAATCTTGGTCAATATTACTTGTGTTTATTAATTAAAATTGTGTCAAAAAAGTTGACAATTTTCAAACTTTCAATTTTTATGCCCTTAAACCAGATAGTTCTACCACATAAAATAGTTCATAAATAACATTTCCCACATGTCTACTTTACATAAGTACCATCTTTGAAATGCAATTTTTTTGTTAGAAAGTTAGAGGAGTGAAACCTTTATCAGCTATTATTCATTTTTCCAACAAAATGTACAAAATAATCTTTTAAGGACCACATCACATACAAAGTGACTTTGGGAGGCCTATATGATGAAAATTACCCAAAAGTGACACCATTGTAAAAACTGCACCCCCCAGACGGCTCAAAACCACAATCAAGAAGTTTATTAACCCTTTAGGTGCATCACTGGAACTAAAGCAATGTGGAGGGAAAAAAATTATCATACTGTATATACTCGCGTATAAGCCGAGTTTTTCAGCCCAAAAATTGGGCTGAAAAGTCCCCCCCTCGGCTTATACGCAAGTCATGCGGCGAGTAACACAGGCCGGCCGCCGACACCCCCATCAGTATACAGGCGCCCCCCTCATCAGTATCCAGGGCCCCCCTTGCTGCCGCAAACCTGTAAAGAAAGATCATTATACTTATCCCTGTGGCCGTCCCTGCCGCTGCCATTGCGCTCCTCCGGCTTCATCCAGCTTCTTCCGACTTCCTCCGGTGGGCGCAGGCAATGACGTCATTGTCTGTGCACCAGAGGAGAAAGCCGGAAGAGGCATGAAGACCCGGCATGAGGCATGAGGAGCGCGTTGGCAGCGGCGGGGACGGGCACAGGGATAAGTATAATGATCTTACTTTACAGGTTTGCGGCAGCAAGGGGGGGCCCTGGATACTGATGGGGGGGGGGCACCTGTATACTGATGGGGGTGGCAGGCAGGCGGCCTGTATACCTCTGGGGCTGCTGCTGTATATACCTCTGAGGCTGCTGCTATATATACCTCTGGGGCTGCTGCTATATATACCTCTGGGGCTGCTGCTGTATATACCTCTGGGGCTGCTGCTGTATATACCTCTGAGGCTGCTGCTATATATACCTCTGGGGCTGCTGCTATATATACCTCTGGGACTGCTGCTGTATATATCTCTGAGGCTGCTGCTGTATATACCTCTGGGGCTGCTGCTATATATACCTCTGGGGCTGCTGCTATATATACCTCTGGGACTGCTGCTGTATATACCTCTGAGGCTGCTGCTGTATATACCTCTGGGGCTGCTGCTGTATATACCACTGGGGCTGCTGCTGTATATACCACTGGGGCTGCTGCTGTATATACCTCTGGGGCTGCTGCTGTATATACCACTGGGGCTGCTGCTGTAACACTGCTGGGGCCTGTATTATACCACTGGGGAGGCTGCTGTATACCACACTGCTGGGGGTTGTATACCTGTGCTGGGGTCCACCCTCGGCATATACACGAGTCAATAGGATTTCCCAGGTTTTGGGGGCAAAAGTAGGGGGGTTGGCTTATACACGGGTCGGCTTATACACAAGTATATACGGTATTACTTTTTCCCACAAAAATATTGCTGTAACCCTAAAGGCACCGTCGCAAGGGGCGACATCGCCGGCGATTTTGCCTGTGACGCAGGGGCGTGGCCTAATTGCAGCGACAGTGCCAGAGAGTTGCCCCATATGACAGGGCGATATTTGGGTGATATATCGCCTGAAAGTGATCACCATTGCATTGCAGTGAAACCTGGCGATCACTCTCAGGCGATGTGTACACATCGCCCTGTGTAACGTGGCAACGGCGATGTTACCGGCAACTTGAGCCATAGGCTCCCATTATAATCATGGATGGATTTTAACCCTGGCAGCGATGTCACCAGTAACATCGCTGTTGCGTTGCCGGCGACATCGCAGCGTGTGACATCTCACTGGCGATGGCGGGGATGCACGCTCCCGCTATTCCCCGCCGACTTCGCCGGCGATGTCTCCCCATGTGACGGTACCTTTAATGTTGTATTTTCACAAAGAGTGACAATAGAAAATAGACCATACAATGTGTTATGCAACTTGTCCTGAGTATGCTTGATACCCATATATATGGTGGAAAACTATTGTGTGATGGCAGGGCAGAGCAACAGTTGACTTTTGGAGCGCAAAATTAGCTGGAATAAATAACGGATGCCATGTTGTGTTTGCAGAATCCATGATGTGTCTAAACAGTGGAAACCCTGCACAAAAGACCTAGTTTTCTTTACTTACCTTTTGATAAATTTATCTATAAGGGTGCGTGCACACGATCAGTGTACGCAGCGTTTTGGACGCAGCGTCTTGCCGCTGCGTCCCAAACGCTGCGTAGTACAGTACTAGCATAGTGGATGGGATTTCAAGAAATCCCATCCTCACTATACGTAACCTGCTCGCAGCGTCTTTGGAGCTGCGGTGCGGGTTGCGGAATCCGCTCCTCCGCGGCATGTTTATTTCATGCTGCGGAGTCGGAAGCGGCTCCCATCGAGTGCATGGAGGGAGAAGCCCCCCGCACCCACCGCACAAGGTGAGTACAGGGCGACTGCGACCACCCGTGGCTTCACTCAGTCCGGAGGAGCTACGTCCAACACGCAGCTCCTCCGGACCGTGTGCAGCTTATGTTACCCTTATCCACATTTGTTATGCAATTTGCTACCTATCAGTAACACCAATACCCCATTTATGGTGAAAAATCACTGTTTTGAGCCCATAACAGGGCTCAGAAGGGAAGGAGCGCCATTTGATTTTTGGAATGCAAAACTGGCTAGAATTGTTAGCAGACACCATTTGTGCTTGCAGATGTGCCAAAACAATGTAAACCCTACACAAGTGGCCCTAATTTGGAAACTATACCCCTCAAGGAATTTATAGTCAAGGGTGTTGGCACCCTTAAAATTATTCCAGAAAATAAAGTATTTCTCCCAGAAACGTTTTACAATTACAATGCTTTGTTATACACATGTTTATTTCCTTTTTGTGTATAGGAACAATACAAAGAAAAACAGACAAATGCAAACTGGACATAACCCAAAAAATAGTCTGGACAATATTAGTGGCACCCTTAACCCAATATTTAGTTGCACACCCTTTGGGACATTGATTACAATCAATCACTTCCTATAACCATCCACAAGCTTCTTACACCTCTCAGCTGGAATTTTGGACTCTTCTTTTGCAAATTGCTCCAGGTCTCTTATATATGAAGGCGCCTTCTCCCAACAGCAATTTTGAAGATCACTCCACAGGTGTTTAATGGGATTTTAGATCCCAGACTCTTTTCTAACTATACTCCACTGCAGTGTTTCCATCTATTTCTGGGGGCATCTTGAAGTATGATGGGGGGCACTGCCCTGCTGGAAGATCCATGACCTAGGACGCAAACTCAGCTTTCTGACATTAGGGGCTACATTGCAAACACAAAATACTTTGGTAATCTTCAGATTTCATGATGCTCTGCATGTAGTCAAGGCACCAAGAGCCAGGGGCAGCAAAAGAAACCCCAAAACATCTTTGAACCTCCACCATATTAGACTATAGGTACTGTGTTCTTTTCTTTGTAGACCTCAATTCATTTTTAGCAAACGGTAGATTGATGTCCTTTACCAAAAAGGTCTATCTTGGTCTCATCTGTCCACAAGATAATTTCTTAGAAAGAATTTTATCTTACTTATGTACATTTTGGCAAACTGCAGTCTAACGCTTTATTTTTCTGTATCAGCAGTGTTGTCCTCTGATAGCATTCATTTCATTCAAATTTTGATGGATTAGTTTGCGCTGACACTGACGCACCCTGAGCCTGTAGGACAGCTTCAATTTCTTTGGAACTTGATTGGGACTATTTGTGCACTATCTAGAATATTCAGCATTGTGACCTTCTATCAATTTTTCTCTGCCATCCATGTCCAGGGAGATTAGCTACAGTGCCATGGGTTGTAAACTTCTTAATTTTGTTGCGCACTGTTGACAAAGGAACATCAAGATCTATTGGGTTGGACTTGTAACCTTGAGATTGTTGAAATTTTTCAACAATTTTTCTTCTCAAGTCCTCAGACAGTTCTCTTCTCTTTCTGTTCTCCATGCTTAGTGTGGCACACAAAGACACACAATGCATTGTGATTGAGTCAACTTCTCCCTTTTTTATCTAGTTTCAGGCTTAATTTTCATATTGCCCCACCTGTTATTTGCCACAGGTGAGCTTGAACTAGCATCTCATGCTTGAAACAAAGTTGTTCACCTACAATTTTGGAAAAGTGTTAATCCAAAATAATGTCCACAATAATATAGGTCACAAAAACCAATGCAAAAACCCAATTACCATATCCCACAATGAAAAGGTACAAGTGCAAAAGGAGGGGACCTAGTAACTCAGTGACCACATAAAATTCATATAAAAATATATTCTTTATTAAATACAAAACATGAGAATTAAATCCAAGGTACCTCACACAGACAGGGACAATAAAACAGGACATGCAAAAGTTCAGGTACAAAGATCATAAGGTGTTTGCAAAATGTTATACCATTGGGCGGTGAAGAAAAAATATTTACATTTTTACTACTAAAATGATGTTTTGGCCCCAGATTTTACATTTTCACACAGGGAAATAGGTACAAATGACTACATAATTGTAACACAATTTCTTGTGAACGTGGCAACAACATATAAGTATATTTGACTGTATGTATGTTGCAGAATTATTATTATTATTTATTATTATTGCGCCATTAATTCCATGGTGCTTTACATGTGGAAAGGGTATACAAAGACAAGTACAATGTACATGGACAATACAGGGCATACAGGTACAGAAGGATAGAGGACGCTGTCCGCGAGGGCTCACAATCTACAAGGGGAAAGGTGAGGATACAGTAGGAGAAGGTAGAGTTGGTTGTGCTGTGATTCGGTGGACCGAGGCTCACAGTAGATTGTAGGCTTGTTGGAAGAGGTGAGTCTTCAGGTTTCCTTTGAAGGTTTCCAGAGTAGGTGAGAGTCTGATGTGTTGGGGCAGAGAGTTCCAGAGTATAACGGATGCACAGGAGAAATCTTGAATGCGGTTGTGGGAAGAGGAGATAGGGGAATAGAGGAGGAGATCATGAGTGGATCGCAGGTTGCGTGAGGGTGGGTACCGGTAGATCATGTCACAGATGTACGGAGGGGACAGATTGTGAATGGCTTTGTATGTCATAGTTAGGTTTTTAAACCGGGGCCTCTGAGAAATGGGGAGCCAGTGAAGGGCTTGGCAGAGTGGAGAACTGGGGAATAGCGGAGAGACAAGTGGATTAGTCGGGCAGCAGAGTTTAGGATAGATTGGAGAGGGGCAAGAGAGCAGGAGGAGAGGCCAGTGAGCAGGAGGCTACAAAAATCGAGGCAGGAGATGGCAAGGGCTTGGATATGTGGCCTGAAGGAGTGGCCGGAGTCGAGGATTACCCGAGGCACCGAGCATGGGTGACTGGGGAAAGTGAGCAGCCGTTGACATTGATGGATGGTAGGGAGGGAGTGTGGGTTGAGGGAAAGATATGAATTCTGTTTTGTCCATGTTCAGTTTCAGAAAGCGAATGCAAAAGAAAGATGAGATAGCATACAGACATTATGGAATTTTGGATAGCAAGGGGGTGATGTCAGGTCCAGAGAGACAGATCTGAGTGTCATCAACATAAAGGTGATGCTGAAGACCGAGGGACTCAATGAGCTGTCCCAAGCCAAGGGTGTAGATGGAGAAAAGTAGGGGTCCAAGAACAGAGCCTTGGGGGACACCGACAGATGGGATGAAGACATGGTGTGGTAGAGGGTGCGCTGAATGTCCGTTCTGTTATGAAGACATCTAGGAGAGAGCCAGGTCAGTGACACCAAGAGATTCCAGAATCTGTAGCAGGAGGATATTGTCTATGTGGAGCTCCACTGGTCGGGACACCACGGAGAAGTACTGCACCAACATAGAAGTGTGTGGTATCCCTGTGACTGGGGAAATAGGATGGTGAATAAAAGACCCTCACAACACCCATTCACACACCCTAGAGTAGGGGACCATGGGTGGACCCGCTAATGGGAGGACCCAGTCCTGGGGGAAGAGTGACAGGGTGGAAAAGTGTGTGAGTGGGAGGAGAGTAAGGGGAGTTCATTTGAGTTCAGTCGGCTAGAGACTGTGGAAAGTTGGAGACTCTAGGGGTATCAAGTATTGTGGTGCGCCCAAATCCGGACCCGATATGATTACCAGAGGGGTTTGGTCCTGGTACAGAGGATCGGCTCTGAGCACAGTGCAGGAGTCCACCCCTACACCGTCAAACCGGAGGCCCCAAGCTTCTGTGGCAAGCCACGGCCAAAAACCTGGCACATCCTTGAAAAGGCATACCGAACTAGGGTCATGAGGACCTAAAGAGGAGTCCTCCTCTGAAGATTTGTGGGAGCTGGCTCGAGGCCAGCGGGGGTGCTACATGGGAGACCGGGGAGAGAGTGCTGTGAGGGACTGGAAAGGAATGGCAGGCACACCTCCGAGGGTCCTGAGTAAAGCAACCCGAAAGACTGTACCATCTGTCTGCTGTCTTGAGAACCTGAAGTAAACCCGTTCAGATTTAAAGACTGTGTTGCGTACTTCATTTCTCTCACTTGATGAGCCGCACACTTGCTGCAGTGAAAAGGACAAGTGACTGTGCCGTGTGGTAAGCTGCCTCCCTGTGTAAAAACAACTACTACAACTGCCCCGGGTATCCTGCTCCAACTATGGGGAGCATAACCATCTTGCTGCCCAAACATCACACCGGAGGACTGTCCCGCAGCACCGGTAAAATTACCATTGACTGTTTTCCCCCCTTTATAAGCGACCACCAGGGCCATGGGACCGGGTGGTTGCTTAAAAAACAAAATGAACTAAGTCCCGTGAGCTAAACACCCAGAAACGGGTACCCTACGGCCCTGGGGCGGGTCACATAGCAAAGTGCTCTGAGGAATGAGATTTCTTCCATCTCCGTTCAGCAACCCTGGAAGACTGTCTCAGGTCTTTAGTGAGGGTGGTGTGCCAGGGTTGCCTGTTTGTGCAAGGTTTGTTTTATGTGAGGGGGCAAACAAGTCAAGTGCAGTAGTTGTTGCAGTGTTATATAGGGTGGTGGTAGCATTAGTGTCGTGTAAGGAAGCTATTTCGGCAAGAGGGAGAAGGGATTCTGAGAATGAGTGTAAATCTATGTGTTTTAGGTTTCTGCGAGGGTGAGTGAGTTTGTAGAGTGGGGGTAGTGTAGTAGGGGAGGAGAGGGAATAGAAGGTCAGTAGATTGTGGTCAGACAGGAGAAGGGGTGAGTTTGAGAGGTTAGTAAGAGAACATAGGTGAGTGAAGATGAGGTCCAGCATGTGGCCATCTTTATGAATGGCAAAGGAGGACCATTGAGAGAGCCCAAAGGAAGTAGTCAGTGAAAGATGTTTGGAGGCGGCTGGGTGTCAATGGGGATGTTGAAGTCGCCCATGATGATAGTGGGAACGTCCGCAGAAAGGGAGTGAAGTAGCCAGTTAGTAAAATGGTCAAGGAAAGAGGTGGTTGATCCAGGGGGGTGGTAAATGAGAGCCAGCTGAAGATTGCAGAGAGAGTATGCGGATGGAATGGACCTCGAAAGAGGGGAGAGTAGCAGAGGGAAGTAGTGGAATAGAGGTAAAGGAGCAGTTAGTGGACAGGAGCAAGCCAACTTCTCTACCATGTTTGTTACAGGGGGGGGGGGGGGGGGAAGACTAAGTCCGCCATAGGAAAGTGCAGCAGGAGAGGTTGTATCAGAGGGGGTGAGGCAGGTTTCAGTGATGCCAAGGAATGAGCGTTTGTTAGAGATAAAGAGGTTGTGGATGAATGGAAGTTTGTTGCAGACAGAGCAGGCGCTCCAGGTAGAGGGACCAGAGGAGCAGGGGCTGGAGGAATGGGTTTAAGGTTGTTGAGGTTGCGGAGGTTAGTGATGGATCGTGGATATGGGGTAGAAGTGACTGTGGGGATGTCATGGGGAGACCAGAATTAAGAGATATGTCACCAGCAAGTAGGTGGAGCAGGGAGAGGGTTAGAAGGTGGGAGCAGGAGAGTTTACATGGCGGGCGTGCATGTCTGGAGACAAAGGATTGTATGTAAAGGAACAGTTCGGTGGAGGGGGAGAGATGGCTGGGTAGGATGGAGGAAGAGAGCACTACTTCATTGCAGGGTGGAGGGATAAGGGGAGTTAGTAGGAAGTGAAGTAGGATGGGAGTGAAAGTGTAGAGAAGTGGAAACATTGTATACGGTAACTATGGAACAGCACTTAGAGAGATGGGATGCAGCAAGGGATGAGAGGCAGCTAGAGGTCGGAAATATACCATTGTAGTGCCTGTACATTGCGCCAAGCTTGACCTTGTGAAAACTTGCACCCCGTAAATTAAGTGGAGTCACCTCGCTACAGACATGCCAAACATGTGGACACTATAACTGTGGTTAGGCATATTGTGGAGCTCAAAAGAGTGGGGGCATTTGGATTTGGCAGCACAGATTTAACTGGATTTCTTTTGGTTGGACGATGAGCCATAGCGCTTCTCCAGAGCCTTTCTGCTACCAGTAATGTGGAAATCCCAATATTTCTGTTAAGAGGTGACAAACGTAAGTGGGAACTAGAGTAGAAGCTTATATTGATGGCAATTTGCAGAACAGAATATTTTGGATCAGCTCACATTTATCCTATGCTGAGCATTTACATCGAGGTTGGCATCTAAATCTATGAAATAGGTGACTCAGATGAAACTGCTCTGCTAATGGATCCATTCACTAAAAAGACAGCAGAGATACTGTGAACTTTGTGTGGCTTCTGTTCGGTGGTATATGGCTTTTAAGATGTACAAAAAAATGGTAGTCGCTAGGCACTTTTATACAAAATGTAAAGCGTCTACATCACCCTCATTATAGGGAATGTTCTATCTGGGGTTCGTTCTGAATTACGTATTTCAGATATATGCTCATACTTGCATATAAAAAGAATCAGTCCAGTTTTCATCTAGTAAAGTTGGGCAAGTGAAATCCGTTTGGTATTCCATATGTCATGCGAGTGTTATGTGATTGTGTGATTTTTTTCCTCGCCTAGTATCCATATGCCATCCGTTTGCAATACGTTTTTTCTCAGCAGCTATTATTCTACAATAATTTACTCGACTTACATGTTCTATGCAACAAAATTGTTATGTACACATAAAAATTGTATGTCATATGGATGCTCCGTGTGACATCCGATTTTTTTTCTCCCACCCAACAATTTGCATTGGCGAGTCTCATCTGATTTGTGCAGCCAATCAAAGCATGCTGTAAATTTTTTTCTCATGCTGAATACAGCTGAGGAAAAAATTGCAGATGAGCATTGACTCATTGAATAATATTGGTCCAGGTGCAATGCAATATTTTCCTGTGTACGGACCCTAAATGTATGAATGAGTCCTATCTATGATTTGGTAACAAATAGAAAGTATAGATAAACATGCTTTTTACCCTTAATAATTGGTAACAGCCCCTTCCACAGCAAATATTTTCACTCTAAACCGATAAGGAACCCCCACTCTATACAATTGTTCCATCACAGTTTTTTAAGGCATTTAGCACGCAGTTTGTTCCAAACATCTTGGATAACTAGCCACAGATCTTCTGTGAATGTAAACTTATGAAAATACCTTCTGTCACTTACTGAAATCCCACATAGGGTTAAAGATGTTGAGATCAGGGGTCTTTGGGGGCCATATCATCAATTCCAGACCTCCTTGTTCTTTGTTACACTTCATTATTCGTTTTCTTACTTGTCCCATTGACAAATGTAGAGATGTACCTTGAAACTTCACAGATCTCTTCTCAATTCACCAATACACTAGGGGCACACAGTATTTCAGATTTGTAATTAATGCAGTGGCGTAGCTAGCCTGCTCTGGGCCCGGGGGCAAGATCTGCACCCAGGGCCCCCATGTGAAGAGCAGGGGGGGGGGGTGCTGGCAGAGAATTCTCGTGCACCCCATCATCTGAGGCAGTGGCGTAGCAACTGTTTGTGGCGCCTGGGCAGTCGAAAAATTTGCCACAGCTGCCGCCCCTAAGAATTGGGCCAAATGGACACTCACCTCCTGAACTCTCCATCCTTCTGCACTCCCCATCCTCCATCCTCCTGCACTCTTCATCCTCCTGTACTTCCCATCCTCCTGCACTCTCCATCCTCCTGCACTCTCCATCCTCCTGCACTCTCCTTCCTCCTGCACCCTCCATCCTCCTGCACACTCCATCCTCCTGCACACTCCATCCTCCAGCACCCTCCATCCTTCAGCACCCTCCATCCTTCAGCACCCTCCATCCTCCTGCACCCTCCATCCTCCTGCGCTCCCATCCACCTGCGCGCTCCATTCTTCTGTGTGCTCCATCCTCCTGCGCTCTCCATCCTCTTGCGCTCCCCATCCACCAACCTCCAGCACCCTTCATCCTCCAGTGCCCTCCATCCTCCTGCATGCTTCATCCTCCTGCACGCGTCATCCTTCTGCTCGCTCCATCCTCCTGTGCTCTCCATCCTCCATCCTCTTGCATTCCCTGTCCTCCGTCCTCCTGCACTCCCCATCCCCCTGCAGTCCCCATCCTCCTGCGCTCTCCATCCTCCTGCGCTCTCCGTCCTCCTGCGCTCTCTGTCCTCCTGCGCTCTCTATCCTCCATCCTCCTGCACGCTCCATCCTTCTGCGCTCTCCATCCTCCTGCACTCCCCATCCACCATCCTCCAGCACCCTCCATCCTCCTGCACGCTCCATCCACCTGCGCTCTCCATCCTCCATGCTCTTGCATTCCCTGTCCTCCGTCCTCCTGCACTCCCCATCCTCCTGCAGTCCCCATTCTTCTGCGCTCTCCATCCTCCTGCGCTCTCTATCCTCCTGAGCTCTCCATCCTCCATCCTCCTGCACTCTCCATCCTCCTGCACTCTCCATCCTCTATCCTCCTGCACTCTCTATCCTCTATTCCCTGCAGTTTCCATCCTCTATCCCCTGCAGTTTCCATCCTCTGTCCCCTGCAGATTCCATCCTCTGTCCCCTGCAGTTTCCATCCTCTGTCCTTTGCAGATTCCATCCTCTGTCCCCTGCAGTTTCCATCCTCTGTCCCCTGCAGTTTCCATCCTCTGTCCCCTGCAGATTCCATCCTCTGTCCCCTGCAGATTCCATCCTCTGTCCCCCTGCAGATTCCATCCTCTGTCCCTTGCAGATTCCATCCTCTGTCCCCTGCAGATTCCATCCTCTGTCCCCCTGCAGTTTCCATCCTCTGTCCCCCAGCAGATCCCATCCTCTGTCCCCTGCAGATTCCATCCTCTGTCCCCTGCAGTTTCCATCCTCTGTCCCCTGCAGTTTCCATCCTCTGTCCCCTGCAGATTCCATTCTCTGTCCCCTGCAGTTTCCATCCTCTGTCCTTTGCAGATTCCATCCTCTGTCCCCTGCAGTTTCCATCCTCTGTCCCCTGCATATTCCATCCTCTGTCCCCTGCAGTTTCCATCCTCTGTCCCTGTAGTTTCCATCCTCTGTCCCCTGCGTTTTTTATCCTCTGTCCCCTGCAGTTTCCATCCTCTAATCCCTGCAGTTTCCATCCTCCAGCCTCCCTGTATCCTTCATCCCCGTGCACAGCCTGCCACCCTCTGCACCCCTCTCTCACACACCTCTTGTTGAAGGACCGGGGGGGGCCGTTGCACACTCACCGCGACTGCCGTGTGCGTCTGCTGTAAGGAGGAGGTGAGGAGGGGCGGGCAGGGCTGCAAGACAGGAAGTCCCGTCCTCCCTCCTCTCCGGCCGGCTGCCAGCACGGGGCCCCCCAGGGGGGCGGCCAATGGGCCCCTCATGTCGGGGGGCCTTGGGCGGCTCGCCCCCCCTGCACCCCCGCTAGCTACGGTACTGAATTAATGAAGCCATTAAAGAATTTGATTTTCAGTAAAGCTACAATTACACTGCTTGATTATCGTGAACATGTGATAATTGTGCGGTGTAAACAGGCTGCTCATCCCTGACAAATGAGCAAAACACTTGATCGTAGGGTGAAATGATCTTTTATCGTGGTTAAAAAAGTCATTGTTCTCAGATGCACATAGGAGGTATGCTACTGAGAGCAATCACAGTCAATGAGCACATAATACTTTGACACTGTGGTCATCTAAATGCGGTCTACCTGTATAAACAGTCTATTAAATGACCACCGATCAGCAAATATGTTTCCTATCTAATGCTTCTGATCATCTAGCGTAAACCCAGCTTAAAGGGGTTGTACGGTGTAAACTGTTAAGGTACCGTCACACGAGACGACAGCGCTGGAGATGTCGGCGGCGACTGGCGGGAGCGTGCACGTTGTTGGCGCCCCGCCAGCGTTGCCGTCCCCCATTTACATGGGACGACACCTCCAGCGCCGCGCCGGCAATCTGACAGGCGGCATCACCGCTGGGGTGTCTCAAATCCCCAGTGGCAATGCAGTACAATGGGAGCCTATGGCTCCCATCTCCTGCAAGGTCGCCGGTGGCCATTTACATGAGGTGATGTGTGCACATCGCCCCAGATCGGCCGCCTGGTTTCAGAGCACTGCTCTGAAACCAGGCGACCAGTAAATGGCATCACCCTTGCCCATTCACATTAGACGATGCAGGGGCGATATTGGCACCGATAAGCCACGCCCCTGCATCACCTAATAAATCAGCGGTACCGTCGCCTCGTGTGACGGCACATTTAATTCTGCAGTCACTCTATATAGGGTACCTTTACACGTTGCAATATTGCATGCAATTTCACTTGCAACTTACTGGTTGTAGTGAAATCATGGACACATTGTTACATTTGCACACAGCAACAAAATGGAACAATGTGTCCATGATTTCACTGCAACCAGTAAGTTGCAAGTGAAATTGCATGCAATGTTGCAACGTGTAAAGGTACCCTATGTGACTGTAGATTTATCAATCCTCCCAGCCCCGCTCTGTGTGCTGCAAGGATTTGTGGTTGCTAAGGGCAGCTTCACACTGTGGCGTGATCCGGTCCAGGGCTGTCCGGAATGCCCCTGACATCCGCGGACTGGATCAGCACACAGGACTGGAGGGCTAATATGCCCACCGGTCCGGTGCGCAGCCGCACGCAGTTCCCGCTGCTGATAAGTCATGACCGCGGTGCCGCTGTTCTGACCTGTCAGCGCCTCCAGCTGCGTGCGGCTGCACACCGGACCGGAGGGCATATTAGCCCTCCAGTCCTGTGTGCTGATCCAGTCCGCGGCTGTCAGGGGCATTCCGGACAGCCCGGACCGCATGACGCCACAGTGTGAAGGCACCCTAAGCTGAGAATGGACCGCAATTATGTGGTATGCATGTTCCTGGCAACAACACGACTAATGGGTGCTGCCCACTAGTTGGGCAGCACCCACTAGTTGGGTTTTGGCCCGGGAACATGAATATCACATAATTGCGGATGAGTTGGAAGTCATGATAACCTTTGCTACATCAGTAGGTCTCACAATTTCCATAAAGAAATGGTTCAATGTCAATGTCAAGTCTTCTACACAACACTTCATGTCATGCAGCAGTAATGTTCACATATGCTAGCCCTTACCACTCATAATCGCCTGCAGTTTATGAGTAACAGATGGCGAATATTAAGGTACAGGACTGTGAGCTGTCACAAACATGGCTGACTAGTAACATTTCTAAGCTAAAATATAGGGTAAAAATCAAAACTGTTTTCCCCGATAAACTGTACATTCCTTTATAATAATGTGGTACTATGCAGAACGTGTGCTGCCCTCATTCACCACTAGGGGAAGAAGCGTGATACGGGAAATCACTATAGAACAAATAGGAGAGAATTGTTGGAATAGTATGAAAAGATGCCTGGGAACAATTAGGGGTAATTTTCAGCCATAAGCTGCTTTGGACATGACTGAAAAATAGCAGACAGGGCGGTATAAGCCATGAGGGGGGATGGGATTTTACCTTCCTCTTACATAGGCAGAAATCAGAATTTTCTTCTGAATCTCAAGCTTCTGCATTTTGGCTGCTAAATCAAATCCGGCTGTGTGACATGAGAATATTTCTAATCAGAATAAGTGACCATAATGATCACAAGACTCTTATGTTGGGATTGCAGGTTGAAGCCATGGAGATGTGTTCTAAAATTGCAGTAAATATGCTTTATTCTTGCCTCAAATTGGCAAAATTGCGGAAAAATTGTACAGTTTTGCTGTAATTTTCCAAAAGTAGTGTGGTTTTGCCACAGTTTTGGAAAATCATGGCAATACTCACACAGCCTTATGATGATCTTACATTTTAGATAGTTGTCAGCCAACCCTGATTCCAGCGATGCGTCACTTACTGAGCTGCTTGCTGTCATTTTGATAAAGTTAGTGTTTTCTCTGTTGCAGATTTAGCAGTCTGTGAAAATGATGTGGCCAGAGCAAGGGGTACTCGGACACCAGGACTAATGGCGGCTTGGGTGGGGAAATCACAGGTGGTCGGGATTCCAGTTCCGCGCCCTGGTTATCATTTGAGTAAATGGTGGGGGAGAAAGGAGTATTACAGGGGAACGTGACGCCACCTGTAGGTCCCGGTAATATGGTACCGGCGCTGCAAGCCGGCCGCTGTGGTGATGGTGGGTGCAGCAGAGAGTAGTCCAGCTCCCTACAGGTGAAGCTATTAGCTCAGGGCAGCGGTGATGGATGAAAATGAGGGGAGTTGTAGTGATGGTTCTTACCCCTCTAATGAGCTGCTGGTGATGGTGTGGAAGTAGTGATGGGCGAATCCTAAATTACTCGGAATCGCTTGACTGTAGCGAGTCCGAGCACAGGACTCGCTACTCGTTGCGAGTCTAACGAGTCCAATGTTAATGAATGGGGAAGCGAGTAATAGCGAGTAGTGTGAGATTTACAAATCGCAGATGTGTCTCGGAAGCTTCAGCCTGAAGCAATCCTAGTTTTGTCATTTATTTGCATTGGACTCGTTTACTTTGCAACTGTAATTGCTGGGAAACTCGCACAGATAAGAGTCCTGTCTGCTCAGTGTGCTGGCTGCCACAGCTCCAGGGTCCTAGAGCCTGCCTGCTGCCTGATGTAGCAGAGCTGAGATTGTTCTCAGTCTGCTCATTCCCTGTGCATAGACATCTATATCTATGCACAGGGGATGTAGCAGAGAGGACATCGCGTTTTGGACTGCGTCGGACGGAAGAGGATTTTTTTAATTAAAGATGGAGTCCCTAATGGCTTTTTTTTTTATTTCTAATAAAAAAATTTCTCTGTGTTGTGTTTTTTTTAAAACAATTTAATAGAAATTCATGGCGGTCATGCCTAATATTGGCGTGACCGCCATAAATTTCGGGCTTAGGGCCAGCTGATAATCCAAAGCTGGCCCTAACCTCTTTATTACCCAGCGTGCCACGGCCACCAGGGCCGCTGGAAGAGCGGGGTTCAGCGCCAGAGGATGGCGCTTCAATGAACGCACCATCTTCTGGGGCGGCTGCGGGCTGCAATTTGCAGCGGGGGGTGCCCAGACAGCTTGGGCATCCCTGCGCTGCGGATTCCAGCCCCCAGCTGCTTAGCTGTACCTGGCTAGAAATAGAAATTGCGCGGAGGCCCACGCATTTTTTCTAAATTATTTCATGAAATTCTGAGATTCTGACTCTGAGACTCTGAGATTCTGACTCTGAGACTCTGAGACTCTGAGATTCTGACTCTGAGACTCTGAGATTCTGACTCTGACTCTGACTCTCTGAGATTCTGACTCTGACTCTGACTCTCTGAGATTCTGACTCTAACTCTGACTCTCTGAGATTCTGACTCTGACTCTGACTCTCTGAGATTCTGACTCTGACTCTGACTCTCTGAGACTCTGAGATTTTGAGACTCTGAGATTCTGAGATTCTGACTCTGACTCTCTGAGATTCTGACTCTGACTCTCTGAGATTCTGACTCTGAGACTCTGAGATTCTGACTCTGACTCTGAGACTCTGAGATTCTGACTCTGACTCTGACTCTCTGAGATTCTGACTCTGACTCTGACTCTCTGAGACTCTGAGGCTCTGAGATTTTGAGACTCTGACTCTCTGAGATTCTGACTCTGACTCTCTGAGATTCTGACTCTGACTCTCTGAGATTCTGACTCTGACTCTCTGAGATTCTGACTCTGACTCTCTGAGATTCTGACTCTGACTCTCTGAGATTCTGACTCTGACTCTGACTCTCTGAGACTCTGAGATTCTGACTCTGACTCTCTGAGACTCTGAGATTCTGACTCTGACTCTGACTCTCTGAGACTCTGAGATTCTGAGACTCTGAGATTCTGAGATTCTGACTCTGACTCTCTGAGATTCTGACTCTGACTCTCTGAGATTCTGACTCTGACTCTGAGACTCTGAGATTCTGACTCTGACTCTGACTCTCTGAGATTCTGACTCTGACTCTCTGAGATTCTGACTCTGACTCTCTGAGATTCTGACTCTGACTCTCTGAGACTCTGAGATTCTGACTCTGACTCTCTGAGACTCTGAGATTCTGACTCTGACTCTCTGAGATTCTGACTCTGACTCTCTGAGATTCTGACTCTGACTCTCTGAGATTCTGACTCTGACTCTCTGAGATTCTGACTCTGCCTCTGACTCTGAGATTCTGACTCTGACTTTCTGAGATTCTGACTCTGACTCTCTGAGATTCTGACTCTGACTCTCTGAGATTCTGACTCTGACTCTGACTCTCTGAGATTCTGACTCTGACTCTGACTCTCTGAGATTCTGACTCTGACTCTGAGACTCTGAGACTCCGCGCAATTTCTATGTCTAGCCAGGTACAGCTAAGCAGCTGGGGGCTGGAATCCGCAGCGCAGGGATGCCCAAGCTTTCTGGGCACCCCCCGCTGCAAATTGCAGCCCGCAGCCGCCCCAGAAGATGGCGCGTTCATTGAAGCGCCATCCTCTGGCGCTGAACCCCGCTCTTCCAGCGGCCCTGGTGGCGGTGGCACGCTGGGTAATAAAGGGGTTAATACCAGCTTTGTTATACAAGCTGGTATTAAGCCCGAGATTCTTAATGTTAGGCCACGTTTGACCCAGCCACTAAGAATCTCCAATAAAGGGTTAAAAAAACACAGAGAAAAATTTTTATTTGAAATTAAAAAAAAGCCATTAGGGACTCCATCTTTAATTAAAAAAATCCTCTTCCGTCCGACGTAGTCCAAAACGCGATGTCCTCTCTGCTACATCCCCTGTGCATAGATATAGATGTCTATGCACAGGGAATGAGCAGACTGAGAACAATCTCAGCACTGCTACATCATCTCTGTGAGCAGGCGGGCTCTAGGACCCTGGAGCTGCACAGCGAAGACAGCTGGACTCAGCTCGCAAAGAACAAAGAAACAGCAGTTATTTGCGAGTTTCCCTGCTATCACTGGCACAGTAGCCGAGTCTAATGCAAACAATGGCAATCCTAGTTTTGTCAGGGTTTGCCAATGATTTGCATTGGACTCGTGCGAGTAAACGCTGGGAAACTCGCAGAGCACCGAGTCCTGCGAGTCCCTTACTACTCGCCGAGTAACGAGTCCTAGCGAGTAGATTCGCCCATCCCTATGTGGAAGCCCTCCGGGCACCGGCGGGAGGAACAACATAGACCAGTTCAAGTTTTACTCCACTTTACTAGGTACTGGCAGATGGTAAAACGGAACACGGTACAGTTTGGTTTACCGGGTGGATGTTGCCAGATCAGGGTCCCCCTTATGGAGTCTGTAGATGTTCTCTCTCTTTGTCTTTCAGGGTTAACTTCACTTTTCCCAGTCACTACCACCCTCGCAGAGCTCTCCCACCAGTCCTACGGTCTGCAGCTCGTAGGCAAGGTCTGTGCCTTACTGGTCCGGACGGGAGGCCCAAGTAAGCAAAACCTCCCGCCACTGGAATTTAGCCCTTCTCCTCTAGTGTCCTGAACTGGTTCTTAGTCCTGAGGGGTGAGGTACCTTGTGGAACTATCAGCAACTCGGTTAGTATCGGCCCGCAGCTTGTCGGTCTGTGGTCAGAGGTGAACTTCTGACCGCCTCGGCTTCCCGCGTTGCCGGTGTTTTCCTCAACGTGACTAGCTGGATCCAACCAGTCCTGGCCCGTTGCCTTCTGTCCTGGGCCCCCACTTAAAGATGGTGATCCCTCCTGTCAGAGCACTCTCAGGCACATCCTTCCTGACTACCTTCCCAGCACTGTCTGATCTAAACTGTCACTCTCTCCCACTACTCTACCCTAGGCTCCACCCCCTTTTGGGACCTACTGAATTACCGGTCCCCCCTATTCTAAGCGGCCTAGTCCTAAGTGTGTGTGTAAGGACAAACTCCATAGGTTAAACCCTGAACTGGCAACTTACAGGGATAACACATTTGTTGTCACAGTGTAGTACTTCCCTGTGGCGCCTAGCCAGAGGGGTGCCACAAATATGCCAGA
This sequence comes from Allobates femoralis, assembly GCA_033576535.1. Lineage (NCBI taxonomy): Eukaryota > Metazoa > Chordata > Amphibia > Anura > Aromobatidae > Allobates > Allobates femoralis. Next base: position 108,536,758 of record JARQOC010000004.1, read on the forward strand.
CTACTTGTCAGCAGGCCAAGTAGACTGCTAATGATAATCTCCAGCTGATTAAACAGTGATTTTATCAAAACTACACTGTGCGGCCCAGTAAGTGACCCATTGCTGGAATCAGGATCTCAAGTCCAATATTCTCAGATTAGGTATTAAAAACCTGGTGACAGGTTCCCTTTAAATATGGTGGAAGTGGCTGTCCTGTTTAAGCTTTTACCAATCTACAGGGTCATCGACTGATAAAAAAAACCAATCTGTTCTTTACTCACCCTCCTCTAGTCCAGTAATGCTTTGTTGCCGCTGATCCGGTCTTTGTTGTGACATCACATCCACAGCACTGCAGCCAATCACTTGGCTCAGTGGCTCATACAGTCTAAATCAACAGAGTCACCGAGTCCAGTGACTGGCTTCAGAAGTTATAAGTACTGTAAGTGCCGTGGGACACTCGGAACCAAGCTTTAGTGCTTTCAGAGTTTGTCACAGGGGTCGAGACCTGGCTCCGTGACCCTGGGGGTCAATGTTGAAACGTTCTGGGGGATAGATTTACGGAATAGATGTCGTGATGCCAGCCATGGTATTCGGCTATTGGGGTCAGTGCTGCAGTGCGGGACCTCCAGGGATGATGGGAGGGCAGCAAAGGTGATATCGCTCCCCACGGGTGGAGCAACCTGTAAAGTCTATGGCGGTGGTAGGCCATTGGGATGCAGGACTGAGGGCGCAGAATAACCGACAGACACGCAGGTGTGGTTTCTTTTTCCTTTACTGTAGCCGTAGGTAGAAGCCAGGGTACACTCCACAGGTGATGTTGTGAGTCTGGGTGGCCTGGAAGCAAGTTAGGGGTCTCCTCACCTGATGATTCTGAGGCTTCCTTCTGCGCTCTCTTTTGCTGGTCCTGGCTGCCTGTAGTTAAGCTTTATTCCTGCTGGAAAGTCTATCATCAGTATGGCAGGCAGCTCAAGCCTTCCCGGGCATCACTTCTCTGGCCACTGTCCTTGAGCTCCAGGTGCCTTGGTGTGGCCGGGAGACATGGAGTCTCCCGCCTTCCGCGTTTGCCTAGAGCACCCTTGAAACCCCGGACTCTGGTGTCTGTTTCTGGCGCTCTGCTCTGCGGTGACCTGGGTAACTGGCTCCACTCCCCAGGCCTACTCCTCTCCTTCCTCAGACCCTCTCCTACGGGTTCTCACACTGGCTGGTGGTTATTCTCGGACGAGCCTGACACTGCTCCAGTCCGCAGGATGTCTTCACAATCCTCCTAGGAACTGAACTGCCTAACCCCGCCCCAGGCCTTAATTTATAGGGAAGCTTCCATGAACTCGGGTTTTAGAGCTCCCCCTTCAGGTCTGGAGTCAGGAAAGGTGTTGTGTGCTGTGGGCTTACCTGTTGTGGATACCCTATCTTGCTTCCAGCATGACCCTACCCCCGAGAGAGGCAAGGTCATTGTGGCAACCGGACTCTGGGTGCCACATAAACATGACATCACTGCTGCAGGCCATCAATAGACTTGAACAACGGCAGATGGCATTGCTGGACCTGGGGAAGGTGAGTTTAAGTTCGGTTTGCTATTTATCAATTTCTGAACCAATAGCAAAAGTTAAAACAGGACAATCAACAGAAGTAATCGACATTTAGGGTACCTTTATACGTCGCAACATTGCATGCAATTTCACTTGCAACTTACTGGTTGCAGTGAAATCATGGACACATTGTTCTATTTTGTTGCTGTGTACAAATGTAACAATGTGTCCATGATTTCACTGCAACCAGTAAGTTGCAAGTGAATTGCATGCAATGTTGCGACGTGTAAGGGTACCCTTAATTTTATTTCATAACTCAATAGTACACATGAAAAATGCAACTTTGTAGTAGATGTTCTCAGAGAAATCTGCTTCTTTCTCTCCATGATTTTCCCATTACAGTTGGTGCTTTTACAATTCTATGTAGATAGGAGGAGGAGCTAAAGGCATAAGGGAGGAGCTAGAGGTGAACAGACATTCTGCTGCAAGTTCTCCTGAAAATGATAGTAACAGTTCTCCATTTATGAGCACTAATTGCCATCTCCTATCTCAGTAATGGGAAAGTCTTCACTGAAGACAGATTTCACCTGTGAATTGAAAATTTAGAGAATAAAATATCAGTCCAGGAGGCAAAAACAGCAGATTCCTCTACATTACAAAGTTCTTATTTTCATGCATTCTATTGGTTCATGAAGAAGAAATGTAATGATAGTTACTCTTAAGTGGTGAATGGCTTTATTAACCTACTCCTTTCTGGTCCTCTCTGTGGTCATACAAGACTGCCCTCTTTTACTGTTTTGTATTCTTTTATTTGGAAAATCTATAGGTCAGATGATCACTACCCTCAGTGGTCAAACACCCTCTACACAAAGACCCTCCTGCACGTCAGGGTTGACAACTTGACTTCTTATTTCTTCTGAACAGCTTCATCAAAAAAATACAGACAACATTTTTTACGGACATATTGGAAAACCATAATAAATCATTATGATAAGTGATCCATGTCTGCAGCCCATAATTCTGATATTAGACATCAGATGCTTCTCTGTAAACTGTAAAATAATGATAATTAAAGTCAAAATAATCTGTAGAAATCTCTTCAGTTTAAAAAAATTGGACGCCTTAATTCTTTCTTTTTACAGCAATGGTGAAAAAGGGGCCTACTTTGTTGGACTGTCTTGGAATGTCCGGACAGTTGGCAACCCAACTGCACAGATTGGGTGATAACATCCATCGAATCTGTAATGACTTTTGCCAAGCCCGAGGCCATGCTCTCTGCAGAGCGGGCCCCGAAGTCCCTCAACCACTTCCCTTTCTCAAAATTCATCAAGGCCTCAAGAATCTGGTTCAGGAAAGAAGCACTAACTTTTGGGATGATCACTTGATCAACGTGAACCAATAGATGGTACTGCTAGTCCATGTCCAGCCTCTGTCCACCTCTTTCTGGCAGATCCATGTCTAGCCTTAGTACACGTCTTTCTGGCCAACCCTACTTATTTTCCCTCAAGATGACAGCATCCATAGCTCATGCTGTAGAAGAGAAGGTTGTCCTCTGTGGTTTAAGGCCACTTTACACACACCAACTTATCTGTCCAACTTCTAACCAACTTACTGGTTGCAGTGAAATCATGGACACATTGCTCCATTTTGTGGCTGTGTACAAATGGAACAATGTGTCCATGATTTCACTGCAACCAGTAAGTTGGTCAGAAGTTGGACAGATAAGTTGGTATGTAAAGTGGCCCTTAGACTTTAGCACTTTTACATACAATGAACCATTGACTTGTAGTTGGCACAATCCAGCTCAATGCACCAGTGTGTGATCCTACCTGTGGCTCTACATTGAGGGTCATGGACACAGACTGCCCTGACACGCGTGTCCTGCTGGATGTATGTTTGCGTTGCAGTGTTGTTCTAGCAGACCCTCAGTTTACACAAGTTTTACTTTGACCCACCAGTCAATTTCACAGAGCCCTGGGTGTGTTATTGTAGCATGTGAGTCTGCTGGGCTTCTCCCCTCCTGGGTCAATGTTTTCCTCTCCATCCATGTGTGGTCTTTTCTCCATGTGCTGTTTGTTTTAATAACCTTTAAATAAACAAAGGGGACATTTCATTCCATGAATGGCGCGCCCGGCCTGTACACAAACACACACTGGTCCTCTCATATTCATTATCAAAACCACAATTAATTGGGTTGCCCTCAGAGTAGACGGGCCCGTGCATGGTAAAAAAAAAGCGCCAACCATCCTGCATGACCAGAGACATTCCAGATCAGCAGGGTACCCGGCTCGTTACACAACCAGTGTACAGAGACAGATCCATGCGTAGTTCTGCCTGTCCGCACTGCTCCTGCTAACGGCGGCTTTATGAAAGTCCTAACTGTACACATGCTATATAATGTACCATTTTATAGGCATATTAGAGTCTGTAATAACGGTACAAGGAACACAAAGTGTTAGAATGTTGTGTATCCCTAACCCTAGAGAGAACATGACATCAGATGATGACCTATTGCTTTATTCAGGGTTTGAAGTGAAATATAGACTGAGCAAAAATATAACGCAACACTTTTGTTTTTTCTCATACTCCTCATGAGCTGAACCCAAAGATCTAAGACTTTTACTTTCAAATTTTGTTCACAAATTTGACTAAAACTGTGTTAGGGACCTTTCACATTAGCGTTTTTTCTGAATCTGTCAGATCCGGCAGATTTACCACATCTGCCGCGTAACGGCAATTACGGAAGCCTGCAGTAAGCCCCCATTCATTCTCTATTGGACTTGCGGCATGTGCGGCAAGTGCGGTTTTGGCCACAATCTGGCAAATCCGGTAGTTGCGGCAAGTTAAAAAACGGCAGTTAGCTGCAGTTTTTTTACTTGCTACAAGTGCCGGATTTGCGGCAAAAACCACACTTGCCGCACATGCCGCAAGTCCAATAGAGAATGAATGGGGGCTTACTGCAGGCTTGCCGTAAGTTGGCTGTTACACGGCAGATGTGGTAAATATGCCGGATCTGCCGCGATTAAGCAAAAACGCTAATGTGAAAGCAGCCTAAAGGCCCCATCACACACTACGATATCATTAACGATATCGTTGCAACGTCACCAGTTTGGTGACGTTGCAGCAAAGTCGAAACAACATCGTTGCTTGTGACATTTACCAATGACCAACGATGAGGTCGATCATCGTTGGTCGTTGGTAAATGACCTGGACCATAAATTTATCGTTGGTTTTCCGCTGGGCGGCCAGCATTGGCGCGTGGGACAGCGGGACACCAACGATGAACGACCTCCCAGCGCCGCACAGCAAGCGTTGGGAGCTGGTAACCAGGGTAAATATTGGGTAACTAAGCACTGCACTCTGCTTAGTTACCCGCTGTTTACCCTGGTTAGCTGGTGAGTCTGCCTGTGTGACAGCTCACCAGCGATCAAATAACGATGTCCCAGCGATCCACATCATTGGTGGGATCACTGGGACATCGTAGCATGTAACGGGGCCTTTAGTGAGCACTTCTCCTTTCCTGAGATAATCCATCCTCCTCACAGGTGGGCATGTAAAAATGCTGATAAGACAGCATGATTATTGCACAAGTGTGTCTCATGGTACCTTCACATGGAGCAACGGTTGCGGCGATGGTGCCGGCGATGCGCGGGACCGCGCATCCCTGGCAACATCGCCGGGGAGATGTCACACAAGCAACTTGCCGGCGATTTCGCTGGCTAGTTGCCGCGGCTATCGCTTGCTGGGTTGTCCAGCAACCCAGTGAGCGGTAACCCGCAATGTTTGAGATAGGCAGCGTTGCCCGCAACATTGCGGGTTGCCGCGTTACACAGGGCAATCAGGCATGATCGTTCAGCAACATCACCAGGTTTCCCAACATGTTGGGAAAACTGGTGATGTTGCTCAGGCGATTTTTCGTCTAATTATCGCCCTGTCACACGTGGCAACTCTCCGGCGATGTCGCCGCAACTTCACCACGCCATTGCCACACCACTTCACCACAACATTGCCGGGGAGATCGCTCCGTGTAACGATACCTTTAGGCTGGTCACAATTAAAGGCCACTCTAAAATGTGCAGTTTTACAGTATGGGGATGGGAAGCAGAAAGCCAGTCAGTATGTGGTATATTCACCATTTGCCAGTCTGCCATCTGTCCTGATTCTACAATGAAAACTGTGATTCATCCATGAAGAGAACACCTGTCTGGCACAATGTAATGTGAGCATTTGCCCACTCAAGTCGTTACAATGATGAGCTCCTGTCAGGTGGAGACCCCAATGAGGATGATGATATGCAGTCAGGTAGAGACTCCTAAAGATACCGTCACACGCTATGATGTAGTGAACGACATCGCTAACAATGTCACGTGACCACTGTCGTTTCGACATCATTAGTGCAGTGTCACACGCATGGATATCGTAAACTATGTTAAATTTGGCAACGCGCCAGCTACTTCACAAGCAACTTAATGAACAATACATAACTCGCCAGGTGAGGAGATCCTTAACTTGCTTCCAGGCCACTCGGACTCCTAACAACATCTGTGGCTATACCTTGGCTTCTACCGCTTCAGTAAAGGTCAAAGAAACAACCCTTGCATGTCAGTTATTCAGAACCCTGAGTCCTGCACCTCAACGGCCTACCACCGCCATAGACTTTACCGTTACCCTGGGGAGCCACTCCACCCGTGGGGAGCGTTACCACCACAGCTGCCCATCCAGCATTCCCAGATGTCCCACACCGCAGCACCGTCCCCAATAGCCGGCTACCACGAGTGGCGTCACGACACCTATCCCCTAAATCCTATCCCCCTGAACTTTTAAAAACTGATCCCCAGAACCATGGAGCCGGCTCTCGACCCCTGTGACTCACCCCCAGAAACACCAAAGCCTCGTTGCAAGTGGCCCACGGCCTGGGCGCGGGTCACATACAGAGGCAGAAAATCTAGACATGACAGTGCAAGGGCAGGGATGGAGTAAACCTGAGCTGACCCTCCAGCTAGAGAACCCTATGTAAGTCCCTGTCCACAAGATGCCTAGTCTTGTACCTTGCTGGGCTCCTGAGATAAACTCACCTAGATATCCCTCACCCACTCCCCTCAAGGTAGTGATGGAGAAGACGAGCAAGGAAAAACACAGACATGCATCAGGTATGAATGCAGGCATGACAACGGGTATGATTAGGGTGCAGGGATTTCTCCAGATACAGGCTTTGTTGCTGCAAATGGACTAACACCTCTGCAACACAGGAACAAGCACACACCGTGGGCTGAATACACATGCTATATCAGGCATTGGAGTGAGCTCAAAGGTGGTTTGATATACCAGAAATGGAGGGTGATCACAAGCTACAGCTGAGAGGCTAAGAGAGGATTATACCAGCAATTATAGGATCCTTAACCCATTCAGTATAGAAAACAAGCTCATAGAAACAGTCTCAAGTAAGTGCCACAAAAGCCTGTGATTGAGACTTTCTGACCTCAGATCCCCCAGAGGTGACAGCAGGACACAGCACACTCATGACAGTGGAAGCGCGAACAAAGTTGTGATCAAAGTTGCCAGTAGCTCATTCTACTGTGCCTAGTGGCATCAGTAAACGTGAGTATGCGGTTTGTGCTGCCTATTTACGTGTTCTGCTTTCAACACCAGTCTGTCGGTGGTATAGACCAAGTAATTACATCTGATGCCAATGGAGGGGATAAGGCCTTGGGTGCCTCCACAGACACTTTAAGTATGTGCTTCAAAATACAAAGTTCTGGAAAAATATCAAATTTCTAACATGCTGCAAATCCCCTGTAATTAAATCTGTGCATTTCTCCATTTGCTGCACATAAATTTAGATGTGGCGTAAACCCGACCATATATTCTGGTTAGAAACTAAAATTAGAGAAGGAATCTGTGGGAATAGGTCTCACTATTCTAAATTAAGAAAAGCAGAATATATTGTTAATGGGATGTGCCCAATTTTAAAGTCTTTTCCAAAATGGACATTCTCCAGCTTTCATACTTCATTATCATTTGCCACCCCTCATCTCCCCCTCCGTACATTATTACCTCTCTGGACCGCCATAGGTGTGGGACATTTGTAAGCACTCAGCAAGTTTTCGTTTCAGGACTTCTATTATAGGATTAACCATTCTTTAACTGTATCTGAATATTTTTAAGGAGACAATCAGTTCCACGTACCCTTTTACAGCATATGGACGTCATAAAGGGGGTCACCGTCTACTTTGGATTTCCCGCTATAAACCAGAACATAGTGCTGCCAGAAATCATTGACTCCCAGTCTTTCCATCAGTTACAAAAAAATATATGACTGGCTACAACTTTCCTTGTCAACAAAAGCTGGTGACCCAAAGACTCCAATTTAACCCCTTTATTTTTGAAAAGTGATTAGCTTCCAAAGATGACCCCACTAAGTGCTATGGTGTACGAGACAACTTTATTTTCTGGGATAGGTTTGATGCATGATTGATGATGTTGGGACATACTAACTTTTACAGTGAAAATTTAAGTTTTTTCAAAGTTAACTCTACTTCCCATATTCAGCAACTATGTCATATATCCCTTCAGCCCCAGGTGATTTTCCGTTTTTCCCTCCCCCTATCCAAGACCCGTAACTTTATTCTTTCTGTCAATATAGACATATAAGGACTTGTTTTTTGTGGGACGAATTGTACTTTTGAATAAATAATTTATTTTACCATACAGTGTACAGTAAATGGAGAAAAAAAATCCAAATGCGGTGAAATTGCAAAAAAAGTGCAATTACATTCTTCATTAATGGAAACCTCAATACCACTGGATATCTGAATTATGGAGGAATTTCAGATATCCAATGACATTGAGGTTTCCATTGATGAAGAATGGTCCCATTATCTTTGTACCCCATATACCACACCATACCATCAATGTTTGTGTTCCAACAGTCTTGGAGGGATCTATCCACTGTGGGTTAGTGTCAGACCAATAGTGGTGGGTTTGTATGTTAACTTCATTCACAAAAAATCTTGCCTCATCACTCATCTGAAGGCAATTGTCTATGCTGTGAAGATACGAGATGTGCAGCATCTGAAACAACGGATACTGGAAGCCTGTGCTAGCATTACTTCTGCGGTGTTGCTATCAGTGTGTCAAGACTGGGAGAAGAGGGTTGTATTGACAATCCAACACAATGGGCAGCACTTTGAACACATTTTATAAGTGGTCATGAACTTGTAAATAACTCATGAAAGAATAAAGTTATGTTAAAACCAAGCACACCATTGATTTTCTTATGAAATTCTCAATAGGTTTCATGTATCACATGACCCACTTCCCATTGAAAAAAATAAAGTTGGATCCAAAATGGCCATCTTCAAAATGGCCGCCATGGTCACCACCCATCTGGAAAAGTTTTTCACCTCCCATATACTAATGTGCCACAAACAAGAAGTTGATATCATCAACCATTACCATTTTATTTAGGTGCATCCATATAAATGGCCCACCCTGTACTATAAAGCACCCCCCCATATACTATAAAGCATTCCCCATCGTCCTCCATATACTATATAAAGGGGGAAGAGCTAGAGGCAGAACCAGACAACATTCTATGAAGGGGAGGAGCTAGAGAAATGTTCATTTACTTTGTGACATATGCAAAATAATCATTCTATTTTTTTATAACTATAAGAACAGTTAGTTACTATGTCCAGGTAATGCCAGGCTCTAGAGCTAGTTATAAATAAATTACTATAAAATTAAAATGTCCACCATCTTGTTCCACTGACAGAATCCTGTCCTGGAATGATGCCTGTGAGAATGTGCAGTGTTAGTCTCCAACCCTCGCTTCATGTGTAGGAATATGGGCTCCCATTGGATATTCTGATGTAATACTGAAGGAGCCATGGGTGCTGAGGTAAGATGAGACTGCTCCTCACCCAGTCTATCTGATCTAATACTGAATAAACCAAGGGTGCTGAGGTAAGAAGAAGCTGTTAAGTCTGCTGTCCAGCCTGTCTATCTGATTGAATACTAAAAGATAAAGGATGTGTTGAAGAAAGAAGAGGCTGCTAACACTGCTGCCCCCCCTGTCTATCTGATCTAATGATTGATACTGTGACGTAATTAGAGTCTGATGGGCCCCTGTATGAAATTTGGCCACGCAATAGTGACGTCACTGTGTTCTGCTGCGCTGAGATGTCAATGTGCAGGAATGGTGAGAATAATGAGAGAGGGAGTGAACAGTGACGCGCTCCCTCTTTCATCATTGCTTTGTGGAATGACAAGTGGGGGGGTCCGGGTGCTGGATCTGACACTGGGTCACCTGAATAACGGGTGCCCATAGCAGCTACATGGTCTGCCGCTATTTGCTGTATGCCACTATGTGAGCTGGATGTGCAACCTCGGGGTTGGCGGGCCACTGTACCCCCTGGCCTTTGCGGCGTCGATCATTACGCCCATGACTGGATATAGCAAGAATATTGAGGTAGGAAGAGGCTAATCTACCTGCTGTACATTCTGTCTATGTAATCTAATACTTAAAATACCAGTAGTGCTGATCTACGAAGAGGTTGCTCACACTGCTGTCCAACCTATCTGTCCTAATACTTGCGATACCAGTAGTGCTGAGGTAAGAAGAGGCTCCTCACACTGCTGTCCCCCCTGTTTTTCTGAATGCTGTGAATCTGTAGTGTCCTGAAGATAACTTATACTATACTATCCAGCTACAAGGTCACACCAGTGGAACCTTCCACTACATATGCTCACAGTTTTACTTAGTCAGACAGGATGGCCAAAGACATTTTAATTTTATAGTGATTATCTCCCTAGACAAAATGAGCGTGATTTGCTAATTGTATGTGTTTTTTTATTTTATTTATAATGGCATTTTCTAAAGCTGCATTTTGAAAACCACTTAGTGGATTGCATTACTCTATAGCATGGTAATCCACCGATATACATTTAGCTGACTCTGAAAAGTCAAAAATTTAATAAGAAAATTATTATTAGTTTTAAAGAGTGATGAATGACTATTAAAATTAAAGTTGTTTAGGCACAATCACAGAACCATCAAAATTTTGGTTGCAGATAGTCAACAGAGTCACAAAAAATGTTTTCAGAAAAAAAGAGGCTCATTAACAGGAGAATCAAACATGAAGTGACCAGGAGCCCATCATCCTCCAGTGCGGTCATATTACAGAACTGCAGCCTCCCTGCAGTGTGCCGAGATACAAGGTGTTCAGTGCTCACAGACACAGGTAAGGAAGGTGAAACCGACCTCCACTGAACATCTAACGTGCGACTTTTTTTCTCATCACATTTTTTGTGACCCAGTTGACTATTTGCAACAAAACTATGATGTTTCTGTGATCACGTCCTAATATCTTGGCAATTTCAAAAATGCTGCATCCCTCTGTAAGGATTTTAACAATTTTTGACTTTTCAGAGCCAGTTAAATCTCATTTTTAGCCCATTTTGTCAAAGGAAAAGAAGCTGCCTAATAATTCTGTACACATTGACAATGGTTGTTGATATATTTAGGCTGCACCCTTCATCATTACACAAATACTCATCACCTGATCTGCTTCATCCAATAAGCATTTACAGCCTGAAGTTGGAAAATGTTCCTAAAAATTATCACAAAGTCAAAACACCTAATTATTCTGCACAAGTGTAATCTTAAAAGCTATGGATATCTTTGACATGGAAAAAAATATTTTACATGTTAGTTATTACCTTTAGTTATTATTAATAATATTAATAATATATTATAAGTTTCAGTCTGTCAAATTCCTTTTTATTCATTATTTTTAGACACCCTGATATGCAGTATCCAGCTTGATCCAAGTCTCATATTTTTCTCTTTTGTGAGTATCTCTCCCAGTAATACAGGCTGTTTGTGAGATCTGTGTGTATCCATTGTGCTGATGTCGTCATTAAAGAGTAAGATGAAAAATTAGCATATTGGAAGCACTAAACATAAAGCGCATCATCATGCTGGGAGTGCACTAGGGCATGTCATCATGCTGGGAGTGCACTAGGGCATGTCATCATGCTGGGAGTGCACTTGAGCATGTCACCATGCTGGGAGTGCACTTGAGCATGTCATCATGCTGGGAGTGCACTACGGCATGTCATCATGCTTTGAGTGCACTAGAGCATGTCATCATGCTGGGAGTGCACTAGGGCATGTCATCATGCTGGGAGTGCACTAGGGCATGTCATCATGCTGGGAGTGCACTAGGGTATGTCATCATACTGGGAGTGCACTAGAGCATGTCATCATGCTGTGAGTGCAGTAGAGCATGTCATCATGCTGGGAGTGCACTAGGGCATGTCATCATGCTGGGAGTGCACTAGGGCATGTCATCATGCTGGGAGTGCACTAGGGTATGTCATCATACTGGGAGTGCACTAGGGCATGTCATCATGCTGGGAGTGCACTAGAGCATGTCATCATGCTGGGAGTGCACTAGAGCATGTCATCATGTTGGGAGTGCACTAGGACATGTCATCATGCTGGGAGTGTACTAGAGCATGTCATCATGCTGGGAGTGCACTAGAGCATGTCATCATGCTGGGAGTGCACTAGGACATGATATCATGCTGGGAGTGCACTAGGGCATGTCATCATGCTGGGAGTGCACTAGAGCATGTCATCATGCTGGGAGTGCACTAGGGCATGTCATCATGCTGGGAGTGCACTAGAGCATGTCATCATGTTGGGAGTGCACTAGGGCATGTCATCATGCTGGGAGTGCACTAGGGCATGTCATCATGCTGGGAGTGCACTAGAGCATGTCATCATGTTGGGAGTGCACTAGGGCATGTCATCATGCTGGGAGTGCACTGGAGGGTGTCAGTGTTCTTCAACTGCTTCTTCCATGTGCATTGCCATGCACCCCCATCCTAATTTACATACGAATTCACACCGTTTCTCATGACTGGGACCATTTTTGTTATAGGTCAGTTCTTATAAAGTCAGATCACTGCTTCCATATGTAATAATGTAGTGACAGGCTCCCTTTGAAAATGTTGACAAGTTCAGTGTTGCAAGCACTGCCAGAAGTGTGGAGCGCAAAGTGCTGGGATACCCAGCATCTGTGCCAGTAGTCAGGATCACGGTGATTGTACCCAGGGCTGTGGACCTGGCTTACATTGAAAATGGAGAGTAAAAATGGAGAAATCAAAGCAATAAGAAAATGATAAGTTTGTAATGCCAGTTGGGATAATCAGCATATTGAGGCTGGCACTGCAGGCGATCTCTGGGAGGTAGATGTTGTGGCAGTGAAGATGTTAAACCCCTCCCAAATAGGGCTGGCTCCCAGAGGATGATGAGGGAAGTAGTGGCAATGATGAGGTGCAGAGAAATAAACAGCAGATACTGAAGATGCTCAAGCAGGTCCAGGGTATTCAAGCACCACCAAGCGTGTGGTCCAACCAGCAAGGAAGAACCGCAGTCTGGTTGCTGGGTGAGTGTAGTGGCTTACCCGCTAACTTGTCCTTGTACATTTCTAAGTGTTTTTGAGCTGTCCTTTACTCCCTCTTAGTTGCTGTGATATTGCGCAAGATATTGCGGCATTGGAGAAAAGATATCAAGAAAAATAGATTCCATCAGTGTGTACAGATTGATGTTGGTCAATTATAAGAGATGATCCGATGCTGGAGTACAATAGACCAGCAAAAAAGAGTTGTCACCGCATGAGGAACACATTTGTAGTGCTATTTCTGTAATTTACAATAGTGTTTACATATGTTTTACTTATTTAATTAGTTGCTTTTTACTTTAAATAAAAATCAGAAAATTGACATAAAATATTATGCATCTTTATATTTGAAAAAACAATAATGTTTGAAAGTACTGAAACTTTTATGCATTAAGTAGTAGTAGAAGAAAAACTCTTTGATGTTATAGAAACAAGAGCCTACGAAATATTTTCATTGTCAGATTTGAATTCAAGAGCTCAAGATCATTAAGGAATGGCTTTTATAACTGAACCTGACAACTTTTAGAAATGCGTAGAACCATGTAATGGTTGTGCAAACTTCAGAATACATCACAGGGTTTATATCTAGTTGATGTATCAGTAACTCCCAGCTTCATTCTATAGAGTTGGTCTACTGAACGATGTCTGGGTGATATAGCCTGGCACTTGAGGGCTTTCACCTAGCACTTGATGTCCAGACTGACCCCCGTATCTCCGTCTGTCACACTGGAACAATAAAGCACTTAAAGAGACCTATACATATTTTCAGCTGCAGCTAAATAGCAGGAGATTTCTTATGAACCGGCGCTGACCCTGCGAGCAATCTGTGTGTTTTTGTTTCCTGTGAATTCTTAATCTGAACATTTGTGCTTCCTGCTGACTTTCACGTTTCCTCTCTTTCGGCTCCACTTGTGTCTTGTTACCAATAGTACGTTGTTGGCTTTCTGTGTTGCTGAGTGATTGTGCAAACTCTATTCAAAGCTTACAAACTGCTAAGAGATGGGGAAGAGATTGCCGAAGAAAACACTGAAGAGAAGACGACAAAAGTGGAATCCGCTACATTGCCCAATATCGGGGAATGGGTAATAAAAATGGGTATATTGGCTTAAATAGGTTGTCCAAAACACAAATTAATTTTCATTCTAAATGCCTATATATTCATGGTTTTCTCATGAACAAAGTTCATTTTGATCAGTAGATCTTGGAATAATAATCATTTCCACACTTGGATGTGTTTAAAATAAATGTTCCTGTGCTGAGATAATCTTATATACCATATTTTTCAGATTATAAAACATACTAATTTCTCCCAAAATTGAGGGAGACAATAGGGGTGCGCCTTGCAATCTGAATCTTGCCTATCTTGGGTTGCAGCAGCAATGCTGCGGGGAGGAGGCAGGGTCAGTGGATGTCGGAAATGGGGCCTAGAGCCCGTGTTCGGCGGTGTTCAGCGGTGTGAGGTGGTGTTCGTCACTCATTGATACTTCCAGGTACCGGCAAATGGCTGCCTTAGGCAGAGCAGGCATAGCTAAAGGTTTGAGAGAACCGAGTGCTCTATCTGTGCCTGCGCTGCCTCTACTGGATGGAATTCAAGAAAATGGCTGGCATGCACAGATGGAGATGTCGGCTGCCTGAGATTTCTAGTACTCATCCATTGGAATGGATCCTGCAGACATCCATTCACAAATAACGTTGTGGGAACAACCTTTTTGTCCAATTAGAAATAACTGATTTCTGCAGGATCTGCTAACTGATTATTTAACTTCAATTTGAAACTGATCCAGTAAGCAAAAAAAAGAATCCTTTACAAAGAAAGAAAAATGGATGGCTAAATAAAAATCATTAAACAGATCCGTCTTCCATAGTCTTGTATTTGAAAAAAATAAATCCTGTAGAAATCAGTTTTATCAAAACGGACATAACTTTTTGGCCAACAGATTGCTGCTGGATCCATTCTAATAGATGATTACTTGACATGTAAATGTATCCTTATGGTGCCGTTACACGCTAGGATATCGTTAACGATATCGTTGAAACGTCACGGATTTGTGAACACTCTAACGATATCGTTTGTGCGTCCTTGCGTGTAAACGAACGATGAAGGATGGAAAAATCATTGGATCATTCATAAAAAAAAATGAGATCCTGACCTCAAATCTATCGTTCGTCGTCCAATTAACGCTGCTTGAAGAAGCCACATCGTTCAGTGAATCTCCTATTCCTGCCGCTTTAAAAGATCGTTCAGTCCTTGCTCTCCTATTTAACTGATGCTTTGCCAAATGGGATATCGTTAACGATATCCTTGTGTGTGACAACGCACTAAAGATGTCGGAACGATCACTGTCACGTGATCGCTCTAAGGATATCGTTAACAATATCCTAGAGTGTAACGGTACCATTATACTCTTTTGCATCCTACCTGGCTCAGGAGATGTGCTATGATCAGACTATATGTCCCTTTACGGTCAGAGGAAATTGCTTTTCTCCTTTTGGAGATTAATTTGCCTGCCAGCAGTCAGGAGTCTTTTAGCAGCAATGCTCCTCTGGGAAATATGCAAATTGTCACTTCAGTGAGGTAGTAAACGAACTACAGTGCCACTTACTGAAGGTAGCAATTCTAAAAGTTACAATTGACTTTTTAAGGCCCCTTTCACATCAGCGGTTTTTTTGAAATCGCGGCAGATGCGGTGAAAAAAACGCATCTGCCGCGATTACCGCATACCGGCTGCACTTGCGGCACGGTTGCGGCACAGTTGCGGCAAGCCCCATACAATGCATATGCGGGCTCCAGTCTCTCTCTCCAGTGGTCACCACTCACCTAACCAAAATCTTCAATCTCTGCCTCTCTTCTGGCATCTTCCCCTCCTCCTTCAAATACTCTATCAATACCCCATTATTAAAGAAAACTTCTCTGACCCATCCTGCACAAACAATTACAGACCAGTGTCCAATCTCCCCTTCTTGTCTAAACTCCTGGAGCGCCTGGTCTATTCCCGCCTCACTCATTATCTCTCCACTCATTTTCTTCTAGATCCATTACAGTCTAGTTTCCGCCCCCTACATTCTACAGAAACTGCCCTCACCAAAGTGACCAATGACATTCTGACAGCAAAACTTAATGGTGACCACTCTCTGCTTATTCTTCTTGATCTCTCTGCAGCCTTTAACACTGTTGACCACCATCTCCTACTCGCTATGCTGCACTCCATTGGCATCAAGGACACGGCTCTCTCCTGGTTCTCTTCCTATCTTTCTGACCGCTCTTTCAGTGTATCATTTGCTGGCTCCACTTCCTCCCCTCTTCCTCTCACTATTGGGGTCCCTCAGGGTTCAGTCCTTGGAACTCTTCTTCTTTTCTCTCTACATGGCCCCAATTGGACAGACCATCAGCAGATTTGGCTTTCAGTACCATCTTTATACTGATTTTAGTCTAGCTGTATCACAGCTTCTAGGGGAGAGAATGGAAAAAGGAACGGCACAGATCTAAGTGCAGTATCTCTATTAAAATATATAGGTAGGGGTGAGGTAACTGAAAACTGATCACTTTTGAGATGTCTTGAAGTTTAGTGTTTAGTAAGGGTTGGACTCTTGTGGCTTGCAGCACGTTTTACCGGAGGGATCATCAGGTTCTCGTAGTGGAAGATCCTGTTTGCTCAGTTGATCAATTCAGTGAATTCCGATTTGTATATCGCGGTGCTTCCAAATAGAACCCAATGGATATTTTCAATCAGGAATTTATTCATAAAGATATAAAAGAGCAGGGTACAACGTGTTTCAACTCATTATAGAGTCTTCATCAGGTACAGTTTCATAGTCATGTATATAGAGAGTCTCTTCATTATATAAAGCTCTGGTCTGGTTAGTCAGGGTCGTGACCCGCCCAGTTCATTAATCATTTTAATTGAGTTAGTTACCGCATCTTGCAATCTAAAATTGTGTCTACTAAAAACAAGTCGTATATAAAAAGAAAGGCAACTACTTTCTTATTTAAATAGATAAATAGATAAAGTAGGGGAATTAAATCCACATATTTGGTATAATAAAACGGTACAAGAATGTAACTATAGAATTACATACAGAGAGAGTCCAGATTCAGTTTTTAATACATGAATTATATATATTATTTATTTATTTATTTTTATACATGAGTCGTTTTTCTATTACTAATTTTTGATAGTCTATTAAGTTCAACAAGATAGGCTGTTGGGGATGCAGGACGGAGTGCGCAGAATGACCGACAGACACACAGGTTGAAGTCTCTATTATCTTTTCTGCTTGTAGTAACGGGTTTAGTCCAGGGTACTGTCCACAAGAGATGTTAGGAATCCGGGTGGCCTGGAAGCAAGTTGTGGATCTCCTCACCAGGTGAGTTCTGAGGCCTCCTTGTTGGCGGGTCCTGGCTGCATGAAGTTAACCCCTTCATGACCTTGCCATTTTTTGCAATTCTGACCAGTGTACCTTTATGAGGTTATAACTCGGGAACGCTTCAACGGATCCTAGCGATTCTGAGATTGTTTTTTCGTGACATATTGGGCTTCATGTTAGTATTAAATTTAGGTCGATAATTTTTGCGTTTATTTGTGAAAAAATCCAAAATATGGCAAAAATTTTGAAAATTTTGCAATTTTCAAATTTTGAATTTTTCTTCTGGTAAACCAGAGAGTTATGTGACACAAAATAGTTATGAAATAATATTTCCCACATGTCTACTTTACATCAGCACAATTTTGGAAAAAAAAAAAAAAATTTTGTTAGGAAGTTATAAGGGTTCAAAGTTCATGAGCAATTTTTCATTTTTCCACCAAAATTTACAAAACCATTTTTTTATTGACCACATCCCATTTGAAGTCCCTTTGAGGGGTTTACATGACAGAAAACACCCAAAAGTGACACCATTCCAAAAACTGCACCCCTCAAGCTACTCAAAACTACATTCAAGAAGATTATTAACCCTTCAGGTGCTTCACAGGAACTAAGCAAATTGGAAACAAAAAAATGGATATTTTAATTTTTCTAACAAAAATGTTCTTTTATCCTCAATTTTTTCATTTTCACATGGGCAACAAGATAAAATGGATCCTAAAATTTGTTGGGCAATTTCTCCTGAGTATATCGATACCACATATGTGATCATAAACCACGGTTTGGGCGCACGGCAGGGCTCTGAAGGGAAAGAGCGCAATTTGACTTTTGGAGCTAATTTTCCATTCAAAAAGTGAAATGGCGCTCCTTCACTTCTGAGCCCTGCCGCGCGCCAAAGCAGTGGTTTATGACCACATATGAGGTATCGGTGTACTCAGGAGAAATTGCCCAACAAATTTTAGGATGAATTTTATCCTGTTAATCATGTGAAAATGAAAGAATTGAGGCTAAAAGAACATTTTTGTGAAAAAAAGTACTTTTTCCATATTCACAGATCAATTTGTAAAGCATGTGGGGGTTCAATATGCTCACCACCCATCTAGATATGTTCCCTGGGGGGTCTAGTTTCCAAAATGGGGTCACTTGTGGGGGAGCTCCAAAGTTTAGGCACACAGGGGCTCACCAAACGCGACATGGTGTCCGCTAACAATTTGAATGGAAAATCAGCTCAAATTGTTAGCGGACACCATGTCGCATTTGGAGAGCTCCTGTGTGACCCCATTTTGGAAACTAGACACCCCAGGGAACATATCTAGATGCATAGTGAGCACTTTGAACCCCAGGTGCTTCACAAATTGATCCGTACAAATTGAAAAAGAAAATTTGTGTGAAAAAAAAGTATTTTTACCTTATTACGGATCAGTTTGTGAAGCACCTGGGGATTCAATGTGCTCACTATGCATCTAGATAGGTTCCTTGGGGGGTCTAGTTTCCAAAATGGGGTCACTTGTGGGGGAGCTCCAATGTTTAGGCACACAGGGGCTCTCCATACGCAACCTGGTGTTTGCCAACAATTGGAATGGTTAGCGGACACCAGGTCGCGTATGGAGAGCCCCTGTGTGCCTAAACATTTGAGCTCCCCACAAGTGACCCCATTTTGGAAGCTAGACCCCCCAGGGAACATATCTAGATGCACAGTGAGCACTTTGAACCCCCATGTGCTTCACAAATTGAGACGTATAAATGAATAAAGAAACTTTTTGTGAAAAAACATACTAGTCTAGTAGTTAAAATTCGCAGCATAGGGGACCCAATACATTTGGGTCTCTCCATGCTGAGGATTCCAGCCCCCTAGCTGCCATGTTGTATCTGGCTGGCAACCAAAAATACGGCAAAGCTCCATGTCATTTTATTTGTAGAATTTTTTTAAAAAAATGACATGGGGCTCTGCCATATTTTTGGTCCAGCCAGGTACAACTTGGCAGCTACGGACTGCCACCAGCCCCCAGCTGCCTCATTGTACCTGACTGGAACCAAAAATACAGCGAAGCCTATTTTTTTTTTATTTCTAGAATTATTTCTAGAAAAAAAATGACATAGGGCTCCGCCATATTTTTGGTCCAGCCAGGTACAACTTGGCAGCTACGGACTGCCACCAGCCACCAGCTGCCTCGTCATACCTGGCTGGAACCAAAAATACAGCCAGGTACAACTAGGCAGCTGGGGGCTGGAATCCTCAGCATAGAGAGGCCCAAGCGTTCTGGGCCCCCCATGCTGCGAATTGCAGCCCGCAGCCGCCCCAGAAAATGGCGCATTCATTGAAGCACCATTTTCTGGCGCTGTACCCACGCTCTTCCAGTTGCCCTGGTACCGGTGGCTAACTGGGTAATAAAGGGGTTAATGCCAGCTTTTTATTGGCAGCTGGCACTAAGCCCGAGATTCATAATATAAGGCCAATGTTAGACCCGCCATTAGGAATCTCTAGTACGGTAAATAGTCAATAAATACACACAGAGAAAAATCTTTTTATTTGAAAAAAAAACACAGACACAATTCGAACTCCATCTTTATTATAAGAAGATCCGACGTAGTCCACAACGAAGGTCCCACGACGCCCGATCGCTCCGACGTAGTCCACAACGAAGGTCCCACGCCGCTCGATCGCCTTTGCTTTCAGATCGCTACTCTGGAGCCCAACCCGCCAGCATGGTGATTGAGCTGCAGAAAGTGATCTGACACCCCGGGCGCAGTGACCCACTATGTGCATCACTGCACCTGGGCTGCCAGATCGCTTTCCGCAGCTCGATCCCCATGCATGGGGATCGAGCTGCGGAAAGCGATCTGGCAGCACAGGCGCATTGACCCACTATGTGCATCACTGCGTCCGGGCTGTCAGATCGCTTTCTGCAGCTCGATGCCCATGCAGGGAGATCGGGATCCTCAGGATCTAGCTGTAGAAAGTGATCTGGCAGCTCCAGCACAGAGCTGTCAGATCCGGAGGCGGTGAAGAGGAGGAGGAGGAGCGGGACGCAGTGGAGACAGAGCGGCCGCCGGAGGGGTGAGTGGGAGAGGTGATCGCCACTCCGGTGATCGGGGGGGCAGGAAGGGGGAAGCGGGGGGGTGACAGGAGAAGTAGGGGGGCACTTAGGAGGAAGCGGGGGCAGGCAGGAGGAAGCGGGGGCAGGCAGGAGGAAGTGGGGGCAGGCAGGAGGAGGCGGGCAGCAGGAAGAGGAAGCGGGCGGCAGGGACAGGAAGCAGGCGGCAGGAAAAGGAAGCGGGGGGGTAAGAAAGATGAAGAGGGGCAGGAAAGAGGTGGGGGGCAGTTAGAGGATGACAGGGGAGAAGATTGGAGGGTAGGGATAGCAGCGGCAGGCAGGGAAGCATTACAGGCGCGGTGATTTTCACTTTCACTTTTGAGTGCCAATCACCGCGCCTGTAGCCGGGGGGGTGGGGGTGGGGGCAAATCGACCCCCCCTGGGGTGTTGTACAACTCCCCATGTACCTGCAGGCCGAGTGACAGGTCAGTGACACCCTCACTCGACCTGCAGGAGCCCGATCATTCCATGGCCCAGGGGGTGGGCCAAGGGTCTGGAAGGGGTTAAGCTGCGACCCTCTCCTCCTACGTAAAATCTCTAACCCGTATTGCAGGCAGCTCGAGCCCTTCTCAGGTACCACTCCTCTGGCTACTGTCCCTGAGCTCTCGGACGCTGCTGTGCCTCCTGGACTTCGTTGTGGCTGGGAGACTTGGAATCTCCCCTCCTCCGGTTTTGGTTGCTGGGCCTGGAATCCCTTACAACCTCGGACTCCGGTGTCTGCTTCTGGCGTTCTGCACTGGGGTGAGGCCAGCAACCGAATCCTCTCCCCAGACCTGTTTTTCCACTTCCTCAGACCCTCTCCTACGGGTCCCTCATGCTGGCTAGTCTCCATCCCTGGATGAGCCTTACTCTGCTCCAGTCCACGGGACCTCTTCACAGTCCTCCTAGGAACTGAACTGGCTAACACCACCTCCAGGCCAGAATTTATAGGGGACCTCCCCTGAACTGGGGTTAGAGCTCCCCCTTCTGGTCTGGAGTCCAGAAAAGTGTTGTGTGTGATGGGCTTACCTGGTGTGGATACCTCTCCTTGTTTCCAAGGATGACATGACCCCCCCAAGGAAAGCAATGTCATTGTGGAAACCGGACTCTGGGACGCCACATTCCCCCTTAGTTAAATTCAGTACTCCCAGACTGAGGAAACATTTTTGCAAGCATACAGACATACAATAATAGTAGACAATGAGCAGAGTCTCAAAAATGAAAAATTTCAAAAAACAAGAAAAAATTGAAAACCAGTCACTATGGCGCTTAGTCTTTCCACTGTTGGCTGATGAGGAATTATATACAAAATTGTCTGTACCACAACTAGTCCTGTGGTTTAATGGTCCATATTTTATTAAAGGTTCAAGAAGGTGCAAAAGTTCATACAGCAAGTTCTGTAGGCACGGTACGCTTAATAGTTGCAAGGTTACTTAGTTACATGAACACAAAACATATTTACATTTTCAAAACGGGGTAAACTTATCCACCTTATTTATTAACAATCCCTATAATGTGAGGGGATCTGACCTAGGTTACTACGAGTGGACCTACGCAGTACCGGTGTCTCTAGTTGTCTATTTTGATCTGTGGTGCGTGCACTATCCGCTAGTCTACGTGTAGACCTACGTAGCATGGGTATAGCAGATTGTCGTCTTAGACTCACCATGGGAATGACAGATAGCAGGGTGTTGGACTTCTGGTTCTGCTTCAGCTGATGGTGGCTCTTCATATCTTTCTGGAGTCTGTACTGGTTCAGGCACCACCACTTGGGGAAATGTCAATACTGGGACTACAATGGCTCCATTAATCTGAGTCCATCTTTCCCAGAACGGTGTGAATTATTTCTTCCTTTGCTGCTTGGGGTTGAGGCACTTCTAGGGTCTTTCTCTGCATTTCAGCTGTTCAGGGCATTTCTTTAGGTGATCTCTTGAAACTGCTGTTGAGGTTTTTCCCCCATCCTTCCTGATTAGGCAGACTTTGGCATTATCAAAATTTGAAGGCAAAAAGGTGTATGCCTCTGCCTCCCACTGGTCATCCAGCTTATGGACTCGCCTTTTTTTCTTCAAGTCTTATTCGCCTGGGTTAGGAGTATTGCAGGTTATAGGTCTTCTCTTGCCTCTCTCTTGCCTGCGAGAGGTTTCTTTCAACACACTCTTGCACTTGGTGGTATTTCTGCTGACGGTTTTCATCCCATTTTGCTGCTGGTAAGTTTGTTTCAGGGATTAGAACTCCCATGTCTAGGTCTATGGGCAGCTTGCCTGGTCTTGCTCTCATTAGGTGGGCAGGAGTACCATTGGTGGAATTCACAGGAATATGGTTGTATAAGTCCACTAGATCTGGCAGCTTCTCTGGCCACAGACTCCTCTCTTCCAGTGGCAGTGTCTTCAACAGGTCTATCACTACCTGGTTCATCTTTTCGCACATGCCATTGGTTTGTGAATGGTATGTGTTGTTCTTATCTTCTTACACTGTATAAGTTGCAAAATTCCTGGAACACCTCTGCCTCGAACACTGGACCTTGATCAGTAAGCACCTGTTCAGGGTAGCTATGGGGTCTGCAGAAATGGGCTTGGAAGGCTCTAGCCGCAGTCCTTGCTGTCAGGTCTTTTACTGGGACTACCACCAGGATGCGGGAATAGTGATCTACCATGGTGAGGGTGTAGACATAGCCAGACTGGCTCGGGGTCAACTTCACATTGTCCAAGGCTACAAGTTCAAGTGACTGCCTGGTGACAATAGGCTGTAGAGGAGCTCTCTGGCTGTCACAATCCTTCCTTCGCAGGTTGCACGGGCCACAGTTTCTGCACCAGTTCTCAAAGACTTTCCTCATGCCAACCCAGTAGAATCTCTCACCTAACAGCACCTCCAGCTTCTTCCACCAGAAGTACCCTGAGCCATCGTAGTATGCTTCCAGAACCATCTGGACATCTCTTTTCAGGACCACTATCTGCCACACTAGTTCATGGGTTCGTACATTGATGTGTTGTCTGCACAGCTTACCCTGAAGGGTAAGCAACTTGCTCTTCTCCTTCTACAACAGTTGCGTCTGTTGTGGAGCATCTGGACCTGGGCGTGCGTCAGCCTATTACAGCAGCTCCTTGACTAGCGAGATGGCTGGGTCGCTATCTTGCGTCTCCGCCCATCCGTGGTGGGGTAATAGGTTGAATGTAGCTTCTTGTGTGACAAATCACTTGTTCCTCACCTCGTGGGAATGCTGGGTCGTGCTGCTGCAGTGAAAAGCCAACAGCTCTATCTCTTCCAGCTCCTCCAGGTTTTTCTTCGCATGTAGGAGGTGGTGCTTTCTTGACAGTGCATTAGTGTTGGCGTTTTTATGGCCTGCCTGGTATTTGATTGTAAAGTTGTAGTTGGACAGCCGGGCCATCCATTACTGATCCAGTGCTCCTAACTTTGCAGTCTTCAGGCGGGTCAATGGATTATTGTCCATGTTAATGGTAAACTGAAGCCAAGCTGAAGCCAAGTAGTGTTTGAAGTGTTCTGTCATGGCACATATTACGGCGAGGAACTCTGGCTTGAATGAGCTATAATTGTCAGGGTTTCTTTCTGTAGGACGGAGCTTCCTGCTGGCATACGCAATTACTCTCTATTTGCCTCTCTGCACTTGGGATAACACAGCTCCCAATCCCACGTTGCTTGCGTCTGTGTACAGTACAAATGGCTGGCCATAGTCGGGGTAGGCCAGGATCTCGTCCCCTTTCAGGGCCCACTTCAACTGTCTTCTACTCTGTCGTACCATTTCAGGTGGGAACTCACTCCCTGGCCTTCTTGGACTGCCCTACCAGGAGGTCTTGCAAAGGTGCTGCTATCTTGGTGAAGCCCTTGATAAACCTCTGGTAGTAGCCTACCAGCCCCAGGAACTGTCGTACCTCTTTGATGGTAGTGGACCTCGGCCAGTCCTTGATTGCTGTGACCTTGTCAGGGTCTGGTGCCACGCCCTCCGCACTGACTACATGTCCTAGGTACTGTACCTTGGGCTTCAGTAAGTAGCACTTGGACAGCTTCAACTTCATGTCAAACTTGGACAATGCCTCAAATACCTCAACCAGGTGCTTCAAATGGTCTTCATACATCTTCGAGTAGACTATGATGACATCTACATACAGTTGCACGGTTTTAAAGTTTCTGTGCCCCAGGCAACATTCCATCAGCCTCTGGAACGTTCCCGATGCATTGCAGAGTCCAAACGGCATGCAGTTAAATTCACAGAGGCCCATCAGTGTCATGAATGCTTTCTTCTCTCTGTCCGCCTCTGCTACAGAAACCTGACAATACACACTGGTGAGATCTAAAGTTAAAAAATAGTTAGCAGTTCTCAATGCAGCTAAGGACTCTTCAATTCTGGGCAACGGATAAGCATCCTTATGTGTAATGCGATTAACCTGCGTTCTGCACTGGGGTGAGCCCGGCAACCGACTCCACTCCCCAGACCTGTTTCTCCACTTCCTCAGACCCTCTCCTATGGGTCCCTCACGCTGGCTAGTCTCCATCCCAGGATCAGCCTTACTCTGCTGCAGTTCACAGGACCCCTTCACAGTCCTCCTAGGAACTGAACTGCCTAACCCCATCTCCAGGCCAGAATTTATAGGGGACTTCCCCTGAACTCGGATTAGAGCTCCCCCTTCTGGTCTGGAGTCAGGAAAGGTGTTGTCTGCGGTGGGCTTACCTGAGGTGGATACCTCTCCTTTCTTCCAAGCACGACATGACCCCCTGAGGGAGGCAATGTAATTGTGGCAACCGGACTCTGTGGTGCCACATTATCAGGCCCAGACTGATAGGCGGGAGGGGCGGGACTTTTCCAGATGGGCCGCCCACTGGTGGGCCGCCCGCTCCTTCACTCGCAGTCCTGCTGCTTACAGTAATCTGCCGCCGAGCATCCGCGTATTTCAGGGGGTGGGGCCATGGATGTGAAGGGGGCAGGGCAATTTCCCTAAAGCAGGGCCCAACTCAGATCAATCAGGATTGACAGGTTAGTCACATCTCGGGCCCACCCACCTTCTTCATCATCCCTGATCCCTCTCTGAGCTGATCATGTGACCCCTGATGCCTCCCCTCCATGTGACATCATCACAGGTCCTACTATACGTGAGTATCATGTCTGTGTCTGTCTGTCTTTCTGTCTGTGTTTGTTAGGGTCTGTGTGTCTGTCTGTGTGCCTCTACAGAACACTATACTTTATATACAGGTCCATACTACATGCTGTATTAGTGTGCCTATATACTGGAAGTAGTGTGGACCAGTATATAAGCTATAGTGCTGTGTATACAAGCACTCTCAGATGTGTATACAGCGGTCAGTCTGCAATGTGCATACAGCGGCCAGTCTACAATGTGCATACAGCGGCCAGTCTACAAAGTGCATTCAGCCTGCAGTCTGCAATGTGCATAGAGCTCGCAGTCTGCAATGTGCATACCACGGCCAGTCTGCAATGTGCATACAGCCCGCAGTCTGCAATGTACATACAGCCTGCAGTCTGCAATGTGCATACACCCTGCAGTCTGCAATGTGCATACACCTCTCAGTCTGCAATGTGTATACAGCCCTCAGTCTGCAATGTGCATATGTGGCGCCC
Organism: Allobates femoralis; assembly: GCA_033576535.1. Lineage (NCBI taxonomy): Eukaryota > Metazoa > Chordata > Amphibia > Anura > Aromobatidae > Allobates > Allobates femoralis. The sequence continues at coordinate 108,562,760 of JARQOC010000004.1, forward strand.
CTATGGCTAGGCGCCACAGGGAGGTACTGCACCCAAAATAAAAAGTGTAGTGCCTCCGTAGCTAAGGGTTTGGGATTGTGCTTATGGAGTCTTTATTAGCACCCAACACTAGGCCACCTTAGAATAGGGGACTGTAAATCCCAGGGGGTGGAGCCTAGGTTAGAGTGGGAAAACCAGGAAGTTGAGAGTTTTTAGTCAGACAGTTCTGGGACGGCAGTCAGTTAGGACGCGCCTGACAGCTGAGTGACAGAGGGATCACCCATCTCCAGGAGGGTGACCCGGGACAGAAGGGGACGAACCAGCACTGGTTGGAGCCAGCTGGTTAAGTCTGGGGAAACAACGGAAACATGGAAGCCGAGGTGGTCAACGGTTCAGCCTTGACCGTAAACTGACGAGCCACGGGCCCTTAAAAACTGGGTAGCCGTAGGCACCACAAGACAGTACCTCACTCCTCAGGCCGATAATCGTTCCAAGACTACGAAGGTAGTCCCAGATTCCGGTGGCGGAAGAGTGTGCGTTCCTGCTGCTCCCGTACGTACCGGTCAAGGAAAATCCGTACCTAACCATACAAGACCAGGTTACTGGCGAGAGAGAGCTCTGCAAAGGTGGTTAAGGACACAGAGGAAGATAAAACTTAGACCCCGAAAGATATAAAGAGAGGAACATCTTCAGACTCCATGGGGGCTCCCAGCTACGTCCCTGTTCTTCCAGACTGTACCGTGTCCTGTATAATATTTGCCGGTACCAGTAAAAGGATGTTGAAGCTGAAATAGTATCTGTCTTCCTTCCCGCCCTGAGGTAAGCTCCACCTGTGGGGAGCTGTACTACACTAAGCTGCGTCCCATCACCTCAGGGGCCGGCCTGCAGTGCTGGTATCATTGTTACCAGGATCCACAGGTGGTGTCACGGGCTATTAATCCTTGTAAATATTTCCCCCACCAAACAAATGACAGCCAGTGCATGGAACCGGGAACCCGACCACCCGTGATTTCCTGTCACAGCCATCAACCCATCCCGATGTTCGAGTATCCCTCTCCCTGTGCTCATCACATACAGCCCGCAGTCTGCAATGTTCATACAGCCCGCAGTCTGCAATGTGCACACAGCGGCCAGTCTGCAATGTGCACAAAGCGGCCAGTCTGCAATGTACACAAAGCGGCCAGTCTGCAATGTGCATACAGCCCGCAGTCTGCAATGTGCATACAGCCCGCAGTCTGCAATGTGCACACAGTGGCCAGTCTGCAAGGTGCATACAGCGGCCAATCTTCAAGGTGCACACAGCAGCCAGTCTGCAATGTGCACACAGCGGCCAGTCTGCAATGTGCACATAGCGGCCAGTCTGCACTGTGCACACAGCAGCCAGTCTGCACTGTGCATACAGCGGCCAGTCTGTACTGTGCACACAGCGGCCATTCTGCAATGTGCATACAGCGGCCAGTCTGCAATGTGCATACAGCCTGCAGTCTGCAATGTGCATACAGCCCGCAGTCTGCAATGTGCACACAGTGGCCAGTCTGCAAGATGCATACAGCCGCCAGTCTGCAAGGTGCACACAGTGGCCAGTCTGCAAGGTGCATACAGCGGCCAGTCTTCAAGGTGCACACAGCGGCCAGTCTGCAATGTGCACACAGTGGTCAGTCTGCAAGGTGCACACAGCGGCCAGTCTGCACTGTGCATACAGCGGCCAGTCTACAATGTGCACACAGCGGCCAGTCTGTAATGTGCATACGGCCCACAGTCTGCAATGTGCATACGGCCTGCAGTCTGTAATGTGCATACAGCTCGCAGTCTGCAATGTGGATACAGCCCGCAGTCTGCAATGTGCATACAGCCCGCAGTCTGCAATGTGCACACAGTGGCCAGTCTGAAAGATGCACACAGCGGCCAGTCTGCAAGGTGCACATAGCGGCCAGTCTGCAAGGTGCATACAGCGGCCAATCTTCAAGGTGCACACAGTGGCCAGTCTGCAATGTGCACACAGCGGCCAGTCTGCAATGTGCACATAGCGGCCAGTCTGCACTGTGCACACAGCAGCCAGTCTGCACTGTGCATACAGCGGCCAGTCTGCACTGTGCACACAGCGGCCAGTCTGCACTGTGCACACAGCGGCCATTCTGCAATGTGCATACAGCGGCCAGTCTGCAATGTGCATACAGCCCGCAGTCTGCAATGTGCATACAGCCTGCAGTCTGCAATGTGCATACAGCCCGCAGTCTGCAATGTGAACACAGTGGCCAGTCTGCAAGATGCATACAGCCGCCAGTCTGCAAGGTGCACCCAGTGGCCAGTCTGCAAGGTGCACACAGCGGCCAGTCTTCAAGGTGCACACAGCGGCCAGTCTGCAATGTGCACACAGTGGCCAGTCTGCAAGGTGCACACAGCGGCCAGTCTGCACTGTGCATACAGCGGCCAGTCTACAATGTGCACACAGCGGCCAGTCTGTAATGTGCATACGGCCCGCAGTCTGCAATGTGCATACGGCCTGCAGTCTGTAATGTGCATACAGCTCGCAGTCTGCAATGTGCATACAGCCCGCAGTCTGCAATGTGCATACAGCCCGCAGTCTGCAATGTGCACACAGTGGCCAGTCTGCAAGATGCACACAGCGGCCAGTCTGCAAGGTGCACACAGCAGCCAGTCTGCAAGGTGCACACAGCGGCCAGTCTGCAAGGTGCACACAGCGGCCAATCTTCAAGGTGCACACAGCGGCCAATCTTCAAGGTGCACACAGCGGCCAGTCTGCAATGTGCATACAGCGGCCAGTCTGCAATGTGCACATAGCGGCCAGTCTGCACTGTGCACACAGCGGCCAGTCTGCAATGTGCATACAGCGGCCAGTCTGCAATGTGCACACAGCGGCCAGTCTGTAATGTGCATACAGCCCGCAGTCTGTAATGTGCATACGGCCTGCAGTCTGTAATGTGCATACAGCTCGCAGTCTGTAATGTGTATACAGCGGGCAGTGTATGTTGTGTATATGGCCCACAGTCTCTAATGTGCAGCATCTGAAAGTTTTCCTGCAGGCGGAGTTCACTCTCTGTTCTTCCCCGTGCCTCCATGGATTCTGTTCCTCTCTGTGCCCAGCACTGGACTTTCTGCTGCCGCTTTTCATCTTTCCCCATCTCCAGGATCTGGCTGAGTCTTGGCTATCTATATACCACAGCCTTCTATTTATATAGCACAGCCTCCTGGGTATAATTCTCCTGTCCTGTATACTGGGTGTAATCCTTAGTATCTGTATTATTCTGTATATATACCCTGCACAGTACCACTTCTCCTGTCCTGTATACTGGGTGTAATCCTCAGTTTCTGTATTGTTCTGTATATATACACTGCACAGTACCACTTCTCCTGTCCTGTATACTGGGTATAATTCTCAGTAGGTGTATTATTCTGTATATATGTGTCGGGCCCACTGGGACGGGGGTACTCGGTACCGGACCGGTCTTTACTGGGGAAGTCACGGGTGGTCCTGGTCCGGTCCGTGTCCCGGGCTCGCCAATAAAGGGGAATATTTACAGGGGATTGTCAGTCGTGACGCCACCCACTTGATGCGGCCAGTGATGGGAGCCGCCGCTGCTGCAGAACCTCTGGGGAAGATGTAATGGCAGCTTAGGTGTAATAGTTCCAGTGGGTAGAACTGTGTTCCCCGGGGCAGTAAGGGTTAAGTCTATTGTGGAGTGTGTAGCACACTTACTTTGCAGATGCTGCAGGGATCTCTCCTCTCTGCTGATGCTGACAGGCTGTATCCTGTATGGAGAGAATCACTTTCATGCAGAAACACAAGGGAAGCAGTTCCAGGGTTCTCCGTATTTACTCTCAGTTCTTCAAGTCACTTTACAGTTCAGTTACAGTTCTTACAAAGTTCAAGTACAGTTCTTAACGCACGGGCACATTCTCCCTCTCTGGGTTCCCTTTGCTCTGCTGCCAGGCTCCTCTCTCTGTGACCCCTCACACAGTCTTTAGTGTTCTTTCCGGGCTATTACGGTCTCCATCTCCACGTGTGTGTGTGTGAAACGCTGGACAGTATGGCGGTGACTCGGGCCCCTGTGGGTCCTTAGTTTGTCACTGAGCTGCCTGTCCTTTAGGGTAGGGATCCCAATCTGGAATTAAGACCCCCCGTCGTGTTGTTAGGGGATGCCGGATAAACTGCGGTCCCCTCTAGAGCCGACACTCTACTTCAGCCCAGCCTCCAGCCGTCCTCAAGTCTGAGGCTCTACCAAGCTCCTTTCCTTCTGCGTCTCTCGGTATCATAGGAGGCCTACTCCGCCTCCAGTCGGTTGCTTTAGCTGTAGTTCTAGGGCCCGGGTTACACCGTCCTTCTCTGTCCTCGCACACTCCTGGGGATCTGGCTCTGGATGGGCTTTCTCTCTCCTCCGGCTCACACTGGCTCGGTACAGATTCTGCACTCCTTATGCTTTCACTCTTCCAGGACGTGTGTCTTTCTGTCTGCTCAGCTTCAGCTCAACCTTCTGCTGTTCTCTGGCCTGTGTTCCTCAGCTCACTCTGGCCTGTGCTCCTGATCTTTACAGCTCGGCACCCTGGGCCTACTGAACTCCTTCCTCCTCCCCCTTCCTATTTCTACTGTCAAGTCACCTGACTACGTGTGTGCCCAACCCACTCCTCCAAATCCACCACCCCTCAATCTCATATAGTCTCTAATCTCAGGGCTGGATGCTACCTTCTGTACGTGGGTTGTGTGGGCTGTGAGGGTGTTGGTGTGCATGAATGAAGCAAAAAGTGAGAATGAAGCAAAAAGCAAAACATTGATCATTTCAGACAAAACTCCAAAAATGGGCCAGACAAAAGTATTGGCACCCTCAGCCTAATACTTGGTTGCACAACCTTTAGCCAAAATAACTGCGATCAACCGATTCCGGTAACCATCAATGAGTTTCTTACAATGCTCTGCTGGAATTTTAGACCATTCTTCTTTGGCAAACTGCTCCAGGTCCCTGATATTTGAAGGGTGCCTTCTCCAAACTGCCATTTTTAGATCTCTACACAGGTGTTCTATGGGATTCAGGTCTGGACTCATTGCTGGCACCTTAGAAGTCTCCAGTGCTTTCTCTCAAACCATTTTCTAGTGCTTTTTGAAGTGTGTTTTGGGTCATGTCCTGCAGGAAGACCCATGACCTCTGAGGGAGACCCAGCTTTCTCACACTGGGCCCTACATTATGCTGCAAAATTTGTTGGTAGTCTTCAGACTTCATAATGCCATGCACACGGTCAAGCAGTCCAGTGCCAGAGGCAGCAAAGCAATCACAAAACATCAGGGAACCTCCGCCATGTTTGACTGTAGGGACCATGTTCTTTTCTTTGCATGCCTCTTTTTTTCTCCTGTAAACTCTATGTTGATGCCTTTGCCAAAAAGAGAGAACATTCTTCTAAAACGTTTTAGGCTTTCTCAGGTAAGTTTTGGCAAACTCCAGCCTGCTTTTTTATGTCTTGGGGTAAGAAGTGGGGTCTTCCTGGGTATCCTACCATACAGTCCCTTTTCATTCAGATGCCGACGGATAGTAGGGTTGACACTGTTGTACCCTCGGACTGAAGGACAGCTTGAACTTGTTTGATGTTAGTCGAGGTTGTTTATCCACCACCCGCACAATCTTGCGTTGAAATCTCTTGTCAATTTTTCTTTTACTTCCACATCTAGGGAGGTTAGCCACAGTGCCATGGGCTTTAAACTTCTTGATGACATTGCGCACGGTAGACACAGGAACATTCAGGTCTTTGGAGATGGACTTGTAGCCTTGAGATTGCTCATGCTTCCTCACAATTTGGTTTCTCAAGTCCTCAGACAGTTCTTTGGTCTTCTTTCTTTTCTCCTATGCTCAATGTGGTACACACAAGGACACAGGACAGAGGTTGAGTCAACTTTAATCCATGTCAACTGGCTGCAAGTGTGATTTAGTTATTGCCAACACCTGTTAGGTGCCACAGGTAAGTTACAGGTGCTGTTAATTATACAAATTAGAGAAGCATCACATGATTTTTCTAACGGTACCAATACTTTCGTCCACCCCCTTTTTTATGCTTTGGTGTGGAATTATATACAATTTGACTTTAGGGCAATTCTTTTTGTGTTTTTTTCATTGAAGACAAATTAAATGAAGATAATAATACCAAAGAATTTGTGATTGCAATCATTTTCAGGAAGAAACTGAGTATTATCTGACAGAATGGCAGGGTGTCAATACTTTTGGCCAACACTGTATTATATATATATATATATATATATATATATATATATAAATAATAATACATAATATATACATATATGTGTGTGTGTGTATTTTCAAAATACACATTGTTTTTTGAGGAATGGCCTCATTATGCATGTGTCACTATAAATACACGAATGCCTATTAATAAGAGCAGGAGCCAGGGTCCTGCATTTCCTGCTCCTATTCCTCCTTCTTTGTGTTGAGTCCTCTGTGCCCCTGTGCCTCCTTCCCTGTACAGAGCCTGCTGTGCCTCGTGCATCCTTCCCTGTACAGAGCCTTCTGTGCATCCTTCCTTGTGTTGAGCCCTCTGTGCCCCTGTGCCTCCTTCCCTGTACAGAGCCTTCTGTGCCCCTTCTCCTTTTGTTTTGTGCCCTCTGTGCCTCCTTCCCTTACAGAGCCTCTGTGCTCTCTTCCTTCGTGTACAGAGCCTTCTTGCCCTCCTTCCTTCTGTAGAGTCCCTCTGTGCCCCTGTGCATCCTTCCCTTTACAGAGCCTCTGTGCCTCCTTCCTTGTGTAAGAGCCCTCTGTGCCCCTGTGCTCCTTCCCTGTACAGAGTCCTCTGTGCCCCTGTGCCTCCTTCCCTTTACAGAGTCCTCTGTGCCCCTGTGCATCCTTCCCCTTTTAGAGTCCCTCTGTGCCCCTGTGCATCCTTCCTTTAGAGTCCTCTGTGCCCCTGTGCTCCTTCCTTGTACGGGGCCCTTCGTGCTCCTTCCTTGTGTTGAGCTCTCTGTGCCCTTGCATCTTCTTGTGTGACCCGTCTCCTTCTCTGTAGAGTCCTCTGTGCCCTGTGCCCTTCCTTGTGTTGAGCCCTCTGTGCCCCTGTGCATCCTTCCTGTAGAGTCCTCTGTGCCCCTGTGCATCCTTCCTTGTTGAGTCCTCTGTGCCCCTGTGCCATCCTTCCCTTTAAGAGTCCCTCCCTGTGCATCCTTCCTGTACAGAGTCCTCTGTGCCCCTGTGCATTCCTTCCTGTTCAGAGTCCTCTGTGCCCCTGTGCATCCTTCCCTTTACAGAGTCCTCTGTGCCCCTGTGCATCCTTCCTTTTACAGATCCTCTGTGCCCCTGTGCATTCTTCCTTGTGTTGAGCCCTCTGTGCCCCTGTGCATTCCTGCCCTTGCCCTCCAAGAGTCCTCTGTGCCCCTGTGCATTCTTCCCTGTGTACAGAGTCCTCTGTGCCCCTGTGCATCCTTCCCTTTACAGAGTCCCACTGTGCCCCTGTGCATCCTTCCCTTTACAGAGTCCCTCTGTGCCCCTGTGTCATCCTTCCCTTTACAGAGTCCTCTGTGCCCCTGTGCATTCTTCCCTGTTACAGAGTCCTCTGTGCCCCTGTGCATCCTTCCTTTACAGAGTCCTCTGTGCCCCTGTGCATCCTTCCCTGTACAGAGTCCTCTGTGCCCCTGTGCATCCTTCCCTTTACAGAGTCCTCTGTGCCCCTGTGCATCCTTCCTTGTGTTGAGCCTCTGTGCCCCTGTGCCTCCTTCCTGTAAGAGCCCCCTGTGCCTCCTTCTCTGTACAGAGTCCTCTGTGCCCCTGTGCCTCCTTCCCTGTACAGAGTCCTCTGTGCCCCTGTGCCTCCTTCCCTGTACAGAGTCCTCTGTGCCCCTGTGCATCCTTCCTTGTGTTGAGCCCTCCGTGCTCCTTTGTGGCGGGCGGCTCTAGGACCCGGCGGCGGTGCAGGAGGAGGTGCGGCAGCAGCACAGGAGAGCGGCGGCTGCAGTCCGTTATGTGCCATCATATAGGAGGCAGCTCCTCTCCTCTTCGCTCCGCTCCTCTCTATGGGATTATTGTCAGGCTCCAGCACATCATGCAGACTCTCCCTGTCCCTGCAACAGACTTTCTGGAGAAGTTGTGAAGCAGGAGCCAGGCTGGCACAGTGCAGGGCATGCGGAGCAGAGGTGGCAGTGCCAGCATAGGATGGGCTGATAGGTGACCCTGCTGCCATCCATCATGTTGGGGTCCCCCAGTTTCCCCCTGGTTGTGTTGTCCCTCCTGAGCCTTCTGGGATGGAGTCAGTGCTGCCCCGTCCTGATCCACAGCTGTAAGTGTGTGGTGGAGCGCCCCAAGCCCGGAGTGGGCACCTCTGCCCCCAGGAAGAAGGTCATCTGCACCAACGAGGAGCTGCTGGAGGTGCCCGACCCTGCCCTGCTGCCCAACAAGACCGGCACCCTGTGAGTACACACCGGGGGATGAGGGGTTAACTGATCACTGCAGATGTGTGATTACAGCTAATGGGTGGCAGAGTGTCCACGGCAGGAGTGCCAGGGGTGGCAGAGTGTCACAGGCAGGAGTGGCAGGGTGTCACAGGCAGAGTACCAGAGGTGGCAGAGTGTCACAGGCAGGAGTGCCAGGGTGGCAGAGTGTCACAGGCAGGAGTGCCAGGGGTGGCAGAGTGTCACAGACAGGAGTGGCAGAGTGTCACGGCAGAAGTGCCTGGGGTGGCAGACTGTCACAGGCAGGAGTGGCAGGGTGTCACAGGCAGGAGTACCAGAGGTGGCAGAGTGTCACAGGCAGGAGTGCCAGGGGTGGCAGAGTGTCACAGGCAGGAGTGCCAGGGGTGGCAGAGTGTCACAGGCAGGAGTGCCAGGGGTGGCAGAGTGTCACAGGCAGGAGTGCCAGGGGTGGCAGAGTGTCACAGGCAGGGGTGACAGTGTCCACGGCAGGCGTGTCAGGGGTGGAAGAATGTCATAGGCAAGGGGTGGCAGAGTGTCACGGCAGGAGTGCCATTGGTGGCAGAGTGTCACAGACAGGAGTACCTGGGGTAACAGATTGTCACAGACAGTGATGGCAGAGTGTCCACGGTAGATGTGCCATTGGTGGCAGAGTGTCACATGCAGGATTGCTAGGGGTGGTAGAGTGTCACAGACTGGAGTGCCAGGTTGGCAGAGTGTCAACGGCAGGATTGCCAGGGGTGGCAAAGTGTTACAGGCTGGAGTGCCTGGGGTGGCAGAGTGTGGCACAGCAGGCTTGGATGAGTGTTACAGGCAGAAGTGCCTGGGGTGGAAGAGTGTCACAGACAGGGTTGGCAGAGTGTTACAGGCAGGAGTGCAAGGAGTGTGGTGGCAGAGTGTCCACGGCAGGAGTGCCTGTGGTGGCAGAGTGTCCATGGCAGGAGTGCCAGAGGTGGCAGAGTGTCACAGGCAGGAGTGCCTGGGTTGCAGAGTGTCACAGACAGGGGTGGCAGAGTGTCCACGGCAGGAGTGCCTGTGGTGGCAGTGTCCACGGCAGGAGTGCCAGAGGTGGCAGAGTATCACAGGCAGGAGTGCTAGAGGTGGCAGAGTATCACAGGCAGGAGTGCTAGAGGTGGCAGAGTATCACAGGCAGGAGTGCTAGAGGTGGCAGAGTATCACAGGCAGGAGTGCTAGAGGTGGCAGAGTATCACAGGCAGGAGTGTTAGAGGTGGCAGAGTATCACAGGCAGGGGTGCCAGAGGTGGCAGAGTATCACAGGCCGGGGTGCCAGAGGTGGCAGAGTATCACAGGCAGGAGTGCTAGAGGTGGCAGAGTATCACAGGCAGGAGTGCTAGAGGTGGCAGAGTATCACAGGCAGGGGTGCCAGAGGTGGCAGAGTATCACAGGCAGGGGTGCCAGAGGTGGCTGAGTATCACAGGCAGGAGTGCCAGAGGTGGCAGAGTATCACAGGCGGGAGTGCTAGAAGTGGCAAAGTATCACAGGCAGGGGTGCCAGAGGTGGCAGAGTATCACAGGTGGGAGTGACAGAGGTGGCAGAGTATCACAGGCGGGAGTGCTAGAGGTGGCAGAGTATCACAGGCGGGAGTGCTAGAGGTGGCAGAGTATCACAGGCAGGGGTGCCAGAGGTGGCTGAGTATCACAGGCAGGAGTGCCAGAGGTGGCTGAGTATCACAGGCAGGAGTGCTAAAGGTGGCAGAGTATCACAGGCAGGAGTGCCAGAGGTGGCAGAGTATCACAGGCAGGAGTGCTAAAGGTGGCAGAGTATCACAGGCAGGGGTGCCGGAGGTGGCTGAGTATCACAGGCAGGGGTGCCGGAGGTGGCTGAGTATCACAGGCAGGAGTGCCAGAGGTGGCTGAGTATCACAGGCAGGGGTGCCGGAGGTGGCTGAGTATCACAGGCAGGGGTGCCGGAGGTGGCTGAGTATCACAGGCAGGGGTGCCGGAGGTGGCTGAGTATCACAGGCAGGAGTGCTAGAGGTGGCTGAGTATCACAGGCAGGAGTGCTAGAGGTGGCTGAGTATCACAGGCAGGAATGCCAGAGGTGGCAGAGTATCACAGGCAGGAGTGCCGGAGGTGGCTGAGTATCACAGGCAGGAGTGCTAGAGGTGGCTGAGTATCACAGGCAGGAGTGCTAGAGGTGGCTGAGTATCACAGGCAGGAATGCCAGAGGTGGCAGAGTATCACAGGCAGGGGTGCCGGAGGTGGCTGAGTATCACAGGCAGGGGTGCCAGTAGTGGCAGAATATATAGAAGAAAATCACTTCACTCTCAGAAGCGTTTCAATGCAAAAAGTGAAACTTTTGTTGTGTCAGAACAACATACGACTTGGCGACGTTTCGGTCCACAATTTTGGACCTTTTTCACAGTGTCGCTTGGATGATATAGAGCCTAGGGTACTGGAGATGGATTGAACAGTAGCTTTAGTCCTGTATGGTTGAGCTACTGAGGATAAGTAACCTGTAGTAGCTTTAGACTGGTTAAATCTGGCGGTACTTAATTTGACCGTCCCAGTAAAGAAGTGTTAATCCACCTTAAGGGTCGGTTATGGAGGATCCCAGTACTCCTAGGTAATATTCTTGTGTATATGACAAGTATAAGGTAAAGCACAAAATCAGCTCCTTACTGCTGAGTGCTGCCCTGCGCTCCTGCGCTGTGGCTAGTGAGTGTCACAGGCAGGGGTGGCAGAGTGTCACAGGCAGGGGTGGCAGAGTGTCACAGGCAGGGGTGGCAGAGTGTCGCATGGCAGGGGTGGCAGAGTGTCACAGGCAGGGGTGGCAGAGTGTCACAGGCAGGGGTGGCAGAGTGTCACAGGCAGGGGTGGCAGAGTGTCGCATGGCAGGGGTGGCAGAGTGTCACAGGCAGGGGTGGCAGAGTGTCGCATGGCAGGGGTGGCAGAGTGTCACAGGCAGGGGTGGCAGAGTGTCGCATGGCAGGGGTGGCAGAGTGTCGCATGGCAGGGGTGGCAGAGTGTCACAGGCAAGGGTGGCAGAGTGTCACAGGCCGGGGTGGCAGAGTGTCACAGGCAGGGTTGTGATGGGTGACTTCTCTCAAGTCTGAAGTTGCCCAACATCTACCCTTTAAAAGTGAGTGGACATGTCCTGTGACTGACAGTGCCTGTGACTTCTGTAGATGCAGATTTACTGAAGTGACCAAGTAAATGGAAAATACTGTGTGGGGATAAGAAGAAGCTCTAGAAATAGTGATAAGGATCTCCAGGGAGTTCAGTATTGGACAAACATAGATAGATTAGATAGATAGATAGATAGATAGATAGATAGATAGATAGATAGATAGATAGATAGATAGATAGATAGATAGATAGATAGATAGATAGATATAGACAGAACAATAGATAATAGATAGATGGAAAGATAGAGAATAGATGGATGCCTGGAAAGATAGGTAGATAGAAAGAATAGATAGATGGAAAGGTAAATAGATACACAGATAAAAAGAATAGATAGATGGAAAGGTAGATAGAGGGTTAGATAGATAGATTACATAGATAGAACGATAGATAGTAAATAGATGGAACCTATGTAGGTGGAGAGAAAGACAATAGATAGGTGGATGGAAAGATAGGTATTAGGGTACCTTTACACGCGGCAACTTTTCTAGGAATTTCACTGGCAACTTACTGGTTGCAGTGAAATCATGGACACATTGTTCTATCTTGTTGCTGTGTACAAATGGAACAATGTGTCCATGATTTCACTGCAACCAGTAAGTTGCCAGTGAAATTCCTAGAAAAGTTGCCGCGTGTAAAGGTACCTTTAGAGAGATAGAAAGAATAGATAGATGGAAAGGTAGATAGATAAATAGATAGATAGATTGTTCTTATAGCTTCCACTTTGGATGTGCCCACTACACCACAGTCACTATCTCTATTCCCTATTATACACTTGGTTTGGCAAAACTAATGTGTATTTAGTCCTGCCAATAAAGCTAATTTGATTTGACAGAAAGAGGTATAGATAGAAGGATACCCATAGCGATAGATGAATAGATAGATAGATAGATAGATAGATAGACAGACAGACAGACAGATTAGATAGAACTCTTCCACAGCTCTTCCTGGGGGTGATGATGATCTATGATAATATCTCCATTATCAGTGTCTGTGTGATAATATAACAATTCACTCTAATCACTACAATCCCATATGTCACTTTTCTATAGTTTTTTCTCTGGTCAGGTTTCATTATCTTTGCAGTTTTGGTCTTTTTTATACTGTAGAATCACTGTGTAAAGAAGTTCTTGATATATTTAGTTTTTTTCCATTGTTCCCCTTCTTTCCTCTTCTTTCCTCTTCTTTCCTCTTCTTTCCTCTTCTTTCCTCTTCTTTCCTCTTCTTTCCTCTTCTTTCCTCTTCTTTCCTGTTCTTGGCTGTCGGTGATTGGGAATATTCACTATTCAGATTTGGCGCCTGATATCTGGACTCAGTGCTGCCTCACAGTAGAGAGTTTGTTACAGTTGTATGTAGTGTGGGCTGTCCTGGGCTGGAAGCTGCTATTAGATACCTCCTGAAGGTTCCTACATTTGCAGTATATATACGGTATATATATATATATGAGTCATATAATTAATCTTATATAATTAGCTTTCTTTGCTGCATGCAGATTTTTTTCATCATAGCAAAAAGAACCAAAAATACACAATTAGACGCTGACATGTAGCCACTAACCCCACTCATGATCTTTTATCTGTCCTGTGGGTGATCTATATTAATACTATAATAAACTTAGTGAGAATGTATCATATTTAAAGTGTAAATGAGAATATTTGGGGTTGTCCAGTGGAGATAAGGTATCGCCTGTGGTCAGGGTGGGGGATAATTTAGGCTAGCTTCACACTGGTGCTTATTCTCACAACCGCAGTGCTGAACGCGGTCATACTGATGTGAACGCAGCGGTGATTCTCCGCATGCGTTCACAAAGTGTGTGACTGTAAGGGTACCGTTACACGTGGCGACAGTACCGCCAATTTGTTAGGCGATGCAGGGGCGTGGCCTATCGGCACCAATATCGCCCCTGCATCGCCTAATGTAATTAGGTGATGGCGACGCCTTTTACTGGTCGCCTGGTTTCAGAGCAGTGCTCTGAAACCAGGCGGCCGATCTGGGGTGATGTGTACACATCGCCCCATGTAAATTGCCGCCGGCGACCTGTCAGGCGATGGGATAGGCTCCCATTGTACTGCATCGCCACTGGGGCGATGCCGCCTGTTAGATTGCCGATGCATCGTCGGAGGTGTCTCCCTGTGTAAACGGGGGGCGGAGACGCTGGCGGGGCGCCAAAAGCGTGCGCGCTCCCACCAGGCGCTGCAGACATCTTCGGCGAGGTGGCACAGTGTGACGGGCCCCTAAATGTTCCCGGCCACCCAATCAACGGTCTCGGTGGGCAGGAGGCGGTCTCGGCAAGCAGGAACCAGAGATCAGCGGTGGTGATGAGAGAGAGAGTGAGAGAATGAATGAGAGAATGAATGAGAGAATGAGAATATATGGCCGGGTCGTTTTACACTACTTTCTATGTGATCCGCAGCGTTCACCTGCGCTGTCGTGTGGATGACACTGCAGATCTATTGACCTCCATTCATTTTTTGTGTGCTCCAGGATGCTTGTGCATGAAGCAAGCGCCCTCAGACTCACAAAAAATGCAACCTGTTTCGTTCAGAGGGCACTTACAAAAAACGCATCTGAACACAAACGCATACAAACGCAGGCACCATGACTTCCCATGTTAAACATAGGAACGCAGTGCGCATGTGTTTGGCTGCGTTCAGAGACGTCTCTAACACAAATGTGAAGACGGCTTTACAGATTGGTGGGGTCAGATTGCTGGGACCTGCACTGATTGTCTGATTGGGACACATCTCCCATAGAATGGTGCCCAGCACTGTGCCATTCATTCTCTGTGGAGCTGACGGAGAAAGCCGAGCACAGCACTTGACAGTCCCATAGGGATTGCATGGAGCAGCGGCTGGGCATGTGCATTTGGCACCATTTTAATGGAGATGTGTCCTGTCCGGCATCCAAGTGCCCTGTTGTACCAATCATTGTAGGTCCCTGTGGTCAGACCTCCACCCATCTATAAGCTATTTTCTATCTTGCGAACAGGCAATAAATTATCTTCTCTGCAGAAACTCTTTAAAGGGGCGGTCACACACTACGAGTTTGTGAGTGATCACACCTATAATCTCAGGGGTGCGCGCTCGTGGACAACATCGTTAGTGAGGTGTCACATGTATAGATATAGATAATGTTCAGGACGGAGCAACGATGTTGCGTGCAGGTATCTTTCACACAACCAGCGACCGATGCTTGTCAATGATGTGAATAGGCGAAATCATTAAGGAGACCGTTATCGCGGTGTCACATTGAATGATGCAGCAGATTGCATGATCGACATCGTCTGATTTGGGGTCCGGATCTCATATCTGCGATGAACGATCAGGCCACTTATCGCTTGTAAGATCCACGTGTCACACGCAACCACGTTGTTAGAACGATGGAAAACTCGGGACGTTTCAGCGACATCGTTAAATATATAGTAGCGTGTGACGGCCCCTTAAGGGGTTGTCCTCTCTGGATAATGCCTTGTCTAAATGTGGGAAACTGAAAACTCCAATAATCAACTTGTATCACCTGAGAACACTGTAGATGGCGGCACAATAGTCCTTCATGTGAGATACAGCTAAAACGTGGTATAGGGTGCCATCATGCCTGATGAATAGCCAATAGAGGAGGTACGAGATAAGTGACCCCCTTAATAATAAGTAAAAATCCTTCCCTTATCTTCAGAGTTTTTTGATAAGTTGAAAGACGACCAGTCTCGCTGCAGAAAGCGCTCCTTTTTTAGGAGGAGTTTTCTTTTCTTGAATAGGATTAGAAGAACTTTTTTTCTAATGTGTGTTTTTTTTTGCAGCTTTCCTATTGTACAATGCCAAGCTTGGATTGGATTCCACCAGGATCCGCTTTATAGCAGTGACACGCACTTTTTTATTCCTGATCGGGCATTTTTTAAATCTTCTGAGGCTGCGTTCACACACAGCGTATTTCCTGCGTTTTTTACGGCCACATTTCTCCCCCAAAAGCACAGGAGGAAGTGATGCCAAACAGGGGAGGAGGAATCCTGTGTTCCTTCCCCCATGTGACATGTCAGACCTGTAGTTTCGCTTTCTTAGTGTATCTACATACACACTGCGAAAGCGAAATAAAAGTTAGCAAAAGGTATTAAAAATAAAAAAATAAAATACCTCTCCGCTGGCTGTCACGGGACCCAAGGGGAAGACATCCGATCGCTGCAAGGACTTTAATCACCTGATTGGCCGGTAGCGATCAGCTGATGTATCACATGACATCATCAGCTGATAGTGACGTGACATCATCAGCTGATCGGTTTAAACTGCCCGCTAAAACCGATCGGCTAGTGTCACGTGACACATCAGCTGATCGCTAGCGGCCAATCAGATTATTAAGGTCATTGCAGCGATTGGGACCAGGGACAGCTGGCGGAGAGGTATTTTATTTAAAATTTTTTTTATTTTTAATACTTTTTTGTTAACTTTTATTTCGCTTTCGCAGTGTGTATGTACAGTAGATACACTGCAAAAGCGAAACTACAGCAGCCCCTACATGTCACACAGGGGGAGGAACACAGGTTCTTACTCCCCCCTGTGTGACATCACTTCCTGCTATTCCTCCTGCTCCCCCTGGAATTGCGTATTGTCTGAACGGCGTTGTGTAATTCCAGCGATTATAATGGGGCCTATGGAGGAAAGCTTTCCGAAAAAAAACATGTTCATTCTTTTTACGGACGCGCTTTCGGCCCCAAAAGTGCGTCGGTAAATTGCCCAGCGTCTGAACAGCAAAAGTGAAAGTGCATTGACTTTGCCGGAACGCTGACGCCGATGTCCTTTTGGGGGAAAAGCGCAACATAAAAATATACAGGAAAAGCGCGGCGTGTGAACGCTGCCTAATGATCTTGATTTTTATTTCAGGAAAATCAACATAGAAAAAAAGCGCTTCTAAAAGACGTGTAGTTCTTAGTTTGCTATTCATACAGCAACTTTTTGTTTCTACAAGATTTTTAAAACCTTGCTATGGAAGATAAGCGAATCGTCATTCCTCTGAAGCGGATTCCACGGGGAGTTCTCTACAAGATTAATACTTAATGTGTAACCGTTGTTAATTTTTATTTCATAAAACAACAGAACACATGAAAATAAGCAATGTGTAATTTTTTTTTATCAGACACATTTGCTTTTTTCTCTGCCAGAGTTGACCAGTCATCAAAATTCTCAATTCTGGGGTAAAATCTGTATTCAGTGAAGACTTTCCCATCACTGAGATAGGAGATGGCAGCTGTTACTGAGGAGATCTCATGATGACGGTGAAGCTAGAAGCAGATAGGAGAGCTGTAGGCAGAGGGAGGAGCTAGAGGCAGAGGGTGGAGCAATATACAGAGGGTGGAGCGATAGCTAGAGGGGAGCTATAGGCAGAGGGAGGAGCTAGAGAAAGAGGGAAGAGCTTTAGGCACAAGGCAGAGCTATATACAGAGGGTGGAGCGATAGAGGTGAGCTATAGGCAGAGGAGGAGCTAGAGAAAGAGGGAAGAGCTATAGGCAGAAGGCAGAGCTATATACAGAGGGTGGAGCGATAGAGGTGAGCTATAGGCAGAGGAGGAGCTAGAGAAAGAGGGAAGAGCTATAGGCAAAAGGCAGAGCTATATACAGAGGGTGGAGCGATAGAGGGGAGCTATAGGCAGAGGGAGGAGCTAGAGAAAGAGGGATGAGCTATAGGCAGAAGGCAGAGCTATATACAGAGGGTGGAGCTATAGATAAAGGGGAGATATAGGCAAAGGAAGGAACTAGAGGCAGAAGAAGGTGTTAGAGGCCGAGGGCGGAGCTATATACAGAGGGTGGAGTGATATACAGAGGGTGGAGCTATAGATAGAGGTAAGCTAGAGGCAGAGGGAGGTGCTAGAGACCAAGGGTGGAGCTATATACAGAGGGTGGAGCTATAGATAGAGGTGAGCTATAGGCAGTGGGAGGTGCTAGAGACCAAGGGTGGAGCTAGAAATAGAGGAGTGCTATAGTCAGAGGGAGGAGCTAGAGGCAGAGGGAGGTGTTAGAGGCTGAGGGTGGGACTATATACAGAGGGTGGACCTAGAAATAGAGGTGCGCTATAGGCAGAGGGAGGAGCTAGAGGCAGAAGGAGGGGCTAGATCCTGAGCTCTGCCCCTCCTCCCGCTTCTATATACATGAACTTATCAGTAACATGTTTATAGCAGTGGATAAGAAAAAAATGCGGCACTCACCGAGCAGAGCTTTTTCCTTTTTTATTTCAGAGTCCTCTTTACATGATGGGGGAGGGAGTGGGGAGACACACAGGTGACGGATTCCGTTTAGGAGCACCTGCCCCTTCTACGGACCTAGTTGTCTGCGATGGGGGAGGGAGTGGGGAGACACACAGGTGACGGATTCGGTTTCAGAGCACCTGCCCCTTCTACGGACCTAGTTCTCCAACAAGGTCCGTAGAAGGGGCAGGTGCTCCGAAACGGAATCCGTCACCTGTGTGTCTCCCCACTCCCTCCCCCATCGCAGAGAATCTATGTAAAGAGGACTCTGAAATAAAAAAGGAGAAAGCTCTGCTCGGTGAGTGCCGCATTTTTTCTTATCCACTGCTATTTGCTGTCTAATAAGCGTGCACCCGGGCACATGAACCTGCTTTACTCGCACCCTTACATGTGTAAGTAGCGCCGGTCCCTGTAGCACAGCAGTGCCCAGTATATATCTATATATAAAATTTTTAGTAGCATGTTTATAATTTGTGAAGTCACAACACATTTTATAAAAAAAATATGAAAATTATAATAAAAAAGTCATTCAAATTCGGACATGGTTTTCCAGAAATGCCAAAAAGTCAATTCTGCCAGAGAAGAAGTGGCATCGGGTTTGGGTCATACATTTGTCACATATGTCAGTAATACACCTCCATGGGGTGATCCCACCAATAACATCTGTCACATATTTCTAGGTCATGATAAATGTAGATCGCTCTTCGGTTGGGTTCACAGAATGACCGTACTTCTCCACCCGAGAAAAACTAAAACAGTCTGATAATACGGATCAGACTCTGCTCAGAATGGTATATGTTTTTCTCAGATTTGGAGAACAGTAACAAACAATAGTTTCTCCATCTATTCCATTCTGTCAGTCCTTGAATATCAGGCATCATTTGGCTGTCATCTGAGTGTGATATGATTTTGTCCATGACTTGTACACTTGAATAGCTGAAGGCCATCCGATTCTTGAAGGCAAATCGTGCATGCTTTATTTTCCTCAGGCCACTCATTCTAAAGAAAAAAATGGCCATATGCACTACTTCATTGAATAAGATTGCTCAGATTGCAATATGTTTTTTGACGGATTACAATTGAACTGAAAATACGCTCGTCTGCACGAGTTGTTAGTCCAAGCACTGGGGCTCCCACCAGTTACTATAACAGGGTTCCTGTGTCCTCTATATTAATGGAGCAGTGATCAAGATTGTGCAGTAGAACTCCATCATCATCTATGGAACAGGTGGAGATAGCCAAGTACAACACTCTGCTGGTCATCAGCTCCATGAAATTCATGTGGAGCCATAGTTCACATGGATGGTTACTTCTCTAATTCAAATGGGGGACACAGGACCCCTTTCGTATGGTTGGTGGGACCCCAAACAATGATATATTTATCACCTACTTATGTACAGATGATAAATCTTACCACGGGCTAACTCTTTTCAGGTAATCTTCATTGTATGACCTGTTAGATTTCTTGAGGATGGAAGTTGAACGCTACCAGTTTAAACAATTGCATTATCATCATACACACAAAGATTAGGAACTATGGTAACTGGGGAATCTGAGCTGCTGTCACCTACATGTTGATGGGTCAAGTATGTCCTATAACAGGAAAGTAGACATGGCTCTACCGCTTACTATGGTGCTCAGAAGTAAAAATAATAGTCAATCACCAGAGAAAAATACTTTGGCTCACTTTATATGAAAACATTATGGCCTTTTATTCAGCAATAAATTAAAGTAATCCAAGAGGATAATCTCCACCCTACGTTTCGACCCACTTTGAGACTTCGTCAGGGGTTCTGAAGTGTAATATTTTGCATGAAATATAAACATAAAAAAGACAATAATGAATCAAAGACATTAGTAATGATATAAGAAATAAATAATACATGATGTATCATTTATTTCATGTGCTAATGCCTGTGATTTATTATTGTCTTTTGTTATGTTTATATTTCATGCAAAATATCAGACTCCAGAACCTCTGATAGACCCAAGGTGGGGCGAAACATGGGGTGGATTTATTGTTGTATAATAGACAGTGGATTTTCAATAGCTCATACTTTTTCCTAATTTCTTTATATCACTATAGGAAATATGTCCTATACTGATAGAAAAGCTGAATCCTAGACTCCGAGAATGAAAGAGGATCTGTCACTGGATATCACAATACAAACTGCATACATTAGACCTGATAAGACCGGTCTACTTACTTTGAAAAAACACTCCAGAATAGCAGTAAAATCCTTGTAGAAAGTTTTTCTGCCTAATATTAAAAATGAGGATTTTGGCTGGATCCAACAAACCCCATAAAGCCATTCTGATGGGGAGTTTTGTAGTAAGTTTACCAGCCTCATCAGGTCTAAGAGATCTTCTTAGTAAAGTACTGTGAAATCTGATGGCCGATCTGGTTTACCAACAGTGTTAGTTACTCATCAGTAATCTAGGTTTTGGTGCATTGACTGGTTGGCCGTCCCATTACGTGTATTGTAGACCCAGCCATAAGTGTGGATACATCTCTCAGGACGGACGTACCTGTGTTTGGCAGGACTGTAATCAAAAGCACACAAGAAGCTGGTATAAATATTGGCTGACATAATGTTTGTGTCTCAGTGGTGGACACATGGTCAGCACATGCTTTTATCCCATACGAGAGGTAAGAAAATCGGGACTCTGCAGCTGCAAATGTCAGAATCATTTGACAACCATCTGGATCTTGGTTTTCCGCAGCTGGAGCGTCACATGTCCCTTCATCAGGGTTTATAGACAGAACCTATAAATTGTAGGTCGATAAAAGAATGATGTAAAGAACTACTTAATAGGGTTGTCGCATCTTCTGAAGCTGGAACTGAGTGGTAAGGGGGTGGTGTGCTCCTGCTCCACTGACAGCTTGGATCACACCACCGGCCAAAACTCTGTGCTCCCCGAGGCAGAGGAAGCTGTATCTCTGCAGCATGGGAGGAGCAGGACACTACAGCTGCAAAACTATTGGGGCTGTAGTTTTGCTTTCCCAGTGTATCTACATACACTGGGAAATCAAAATAAAAGAGAAAACATGTATTGAAAATAAAAAAATTAAATACTTACCTCTTTGCCGGCTGTCCGGAAACCGAGAAGACGTCCAGATGCTGCCAGGACCTTAAAGATCTGTGATTGGCTAGTAGCGATCATGTGATATGTGACATGACATACCACCTGATCGCTACCGGCCAATCACATTTAGGTCAAGGTCCTGGCAGCATCCGGACATCTCAGGTCCTGGACAGCCAGCAGAGAGTTAAGTATTTATTTAGTTTTATTTTTAATACATTGCTTACATTAATTTCACTTTAGCAGTGTATGTAGATAGTGTATCTAGATACACTGCTAAAGTGAAATTACTCTGAGCAGAGCAGTTTTAGTATACTTAGCATGCTCGGTTCAATAACATTGGATCCGTGAAACGATTCTGTTTTTTCCCGGATCCGAGCTCCATAGACCCCCATGTTATTTGAATCGGATAGCATCGGATCTGATGTTGTCCGATTCTGTCCGCTGTGCCCAAAATCGGAGCAGTCTCCGATTTTGGGGATGTGAAAACAGCGGACACAATCGGATTCCTGCAGACACGGATGGCTATTGAGCACCAATCCGTCCCCATAGGGATACATGGGGGTCAAATCAGATCCGTGGCTATCAACGGATTTTACAACGGATAGCCACGGATGCACAAAAATCGTGATGTGAAAGGGGCTTTGGGCACAACTCGTAGCCATACTTATACTCCATCATTCATCTAGCACTGACCAACCTGGAGGTCTGCCCTGTCTTCAGAAGTGATGACTGAAACCTGTTATTGGCTGCAGTGATAACCAGATTTTTTTCAATGTTGGACACTCCCTTTAATAATGAAGGGTATTACAAGTACCTGGTAGCTATAGAAGCAAACAGGTTCCCTTCCACCCCACACAGCCATATTAACCAGTGCTTGAAGTTTTGAGTTCAGCAGGTTACATTCCCCACCATGGATATGTTTTATTGGTCAGCTCCTTTCAGATATGTCCACATGGGACCACTGACGGACACAGAAAAAGAATGGGGCCCCTGTACAAGAACAATATATGGACCCTTTACAGACAAAGAGCTCTTAAAAATTAACAAGTCCACCAGCTTTGGGGGTAAAAATGGGTTTGGGTTTTGACAATGGTTATGGGTCACAATATATCACTATTCTTTTGACCTAACTCTTCCCAACTAACACTTTACCAAAATACTTCTGCCACTTACCCTGCTCCTGTAAAATTATCTCTCTGAGGCTTGTAAATATCTTTATTGTTGTTCAAGTTTTAATTCTTCTGGTTGCAGACCGGATTCCAACCAAAAGAGCAGGGCATGTGACTGGTGGGGGCGGGCTGCCTACCTGTGAGTGACAGCAGTGTATGCATGCAGGCTCACCTCAATCTCCTTTAAGCCCCCTCCCACCAGTGACGTGCCCTGCTCTGTCTGTCCGATTCCGGTCTCCAAACCCGAAGGATCAAAGCTAGAACAACAATGAAGGTATTTATGAACATCGTTGAGATCAGCTTACAGATGTGGAAAGTGTTAGTTAGGACAAAAGAAAGAGGATCACATTAGTAGTGAAAAACCTCTTTAAATAACAATTACATGTATGTTCTCAGATCCTTGTTCTTGGTTTCCAGGTGTTAATATAATTTTTTTCCTGCACTGTATGGAATTAAAGTGAACTGAAAAATAATTTTAAGGAAAAGTGTATTGATGGCATATTTTGTTTTCTGCTCTTCTCAATAAGTCTAGGAGTGGCATAATCTCACCTGTGAGTCGGTGTAAAATGTTCTTTACTCTAATGTTTGCCTACAGGGCAAAAAATTCAACTTTACATGAGATTAAAATCTATCAAATAAAATCCATATAAAATAAAATTTACACAAGAGTCAGATTTTATTGATTCTTCACCAGGACTCATGACACTTTTTTTTTTCTTATAGGGAAATATTTTGGTTGAGGATTCATAACCACCATGTATTATTTGGTTGTCCATTAATGTTGTGTTTGTTCAGTGTAATTCCACATTTCGACTGCATTGGCCAAATGTGTGTCCACCTAAAGCTTTCCTTGGCTGATCGTTATTGGTTCCCAGATTGCCATAGATTAGATTACAAGTGTTTTTTTTTTATATAGGAGACGTTCAGATTCTACAACCCATTTACAGGTTTCCTTTGATCTCATCCAGCCATTTTTCTATCATGCTCATCACATGGACGTTGGATCATTGTTGCTATTGTCCAAACAATGTCCATGTCTATGGTCACAGTGATATGGTCATTTACATGAATTTTGGAAGTGATGTATTCCTCTTTGACCTTTCCAAGTAATCCCGGATTACAGTGCGTTGGGTTGACCTTCATGAAATGTTGTATTTCGTTATCACTCTCTTCCTTTCGAAGATAAAGACATAACTTGTATTTTCTTTTCTGTTATCTGTGGACTTTCTTGTATTCCTCTTGTTCACACTTGTTGGAATATTTGTGATTTCCTTTCTGAGAATATAATTTCCTTATCTTGTTTAGCCTGAGATAATCATAGACCGACCATCCAAATGTTATGATGCTGTCCGAGCTGCTCAGACCCAGTCATCATTGACTGCAATGCTTCTAGCCACTTTCCAACTCCAGTTATTAGGTTTTAATCTTTTCTGCAACTGGAATTTGTAATCTCCCCCCCTTCCCCCCAGCATAATGCTATGGATGTCATACAGCAGATCTGACCCAAACAGGTCCGTAATACTGGCTTACAATAGTGCACATTTATAGATAGCGGTTCCAGATAGATTTTTTCAGATCTTGCACAATGCTCTCCTCTGTAATGTGCGTCCAGCCAATTATACCAGATCATCGGCACATATGCTTCTCTTTCTCAACAGACCTCCAAGTCAATTCTGTCAAGTGCTTTTTTTGCATGTGTTTATCTGCACAGATGGTCTGGCAAAGGTATTACATGTAAAAAGTAACCATAATGAGAATTGTTTGATGTATCACATATCAGACTAACTCTTTGTAAGGATGCCCATACACCTAAGATAGCGCTCAGCCAAACACTTTGGTATTCATTTATCTCCAAGCCAGATTCCTTTTGTCTCAACATGATCTGCTGGGAAGGGACTTGGAGGCCTCCTAACGTTGACTAGTTAGCCTGTCCAGCTACAAATGGCAGGTTTGGGAGACTTTACAGCAGTGTAAAGAATCCATAATGGAGTTAAAAAGTCTTTAAACATTTTAATAGTAAATTATAGAGTACTTTAGGCATATTTAAAGGGGTATTCTCAAGTTATTAAATTGCTTTAATTATTTAAAGGGAACCTGTCAGCCACTTTATGCCACACAAGCTATGGCCCCCTTCATACCGCGGTGTGATCGGCTGTCCGATGTAAACCGGACAGCCCCGGACCCGATTTTGCCATAATACAGCCCTATGGGTGTGCCATCCGGTTTCCATCTGTTCGGGAGGATCCGGGTGAATTCAGATTTTCTTCCTGGACCTCCGGGGTGAAAGATCTGCCCAAATCGGATCCTCTCGGATCCGGGGCGATCCGACAAACCCTAACATGGGAGTCTATGATGCCGGATTGCCCCAGATTCGGTAGGATCTGGGAACCAGACACCGGATGCTGGAGTTTGGCAGTGAGCGCTGCTAAACTTCAGCACCACCAGCTGTCTACTGCACAGATTTCAGGACCGCGATCTTGAAATTTCAGCAGCTACGGCTGCAATTGAGGCATCCGGCTGCAAAAGGACCGGAGAGCATATTTGCCCTCCGGTTCTGTTTGCAAATCAGGTCTTTGGGCTGTCAGGTTTACACCGGACAGCCCCGGACCTGATCACACCGTGGTGTGAAGGGGGCCTATCACTATCTATCCTTGCAGCTGCCTAATATATTCTTAAGCATCCCTGCCTAAGTTAAAAGTATAGTTACGGTAAATAATGAAAAAAGTATTTTATAACTTACATTTTCCCATGTTAATGTCGTGTTACTATGTTACTGTCAAGATTGTGTTGGCGTTTTTTCTGTGTCCCATGCCACCTTCCATTCGTGGGAATCTACAATCTATCGGCTGTTTCCAGGTATGACATGCCCGGCGCATCTATTTCCGGTTCTGTGCATTGTGGAGGAGTATTGGGTATACTTGCCGACTCCAGAACATGCGCATTGTGCATTCTGAAGCCAGCAAGTACACCAAGTTACTCACCCACAATGCACAGCTCCAGAAATAGACGTGGGCGGCGCGTCATATTTGGAAGCAGCCCACAGATTTTAGTGTTTACAAAGAGGGGGCCAGCGCTTGTACATTAGATTATCATCATGCCCACCGGGGCGTTATAACCAGAGATGGAAGGCGGCATGGGACACAAACAGAACGCCCACACAGTCTAAACGGTGCCTCATTAATATGGGAAAATGAAAGTTATAAAACTATACTCTTAGTTCAGACAGGGATGCTTAGGAATGTACTAGGAAGCTGCAGGGATAGATATCTTGGGGGGCATAAAGTAGTTGACAGGTTCCCTTTAAACAGCATGACACGAAGCAAGGTTACAATTGACTTGCTTTTTCAAACTGCTTTCATTCTGTGCCAGAACTTTTATCTTGCATAGTGTACAGCTGAGTTCTATGGAGCTTGGCCTCTAGTTCCTCTAGTGTGCACAGTAGTTACATTCAAGGATAAGAGTTAAATCCTAATATCCAAGCCATCTGTCTCCAGCTCACTACACAGTAATTATCTTCTCATCTCCTTCCCCTCCCTCTCAGCTGTTGTAATACATCTTGCAAAATCACAGCCCCCAGCATCATTAGCTTTCAGAGAAGTTCTCCTAATCACTGCTCTCACTGTCCTGAGCCGTGTATTTGTTTAAATGCCCTGTTATGCCTATGTGTAAATACACCAATAATAGTACACTACATAACAAACAACTGATAGCTGAATGTCTTACAGCAGATCTTGTCCTGAGCTTTATAGTTCTACTAATACAGCTCTGCTACTTACCAGAACTGTCACTCATAGAGAAGAGCCCACCCTTCCAGAGACCAGGAAGTGAGGAGGCTCCAGAGTTGGGAGCTGCTTACGAGACCATTTCAGAATGACACTTTAAAGAGGCTTGATGAGCTGGTGCATAGGGCAAAGGGTTCACTTTACTTAGTAAAAATAATTTATCCTTCTCCTGCCCCTCAACCATACAGTTCTTCTTTACTACCGATATGCTATCCATGTTGAGGAGGAGCTTTACGGAAAATAGTTGAACATTCACACAACTGCTTATACATCACTATAGGAAGTATATATGAGAGCACCTAGTGGTTTTCTTACCTCTTATCGCTTGGAGTGACCTTTCTATAAAAGTCAGTGACAATAGTAACAGTATAGTACAGAAATTAGGGGCAACATGGTGGCCCATTGGTTAGCACTTTACAGTGTGGAGGTTCCGACTTTCGTAAAGCACTACTTAATATGATGGAGATATAAAAAGCAAAGCATAATAAATAAAAAATGACATATCTGTAGGCTCTCATGTGCCACCATATGGTTGCTGATTTTGTGAAAATATATCACCATTATCATCCATTTTGGTCAACATTATAAATTATTTTTAGGTAATAAACAGCATAAGATAATGTAACACAAAACAAACCAGATCACAAGAAAGGTAACGCTGATCATATGAGCTTTCAATGTATAAACACATTTACAGTCTCAGCAGGAGTGGGTTGTGCAATCGGTAGGAGTGGGTTGTGGGATCGGCAGGAGTGGGTTGTGCAATCGGTAGGAGTGGGTTGTGGGATCGGCAGGAGTGGGTTGTGTGATCGGCAGGAGTAAGTTGTGCAATCAGCAGGAGTGGGTTGTGCGATCAGCAGAAATGAGTTGTGCGACAGCAGGAGTGGATTGTGCAATCGGCAGGAGTGAGTTGTGCGATCAGCAGAAGTGGGTTGTGCGATCAGCAGGAGTGGGTTGTGCGATCAGCAGGAGTGGGTTGTGCAATCGTCAGAGTGGGTTGTTCAATCGGTAGGAGTGGTTGTGCGATCAGCAGGAGTGGGTTGTGCAATCGTCAGGAGTGGGTTGTGCAATCGATAGGAGTGGGTTATGCGATCAGCAGGAGTGGGTTGTGCAATCGTCAGGAGTGAGTTGTGCAATCGATAGGAGTGGGTTATGCGATCAGCAGGAGTGGGTTGTGCA
Organism: Allobates femoralis; assembly: GCA_033576535.1. Taxonomy (NCBI): domain Eukaryota; kingdom Metazoa; phylum Chordata; class Amphibia; order Anura; family Aromobatidae; genus Allobates; species Allobates femoralis. The sequence continues at coordinate 108,589,742 of JARQOC010000004.1, forward strand.
GTCGGTAGGAGTGGGGAACTGTTATCCTGTAAGAATGGTGCGGCAGTGCACATACTTGACTGGTAATCCATTTTTCCCTATGGGTCTGACGATGCTTCATTGAATGTTCTCCTATAGTCTTGTAGAGGATGAATGGAGCAATGTCTATGGGGCTTGCGGCAGGTGCGGTATAGTTGCGGTTTCAGCACTTGCTGCAGATGCGGCCTCGAAAAAAACACGGTCAGCTGCGGTTTTTTTCGCGGCCGCATCTGCCGCAAGTGCTGAAACCGCACTTTCCGCACCTGCCGCACACTTACCGCAAGCCCCATAGACAGTGCATGAGGCTTGCCGTTATGCGGTGAATGCGACAGATGCGTTTTTTCACCGCAACTGCCGCATTTTTCTAATACCGCTGATGTGAAAGGGCCTAAGACAATGCTAAAATCTTAAAGTGTAAGCGAAGCCTCGGTGTATATGGTGCCGCTCCTGTTAGTGCAGATTTCCATAGAATTGTGAAATGCTAAAGGCGTTTCATGTTTTAAACATGGTCCGTGTGTTATTATACCGCCGGTCATATAGATGGGGCTCGCTCTGCAGATAGGTGCAGACTGTGTGTGACACATCCAGACTCACAAAAACTCAAGTGTTTCCAGATGTGGGAGAACAGAGTCCACCAATGTGCCTTGTACGAGCAAGTGAAACCCTATACCGTTGGGGGGGAGAGCGTCTCATTATACAAGTATAAACGTTGTATCAGTCTTTCTTCATGGGACTGAAGTCATGGACAGAGTCCTGTTTGTAGCCGCCATGTCAAGACGTCCAGGATTTCTGATTCAGTGGAGCTGAATCTGAGTTCATGGTCCAGTTAAGATGACGCTTAGAAATGTCCAACCTAAAACCATGTATTTTGATGTGTAATATCATGGGAAGCGGATGTGGCTGCTATACAGATTTGATTTCATTTTTAAAGAGGTCATTACAGAACAATGTATAAAGCAAAAACATAATTGTCTGTACAGCAGATATATGCAGCAGTGTTCAGCAGGTTTCTTATGCCTTATATAACAGCAGTGGGACAGACATAGATGCCTCCATAATACTAAATCTGCCACTGATTCCCTGTAGCACATTATATGCCACGGGTCCCTGAAAAATGGCCACAAGGGAAAATGTTCACAGGCAACTCTAAGCCTAACACATAAAGGTCGAGTTATACAGTACGATATTGTGAATGATATCACTCAAACGTCACGGGTTTGGAGTCGTTCAAACAACATCGTTAGGACGTCGTTTCGTGTAACACTGAGATACGACTACAATATATCGTTGGATCGCTGATCGCAGATTTGAGAACATGTTCTCAAATCAAATGATCCTCCATCAGCCAACCTGCTGCATCGTTGTGTGTGACACCGCAATAACGATGTCGTTAAGGACTTCTCCTATTCACAGCACTGAACAAGTATCGTTCGAAGGGTTGTGCAAACGATAGCTGCTCGCTGGATCATTGGTGCGTCGTCCACGATATCTACACATGTGACATCTCACCAACGATGTCAAGAAGATGTCCTAACGACCAAGATCATTGGTGATATCTTAACGACATTGCAGCGTGTAACGGTACCTTATGTCTAATACCTAACACCAAACCCTAACTCTTAACCCTTACCCCAACCCTGTAGACATTTTTCTGGTCACTGTATGCCACAGATGTGCTCTGCTGGAACCCACATCTGCCTCAGAACGGGGCCACGTAATGTGCCTCTGTCAGCGTAGATGACACACAAGGCTCTTCATGCATTTGTATGGCATAATTTATGCACATTTGTGGCCTCCTCGTCATTTCACAAAGGGGCCCCGGTCTATAAATCAATGCATGTCCCAGTGGTAGGAATTTCATATATCAGACGTTTACAGCATATTCTGTGGACATGATATAAATATCCAAGATAGAACAATCAATTTAACAATGGATTACTGTATTCCTAAAAGGATGAAAACAGAACAATATAAATGCCAAAAGAAGTGTGAATTTAAGTAATAGGATGCTGACACAAATGTCCTCCTAAGGCCACATGCACATATTGAGTATTTGATGAGTTTTTACCTCAGTATCTGTAAAGGTACCGTTACACGGCAGGAGATCATTAACGATATCGCTTAAACATCACGGGTTTGGAGTCGTTCAAGCGACATCATTACTACCTCGTTGCGTGTGACTGAGATATGGATACGATAAATCGTTGGATCGCTGAATCCAGATTTGAGAACATGTTCTCAAATCAGAGGATCAACGATAAGCCCACCTGCTGCATCATTGTGTGTGACACCGTGATAACGATGTCGGTAAAGATTTCCCCTATTCTCAGCAATGAAGAAGTATTGTTCGATGGGTTGTGCGAACGATACCTGTTCGCCGCATAGTTGGTGCGTCGTGCACAATATCTAGCCGTGTGACATCTCATCAATGATCTCTAAACAATGTCCTAACGACCGCCCCATCCATGAGATTGTTGGCGATCTCGTTTCAACATTGCAGCGTGTAACTGTGCCTTACGACTGCTTTCACAATTGATCCACATGGATCCGCCACAAACAGGATGCCCACGGATCAGTTTTCGGTGCCATTGTCTTTCAAGAGGGATAGAAAACACTTCCATGGGCATCCTGGTTTCACAGTTTTGCCGCAAATCCACATCCATCACGTTAATTTTCACGAAGACTAAAAATGTATCATGATACGTTTTTGGTCTGCGTGAAAAGTAACTTGATGCCGTGGATCCTCATGGATCCATGGCACCACGTGAAAAATCAGACCGGGTGCCTATGGGCATGGAAGGCCACCGACAGGATCCCAGTGGATCCGTACTTCGAGACTGTAAAGTATGAACTGCGCATGCACAGGGCATGTGCATAACGCAGTTGTTAATGACAGGTGCATTTCATTATGGGTCCTACGGATCCATGAAAACAACACCAATAGATGCTGCTTGCAGCGTCAGCCATAAGGCTGATGAATCCGTTTAAAACTTAGTTTCTGGCAGCCTGAGCGCATAGCGTTAACGTAATGTAACGCTGTGCTCAGGCTGTGTATACAAGTCTATGGTTACTGTTAAACAAGCACAGGCAGCAGCTTCACTCAGAAGGATCGGATATGTGCTTTTGCAGAGCACACAGTAAACGTGGTTTGCAGCGCTTTCCTGTGTGCTCAGCAAAAGCGCATATCTGATCCTTCTGAGTGAAGCTGCCGCCTGTGCTTGTTTACCAGTAACCATAGACATGTATACACAGCCTGCGCACAATGTTATATGATGTTAACGCTACGTGCACGGGCTGCCAGAAACTAAGTTTTAAATGGATTCATCAGCCTGACGCTGGTCTGACTCTAGCCATATAGGGTTTTCCTGTATGGCCATAGATTCCAAAATTACCAGTGTGAAAGAAGCCTTAGGCTGCTTTCACATCACGATTTTTGTGGATCCGTGGCTATCCGTTGTAAAACGGATAGCCACGGATCCGATTTGCCACTGTGTATCCCTATGGGCATGGATTGGTCCTGTATGGCCATCCGATTGTGCCCAAATTGTCATGGATCCGATTCAGTCCAATTTTTTGCTGTACCCAGAATCAGAGACTACTCCAATTTTGGCCACAGCGGACCAAACTGAACACAATCAAATCCGGTGCGATCCGTGACAAATAACATGGGGGCCTATGGAGCGCGGGTACGAGAAAACATTGGATCGTTTCCTGAACCCAATTTTAGTGTACTGAGCATGCTCAGTACACTAAAACTGCTCTTCCCATTGTATTTCACTTTCGCAATGTATATACATACATTGTGGAAGTGAAATCAAACAAAGCAATTGTGAAAAAAAAAAAAATCCTTACCTCCTTACCTCTCCGGTGAGTGTCCCGCGATATGCAGCATCTAGCTTCGAGGGCTTAAGGACCTAGATCAGCTGACCGGGTGAGGCGGGGCAACCCAATCAGCTGATTGTTCACATGACCGCATCAGAACGGTTTAAATTGTCCGCCGATCGGTTTTGGCGGGTGCGCGATTTAAACCGCTCAGGTCAGCTGATCTAGGTCCTTAAGCCCTTGGAGCTAGAAGCTGCACATCGCGGGACACTTGCCGGAGAGGTGAGGATTTTTTTTTTCCATTTTTTAAAACTTGCTTCACTTCCGCAATGTATATACATTGTGAAAGTGAAAGTGCCCTGCTTATCTGTGCTTTTCAGGCTCAGGCTCCTTTCTGTGTCTGGATCCATGAAAATCACGGACCCGGACAAAGAACTAGCATCTGAAGGCACACATCCCATCCTGTCCTTTCCTGTCTGTGGGGTCCTGCAAAAAACAGGATCCCCACGGACTGTAAAAAATTGTGATGTGAAAGCAGCCTTAGCCAAATCCAGGAGTGAAACAATCAGAGGAAAAGCATGCATTGTGGTGCATTTTTGGTCTCTGTGACAAAACCTGGAAGCACCCAGACCCAGGGCACTAAGGGTACCTTTACACACGGCTACATTTGTAGCTTGTCACCAGGTAACTTACTGGTTGCAGTGAAATCATGGATACATGGTTCTATCTTGTTGCTGTGTACAAATGGAATCATGTATCCATGATTTCACTGCAACCAGTAAGTTACCTGGTGACAAGCTACAAATGTAGCCGTGTGTAAAGGTACCCGAAGGGTTAAATCAGAACGTGCTCAATGGAACCTGGATCTGATGGAATCCAGATCTTGCTGGATCCTAGGGGGCTTGTCATTTGTTACCGGATCAGTCCACCGGATGCAACTGGATGCTCCCGAATCAGTATTATCACTAAACCGTGAAACAGATCAGTGATAATATCGATGTGGGTGCATCCAGATGCATCCTGAAAAAACAATTGCGAGGGGATCCAGGGGATCCAGGGGGAATGCAGCATTTACCTGCAATAAACACCAGTGTGACACCAGCCTAACCGTGAGCATCTGCAGATGACCCCATAAATGTGTCCTCCACAAATTCCCCATAACAATATGAATGCTACAGAGGTCCTCAGTATAAGGCTATGCTCACACAGTGCGTTTTTGCTGCAGTATAAGTGCAGCTAAAATGGGGAAATACTGTCTGTAAACAGTATCCCCTGCCAGGAGGTTTCCAGTGTTCTCCTGTAAGGTGTTGCTATGTGTTTGATCTGCGGGTTTGCTGCGTTTTTAGAGCATTTTCTTTGCATTCCTCTCTTTCTCTTTAACAGTTTTACATTGGCATAAATTAGCATTAAACCATTGTAAAAACGCTACACAAAAACACAATAAAAATGCAGTATGTGAACATAGCCTAAAGGTACCTTCACACGTGGGCTTTCGACATCGCTTCCTTCGGTGTCACACGGAGAGATGTTGGAAGCGACGCAGCCGCGATGTTGCAGCAGCTATCGCTCGCTGGGTTGTGCACAACCCAGTGAGCGATACACATCAGTGTTGTCAATAGGCAACATCACTTACAACATTGTTATTATCGCCGTCTCACACGGGGCGATGTTAGCAGATCGCTGGATCAACATCGCCAGGTTTACCAACATGCAACATTGCTGAACCCGGGACTTTTCGGCAATGTTGCACGCAACATTGCCCCATGTGACGTTACCTTAACAGTATATCAAGAGCAGATGCCTATATACCAGTGTGCCAGCCCTATACATCATAGCAGCTGGAGCTTCTGATATGATCGGAAAGAGATGTACACTGAAATGACAATAAGACGAGAAAAAGCTCTTCAAAGTTGCGAATGGACTCATAATAAGGTTTGGAGTCTTCTCAGGTCTGAAATTTGGTATTTAATTGAAAATCTCTTTTTGGAGCTGCTCCCATATTACCCTGCAGGGTTAGGCAGGGGTGTAACTACAGCAGGTGCAGGGGTTGCAATCGCACTCGGGTCCTGGAGCTTTAAGGGGCCCCAAAAGTCCTTTTGGACTATAGAAAAAGACTATTGGCGATAAAGATTCGCAATAATTGAGGGCCCCGTTGGAGCTTTCTCAATGGGGCCCATGAGCTTCAAGCTACGCCACTAGGGTTAGGGTATGGTCACATATGTTTTTGCAGGGTTTTCTTCTGCACCAAAACCCAGATTGGTAGTATCAAAAACAATACATATTTACATGCATTTTTTTCAGTTTTTTACTTGCATTTCTCTTCCATTCATTATAATGGGTAAAAAGCGCCACAAAAACACTGAAAGAATTGGGTAGCTGCGGCTTCTCTTTGACTTTGCTGGCTTCAGGATAGGCATGCAGATTTGTCACAAAACTGCAGCAACTCTGCAAGTAAAAAATAAGCAACATGTGCACAACACTTTACTCATTGACCTTGCTGGCTTCAAGATAGGCAAAACTGCACCAAATCTGCAGGGATTTTCCCAGTTTGCCTTTACAGGACTGCAGTCCACATAAAAGTGCATCGCTGCACTTTGCAGCCACTCCAGTGCCTTCTTATGGAATGCTCCCACGACTATAGGAAGAGCTTCCAATATAATTTACATGAAGAATCGCTGGCTGTACAATCCATTACTATGCTCTTTAAAGCTGTTCCAAGGTGGAGCTTCACTTTAAATATAATCATGGTTTAGTTTTCATTGGAACGCTCCACAATTAATACTCATGACTGGGAATTTATGTAAGCCGATTTATGTTGGCAAATCTTAACTGAAAATGTGCAGCCTTGCAATTCCCTTGTACTTGTCTGATGTGGAAACCCAGCATGCAATTTACTATGAACATTTTGCATTTGCTCCTCAGTCAGCATCTCTTCCCCCCCAGAACAGTCCTGTTGTTTCAGTGTTTTGCAATGATGACTTTTCCTCATGCTGCTTTATAAATGGGAATAGTTTGGAAACTAGAGAAGACAGTATGAAAATACCATATCAGATAGAATGGGAGCTTAATGTGCTTTATTGCTTCCAGGTCGTAGGTTAGGTCAGAAAGGGTGAAGTATGTACAGCTGTTGTGTGGGGCCCTGGACTATGGGGTGTGTATCTGCGGACAGTACCCTCCATCCATCTCTACATGACGGTGACCAGCAGGAGGGAATGTTGTCATTTGCCATGGAAAATGTGACATGTCTATGGACAACGTTACGAGTTACTTGTCCTCTGCCTATGTAGGATCTAATGTTAGGAAAGGAGAGACATTGGGTTGGTAACTGTGCGGTCAACATATTCCTGCTGGTTCTCATTTTCTAGAAAGTGTCTTAAGTTACATGGAAAGACGATTGTGGAAAAAAATAGGAAGTCTTGTCCTGGTGTTTCACAGATGAGCCGATGGGACGGAACGTAGAGAACGTCATTGGCCTACGCATTTCATGGACACTCGAAGGAAGATCGTGGAAGGAAGGTCTCATTCTCTTTTTATTGTCCTCCCGTCAAATATTTTTTTACAAAAGTTAGGGCCACTTTACACACACCAACTTATCTGTCCAACTTCTGACCAACTTACTGGTTGCAGTGAAATCATGGACACATTGCTCCATTTTGTGGCTGTGTACAAATGGAACAATGTGTCCATGATTTCACTGCAACCAGTAAGTTGGACAGAAGTTGGACAGATAAGTTGGTGTGTGTAAAGTGGCCATTAGTCTTTTATGTTTTCATAATTCATCAAGTAGGGTTTGTGGTGACATGTTTTTATGGATATGAGTAGGGAGTGTTAGACATCAGTAAACCCGAGAGACCAATGAGGAGATGCTTAAAGTGAAGTGAAGCCGTAATCTGGAAAATACTTTCCAATTTACTGCCATGATTTTATGGATCCAGAGGAGATGATACATTTTAATTACATTTAATTGTCTGACATCTCTGCTCATTCTGTATATAGGAGTCCAGTGGGTGGTCTTATTGAGCATGCGCACACACATAACTGTCAGTCACTGATTATTACCACCCAGTGGACTCTGAGGTATTAAATAAGGGATTAAAATAGGTAAAATACAAATACCGTATATACTCGTGTATAAGCCGACCCGTGTATAAGCCGACCCCCCTACTTTTGCCCCCAAAATCTGGGAAAACCTATTGACTCGTGTATAAGCCGAGGGTGGACCCCAGCACAGGTATACAGCCCCCAGCAGTGTGGTATACAGGCCCCCGCAGTGGTGTACAGGACTCCCCAGTGGTAGTATACAGCCCCCAGAAGTGTGGTATAAAGCAGCCTCCCCCAGTGGTACATACAGGCCCCAGCAGTGTTACAGCAGCCTCCCCAGTGGTATATACAGCAGCAGCCCCAGAGATATATACAGCAGCCCCAGTGGTAGTATACAGCAGCCCCAGAGATATATACAGCAGCCCCAGTGGTAGTATACAGCAGCCCCAGAGGTATATACAGCAGCCCCAGTGGTAGTATACAGAAGCCCCAGAGGTAGTATACAGCAGCCCCAATAGTAGTATACAGCAGCCTCAGTGGTATATACAGCAGCAGCCCCAGTAGTAGTATACAGAAGCCCCAGTGGTAGTATACAGCAGCCCCAGTAGTAGTATACAGCAGCCCCAGTAGTAGTATACAGCAGCCCCAGTAGTAGTATACAGCAGCCCCAGTAGTAGTATACAGCAGCCCCAGTAGTAGTATACAGAAGCCCCAGTGGTAGTATACAGCAGCCCCAGTAGTAGTATACAGAAGCCCCAGTGGTAGTATACAGCAGCCCCAGTAGTAGTATACAGCAGCCCCAGTAGTAGTATACAGCAGCCCCAGTAGTATATACAGCAGCCCCAGTAGTAGTATACAGCAGCCCCAGTAGTAGTATACAGCAGCCCCAGTAGTAGTATACAGCAGCCCCAGTGGTAGTATACAGCAGCCCCAGTAGTAGTATAACAGAAGCCCCAGTGGTAGTATACAGCAGCCCCAGGGGGTATATACACAGCAGCCCCAGTAGTAGTATACAGAAGCCCCAGTGGTAGTATACGGCAGCCCCAGTAGTAGTATACAGAAGCCCCAGTAGTAGTATACAGCAGCCCCAGGGGGTATATACAGCAGCAGCCCTAGGGGTATATACAGCAGCAGCTCCAGAGGTATACAGACCCCCCCATAGGTAGTATACAGGGGCCCCAGCTGTATACAGCAGCCCCAGCTGTATACAGCCCCCCCGTGGTATCCAGGCCCCAGCTGTATACAGCCCCCCGTGGTAACCAGGGCCCCCCCTTGCTGCACCTGTAAAGGAAGAAGTCAGTATACTTATCGCTGCTGCCGCCGCCGCCGCTCCGCTTGTCGGTCACCGCGCTGCTCCGGGTCTTCACGCTTCCTGTTCCTTCTCCGGCGCTCGAACAATGACGTCATTTCCTGAGCGCCGGAGAAGGAACAGGAAGCGTGAAGACCCGGAGCAGCGCGGTGACCGAGAAGCGGAGTGGCGACGGCGGCGGCGGCAGCAGCAGCGATAAGTATACTGACTTCTTCCTTTACAGGTGCAGCAAGGGGGGCCCTGGTTACCACGGGGGGGCTGTATATACGGGGGCCCTGGTTACCACGGGGGGGGCTGTATATACGGGGGGCCCTGGTTACCACGGGGGGGCTGTATATACGGGGGGCCCTGGATACCACGGGGGGGGGCTGTATGGTAAGGGGGCGCCATACTGTGAGGGATGGGGGGCTGTATATACCCCGTGTGGCAGGGGCTGTAAGGCGATTGCACTGCTTCCCTCCGCGGATGGGGGGGATGCAGTGTATATCATGAATAGTTTATGAGCGGCTCCAAGCGTCACGAGCGCTCATAATTGCAGCCTTCCCCCACCTCCTCCAGCCTCGTCCTGACTCCTCCTGCTCCGACACAGCCCCCACGTATATACTCGTGTATAAGCCAGTGGGGGACTTTTCAGCCCAATTTTGGGCTGAAAAAGTCGGCTTATAACGGAGTATATACGGTAATCTAATGCTAAATTCTTACCCCCAATCCTACAGGTCACTCTCTGCAACTCCTCCTATTTTGCTGTCTGAAGATCACACTGCTGATTTAAAGAGTCAACAGTTGCCAGTATTTTCTCTTATTTCATTCAAGCTGCTCCCCTGAGTAATCCATTTTTCGTTTTTTAATCCAGTCTTTATAAAAAAATTCTTTATTTAACAGATTGTCAAGGAGATACATCAAGTTGCTGTGCAGAAGTACAATCATGATAAAATAAGCAAGGGAAATAGGGTTGAAAGGTGTTGGGGAAGGGCGTCTTGGGAAGGTCCGAATGGAAAAGGAGAGGGTGAGTGTGGTTTGGGGAGGGAAGGGAAAAAAACGCAGAGAAAACTCCTGCATAGATAAAGTTTAGCAAATAGTAAACCAATTGAGTTCAACATTCAACATGAACATATAACATTAGAATCGGTACACACAACTGAACCAATGAGAAAGAGGTTATACATTAAAAAAGTGGAAAGTGCAGCCACGTGTCAGTAGAGGAATGATTGTATAGAAACCCAAGGGCTTAGTAGTCATGGAAATTCAGTATCTTTTGCTTGCATTATGTCGAGGATATTGAGGTAAATTTATTTTTCCAGGGAGCCCAAATACCCAAGTAGGTCTCATGTGAGTGTGTCTCCCAACTAGAGGGCTCTTCCCAGTCTTCTTTTTTTTATATTCGTTATTCGGCTCCATAGCTATGGGCCTTTTGTTTAGTACTAGTATTTCTGGCTTTTACTAAGGGGATGTGACTCACAGGATAATAATGCAGAGCCGCCTTAAGACACACCCTCAAATTATCTGGCAAGCCACACCCCTTTGGTAAAAACTAGCGATGAGAGAGGAGTTCTGTATTTGGATTCAGGTAAATCTAAGCAAATACTTTTTACTACTTGGATATTTTTCCTGACTAGTGAACATAATGTAAGTCAATGAGGAGCTTGGATATTTGTGTGGTAGATTCCCCAGACAAATATCCTAGCTCCCCATTGACTTGCATTATGTTCATTATTCGGGAAAAATATCCAAATAGTAAAATGTAGTCTGTCAGTCTTTTCTGAATCTGAATACCGAACTACTCATTCATCACTGGTAAACACCACACTGATCTCTGGAACCGTAAAATAGCATAAACTGTCCACTTTTGACCCGGTGGCTCTCTATCTACTCTCCAGTTCCTAGAGTCCCAATGTTACACCTTACCATCTTACCATACTTATAGCATTTATAACCCAACTCAATGAACCTTGTACCTCAGTTCTGTCCTGGACCTGATTCCATGCAGGTTTTTATAAAGCCTTTGTGATTGCTACTCTTATATGTCTAATTATAATTCAGTACCGTATATACTCTGTATAAGCCGACCCGTGTATAGCCGACCCCCCTACTTTTGCCCCCAAAAAACGGGAAAACTTATTGACTTGCGTATAAGCCGAGGGTGGACCCCAGCACAGATATACAACCCCCAGCAGTGAGGTATACAGCCACCAGGAGTATGGTATACAGCCACCAGGAGTATGGTATACAGCCACCAGGAGTATGGTATACAGCCACCAGGACAGGTATACAGCCACCAACAGTGAGGTTACAGCCACCAGCAGTAAGGTATACAGGTCCCCCCAGTGGTATACAGCCCCCAGCAGTGAAGTATACAGGCCCCCCCAAGTGGTATACAGACCCCAGCAGTATGGTATACAGCAGGTATACAGAGGTATACAGGCGGCCCCCAGAGGTATACAGGTGGCCCCCAGAGGTATACAGTGGCCCCCAGAGGTATACAGGCCCCCAGAGGTATACAGGGCCCCAGAGGTATACAGGGCCCCAGAGGTATACAGGCGGCCCCCAGAGGTATACAGGGGGCCCCCAGAGGTATACAGGCCTCCAGAGGTATACAGGCCTCCAGAGGTATACAGGGCCCCAGAGGTATACAGGCCCCCAGAGGTATACAGGCCCCCCACAATGTGCAGCCCCAGATGTATACAGGCCCCCAGAGGTATACAGGGGGCCCCCAGAGGTATACAGGCCCCCACACGCTGCAGCCCTCAGATGTATACAGGCCCCCAGTGGGGTATACAGAAGGCCCCCAGTGCACTCGCCCCCCACACTGTGCAGAGCCCCCCCTCCCGCTGCATTAACTTACCATCCAGCGTCTTCATCACCGCCGGTCCTCCCGTCCATCCTCGCGCGCTGCGTTCCCGGTCTCATGTGACCCGGCTTTTGCAGTCGGATTAACGTCATCGCGCCAGGTCACGTGAGACCCGAACACAGCGCGCGAGGATGGACGGGAGGACCGGCGGTGATGAAGACGCTGGATGGTAAGATAATGCAGCGGGAGGGGGGCTCTGCACAGTGTGGGGGGGCGAGTGCCACTGGGGCCTGCTGTATACCTCACTGGGGGCCTGTATACATTTGGAGGCTGTATGCACGGCTCCCCTGCCGCTGTGATGGGCGGGGGAGCCGTGCATATCTAATGAGCGGCTCCATGTGACGGGCCGCTCTGTCAGCAGCCTCCCCCTGCCTCCTCCAGCCTCCCCAGCACCCGGACACAGCCCTCACACACCACATACCATATTGACCTGTGTATAAGCCGAGGGGGGACTTTTCAGCCCAATTTTTGGCTGAAAAACTCGGCTTATACACGAGTATATACGGTATTTCTTTTTTGGGTCTGATTTAAAACCCCTTCTTGACACCCTCTGGAGGTGTATGGAGCGGTCTCAGAGTATTAGCGTCCACCAGTACTGGCAGAAAGTGTCGCAGCCAGGATCTGCCACTAATAGCTCTACATGGAGATAAGTGGCTGGAAACCTCTAAAATCTGTGACACATTCATTTTAATGCACACCATTTTATCTGCTCAATGCCTTCCCCACCCACCACTTGACAGCTTTAGGTCTGCTGAAGACCCCTGTGCCTGGATACTTTGATTTCCCCTATATACAGAAATACTGAAGTATTGCTATGTGTTGTACAAGCAATCAGAAATCACAGGTTCAAGTTAACAAATACAGTAAAAGTTGAAAGAAACTTTAAAAACCATGCATAAAATTAATAAAGCATAAAAATTATTATGTTATTATTTATTATTATAGCGCCATTTATTCCATGGCATTTTTCATGTGAATAGAGGCATACATAGACAAGTACAACAATCATGTACAGTACAAGGCACAGACTGGTACAGGAGGAGAGAGGACCCTGCCCATGAGGGCTCACAGGCTACAAGGGATGGGTGAGGATACAGTAGGTGAGGGGAGAGGACCCTGCCCATGAGGGCTCACAGGCTACAAGGGATGGGTGAGGATACAGTAGGTGAGGGGAGAGGACCCTGTCCACGAGGGCTCACAGTCTACAAGGGATGGGTGTGGATACAGTAGGGGAGGAGAGAGAACTCTGCCCACGAGGGCTCACATTCTACAAGGGATGGGTGCGGATACAGTAGGGGAAGAGAGAGGACCCTGCCTGCGAGGGCTCACAGTCTATAATGGATGGGTATGGATACAGTAGGGGAAGAGAGAGAACCCTGTCTGCGAGGGCTCACAGTCTACAATGGATGGGTATGGATACAGTAGGGGAAGAGAGAGAACCCTGCCTGCGAGGGCTCACAGTCTATAAGGGATGGATGAGGATACAGTAGGGGAAGAGAGAGAACCCTGCCTGCGAGGGCTCACAGTCTATAATGGATGGGTATGGATACAGTAGGGGAAGAGAGAGAACCCTGCCTGCGAGGGCTCACAGTCTATAAGGGATGGGTGAGGATACAGTAGGAGAGGGTAGAGCTGGTCGTGTGGTGGTGTAGTAAAATGAGGGTTAATAAAGGTGGGTGGAAGAGGTGGGTCTTCAGGTTCCTTTATTCAAATTGCTCTCCTTTCCCCCCCCCATTAAAATTAAAGGTATTGGAAAACGTAAAAAAACACACAAATGTGATATCTGTGCATCCATAAAAATCCAATCTATCAAAATATAGAATAATTAACCAGATTGTTAAGAACCGTAAACAGAAAAAAGTGATCAATATGTCAGATCTACCCCAAATGATAGTTTATCACACAAAAGGAAAGGAACATAAACAGAATAAAAACATTTTGTAACAAATTCTGAGTATTTTTTCACTCCTCTAATAATACAAAGAACTGGACATGTTTGCTAGTGCTGCAGTCATACTGACCTGGAGAATCAGAAGTTGCAAGTCATTTTCTTCTTTAAAATAAAAGCTGTAACAACAGAATTGCATTTTTTTCACAACTTTGCAGCACTTGAAAGTTTTTCCAGTACTTTACATGGTAAAATGAAGGATATCACTAAAAAGTACAACTTGTCCTGGAAAATCAAGCCCTCAACAATGTGAAAGGAAAAAAGGTTACGTCCGAAGAAGGGAAGGAAAAAACAATAATGCAAAAAAGGAAATTGGCCATGTCGGGAGGGGGCTAAAGGAAATAAAGAGTATGGTATTTTAAACATAATATCTTGACCCTCTACACTCCAGGCTGTGGACCAACACCATCCATGCTCTATGTGAGTTAGCCCACAAGATCTCCGTTGGAACCTGGTTGGACAGCTTCCTAAACCTAATATCACTCTCTGAGATACCAATGAGAAGACAAAGGCCACAAGTTACTTCTGCATGAACCCTTTTAGTATATCTGATTGATCTGACCCTCTCCAGCCCACTGAACCAATCTCTGTGGGGGCTCCTGCCCAGTAGGGTCATCAAATGTATATAATGGATAGATGAGTTTTGCCGGACATAAACATTGTTGGTGAAATCCTATTGATGCCAATAAGAATTGATGCTAGTCAACTTGGCAGAAGCAGCCCCACTCTTTTCAAGAATGTACTGGTAACAAAACAAGGTTAAGAATAGTGGCCTTCCACACAACTAGTAGATAAGTATCAAGAGACGTATCTGGTAGCTGCTTCTCCCTCTTCTCTCTCTTATGGCATGTTCCACTACCAGATGTCTACTGGTTAGTTGTCCACCCTAGAATATAGAGATACTACTGAGAAACCTAATAATACTTCATGTGTGGTAGTTTGAGAAAGACTGAGAAGAGAACACAGAGTCAGAGGCCCTTTGGCAATTGTCTCCTTTCCCTTCTTATAAGGACTATATGTAGTTTCTTTTCAGTTCGCCATTAAAAGGTATCAACCACTGAGGACTCTCAGATTCTAATATTTTATATGTAGTTTGATCAGATGTCTAATGGGTGCTGGAGCGTCTTGTTATTGATTGGCCATTTTTCCGATACTCTATCATCTCTTGGACGTTGATGAGTTTCCCTTTTATTTTGCACTGTTGCTGTATCATTAGCGCCCTGCCGTCATACCCTGGTGACACTAGATTGTTGTCTATTTTCCTTCCACGGTGTGTTTCCTTATTTTGCTTCCCTTCTCCTGAATCATCCTCATCCCTTTCTTTGTTATCTGGCCTCCTGGCTTCTCCAGCCCTGTGACTTCCTCCATTGTCATTGTGTATACTTTCTTGTTTCCTACAAATACCATGGACTTGCATTTCTCAAGCATTGAAATGGTTTATTAAATATCTACATGGGGGAGTGCGAGATCCACGGGCCTTGTGAAATGATCTCCGTAAAAACAACAGACGCTTAGACGCTCCCGGAAAAGTACAGAACGGAAAATGTCTCTAAACGAGAGCTGTTTATTTTCATTTCTCTCTGTGCCTGGGCAGAGTTTGCTATTCCAGGCTGTAACAGGAGCCCCTGCTTCCTTTAAACTCGAAAAAAAATGAAGATTTTTTTTATATATATATGGAGAAACAGAATGGTCTGTATAATAATCATTACACAAAAGAGAGATCTTTTAGGCTGGGACCACACTTGCGTTTTTTTGTAGTCAATTCAAATTTGATCGGAAAACTGATGATTATTGTTTTGTATCCTTTCCCATTACAGGACCTAGATGTATGGCAGGCATAGGGTTTGTTGGAGTATACAACAGCTGCAGGCTTATACTGTTGTGTATAGGGCCTGTATTGATGTGACAGGAAATGGCTTCGTGTTAGCTGTTACTGCTCATTGATATGTGTGCGGTTCCTCTTCTTTTCCTCCCTGCTCTAGCTCATCTCTCAATCACACTGCTGTGGGTGTGATAGTAGCAAATGGCAGGAATGAGTAAAGACACAACTGGACTAGTCTAGGTATTGGCGCACTCGGATTAAACATTGTTTTTCAAAGACTGCAGTAACTTCAGACATTGTAGGGGTAAATCCACTTGAGAGATTCCCAATACTTTTGGCCAGACATAGGTTCCTTCACATTGTCAAGGTAGGCTATCACATTGATATAAAGGTACTGTTAGATGGCACAATATCGTTAACAATGTCGCTGAAACGTCACGGATTTGGAGGCGTTTCAGCGACATCGTTAGGAACGTCGTCGCGTGTAACACTGAGATTCAACAACGATAAGTTGTTGGATCGTTGATTGCAGATTTGAGAACATGTTCTCAAACCTCACGATCAATGATCCGCCAACTTGCTAGATCGTTGTGTGTGACACCGCGATAACTGTCGTTGACGACTTCACCCATTCAAAGCAATGAGCAGGGATCGTTCACAGGGTTTGATACCTGCTCACAACATCGTTGGTGAGTCGTCCACGATATCTATATGTGTGACATCTCACCAACGAAGTGAAAACGATGTCTGCAACGACCGCGCGCCCATGGGATCGTTGCGGACATCGTTACAACGTTGTGCTGTGTAACGGTACCTTAAGAGGGATATATAGCTTTCTGGGGTAAAAAGTTGGTCCAACTTGACATTATTACATTTTGGGCCCGGCCACACTGGCGTGAAAACGAACGGTCAGATTCTCATCCAGGAGAGTTGGACGAGTGACAATCGTTTTTTGATCCGTGTGACTTCCGTGTGCAATCCATTTCTTTTCTCAGCAGCTATTTACTGTAATATCATTTACAAGAACATTTTACAGTTTTCTGAGCTCTGTGTGCGGTTCGATTTTTTTTTTGTAGGACCCATAGACTTGCATTAGCGACTGTCGCGCGAGAGAATCGCATACTGTCGCAGCATGTTGCATGTTGTTCGACACACGCTTATCTGTTCTATACCATTAGGTAACATAGGCCCGACTGCAATGAGATAACATCACACATTGCAGTCGTCTGATTTTCATGCCAGAGTGTCCGTGCCCTTAAAGCTTTCCTTATTCAGTGCTCAGGAGTCTAGCGCACGGTCCTAATAAGTGATTGACAGCTATATCCTTATCTGTACTGTATGTTGGATATTGTATTACATAAAACAATGGTAATTGTTCAATATATTTCAGTGTTTTTTTCTTTATATATAGAGCGGCTGTTGTGAAACATTACATAAATTATATTAAGATGATGATGGGAGCAATTTTGCCAATTGAAGATTGCTGCAAATAATCATTACCATGCATTGTCCTCTATGTGCGATAGGTTACAGTGCACATGTACAGTACACCACGCTGTACTGCTGTTTTTGAGTACAATTTTTTTGTTTTGCATTCTCCTGTAATTGGAAATTGGGTATTTGTTGACCATTTTATTCCACCTTTTCTTTCAAGTCCAGGGAAAAGTGAGCAGGGTAGGAGAGCTGTTTAATCCGAGGCAGGGGTCAAGCTCATTTGGCATGGTGGGAGCGCTATGTAAAGAGAACAAGTCAAGGGTTACACACTTCACCCCAACGCAGGGGTTCAAAAGGGGATTAGCGTGGAATGACATTTGTATCTACCCTTGAAAAGGGGGTAGCCTCCCTCAATCCAAACAACATGAATAGAAACTCAATAGGATTACGGCCATGATTAAGAGACCATTACACTCTCAAAGCCAGGAATTTACAATGTGGTCTGCACGCTGATATTAACCCCTTTTCTACTGCTTTCTTTGGAAATTATTTTCACGACTTCCACTCTTAGTAATTCGGCAAGGTTGATGATCCTTGGTGTTTCAAATTGTTTGCCATGGAGAATTGTTTTGAAAATAAGTCTCCTCATACAATTGAGTCTTTTTTTATAAGAAATGGTACACCCACCACATTCTTCCGTGCCTTAGCTATGCCTAGGGATCTTACTTAGATGGTCTTTGAAAGGTGTGAGAGATGTATACCCTTGTTTATACATAATTGGGTCTCTTAAATGAAAGCTGGTACCCTCCTCCAGCCCCTGAGATGCTCCACTAACAATCATTTATTTTGCTCGCTTATATATTGCAGTCATATTCTGTAACGCTTTAAAGACGTCATTCTCCCTGTCCCCATTTGGGCTCAATCTCAATTCCGTATCAGAGTGTCTTTGGGGTGTGGTAGGAAACCGTAGTACCCGGAGGTAACCCATACAAGCAAAGGAGTCCATACATACATACGTTTTGCAGGTGTTGTCCTTGGTGGATAGGGTATGTTATGGAGTAACTTTAAAAACTTTTGCCACATCCACAATGTGATTGTTGACTTTCCAAGTCACTGAAGCGAAGAATCAGGCATCAAAAATGGATCAATAAGGCTGCTTTCACACTGCAGTTTTTTCACTGATCAGTGTCCATCAGATTTGTGTGCCAAAACCCGATGAGGAACCAGGAAAGGAACTTGCAGAGAAAAACAATAATTGAAAGACTGACACCTGTTCTGAGTTTTGGAGACACTCCTGGTTTTGGCACACAAATCTGATGGACACTGATCAGTGAAAAACTGCAATGTGAAAACAGCCTAAGGGTATGTGCCCACTGGACGGTTCTGCATCTTTGCTGGCCGTCAGAAAACCGGGGAGAATTGCAGAAACTGAGTTTTCTGACCTCAGCAGTGTCCATCGTTTTTTTGAGCGGTTTTTGAGCGGTTTTATAGCGTTTGTACAGCGTTTTATTGGCGGTTTTCTGGCGGTTTTTCTTAGCGTTTTATAGACTGTTTTTTTGTGCACTTGTAAGCTGGAACCGCTGGAAAAACGCTCAAAAGAATTCACCTGCTCTATCTTTGAAAACCGTGGAGAATTGCAGAAACTGAGTTTTCTGACCTCAGCAGTGTCCATCGTTTTTTAGCGTTTTTTGAGCGGTTTTATAGCGTTTGTACAGCGTTTTAATCGGCGGTTTTCTGGCGGTTTTTCTTAGCGTTTTTAAGACTGTTTTTTGTGCACTTGTAAGCTGGAACCGCTGGAAAAACGCTCAAAAGAATTCACCTGCTCTATCTTTGAAAACCGGTGGAAAACCGGTGAAGAAAGTGGAAAGGAGACAAAAAAAAACGTTCTAATGTACACAGCGTTTTCTAAAATCCATTGACTAGCATGTTAATCCAACCGCTGGTTAGGATTAACATAAATTAACATAAAACTCAGCGGAAAGCGCCGACGGAAAACGCTAAAAAACAGCCCACAAAACGTCCAGTGGGCACATACCCTTAGATGTACCGGTATAGCCACTAACCTGATCTACCGAGGAGGGCAGTGCTCTGTCGAGCTCTTCTACACCTTCATTTCAGCAATTGACTATCACACATCATCCGGATCAACATCATTGAAAGCTTCTGATGTTATTATAAAATCTGAAAAGATTTTCTTAATTAAATTAAATGAAACACTTAAAGAGTCCAGTTTTTGCTCCTATTTCATTCGCACTGCTCCCCTGAATATACAGTACCTTTTTCTTTTTTTAAAGAAGGTCTAAGGTGGCCTACCTTTGAGCTGGACATGATATAATGTGTGGCCTCCCATGGCATGGTGTTCTCTGTTGGGGCCCGGTTCTGCTTGATCCTGTCCTTGTCAATTTACGTCGCTGACAGATGACAAGGTATTACCATAGTATTAATGTTAGGCAGGACTGTCCCGATAAGGTCACCTTGTCGCTGGTGGAACAGCTTACGCATTTATATGATCATATCTATGTCACTAAGTACCCTAATTATGTTTTTGCACTGTAGCATTTTTCCTTTTTTCATTTTTAGGGTCTTTGCTCATTTGTTGCTTTTTTGTTGTGCTTTCTATTTTGAGGCCATTGTGAACTCACGCCACTGCAGAGTATCACCTTAGTTCTAGCCCTGGTTTTATTTATTTCTCCAATTAGAAATGTAGTATAGCTCTCCTGATTGCTTATGTTGCTAACCTGGAAAAATACAACTACATTTCTTATTAGAGATATTTGCTAATATTATTTTTATTACACCTACTACATATTAGGAAAGGTTCTTGAAGATGAGAATAATCCTTGAAGCATTCTAATTTTCTCCTAAAGGAGATGTCTCCTGAAGATGAGTTGAGCTGACCATATCGTCCATCTCTTACACAAATGGTCAAAATTGTTGGCACCATTCTGGTAACGTAATAAAACCTAACAATGGTCACCAAAATAACTGAAATACTGAAACTAACAAAAGTAATTTTTAATTTACATTTACTGAATGCCAACTGATGACAATTAGACATTGCTTTTAAATTGTGGTTAAATAGCAAAATAATAAAAAAAGACTAATGAGTATAGCCTGGACAAAAATGATGGTTCCCCTAAGAATGATTGAAAATACCTTGACCATTTGGATAAGATAATCAAGTTGTGTCCTGGAATTAGTAACACGGGTGTCTACAAACTCGTAATCAGTCAGTCTGCCTATTTGAAGCGCGAAACGTAGTCAATGTGATGTTTGGTCTCATATTGTGTTTCATACTTTACATTGATCAAAGAAAGCTGCTGAGAGAATGACCTCAGGAGATTAAAAAGAAAATTATAGACAAACAAGTTAAAGATAAAGGTTATAAGAACATCTCCAACTAGCTTAATGTTCCTGTTACTACGATTGCACATATTATTAAAAGGTTTAAGGTCTACGGAACCGTAGCCAACATTCCTGGACATGGCCGCAGGAGGAATACTGATGACAAATTTATGAGATGGACAATACAAATGGTAACCAGATTGCCCAGAATAACTTACAGGTGAATTCCAAGGTCAAGGTACAGCAGTCTCACATTTGTTGCTGTCTTGCCCAAAGTGGACTTCATGAAAGACAACCGATGTGGAAACCACTGTTGAAGACAAAACATAAAAAAATGACTGAAATTTGCAAAAATACATGCATATATATTGACACGCCACAAAGCTTCTGGGAGAATATTCTTTAGATAGATGAGGCATAACTGGAGATTTTTGGCAGGTCACATCAACCCTATGTTCACAAATGCAAAAATGAAGCATACACAGAAAAGAACATTATACCTACTGTGAAACATAGAGGAGACACGGTTATGTGTTAGGGCTGGTTTGGTGCACCTGTCACAGAGTGTCCTGAATCTGTGCAGGGTACATTGAAATCTCAAAACTATCAAAGCATTCTGGAGTGAAATGTGCTGTCCAGTGTCAGAATGCTTGGTCTGAGACACAGGTCATGGGTACGCCAACAGCATAACGACCCAAAACAGAGTGGCTGAGAGCAAAGCGTTGGACTATTCTGAAGTGGCTTTTATGAGTTCTGATCTACATCCTATTGAACATCAGTTGAAGGAGCTGAAATATTCAGTTTGGAGTAGACGTCTTAACTGAGACACAAGGAGCAGTTTACACACAAGGAGTAGATAAAACACCTGTGGACAGGAGCAGAGGATTGAGAGTGACAGAAATCATTTGCATTCATTGCCTGAAAAGGTATTGCAACAAGATATTTAGTTAAGAGAACGATAATTTTTGTCCAGGCCGTTTTCATTATTTTTTCATTTTAATATTTCAGTTGACTAAAATTGAAAATCTGATTATCGTTAGTTGAGATTCAGTAAATTTAACTTGAAAATTATTTTTATCTGATTCAACTTGTTTCAGTCAACATTTTGGGTTTTATTACTTTAACAGAAGGAGATCAACAATTTTCTCCATTTGTGTACCACTGGGTGGCTGCAACCTTTAGGGAACCCTGGTAGCAATTGTTCATCTCCCCTGCGGTGGATTAGAACGTCTGTGCTCTGACTATTATATAGGATTTCATACATGAAAATATAATATCTGCAGATGAATTGTGATAGGACAATAGATTTTAAATCATCTTGTACATCTCATTTTTGTGGCCCATTTACATAAAATATCTTATTTGACCCTTATATTATTGATGACTTATCATTGACATAGATCATCCATATCATATTGGTGGGGTCCAACCTCTTAGACTCCCATAATTCGCTGGGGTGTACCAAGATGGGCTCTGTCCACTGTTTAGAACTCGAAGGGGATGGAGCTGAAAAGAGCTGATTGGTGCAGGTGCCTTGTGTCAGACCCATTGATCAGATATTTTTTCCTTATCCAGATGATAGGTCATCAATATCATGAGGCCAAACAAACCCTTTAAGTGCACAAAATAGTTATGGATGTTAGTGTAGATTAACGAAGGCAATAGTGCAAAGAGATTAACCGAGGTTCGCTGACTGCCGTATCAAACTACGTCTCAGTCCAGGCACGACAGTAAACTTTGTTTCACCCCCTCATCTACCATCTTGTACCTAATCCCTCCTCTCTTTTTATGTATGATCCCCAGGTATCTTCTCTTTGGCAGATAATTATAATTTATCAGCTGTAGCAGTGACCCTTGACCTGCTGTGTAACTGATCCAGGGTGACTTGGGCCGACCAAATCCTGGTAATGTGTTCAGCAGATGGATCCACATAGCACGCAGTAGTGAATGGAGGAGGATAGAGAGAGATAAACTGTTCAGGGAGGGGCACATGTGAGACTTATTAGAGGACACCAAGAAGGAATGTGCCTACTATAAACATTGAGTAAAACTGGCACAAATGTTCTTGTTTATCTATAGAATTGGTCATATTGTCAAGTTAAAAATGTACCTGTAACTTTAACACATTGAATAACAACATTTTGTGACAAGTTTTGGAAAATGCATTGTTTTTATAGACCTCCTGTTAGCACATTTTTACATTTGGAAGTGGTGGAATGGCTATGTAGGTGCTTGTTCTCCAATAAAATGTGTCCCTTTTTGTAGAGATCAGAGGTCTTATAATCAGATGCTGAGTGCACTGCCGCCAGTCAATGCGCTTGGACTACTTCTTTCCAATACACCCCCAAGTCCCCCCACTCGTATGCTCTTCCAACCTGATTTGTATATGGCTTTTATGCTAGATTCTCTTCTACTAACATGGCAAACTTATTAGAGTGTACAAGATCAGGACTAGTCTCTGTGACACTCTTCTCTTTCCCCCGTCTTCTATCACCCAGATAGCTGCCATATCACCCTGCTGCTACATCCTACTATCATACCCCAGATCCATACCATTGAGTACCTGCTCAAAGAGTAGTATCTGGACTTCCAAATGATCAATTAGCACCCACCCAGTACAGCAGTATGCACCCTCAAACTGCTTATCAAGGATTGCATAAATACAACAAAATGTACGCTGAATTTGAAGATTGACAATGAAGAAATAGAAATGGTAGATAGTTTCATCTTCCTGGGGTCCCTCATTGATTGTAACGGCAGTTGTACAATTGAAATCAAGCGTTGGCTTGCAATGGGTCGTGCGGCAATGATGAACATGGTGCACCTGTGGAAGTGCAAGGACATCTCGATCACCACCTAGCGAAAATTAGTCACAGCCATTGCATTAATATTCATGTTGTACATGAGCGAGATATTGACCTTGACAAAGGGTGATCAAAGAAAGATCGATTCCTTCGAACGTCTCCAGTTATGTAGAAATCCGGGCACCAACAGGTTATCTGGGTACAAGTGTGAAGCAACCTGGAAGTTCCTCCTGGCAGCGGGCGTTGCACGCTTCAATAAAGCACACAACACAAAGTCCAATATAAGAGAAAAGAGAAGCGGCACTCACCCTTTTAGATGCCAATTCGTTTATTTTGTCTTGCTCATCCTAGCATACACAAATCAGCGGGGAGATTTGTCTTTGCTAGGATGAGCGATTCCTTCGAACTGTATTGCTGGAGGATACTCCTACCAATCCCATGGACATCCAAGATCATAAATAAAAGGCTAACCCATGGAACGTGTCAATCCACAGACATCCCTGCTAGGAAAAGTCATAAAGCAGAAACTGTCTTACTTTGATCATGTGATAAGAGCTAATTTACTCAAGAAGGACATGATGCTTGGTATGGTCAGTGGCAGTAGAGGTCGTGGAAGACCTAAGACCCGTTGGCTGGACACCATCATGGCAGACATGGAATGAACATCAGAGAACAGAAAGATGCTGCGACAAACCGGGAAACTCGGAGGAAAATGGTTCACATGGTATCCAATAATCGGACATGACTGAATGGATGAAATTGGAATTGGAAATTAGGAACCACCTCTTGATCCGATAGAATTATAGAATTGTAGAGTTGGAAGAGACATCCTGAGTCATCTGATTCAATTCCCTTTTCAAAGCAGGATTCATTAAATCTTCCCAGATTGATATCTGTCCAGCCTCTGTTTGAAGACTTACATTGAATGGGAACTCACCACCTCTTGTGGCCGCCTGTTCCACTCGTTGATCACCCTCACTGTCAAAATGTTTTTCTAATATCTAATCTGAGTCTCCTCCCTTTCAATTTCATCCCATTGCTTCTAGTCTTTCCTTGTGCAAATCAGAATAAAGCTGATCCTTCTACAGTGTGACAGCCCTTGAGATAATTGTAGACAGCTATTAAGTCTCCTCTCAGTCTTCCTTTTTGCAAGCTAAACATTCCCAAATCCTGTAACTGTTCCTCATAGTGCATGGTTTGCAGACTGGCCACCATTCTGGTCCCTCTTCTCTGAACTTGCTCCAGTTTGTTGATGTCTTTTTTTAGAATGTGGTTCCCACGTGTTAATAAACAATTCATGTTTTTTATTCACTTCCATTGCCTTAGGCATATAATCTCCAGCCCCTCACCATATAGGCTACCATTCCAAACATTTGTGACAAAATATCATATTCTGAAGAGCCAACGGATACTAGTGCAGGTCTGTAATAAGATATCACAGGTGTAACAAGTAGATCATAGCATATCTTCCTTCACAAATATTCCACCATCACCAGTGAGTGGTATTGTTGACAAGTGGTAAGAACCACAGCAAGTTGTAAAGACTACGTAAAGTTATAGAGTTGGGTCCCCACATGCTGAGGTGTGTAAGATATAAAGAATCACCAATAATTTGCTCACTCAATAACTGTAGATTTCTGAACCTCCTTTTGCATTAACATCAGTACAAACACTGTCCGCCAAGAGCCTTATGGCATGGGTATCTACAGCTAAGCAACTGCATGCAAAAGCCCATCATCATTAAAGACCTGTCAGCCCCTTTGGGCATTTTAAACTGTGCCCACCAGCTTACACTTTATGTAATTGGGGTTCTTGTATCCCCTCTATGTGCCCAGACATGCCCCATATAGCTCAGAAAATAACTTTTATTGTGTCTAGCGCTGGCCTCCTATTGAGACCAGGAGGCTGCTATTCAGTCCTGATAGATGATGTGCTTGCACCCCTCTGGCCTGCAAAATCTGCCCTGCATTTTTTCAATTTCCTGCCTCTCCTCTGGCCGGTGCTTGAGTGACAGCCGCACTCGCTTCGATGCAATAGAGTAGGTGTCTGCACTGCATTGAACAGGCCAATGTCTCGCGAGACTTCACAAGTTTCACGAGATGTTGGCACAGACAGGCGCACTTGTGAGACATCGGCCTGTTCAATGCCGCGCGGACCCGCTTACTGCGGTGGCTCGAGTGCAGCTGTCACTAAAGCGCCGGCCAGAGGAGGGGTGGGAAATTTAAAAAGTGCAGGTCAGGTTTTGAAGCCCGGAGGGGTGGCGAGCACATTTTCCATCAGGACCATATAGCATCCTCCTGGTCTCAATAAGAGACCAGTGCTGGGCACAATAAAAGTTATTTTCTGAGGTATGTGGTGCCAGTCTGGGCACTAGAGGGGTTACTAGAACACCATTTACATAATGTGAAAGCTGGTGGGCACAGTTTAAAATGTGTGCCATAACTACTCAGAAAAGGGCAGCATCAAAAAACTTACCATCAATGCCAAAAACAAAAAACCTAAAGGGTTGAGAATGCGCAAATAGGGTCTTATCCTTTATAGACAGGTGTGAAATGATAAAATTAGTGTTGCTCACCTGGTGCGGTTGTGTAGCACACAACCAGCATAATCGCTCAAAAAACACAGCTGCTGCAGGGACCGTACTTCCACAAGATGTGGTGCTTTAATCCCAAGGTTTTCGGACGAAGTACCTATGTGTCCGCGCTGCTGTCAGGAAGATATACCAACGACACTGAACGTCTAGGTATTGGTGATATAGATTTATTTCTAACGCATTTCAGAGCCACATACCGAGCTCCTTCCTCAGGGAACAGATTGTTCCCTGAGGAAGGAGCTCGGTACGTGGCTCCGAAACGCGTTGGAAATAAATCTATATCACCAATACCTAGACGTCCGGTGTCGTTGGTATATCTTCCTGACAGCAGCGCGGATACATAGGTACTTCGTCCGAAAACCTTGGAAAAACAAAAAACCAACACACCACTTTGCAGGATGCAGTCAGACCCCATAATGTAGAGCAAGCCCAGGTGCAGGCTGATAAAATCACCTCAACCTACAAAAAGATATGGGAGGCGACTTGCCATGCACATAATGGGCTTGCATAGGACACCATTCACACTGACACATATGCAGAGTGTCTGAGAGCTACCCGCTGGTCCTGCCACCCGACCAAGTGGGCCGCACATTACAATGTCTCTGCACTACTAGATGAATGGCGCCCCATGGGGCCCAACTGCACCCCGAAACTGATAAAAAAAAGTGCAAAAAAGTTTTTTATGATGAACAAAAAACTCTTTATATGGGGTATTGGTTCATGTATTGGCCAAGACACTTAAGCTCATGATCCACTTCACGGATCCCCATGCTCATGAGTCCTAACAAAATGTGTATACCATAACTACTCAGAAAAGGGCAGCATCAAAAAACTTACCATCAACGCCAAAAACAAAAAAACAACACAGCACTTGGCAGGATGTAGTCAGACCCCATTATGTAGAGCAAGCCCAGGTGTAAGCAGATAAATCACCTCAACCTACAAAAAAACACAGTTTAAAATGCCCAAAGGGGGTGACAGGTTCCCTTTAAGCACAATGCGAAGCATCACATGGAGCGGTGTAAACCCACCACCACTGGACTCTGGAGAAGGAGAATCATGTTTTATAGAGTAACAAATCTCACTCCTCTATCTGGCATTTCATGGATGCGTCTGGGTTTGGCAAATGCCAGGAGAACATTACCTGCCTGACGGCATTGTGCCAACTGTAAGACTTGGTGGAGGAGAGATAACACTATGAGGTTGTTTGTCAAGGGTCGGCCTAGGCCTCTTAGTTCCGGTGAAGGGAAATCTTAATCCTTTAGCATAAAAAAACATTTTGGATACTTGTAAACTTAAAACTTTGTGAGAAGACTTTAGGGAAGGCTGAGAGACCATTTTTCTTTTTTGCATTGAACTGTCTTCTTGTTCCTAATATAACTAGTTCTTTGTTGATCTTGATATAAAACATCATTATAATGACCAATTTAGATTATCATAATTTCTGGACCAACCTTAAACATATTATACAAGATCAATGCTGCATTGACTCTTTCCACTCTCCAAGGCCCCCATTGGAGCGAGCATACTGCATAATGTTCGTTGTGTGATGTCTCGCATAGCAGTGTGCTAAGTCATTGTTATGGTGGCCTGGCACACCCTACATAAGGTCATGGTAATGACCCATCACACCCTATTGAAGGTCGTCGTTGTGGTAACCTATCCAGTTGTGCAGGATCATTTGTGTGCTGACCCAGCATGCTTTGTACAAGGTCATCTCTATGCTGAGTGTGCACTCTCTGGATTGGGCCGTAATAGCTCTCCGCTCTCCTGGGGTGACTCGGAATCCAAGTTACATTCCACAGCAGATCCACATGCGTGTTTGAAACAGCTCCAGAGCTTTTTATAGACCTTTTCTTTTTTCTCTCTGTAAAGAGAAAGAAATATCCCTGAAGTCTTGTGGAAAAACAATTTCTTTCTCTTCTAGACAAGGAGTAATACAAGCCACAGAATGATAGAGTCCTGTCTACAGGGGCTTACCGTCTATGGAGGTTGTAGGTGCGGTGGGAGGGAGACGTTGCACATACAGTTTTGCACTGGAGAAGGGTATTACCTGTTAACTTTAGAGTATGGGGTGATCAATGGAGAAAATGGCAGAGAGGGGCACTAGGCATCCCCTTCACAACCAAAGGTGTACCTATATGCCCTGGAAGGGAGTTTGTTTCCGACGAAGGGCGTAAAGGTACGCCCTGGCGAAAATGCAGTACCATGTAGGTCACAAAATTTCTGTGACCTACAGTACAGACCAAATGTTTGGACACACCTTCTCATTCAAAATTTTTTCTTTATTTTCATAACTATGAAAATTGTAGATTCACACTGAAGGCATCAAAACTATGAATTAAAACATGTGGAATTATACACTTAACAAAAAAGTGTGAATCAACTGAAAATATGTCTTATATTCTAGGTTCTTCAAAGTAGCCACATTTTGCTTTGATTACTGCTTTGCACACTTTTGCATTCTTTTGATGAGCTTCAAGAGGTAGTCACCGGAAATGGTTTTCACTTCACAGGTGTGCCCTGTCAGGTTTAATAAGTGGGATTTCTTGCCTTATAAATGGTGTGTTGTGCAGAAGTCTGGTGGAAACACAGCTGATAGTCCTACTGAATAGACTGTTAGAATTTGTATTATGGCAAGAATAAAGCAGCTAAGTAAAGAAAAACGAGTGGCCATCATTACTTTAAGAAATGAAGGTCAGTCAGTCTAAAAAATTTGGAAAAACTTTGAAAGTGTCCCCAAGTGCAGTTGCAAAAACCATCAAGCGCTACAAAGAAACTGGCTCACATGAGGACCGCCCCAGGAAAGGAAGACTAAGAGTCACCTCTGCTGTAGAGGATAAGTTCAAAACTTTCATAGTTTTCCCACTTTTTCAGACTTATTAACCTTCATTTCTTAAAGTAATGATGGCCACTAGTTTTTCTTTACTTAGCTGCTTTTTTCTTGCCATGATACAAATTCTAACAGTCTATTCAGTAGGACCATCAGCTGTGTATCCACTAGACTTCTGCACAACACAACTGATGGTCCCGACCCCATTTATAAGGCAAGAAATCCCACTTATTAAACCTGACAGGGCACACCTGTGAAGTGAAAACCATTTCTTGTGACTACCTCTTGAAGCTCATCAAGAGAATGCCAAGAGTGTGCAAAGCAGTAATCAAAGCAAAAGGTGGCTACTTTGAAGAACCTAGAATATAAGACATATTTTCAGTTGTTTCACACCTTTTTGTTAAGTACCGTATATACTCGCGTATAAGCCGAGTTTTTGAGCCCAAAAATTGGGCTGAAAAGTACCCCCCTCGGCTTATACGCGAGTCAGTGCTGTATACCGATGTATACATCGGTACATACCGATGTATACATCGGTATACAGCAGCCCCCGTAATGCAGGGCCCCCCCAGCCTCGCTCCGGTCACCTGTAAAGGAAACTATACTTATCACAGTGCCGCTGTCCGCGCCCGCTCGCACCCGCTCGCAGCTGCCGTACGCGATCCTCCATCTTCATGCGTCTTCTTCCTGTTTCTGTGCTCGTCGCAGGCAATGACGTCATTCCCTGCGACGAGCACAGGAAACAGGAAGAAGAGGCATGAAGATGGAGGATCGTGTACGGCAGCTGCGAGCGGGTGCGAGCGGGCGCGGACAGACAGCGGCACTGTGATAAGTATAGTTTCCTTTACAGGTGACCGGAGTCAGGCTGGGGGGGCCCTGGATTACTGGGGCTGCTGTATACTACCGCTGGGGCTGCAATATACTGCCACTGGGGCTGTATACACCACTGGGGCTGTATACACCACTGGAGCTGCTGTATATAGGGGCTGCAATACCACTGGGGCTGCAATACCACTGGGGCTGCTGTATATAGGGGCTGCAATACCACTGGGGCTGCAATACCACTGGGGCTGCTGTATATAGGGGCTGCTGTATACACCACTGGGGCTGCAATACCACTGGGGCTGCTGTATATAGGGGCTGCAATACCACTGGGGCTGCTGTATATAGGGGCTGCAATACCACTGGGGCTGCAATACCACTGGGGCTGCTGTATATAGGGGCTGCTGTATACACCACTGGGGCTGCAATACCACTGGGGCTGCTGTATATAGGGGCTGCAATACCACTGGGGCTGCAATACCACTGGGGCTGCTGTATATAGGGGCTGCAATACCACTGGGGCTGCTGTATATAGGGGCTGCTGTATACACCACTGGGGCTGCAATACCACTGGGGCTGCTGTATATAGGGGCTGCAATACCACTGGGGCTGCTGTATATACCACTGGGGGCTGCTGTATATCATACTGCTGGGGCCTGTATACCACTGCTGGGGGCTGTATACCTGTGCTGGGGTCCACCCTCGGCTTATACGTGAGTCAATAGATTTTCCCAGGTTTTGGGGGCAAAAGTAGGGGGGTCGGCTTATACACGGGTCGGCTTATACACGAGTATATACGGTATATTATTCTACATGTGCTAATTCATAGTTTTGATGCCTTCAGTGTGAATCTACAATTTTCATAGTCATGAAAATAAAGAAAACTCTTTGAATGAGAAGGTGTGTCCAAACCTTTGGTCTGTACTGTATGACATTTTAATTTTCGGGATCTTGGGCTGTGAATTGCTTATTTTTTTCGCCTTGAGCTGATTTTTTTCCTTATACCATTTTGGGGTAGATACAATGTTTTGATCGCCTCTTAATGCATTTAATTGCAATATTGCGGCACAAAAATTTTTTTAACTGTGGGGTTTTGATTTTTTTTTTTTTCGTTACAAGATGGAGACTTCAGTGAATCAAACGATTACCTATTCAGTTCATAGCAATGTCAGATAATTTCCCTGACAGCTGCTTACCAATCAGATTACCATATTTTTCAGACTATAAAATGCATTGGACTATAGAATGTACCCCAAATTTATAGGAGCAAAATAGTGTTGTAGTCTTATAGTTAGTGTTAGAGTTTGTCTTAAAGTCCTAATGTAAGATAAGATAAGATAAACTTTATTGATCCCGGAGGAAATTACAGTATTAATATGTATTAGTATTAGTATTAGTATGTAGCTCACCAGTGGAGTGGGGAGCATGACGGTGATGCAGTGGAGTCACAATATACAGGAGTAGGGCAATGCTGCGGGCCCTGGGCTGGGAGGAGAGGCTGTCCCAGCAGCAGGCCAGCCCCATACACAACAATCTATGATTCCCTGTATGTTCTGGCACCTTTCCATTATAGATTTTCAGGAATTTATGCTACCATAGCTCAGAGAGGACCCCTTGGACTCTCTTTTGCCCCTCATGCACATATTTCATTCCGGAGTGCTCAGGAACCAGCCACTTGTTCACCTTTCGGGCTTCCTTCTCACACTTTTGGTAGGGACTAACTTTCTGCATAATGTATCCCACGACTAATTAAGATAATTAAAGTTGTTGACCTCACTTGTCATTGGCTTCAATGTTGTGGCTGATGCCCGCTTTATATGAGGATATCCATCAAGTCCGGTATGCCTTAAAGGGAATCGTCAGCGCGTTTTAAACTCTAAATTTCTTGTATGGGCAATCATAGACGGATCCTGCATGATCTCCTAATACTTTGAATGGTGGAAAGAGTTTGTATAAAACAGCAAGAAAATCATCAATCTTGATGAATTGGTCCGAAAGTGTTAAAAAAATGGTTATATGTGTTTAACTTTGCTGAACTGACTACTATATTTCATGTGAACAGTGAATTATAGTAATAATAATAATTTTATTTATATAGTGCCAGCACTTTACAATGTAGAGGGCGCTTGTACAGACAATAAAGACATTACAGAGAAAAACATAGTTTGACACATACCAAGAGGAGGGAGGGTTCTGCTCCCAAGCTACAATCTATGAGTTATGTTCATACTTCATAGTAGATGTATACAAGCTATGAGCACAATTCATCACTAAAGTGATGCAACTTATGATGAATTTGGCAGGCGGGTGCCGCCGTGTCCTGTCCTGCCCATGTTCACACAACTTTGGTGGAATTGGCTGGAACTGTTGCCAAAAGATGCAAAATATTTGAGCAACTTTGTGCAAAAATGTTGAGACTTCTAAGGCTACATTCACACACGTTTCTGGTCTGATTTTTAAGGATCAGTTTTTCTGCTTCAAAAACAGATCAGCTTTTAATAAAAAAAAACGGATCACCTATTCACACTGTGCGTTTCTGATCCGTTTGTGCTGCATTTTTTAAGCGCTGCATTTTTTTCTCCATTAACAACGGTTCTCTTTGGGAAAAGAGGATCAGACAAATGCCCAACAAATTGACATGCTCATTATTTGTGAGGAACCGTTTTTGAGCCAAAAAAACGGATCCTTACAAAACATTGTGTCTGAATCAGAAATCTGGAAACCCATTGGCTTTGCTGGGATGCTCTAGGGCACTGCAAATCACAGCAAAAAACAGATCCTCAAAAACCGCAGCAAAAACACACAATCCGACAAAAAGCTGTTGTAAACACTTTGATGAACACTTTGATGAATAAACCCTCTAATGTCTATATTGACTGTCATGGCTGAGGGCATTAATATTTAAGGCGTTATCTCACAAGAGAACTCCTATAGTGATGAATGGAGAGAGCTGGTGCATGCACTCCCTGCTCACCACTCACTGGGGGTAAGACTGGTAAAGACTAATTTTCATTCCCTGCAGTGGTCATAAACTTGTAAATAACTCATGAAATAATAAAGTTACGTTAACTCCAAGCACACCATTGTTTTTCTTATGAAATTCTCAATAAGTTTGATGTGTCACATGACCCTCTTCCCATTGAAAAAAATAGAGTTGGATCCAAAATAGCCGACTTCAAATGGCCGCCATGGTCACCACTCATCTGGAAACGATTTCCCCTCCCATATACTAATGTGCCACAAACGTGAAGTTGATATCACCGACCCTTCCCATTTTATTAAGGTGCATCCATATAAATGGCCCACCCTGTACAATGTAAGCCCTTTTTGTAGACTGGGCCCCACCCTAAGGAGTATAAATAATTATTATTAATAACCTTAAATAACTGCAGGGGACCGGGGGGCAGTCTTCACCTTTAATTACTAGGTGGCTACATATACATAATTAAACATACAGCTCTGAAGCACAAGCATAAAGACAATGTACCCTTCTGGGCTGGGCAACAGCCCCCAAACCCCTCGGATCACAGTGCAGGGCCTGCCGGGTCTCCTGCCTTGACTGAGACACTAAGCTCAGGAGACCTGGCGATCAGGCCAAGAATTACAATCCAGGCGGTGTATGTATCTCACCGATGTGTGAATCCTGTCTGCGACCACTAGTTATTAAAGTATTACTACTCTTTTGCTTATGTTGGGATCTGAGGAACCTTACATCTTTGTCTTTAGAAATCTCAGAATTGTATAGAAATATACAGTATGGAAATAATAAAGACATAGCATTGCCGCTTGCTTTTGGTCGGGCTTGTCTGTTCTAGAACATATGGCTCCTTTAACAAGTCTGTACTGTTTTATCAGCAAGCCAAAACCTCTGGGGAAAGGAGAGAAAAAAAAGAATCCTAACCAAATAAATACAAAAGCTTCTTAACAGGAAACAGGCTGGAAAGAGTCAGGGAGACAGCAGTAAAAGGGTCTCTTTCACACAGGCCTCTTGGCTTCCCATTAGGCCTGATTTGAATAAACATTGGCCGGTTGAGAAGGCTGCGTTCTCCTGAAACTCATTTTGCTGTTGAGAAGGGTCGCTTGTCTCCTTTGTGAGTCCTGGCTTATGGACGGAGCCGTCACCCCTGCTCACTTCACCGTTTAGTGGAAAGATGAAGGGATTCTTTTGTCTCAGTGTTTCTATCCAGGAGTGTAATCCCAAACCGTTATGCACAACTCTTTCCAAACTCAATTTCCTTTCTGCTTTGGCTGTCGGGATCCATAATTCATACCATGCCGCTATCTTCCAGATCCAGTGTCGGCCTCCTCTGGGCCTCCTCCTGTGCTCTGCTTCTTAGCGGTGCGTGAAGTGGCTTTCAAGGGGTTAAATTTATGTTTTACTAGCTAAAGTGTGAGATTATTATTTACATCTACATAAGAAATACTTTACCGTGTTTAATCAGTTTTTGTTATTTTTTGTCATTTATTTTATTTACACAGTTGATATCAAAGTTTTACGGTTGGCATAAGTATTTCTGGGTGGAAAATGTACAGTCACAGCCAGACCCTGGTGCATCAAGGGACACAAAGCTCCCTCTGCCATATGATAATACACCACTATTTACAAAGGGCACATGGCCGATGAAAGCCGTGTTAGATTGGGGCCTAAGAGTTTCCAGTTATGCTGATCCTTTCTGCCATGATTTACCACTTTGGTTTCTGCATTGAGGTTTGCTGAATTGTTGAGTGGCGAATGCATCCTGTTAGGATTACTTGCAGTACCAGGACAAAACACATTGCCTATTAGAACACTAGATATTAAGGGCCAGTCTGGGACTTCTATCAGGTGAGATTCAGTCACTGTTCCTATACTACACTGGTCCACCTAATGTATTTGTAATGACCGGACACCGGTCGATGTGAGTGTGAGATACGGCGCTACCATGACTGACTCTGACCACTATATGATAACAAACCAACTTCTCCTTTTATAAGTTGCAACAGATAACAGAATTTCGGTTCCCAACAAAATGTGGGCCACAACAGCCACAAACCACAAAGTACAAATTATGCCGCCTGAGAGATCCCAAGTGCTAGCTTCACGGAAAGAAGCACTACTATCCCCAAGACTATGCCGCTCCCTCCCTTCTCCAGTACGGGGCCTACCCGGGGCTCTACCGTAATGTGAGATGTAGTTCTATCGGGTTTATAACCTTACACCCGCCTTAATTACAATAAATTCCGGGTGCCCTGTTTTCTTGATATTTACACAACTACTAACTTGAACCATGACAATGTTCATACAGTGTACTGTTCTTCTTTTTGTGAGCGCTCAGAACAGACAAAAACTGAACGTTCTTGACTTCCAGCCACTAGATGTAGAGGCAACTTTCCAAAGTCATCAAGTTCTCTGATGTATCCATGTGCAGGTGAGGATTCAGGATCGTTATCATTGCAGTAGTGATCCACTGAACTCTCTTATAGCAATTACATTCACCCGAGTCTCAGTACACATGAGCTCAAAGAGTCTGTTTATCAGTCCATCAGTAGTCTTTACAAAAGGGATATCTTTGGAGGTGCTGGAAATCCTATCTAACATTCCCTACCTGACTAAACAGTCGGTAACTGGTCACACATCCAGGTTAACTGCTTCCTCTTAATCACACCGTCCACTTCGGGTCTATCAAGGCTCTCAGCGCTTCTGTGTCTCTCAGGAAGTACTGGACTAGTTCACTCTGTCTTCCCTCAGCTGTCTTCTTCTGAAGCAGCCCTGTGTCTCTTTTTACTTTCTCTTTCTCCACTTCCTGTCTCTATAAAAAAAATCAGGTGTTGTGCACCTGTCCTAATAATTGTAATAGGCACATATACAATACCTGCTGATCCTGCACAATCTTGGCAGGTATATGAGGAACAGATGTGATCAGTGCAGTTGTCACCTCCTGATGTGGAAGTGCCAGACAACCCCTTTAACTTTTATGATCCTTAAATGCTTGTGTGTGCTTCTTCTAGGTGCAACATATCTCCTAATCCAATATAATTAGAAGAAATTGTAGAAGCAAGGTGCAGGCGAAAGGGGATCCTTAATCCCTGGATCATTTAAGAAGACATTTGCCACACACTCTTGATTGAATTGCAGTGTTATTTTACTTGTTGATCACTTGCAGGTCAGTAGACTTTATGTTCAGGAAGGTGCAGGTTTTAGATAATATGAACCCAGGTGACATATGCAATAATCAGCATTTCGACTCAAGCCTAGGTCTTAATCATACAGTTGTTGGGTTTAAGGAATATCTCAGTAGGAGAATTAATGTGTAGAAAATGAGGGGTAACTGGAAACCCTGCCCAACTGGCAAAAGAACGACCCTTATTAAGAATGTAGAGCCCTCCAAAAACTAACAATTTAAGGAGATGTACCTGGTAGGATATATAGAAATAGTAGCTGGTCCTCTACCCCTCTTTTCTAGTTCTGCTTTAGGTTGACGTAGTGATTCCACATAGAAGGCTACCGTAATTCAGTTCTTGTCATGTAGTAGACCAAGCCTCCACTTCTTCACATCACATTTTTGGATGGAAATGTCACCCTCGTAAGTGTAGCACAGTCATAAGTTCTCCTCATGTGCAATCTGTACGTCTTGCCAAAATTCTGTTTTGTTCCCTTATTTTGTTACTTTATCTGAATCTTTCCCATAGACGAGGAATGTACATTTCATTTTTAAACAAGTCTGTTTTTATCCCTGTTTGAGTGATTCCGAACTCTCCCCAGCGTAATGTAGAGACGTCTTGTTATCGGGGTCAGGAGCTGGTCGCTGCTCAAGGGAAGAAGATGTTCTTTAAAGGGAACCTGTCACCTAATCTATGGCCCCTAAACTATCACTACCTGCCCCTACAGACCCTAACTAGCTCCCTAACCATCCCTGGCTGACGTAATATGGCTTTATATAAGGTGAAATAAACACTTTATAAACTTACATGATCAGTGCCAGTGGGGCGTTCCTGACAGTAGGGCGGGGTCCCCAGAGCCGCGCTCCCCCCGCCTCGCTCCCTTCCTAACGCCCTAATGGGCGGCATTATCGATTTGAAGAGCGGGGAAGCCCATTGGAATCTTCCCGCCCCGCTCTTCATGACGCGGCCGGAGACCGCGTCATTTCCGGGTCCGCGCATGCGTAGTGCGCCGGGTGAAGCTGACCGGAATCGCAGCGTCGCTAGGCAACGACCGGCGTCTTCGGAAGGTGAGTATCGGCGGCCCCCCCCCTCCCAAACCAGCCCATATATATGTGTGTGTAATCCACATGTACATATGGATTACACACACACATATATACATTCACTTTGATTAGGCACATTTCATATGTGCATCTATATATATATATAATGCACATATGAAATGTGCCTAATCAAAGTGAATGTATATATGTGTGTGTGTAATCCATATGTACATGTGGATTACACACACATATATATGGGCTGGTTTGGGAGGGGGGGGGGCCGCCGATACTCACCTTCCGAAGACGCCGGTCGTTGCCTAGCGACGCTGCGATTCCGGTCAGCTTCACCCGCGCACTACGCATGCGCGGACCCGGAAATGACGCGGTCTCCGGCCGCTTCATGAAGAGCGGGGCGGGAAGATTCCAATGGGCTTCCCCGCTCTTCAAATCGATAATGCCGCCCATTAGGGCGTTAGGAAGGGAGCGAGGCGGGGGGAGCGCGGTTCTGGGGACCCCGCCCTACTGTCAGGAACGCCCCACTGGCACTGATCATGTAAGTTTATAAAGTGTTTATTTCACCTTATATAAAGCCATATTACGTCAGCCAGGGATGGTTAGGGAGCTAGTTAGGGTCTGTAGGGGCAGGTAGTGATAGTTTAGGGGCCATAGATTAGGTGACAGGTTCCCTTTAATACCGTGATGCTGTAGGACATGTTTCGTGTGTACAGTCATCCCCCTGTATGAGACCACCAGGAGAGTTTATAGCCAATCCCAGCAGTCACCTGTCTCATCTCTAGGTGTAGACAGTGACACATGGACTACTAAAAAGGATTTGTGTTGACGGTAATGGCATTTGTGGCCGGTGGTTTATATGGTGAGCAGATGCATGATGAGTTTACCATACAGCTAGATAAACAACAGAAAGCAGATAGCTTCACACAATGCATCTACAACAAACAAATATGTAATAGATATCGTAGCATTGTGGTTACAAGGACAGCTAGAGTCAGGACTGTTTATAAACCATGAACCCATTACAATGGGCTGACGTCAGTATAATCCCATGTCAGGAGGAAGGATGTTTTCCCATTGGCAAACCTATATATCGCCTATCCAAGAGAGGAGTGGTGTTACACCCATCATGTTTTTCAAAAACTACACCTATTATTTTTTCATGATTATTATTTATTAAAACCAGAAATGACCCAGCCCCCAAAAATAAGTCCTTTCTCTATATTCTCTGTTCACTAAGAATCCACTTCTGCCTTTGGCTCAAAAAAAGACTTCAAGAACTGCAGTGACATTTTCCATCTGAAACTTATCTCTCCAAGGTTTCATTTACACATCTATTTTTTTACATACATTTTCTGTTTTTCACAGATAGAACGTTATCATTATAGCCTATAAGGCTATTCACACAGGGGTGGACTTCCAGGCATACCTGCAGAAAACACAGCCGGAAGTTGCGGGGCTTGAGCGGCTTAGGTGGTAGGCGTGGTTTGCCATTGGTGGGCATGGCTCGGCATTTCACCGAGGGAAGAAACGTTAATTTATAAGTCGATGTGGTCGTGGAGGTGATTATAATAGAAGTAAGGGTCTGGGGGTAAGACCCCCCAGCCGGGTGGGGTGCAGAGGGTGGCGTAGCCCCCCTTGCATGATCCATTACAATGCACAGATGGCCGCTCCGCCACGCCTACCAGCTAAATTGGTCATGCCCACTTATAAGCTTTAAGTATGCAATCCACCCCGCCTTTGGGGTCTTACTCCCAGGCCCCCGCTTCTATAATAATCATCTCCACGACCAAGTGGACTTAAAAATTAACATTTGTTTGGTTCTTGGAAGAAATCGCAGAGCCATGCCACTGGTCCCCAAACCACGACCATCGGCGCCAAACACGCTTACCAGTCCAGCTGCCGACTTCCGACTATGCTTTCTGCAAGTATGCCGACTTCAACTGGTGCAACCTGTGCATTCACACTGGCCTGAGAGGTAAGGGGGCCGACTACTGCCTTCACAGTAGGTGGAATTGTGCATTATGAGGAGCTATTGGACTACAAAGAGTCCATATATTGTTCGGCACAATGGCCCTCTTCTGCCTGTGTCCCCCCCTTTGTTTCTCCTCCTCCCCCTCAAAGAAGTAACATGTCCATTATTGCTCCAAGTCAAGGAGAAGCTCACCAATTTAAATCAATGGGTTTGTTAAAAATAATGGACAGCACATTGATATTATTATTTTTGTTTTTGCTTACAAGAAAAACAGATGCCACACTGAATATAAAACTTGCACAATTGATGACAATTGGAATCAGCCAACTGCTGTTAGTTTTTTAATGTATGAGAATAAAATGGACATCTTAATGAAAGTAATAGAGAAGGCAGCTCTAAACTACGTCTATCCAGAAGGATCACCATAGCAAAACTCAAAGTGGACTCTCCTGGTCTTTGGAGAGATAGAGAGAACAATAGGACTGATAGGAATGAAAGTAGGGACCATCCCTTAAACTGGATCACATCTTATGGATTCACATCTGACTGGTGAACGCAGCCCTGTCTCTTGACACCATGACTTAGAGAGGTGCTGTTCACTTCTATGGAAGTTTGCTTGCTTGGCTTCATTTGTAGCTAATAAACCCATGCCAGAGGGAGAAAGAGTTGAAACTGATACAGAGTCTACTGACGAAACTCAAATGGAAATGTTCTAAAATCATAAAAATGTAATAAATAATAAAGTTTTAAATAATAAATAAATTAAGTTTTAATCTCCAAAGGAGCTCATCCTGTTGACAGATCACCTGTGAGTAGTGATGGGCGAACCCAAACTGTACAGTTCTAGGTCTGTAATAAACACCTAGTGTTCGGGCACAGACCTCGAACACATACATTTCTGGGTGGAAAGTTACAGTTCGTGTTTGGATTCTAGGGTGGTGACACAGAGAGGGCTGGAGGTGACACAGCGAGGGCTGGAGGTGACACAGAGAGGGCTGGAGGTGACACAGAGAGGGCTGGAGGCGAGGAGGACACCAGCAACAGTGATGACTCATTACTGAGTTAAGTCCTTCCAGACTCCTTGTCTGTACACTTTATAAAGTCTTTTAACAGCTTACATGGGGCTAGAGACATGAGGGACCCCTTCCCTGAATGCAGCAGACACGCTGCATTCAGTGCTGCATTCAGTGAGCATAGCACCAGGCGGTGACAGGTCCTCTTTAAGATGTAACCTGTGGATTATGTCGGAGGGAAGGTTTTTTGTTAATTAAAAATGGGAAACAGGGTTGTCTTCTATTTTATTTCTAAATTTATCAGTGTTGTGTTTTTTTTACTGCTTACACTATGAATTTCAAGCTTAGTGCCAGCAGCTAATACAAGGCTGGCATTAACCCCTTTATTACCATGGCAGAAAATGGCGCTTCCATGAATGTAACATATTCTGGGGCAGCTGACGCTGCAATTCACAGTGGTGATGCCCCAAAAAGCATAGGGCACCCTCCGCTGAGGATTCCAGCCCCCAGCTAGTTGTACCTTTCTTAAAACCAAAAATACGGCAAGCCCCATGTAATTTTTTTACATTTTTTATGAAATTCCTGAAATAATTAAAAAAAAAAAAAAAGGGCTTCCCTATATTTTGGTTTCCGGCCAGGTAAAAACAGGCAGCTGGGGGTAGGAGGCTGCCATTACCTGCCTGCTGTACCTGCTGGTATACAAAAATACGGTAAAGCCCCACGTTATTTTTTTTTTAATTATTTCAAGGAATCATTTTATAAAAAGGGCTCAACTATGTTGCGGTTTTGGTGTTTTTTTTGGGCCAGGAGATGCAGACAAATACATTGAACAAAATGCATGCAGTTTTATACCAAAATTGCAACCAGCAAAAGAATAAGTATTTGCGGCAAAAAACATGTGGTGGGTTTGGTGCTATTTTTGGTCAATAGAATGCAGGTGAAAAATTGAACCCAATTCACCAAAAAAGCATGAAATCTGCAGCAAAACGCTTTTTTTTACTTCAGAACCTGCCATTTGACCCTGCCCCTCAGGGAGGTGGGGCTAAACGACATTTCTGGGAGAGAAAAAAAACAACTGTTTAATGCTGGAGAAGAGGGAGAGAATAATTCGCAGCGGTGGGCAGATTAAACATGCAGGGGGTGTGAATCTGCCCTTCGGCTCCTGCCCTAGCCACCTCCTTAATGGCTGTAGCATGTACGTTCTCTAAGTGTATTATCTCGGGGTACAGGGCTGATCAAGTGC
Source organism: Allobates femoralis (assembly GCA_033576535.1). Taxonomy (NCBI): domain Eukaryota; kingdom Metazoa; phylum Chordata; class Amphibia; order Anura; family Aromobatidae; genus Allobates; species Allobates femoralis. Next base: position 108,630,808 of record JARQOC010000004.1, read on the forward strand.
TGGGGGACCCCTTGTCTGGATGCTGCAGACATGCTGTATCCAGTGCTGTAATTAGATCACCATGCCTGGTTTGGTGACAGGTCCTCTTTAGGGGTGTACAGTAGCATGGCGGGTAGCTCAAAATGTGACTGGTAGCTGTGTTTGCTGGCTGGCAGTCTGGTCATTCCACCATTACCCTTGTATTGACAGAAACTAAGGGTCTGTCAGGAGTGCACAACCTGCGACCTCTCTGTGCACCCCTCAGGTATATAATCACAGACATTCCTGACAGTGTCTGGTGGCTGCTCCACATGGTGATTGCAAGTACTAGGATGGTGTCGGCGCGGGAGATTTAAACAGCTGTCAGATCAGCTGTTTCTTCAAATCTCCCGCGCTGACACTGGCGGGAGATCAGTGTAGGCTCTAGCTGATCTCCCGGTGGCCGGCGGGAGAGATTTCATTGAGATCCGCAGCGTTCTCCTGCGCTGTCATGCGAGGACACTGCGGATCCATTGACTTCAATGCATGGTTTGTGTGCTTGCCGGCGCTTGCAGATAAAACAAGCTCCCGCGACCGCACAAAAAATGCAACATGCTGCGTTCGGAGGGTGCTCGGAGGCGCACAAATTGTGCACATCCGAACGCAAACGCAGCCAAACGCAGGCACATGCATTCCCATGTTAAACATAGGAACACAGTGCGCAAGGTTTGCTGCGTTGGTACGCTGCTCTTGCAAACGCAAGTGTAGAACCGGCACCCATAATTCATGCCCTCTATATTCCTGGCATCTATACCTTCCAATCAATAAATGTGTATGGCCACAAATTACATGCAACAACTGGGTTGTTGACGTCCCTTAGCTCTTTATTATATACCTTTCGGCTTTCCGTTCTGCCGCCACACCCCGCTCTCTCTTTCGAGTCGACTTAAACCTAAGTGGAATGGACAAGGAGGAGAACGCTGCTCAGTTTCCCTGACACCCCCGATGCTTTGATTAGTTATAGGTCGGATAGGACTGCATCTAACATTTGGATCATTAATGGTGACTATATATAGTTGACATGAGTTGTAACAATCTCCCTTACCCATATTGATTGACATCCTCCGGGCTGTGATTGTAGTTTTTGACGATCTTGATTGTTTAGTATTCTAATGTGTAAACTCCTGAGTGGTGGTTGTTTAAATTAATGTGGTTTCTTATTTATTATATGGCTCAATCATTCTTCTAGATGAGGGATGCACAACCTGGGCCCTTGATGCCATGCAGTGTGGCATATATGGATAGAAGATGCTCGACTGACAGGTTATCCCTGTATGAGCAGCTACACACAGAAGAGTAGTGACAAGCAGCGAGGAGCAGGAACTAACAGCGCCTGTGTAGACATCTCTGATGCCTCATACATCCGGACAATCGGGTCTAGTCAATCATTCAGCTCTCCAGAAAGCAGTATAGGATTTAGACAGGTGGCCTTCCATGACCGTGACTTCACTGTAGTTTATGGGAGTTATGAAACATTAGGCACTAAGCAAAAAACTCATGATGTGTTGTAGAGAGCCATGTACATTCATCATGCATTCATTTTTAGACCCTGTTCACACACATTTTTTTTTACAAGGATTTAAAATAGGATTTTAAAAAAAAATGCTTCAAATGTTCTTTGAATAAACTTTCTGCTGGTTTTACTGGGAGAAGTTCAAAATAATGTGAAAAAACAGCACTGTATGCACTAAATGAGCTTTTCGTATTAAAGGGAATTTGCAGCAGGTTTTTGCTAATTCTTCTGAGAGCAGCATGTTGTAAGAAAAGAGAATCTGAAACTAATGATGTTTAACTTAATGGGTGCAGCCGTTCTATCACAATTCAAGTATTTAGTTTCAGCCATGTAGCAGAGCTGGGAGAGCTGCTCCCACCCCACCAGGCTCTCAATAGAGATTATGCATTGACTGTGAGGTGTCAGTCATAGCAGTGGATGTGTCGGTCTGCCGACATGTCATGGGTGCGTGACATACGGTAGTAGTCAAGCAATGGTAATTACCAGGTGATAAAACCTTTAGTTTATGTAAACAATAGCACACAGCCTGATAGGAGAGGCACAGATGATTTTAGTTCTTTACCCCTGCAGCACGTCCTCAGCTTACACAGCAAAAATCTGCTGATAGATTCACTAATGCTGGGTTCACACCACGTTTTTTTGGCATCCTGTTCTGTCCGTTTTGAAAAGGACAGAAGAGGATCATTTTTTGCCTCCCATGCATCCCTATGATGCCGGATTGGTCATATATGGCCATCCATTTTAGTGAACTAAGTCCATGATTTGTTTTTGTCTCTGAGTCAGGCTGGCAGGGAAGGGGTTACTCGGAACTGGGATGGTGGGGGAGGGAATCACAGCTGGTCGGTTCCCGGTTCCGTGCCCTGGGCACTCAATGTCTGATGGGGTGATGATAATGGGGGAACTTTGGGATAGGGGAACGTGACGCCACCTGTGGTACCTGGTAATGTGGTTACCAGCGCTGCAGCCGGCCGCTGAGGTGATGGTAAAGCAGCTTTGGTAGTACAGCTCCCCACAGGCAAAGCTTTTACCTCAGGGCAGCAGGGTAGATGAGAGGAGTCATAGTCCTTGGCTCTGTGGTGCTGTAGGAGCCTCCCGGGCGACGGATTAAAGGAGGCCGGTCACCAGATCAGCTTAAACAGTTCTTTACTGGTACCAGATGATAAGGGTACACGGTACAGTCGGGCTCACCTGGGCTTGTAGCCGCGGATTTTGGAGGCTTTCCCAGAGTCTGTCAGAGGTGTCTCTACAATAACTTTCTTAGTCTGTGTTTTGCTTTAGCTCTCTTGTCAACCACACTAAAGAGCCCGATCGCCAGTCCCCAGGTCTGTTACTAAAAGGTACTTCTGACTCCTTTCTGGTACGGACAGGAACGGTGAGAAGACAATTCCTTTTGTCACCGGTATTTAGTCTTTTACCTTGTTAGCGTCTTGGACCCACTTTGGGACAGATGTGGGATTTAGTCTTGTGGTGCTGTGGCTCCTACTTTAGGCTCACCGCCTGCCGGTCTGCGGTTTGGGATGAACCGTTAACAAGCCGCCTCGGTTCCGGTTTACCGGTGTTGACCTGGACTCTCAAGCTAAGCTATAACCAGTCCTGGAGTGTCCCCCTTCGATGTCTGGGTCATCTCTCTCCTTAGAGGTGCCCTCCTGTCACGACCGCAGGGTCCCTTGTGTCCGTCTGTGCTCTTCTTCTGTCACTGTTTGACTGACTACTGTCTGTAACTGTCACTCACGTCTTCCCACTCTTCTAGGCTCCACCCTCTGGGACCTACTAAATACCAGTCTCCTGTGCTAAGGTGTCCTATGAGCGTGTTATGGGTGCAGACTCTGTATTTTCCTCCTCATCCACGTCTACGGAGGCACTACACCTTCTGTTTGCCGTGCAGTACCTCCATGTGGTGTCCCGCCAGAGGGCCGCCACATCTTTCTATCGCTTTCTTTCTCTCCCTCTCTCGTCTCTCTCTCCTTTCTCCTCCCTCTCTCTCTCTCCTCTCTCCCCTCTCTCTCTTTTTTCTCTTCTCTCTCTCTCTCCTCTGTCTCCTCTCTCTCTCCTCTCTCTCCTCTCTCTCCTCTCTCTCTCCACTCTCCTCCCCTCTCTCTCTCCCCTCTCTCCTCTCTCTCTCTCTCCCATCTCTCTCCCCCTCTCCCCTCTCTCCCTCTCTCTCCTCCCCTCTCTCTCTCTCCTCCTCTCTCCTACTTTAATTTTTAGTTCAGCTCCCAGATTGGTTTAGTATGACAATGTGGCCCATGGACCTCTGTTCTAGACACTTTATTTAGTTTTGATATAACCACTACATATGATAGTGAATAATTAGGGTTATATAGGAGTATGTCATCTATTTGCATTTCTATGGGATCAACTGCTTCAGAGGTTAGTACTGGATTTTTAATATTATTTATAATATTTCTATGTAAGCTTTATGAGTGTTGATCAGAGTTCTTTGTAGTGATTCTTCCACTTTTGGAGCTCCCATTGACATAAATAAAAAGAAAACATGCATCCATGCACGGCCACCTTGCCATTCACGGCGGCACTAGGCGGAATACGCTCTAAGCTTTTCCTTATGGGTATTGTATGTTAAATCTTAATTTTGCTTTGGCATCAGTTTTTACTAATTTTCTCTCTGTATAAGACCATGGTGGTCTCATGATCTCTCCTTGATGGTCCAGGTTACGTGTCACATGCAGGTCATGGTTGGATACTACATGGGATCGCTATAGTGTAGCATGCACAATGAACATCTGGTATATAAAGTATCTAACAGTTCCACACAATAATAGTATCCTCAATGTAATTCTTTGACCTACTGTATACAGTATGGGCAAAAGGATGGCGGCTTACTGACACTGATACATTGGTAACAGACTTGTGCTGCTAATTTGCATCCAAATCACAAAGAATTACTGAATCGTGGATTGTTATTAAGATAACTTTTAATTTTACACTTGATAGATCTGGAGTATTGGAAGGTGTTGCTCTACATGATGGTGAGTTATTCAATGTTGGTGAGTTATTCATGACATTATCGGCATGTGTGACCCTTCTCTGACACCTGTGGGTCACTTTCTTTCGCACAACACATACTCCGGTGATGGGCAAGCTGACAAATTACGGACTAGTTCCAGCTGTTTAGTTGAGGACAGGAAACTGGACATCCTCTCTTCTCGACTGAGGACTCAGCACAGCCTCTCCCGTGTCACTGCATCTGTCCCTACTTCCCTTAGCAATGACAGATCTGTCCTTCTGTATAAATATACCCCAGCACTAGCAGCTTCTAACTGGACATCTGCTGAGTATTTGTTAAAAGGAAATTCAACTCGATAAATGATTTCAACCTGCAGACATAGTGGTTATTGGCAGGTAAATAGCGTTAAGTCCTGCCTAGTTGCCTTACTGGAGCAGCAGCTACAGGGAGAATATGAAGTTAAATCCTCCCTGCAGCTGCTTTCTTCCAGTCGTCTGGGCAGTGCAGGAAGCTGTTGACTACACAGTGGGTGCACTATGATCATTCACTTTGATTGGCAAACTACTCCGCAGCATGTGTACACAGAGCTGGTTGTTAACGTGCGGGGAGTGATTTCCACCGTATATAGTGAACAGTAACTGAAACAGCTCCATGCACCCCTCCAATGACTGGAAGCGAATGACTGCAGGGATAATATAACTTAATTTTCTTTATATAGCTGCTGCTCCAGTAATGGCACATTCAGATTCTGTTTTTGCCACCCATTGCTCCTTCGGGGCTTCCATTTAAAGATCTGAAAAATGGAATATGGGTAGAACTCTCAATGGAAGCATATACTTTAATGAGCCAGACAGGGTCACTTTGTGCTTTTTCTGGACTCTGTTTTAGGCAGCAGGCACATGAGCTTGGTCAATCTTAAGAAGGTGGACACTGCCAAAGTGGAAGGGGTGTCCATACAGGGCCGAAATGGGCCTGGTGTGCCTCATTAAAGTCAATGGCCCCATTGGGTGCTCCACCCAAATCCTGTTTTTCAGGTTTTCAGACAGAAGGCTTGACTGAGCTAACTCAAATAGCCGTGAAGAGTGTTGGAATAAGCCTAGAAGGTCCCGAAAGCTCTTTGGTATTATTCACCCTTTCTCCCTTATAAGAGGATTTAGCCTTCCCTGCCAAGACCTCTGAGATCCATGCACAGAGCAGTGGTGGTTGGTGAAGCAAATTGAGGGAAGAGTTATCTAGTAGATATGTTACCGTAGATCCTAAGAGATGGGTATAATTACAAAGAAAACGCATTAAACACCAATGTAACCTGGAACAAGGCTGGAGCAAAAAACATAGAGGGAATCCATTAGACGCAGACTAGAGCTGTAGAAGAAAACAATCATTACTGAGAAATAATTGACTTTTATCTTTAATATTCATGTTCATGCACATTTGCTATGTAGACCTTACAGCATGAAATAATGTCCAGGATTCTCCTGCACGTTGGCTGTAGGTTGGGTTCGCATAGGCCCCAATTCATCACTTGCGTTGCTTTTTTCTTGTTTTGTTGTATGGTATTTGTTGCTGTTTTCTGCGCCAAATTTGTGAAACTGATGCATAGGGTTGATGAATTTTGCCAGTTTTGGGACCACCTTTTCTAGCGCACCGGAGGGAAAATAAGATGGATGTTTGGATACATGGAAACAAGGACACGGCTCTCACACACCACCCTGCAAACCTTACCAGTGTGTTTCCGCTATTACTATTAACTCCGGTTATGAATGCAGCTGATTTAATCCAGGCTTTCACATATGAGGAAGAAATGTGGATTTCTGTCTGTCCTTGATCCGTAAGAACAGAGCGAGGCCTTTCTCTCGGTAACCACCCCTGGATTCCCAGTGATGTGTGTATCCTCTGTGGCTCGCTGGAGCTCTGCAGTCAGTTAAACAGCCCAGCAATTAAGGGGCGACACGCTTGTACCACTTTTCTTCAATGTTTAAGTCATCAGGGTCCTAACAAAGACCAGATGGAATTATATAAACTGCAGATTAACCTTTTATTGGCTGGTCTAGCAGCGAGCTGAGCGTTCTCTCTTGTAAGAAACTCTAATACGGGTCCTGGTGACTCCTTTCCTTATGTTTTATGAGTGGTACTAACGCCATACATGTGTACATATAATGTCTAGGATATTAGTGGCACAGTAGGAACATAGTAATTTCCCCTAACATTAAAAATAGCAAATACTGAGTCATTCTTTTCTGTCTAGTTGTTAAAAGCTTCTTGCAGAAAACTCTTAAGGCCCCGTCACACGGGGCGACATCGCCGGCAATTACATAGGCGACGTAGGGGCGTGGCCTATCGGTGGCGACATCGCCCCTACGTCGCCTCATGTAAAGGGGCGATGTCGGCGCCGCCGGGAGGTCTCCTGGTTTCCGAGCAGTGCTCGGAAACCAGGCGACTGATCTGGGGCGATGTGCACACATCGCCCCATGTAACCGGCCGCTGGCGACCTGTCAGGTGATGGGAGCCATAGACTCCCATTGTCCTGCATCGCCGCTGGGGTTTGTAGACACCCGGCGGCGATGCCGCCTGTCAGCTCACCGGCGCGGGGCTGGAGATGTCGCCAGATGTAAATGGGGGACGGTGACGCTGGCGGGGCGCCAAAAACGTGCTCGCACCCGTCAGTCGCTGCCGACATTTCCAGTCCCGTCGCCAGGTGTGACAGGGCCTTTAGATATAATATATCCATTTTCTGAGACATTAGGTGGTAACTAGAGATGAACGAACCTATTCGGGTTCGGAGTTCGAGTGCTTTACATGTCCACTACTCTTCAGCGAGCATTGCTGTGTTCAGGTATGCTTGGTGCTCGGCCCAGTGCAGCTGCTTGTAGTGTTTGATCGGCTCGTACTGGGCGTAAAAGCAGAGTTATGGCTTGTAGGGTGGTTGTAAGATAAAAATAATCTCCAGCCTCCCACTCCCGGAAGTGTGTTGCTTATGGCTGTATGTGGGTGGAGAGTTGAAATGCCCAATCAGGACCTTCAAATGAGGCACAAGTCAAGTTTAGGACCTGAACATACCTTTGAAAACAATCTGGCTGCACCACCAGAACCCGAGCTTCCACAGGTCCACTCATCTTTAGTGGTATCTGATTCAAACACCTATACTGCTGCTACATAGTTGTTGCCAAGTTGTCCAAGACACCAGTAGGAGGCCGTATCATTGCAGAGCTGTGCAAACTTTCCATAAGGCCTAAAAAGCTCGTTAAAGTTTTCGCTAGAGCTCTTTAGATCCCGCTGTCATCCCTTGGTACTCCATAATGACCATCTCTACCCTCAGACCAGTGTCAAACATCCGATATTCACGGTTTGAGTATTGTCTACGACTGGACACAGGTCACCACTAGCTGTTGAATTAGTGATCACGTTCCGACTGATGATGGGTCTCCTATCGGTTCGTACTCGAAATGTGAATGTTGGTGGTATAAAGCTCCCCCAATTATTAATCTAAAACCTGCCATTTAGAAATGATGCCAGTCCAAAGGAGTCATATACATGGGTGAAGAATTACACCTCTGTACATACTCCAAGCTGTGCAGTGTCATCATAGGGCTGTTCGCTACCTCTTTATGCATTAGATTTTGGATAGAGTATCTTTTGTTATGCTGGATCCACACTCTGCACATTCTTTTATGGTGGATTTTTGTGCAATATGTCAATTAGAATAAAATGAACACTGAAAAGTTCAGAAATTGATGAACTTTGGATTTAAAAATCTGCCCAATGGGGAAATATGCATGTAGACAAGTCTGCAGTACATAGATGATATCCTATGTACGTACCTGGTACTGTAAACCTTATCCACACGATAAAATCAGCACGTTTCTGTCCTATGTGGACCTACCCTTATATGATGCAGACATATTGTAGACATGGAATATGTGCCAGATGACTCTATGAAACATAACATGTAGAGAAGAAGAAAGGACAAGGTCAGGTTAAGTGAGTAGTAGTCTTAGGAAAAGGTTTTGTTAATTCTACCCTTTGTATCACAAGGACAATAGATGATACACTGCAGAATTCCACTCGTTGCATTACTATTACTCATTTATAATCCTATGAGGCCATTTTTACATTTATTACAGATTTTTCCATAGCAGAGTACAATGTAAGTGCTGCTGATTTTGCAGCCTGCGGACTATCCTGCCAACCTTTTATTGTGGCTTTATTGTTTTCCTTTACAGATTGTCCACAATTGTGGACCACAACATTCTGGATTATCATATATTAAAGAGTTTGTTTTGGATCTCTCCATTAATTCACCTTTAATAGGTCAGTGATGAAGCGTGCAATTAAGGGCAGTTTGCTTGCGTTTTCTTTTCCAAGCATTCCCCTTAATTAGAAGCTATAAATCATACTGTCAGATAATTAGAGCGCTGCATAACTGGGCCGGTCACTTCAATGTTTTCCTTCAGAGTTTAGTCTACAGGGAGTTTAAGTATGGGCCTGGGTGATCTCCAGTACTAGACTCTCAGCCTACCCATATGCTAAAGGCCATCATGGAATTAACCCTTGTCCTGCCTATTGGAGGATATTATGAGGGGAATCCATCAAGATTGGCGTTTTTGCACTCCAGTCTTGATGCCAAATTCATTAAGAGGTGTGTGTTCTTCTTCCCATATGTCAGAGTCATGAAATGTACTCCAGTCATGGTGTAAAGATCCTAGACCTGCACAAGGCTGGAATGGGCTACAAAACCATAAGTAAGACAAAGCTGGGTGAGAAGGAGACAACTGTTGGTGCAATAGTAAGAATATGGGAGAAATACAAAATGAGTGTTAATCCACATCGATTTGGGGCTCCATGCAAAATCTCACCTCGTGGGGTATTCGGGATCATGAAGAAGGTGAGAGATCAGCCTAAATCTACATGGGAGGAACTTGTTAATGATCTCAAGGCAGCTGGGACCACTGTCATCAGGAAAACCATTGGCAACACATTAGGCCATAATGGATTAAAATCCTGCAATGCCCGCAAAGCCCCACTGCTCAAGAAGGTACATGTGCAGCCCCATCTGAAGTTTGCCAATGAACATCTTGGTGATTCTGAGAATGATAGGGAGAAGGGTCTATGGTCAGATGAGACAAAAATTGAGCTCTTTGGCATTAACTCAACTTGCCGTGTTTGGAGGAAGAAAAATGCTGCCTATGACCCAAAGAACACCATCCCCACTGTCAAGGATAGCGGTGGAAACATTATGTTTTGGGGTGTTTCTCTGTTAGAGGCTCAGGACTACTTCACTGCATCAGTGGGACAATGGATGGAGCCATGTACCGTAAAATCCTGAGTGACAACCTCCTTCCCTCCACCAGGACATAAAAAATGGGTTGTGGTTGGGTTTTCCAGCACAACAATGACCCAAAACACCTCCTGTTCTCTGCTGCTGCATGAAGCTCTCAATTTTCTGTCCCATGAGGGAGGGGGAGATCAAAGGAGCAGGTATGATTTTGATTTATAACAGATCTATAGATCCTAGAACTGCAGTTTACAGCTCTGCTTCATCCTGTAGGAGGAAACGGACTGTACTAAAAAAGTTTTCTGTAACCGGAGTTCCCCTTTAAGTCTTGTTTTCCAGAGGGATCAAATACTTATTTCTCTCTGCAACATGCAAATAAATGTATATTATTTTAAACAATGTGATTTTCTGGATTTTATTTTTGACATTCTATCTCTCATGGTACCTTTACATGCCGCTACAGAAGGCTAGAAACAACCGGGTGTTTCACGTGCACGAGCACGTACCAACGGTTTAAAACGGTACCGATACCGCCTTTACACGCCGCTACAAGGTGCTCTACAGAAGGTTTAATCTATCCCTGGAGGCACCGCCGGGTGCCACAAATTACCTTCTGTAGAGCACCGTCCCTCATTTACACGCCGCTACAGAGGGTAATATGGGAGGACCTGGTGCAGCAGGGACAACACATAGGCGTGCCAGAGTTGTGGATTACGAGACGCTCGTACGATGATTGGACACAGCAATAGCATCATGATTGGCCAGCCAGCGCAGGAAGGCTGCCTAATACAGGACGCTATTGCAATTGTGTAGTGTGACTGGTCAGCTCCTTAAATATGCCGCCCTATGCAGCGACAATCAATCGTAACGCAGGAGCGTCCACCAATGATCGCTGAAGGGGGGCGGTTTCTCGGAGGCTGTGTCACGCCCCAGGGAGTTCACTAGGTGGCAAAAAAACCTTACCGTACCTTATTTAGACGCCGCTACCATCGGGTTGAAATCAACCTGTTTTAGAGCACTGCTCTGAAACAGGTGCCGAAAGTGACGGTTGGCAACAACCTACTTTACACGCCGCTACCTCGGGTTGATTTGACGGTGCAAGATGCATTTGTCTTCGTAACCCGGTTGTTTCTAACCTTCTGTAGCGGCGTGTAAAGGGACCATCACTGATAAAATTAACCTACCCTCAAAATTATAGGCTGTCCATGTCTATCAGTGGGCAAACTTACAAAATCTGCAAGGGATCAAATACTTATTTCCCCCAATGTAGAATAGTACAATTTATAGAATATAATACAGAAAAATATAATATATATAGTATAGTATAACAGTATAATAAATCAGAATAAGTATAGTGCAGTATAATATAGGACAATATATAGTATAGTATGGTATAGAAAGGTATGGCATGAGTATAGTATGGCACAACATAGCACAGTACAGTACGGCATAATATACCATGGTATAGTACAATATAATAGTACAGTATAATATAATACAGCATACCACAGAACAGTATAGTAGAGCATCATATGGGTTAGGGTACACAGGTAAAAGTATATGCTGTATATATAGGATAAACATTGCAGTCCACTTTGGGTGGTGAATTTAGTGCAGGGCAGTGGAGTATAGTACAAAAGATCAGTGCAAAAAATCCGCACAGGAATCACACAAAAAGCTCTCTGTTTATATATAAATATTTTTTCTCAATTTGTAGCAAGTGCTGACAAAAAAGTATCAAAAAACAGGGCTATTGGTCTGTACGTTTTTTGCAAAAAATATACGTAAGCTGTCTCACCTCGTCACGGTTGCCCTAGCGAGACAGTCCCTAGCTGATATGTGCATTTAAAACCTGAGTGTGTGACCATACCTCTATCCAGGCTCCAGCCAGGACTGCACTCTGTGGGCATATCACCTGTGAAACAGCTTATGTGTGGACTACTCATAGGGGAAGGGTGGGTCACTTCCCCTTCCTGCGAACAGGAGAAACACATTCACCAAACAATAATGAGTGGTCCAATCACTGATGAATGCGATTGATAACCGCATCCATCTACCACCAGAAAAACTGCAAAAGATCAGTGCAAAAAATCCGCACAGGAATCACACAAAAAGCTCTCTGTTTATAATAAATATTTTTTCAATTTGTAGCAAGTGCTGACAAAAAAGTATCAAAAAACAGGGCTATTGGTCTGTACGTTTTTTGCAAAAAATATACGTAAGCTGTCTCACCTCGTCACGGTTGCCCTAGCGAGACAGTCCCTAGCTGATATGTGCATTTAAAACCTGAGTGTGTGACCATACCTCTATCCAGGCTCCAGCCAGGACTGCACTCTGTGGGCATATCACCTGTGAAACAGCTTATGTGTGGACTACTCATAGGGGAAGGGTGGGTCACTTCCCCTTCCTGCGAACAGGAGAAACACATTCACCAAACAATAATGAGTGGTCCAATCACTGATGAATGCGATTGATAACCGCATCCATCTACCACCAGAAAAACTGCAAAAGATCAGTGCAAAAAATCCGCACAGGAATCACACAAAAAGCTCTCTGTTTATAATAAATATTTTTTCAATTTGTAGCAAGTGCTGACAAAAAAGTATCAAAAAACAGGGCTATTGGTCTGTACGTTTTTTGCAAAAAATATACGTAAGCTGTCTCACCTCGTCACGGTTGCCCTAGCGAGACAGTCCCTAGCTGATATGTGCATTTAAAACCTGAGTGTGTGGACCATACCTCTATCCAGGCTCCAGCCAGGACTGCACTCTGTGGGCATATCACCTGTGAAACAGCTTATGTGTGGACTACTCATAGGCGAAGGGTGGGTCACTTCCCCTTCCTGCGAACAGGAGAAACACATTCACCAAACAATAATGAGTGGTCCAATCACTGATGAATGCGATTGATAACCGCATCCATCTACCACCAGAAAAACTGCAAAAGATTAGTGCAAAAAATCCGCACAGGAATCACACAAAAAGCTCTCTGTTTATAATAAATATTTTTTCAATTTGTAGCAAGTGCTGACAAAAAAGTATCAAAAAACAGGGCTATTGGTCTGTACGTTTTTTGCAAAAAATATACGTAAGCTGTCTCACCTCGTCACGGTGGAGTATAGTGCAGCATTATTTGCTCTGCTCCACGGGGACAAGACTTGTTGGAGCATTGACACGTGCTCACTGAGGAACTGACCTGTCAAGTGTTTTGTGGGGAGTTAATGGGGCGAATCCTGGGGACTGCTATCCGCAGCTCTTCACAACACCCCATTCATTCTCCATGTAGCCGCTGCTTCCATTATTTCCCTATCATCGGTCTGTAACTCTGGTGATGGGGATTTCAATAAGTCCTGGGAATTTGAATTATTCTACATTTTGTTGTCCTGGTTTTGTTAGCACTGCTGACACTAATGTGCGTGATGGATCATAAATTAGAAATTGTGCCTCCATATTGCCCAATACATTATAATAAGATTTCTATGACACATGAAGATATCAATTACACAGAGGTTTATACCAACTTCTTAAAGGGAGAGTGTTAGCCCAAACTGACTGCACAAACTAAGACTATAGCATCCGGACAAAAAAAAAACGCATCTGCCACATGTGCTGCCTAACGGCCACACTTGCGTACCCTTGCGGCAAGCCCCATGCATTGTTTATGGGGCTTGCGGCAAGTGTGGTATTGCCGCAATCCGGCAGTTGTGGCTGCGAAAAAAAACGCGCTCAGCTGCGGTTATTTTACACAGCCGCACCTGCCGTAAGTGCCGGATCCCGGCAATACCGCACTTGACGCAAGCCCCATAGACAATGCATGGGGCTTGCCGCAAGGGGACCGCAAGTACGGCCGTTAGGCGGCACATGCGGCAGATGCATTTTCTTTGTCCGGATCGGCCGGATCCGGACAAAAACGCTGACGTGAAGGGGGCCTAAACATGTTTTTTTATTGTTTGTTCCTTTTTTTTCACCAAACATCACCTCTCGTCTTGTGTGCCGGAGTTGTCTATTTTTATCATTGACTTTCTTTACCCTTGAGCACCAATTTTATCGGTCGAGCTCAGCCTTATTCTTTCGATTCTAATTTCATGTCGGACAGTGAGAAAACCATGTACCCGTATATACTCGTGTATAAGCTGACCCGTGTATAAGCCGACCCCCCTACTTTTGCCCCCAAAACCTGGGAAAACCTATTGACTCGTGTATAAGCCGAGGGTGGACCCCAGCACAGGTATACAGCCCCCAGCAGTGTGGTATACAGCAGCCCCAGAGGTATATACAGCAGCCCCAGTGGTAGTATACATCAGCCCCAGAGGTAGTATACAGCAGCCCCAGAGGTAATATACAGCAGCCCCAGAGGTAGTATACAGCAGCCCCAAAAAGTATATACAGCAGCCCCAGTGGTAGTATACAGCAGCCCCAGAGGTAGTATACAGCCCCAGTGGTAGTATCCAGCAGCCCCAGAGGTATATACAGCCCCAGTGGTAGTATACAGCAGCCCCAGAGGTATATACAGCCCCAGAGGTAGTATCCAGCAGCCCCAGAGGTATATACAGCCCCAGTGGTAGTATACAGCAGCCCCAGAGGTATATACAGCCCCAGTGGTAGTATCCAGCAGCCCCAGAGGTATATACAGCCCCAGTGGTAGTATCCAGCAGCCCCAGAGGTATATACAGCCCCAGAGGTAGTATACAGCAGCCCCAGAGGTAGTATACAGCAGCCCCAGAGGTAGTATACAGCAGCCCCAAAGGTATATACAGCAGCCCCAGTGGTAGTATACAGCAGCCCCAGAGGTAGTATACAGCCCCAGTGGTAGTATCCAGCAGCCCCAGAGGTATATACAGCCCCAGTGGTAGTATACAGCAGCCCCAGAGGTATATACAGCCCCAGTGGTAGTATCCAGCAGCCCCAGAGGTATATACAGCCCCAGTGGTAGTATCCAGCAGCCCCAGAGGTATATACAGCCCCAGAGGTAGTATACAGCAGCCCCAGAGGTAGTATACAGCAGCCCCAAAGGTATATACAGCAGCCCCAGTGGTAGTATACAGCAGCCCCAGAGGTAGTATACAGCCCCAGTGGTAGTATCCAGCAGCCCCAGAGGTATATACAGCCCCAGTGGTAGTATACAGCAGCCCAAGATGTATATACAGCCGCAGTGGTAGTATCCAGCAGCCCCAGAGGTATATACAGCCCCAGTGGTAGTATCCAGCAGCCCCAGTGGTAGTATACAGCCCCAGTGATAGTATCCTACAGCCCCAGTGGTATATACAGCCCCAGTGATAGTATCCTACAGCCCCAGTGGTAGTATACAGCCCCAGTGATAGTATCCTACAGCCCCAGTAGTAATAAACAGCCCTCCTTATCATGTCCCCCCCCAGGCTGCGGCAGCTGTCAAAATAACAAACACTTTATACATCACCTTCCGGCGCAGCTTTCCGCTCCTCCGGTCCTCAGCTCCTCCGGTCCCGACTTCTTCTTCTTCTTGTGCCGGCTTCTGTGACCGCGCGCAGGAAATGACGTCATCTCCTGCGCCCGGTCACATGACACCGGCACAAGCAGGAAGAAGAAGCCGGCGAGCGGAGGAGCGGAGAGCTGCGCCGGAAGGTGATGTATAAAGTATTTGTTATTTTGACAGCTGCTGCAGCCTGGGGGGGACATGATAAGGAGGGATGGGCTGTTTATTACTACTGGGGGACTCATAATAAGGAGGGGGGGCTGTGTAGTGCAATATGCATGGCATCCCCCCGCCGCTGATGGACGGGGGGATGCCGTGCATATTCATTGCACTAATGAGGCGGCCCCACGTGACCGCCTGCGGTCACCGCGGCCCCTCCTGCCTCCTCCAGCCCCCAGTCACAGCACCCCCCCCACAGCATACCGTATGACCCGTGTATAAGCCGAGGGGGACTTTTCAGCCCAATTTTTGGGCTGAAAAACTCGGCTTATACACGAGTATATACGGTATATGAGTCTTTTTATATAGTGTATGTAAACTTACGGCTTCAACTGTACCAAAACCACAGGACAGACTTGTTAATCTCTACGTGGTGTGCTCGGGCAGGGGTTCTTTGGCCTTTCAGGGATCTGCCATAAGCTTTCAGTGACGCTTCCAGCAAAAGCACTTTTCCCCTAAACCTTGTTCTTCACACTCTTTATCTGCCCCTTTCTTATTCTGTTTGGCTTGGCGGTTGTTGCCGTCTAGTGCGTGTAGCATGCTTTCTGTATTCCGCTGCCTTAGGAAAGTTTTTACTAACTATATTTTTCCGATTAGAATCTCATCTATACAATCCAATGGGATTGTACATTTACACTAATCACAGCTGACATATCAGATTTTATATATAGTTATAGTTGAAATAAACTGTGATAAGACTTACAGAAAGTGTACTCTTTTTACAGTATAATTTTCTTAGAAGTTTCCCTGAATAATGGATGATGACAAGTTTCTGTACTGCTTAGACCTCAGGAACAAGTGGCTTATTCTCCTTTAGCGTCACTACTTGTGAAATTAAGAATTACATAACCGAGAGGATCCAGTAGTCTGTACATTTAATGAGGACCTGTCACCCCCTTGCTGCATGGCAATCTAAATGCAGCAGCTATGCAGGGAAGGGGTCCCCCATGTGTTTGTGTGCTGTGTACCCCGAGATATAGCCTCAGTAAAACTCGCTGTTAGAAGCCATGAGGGCAGTCCCTGGTGCAGGATCCAGCTCGATTGACGGGGGCCATTCCCTCCCCCTCTGCCTCTGAATGCAGACATGCTGCATTCAGTGCTGTATTTAGATTGCCATGCAGCAGGGGGTGACAGGTCCTCTTTAATGCAGAGATAAGTTGACTTTTCTAGAGAGGAAGAGTCTCTTACTTGAACTCTCTACAGAGGTGTAGATCATGTTGTCTGTTGACTTTGGTACTGTTCTGTGCACCCCACAATCATTTTAACATAGAAATACTTGTGTATTAGTCGTTGTTCTTATGTCAGAGAGAAGAGGACCATAGGAGCAGTGAGGCGATCGACAGGGTAGGGGGTACTCGGATGCCGGGATAGGCGGTTGCTTCGATGGGGGAATCACGGCTGGTCGGTTCCCGGTTCCGTGCCCTGGACCCTCAGTGGTAGGAGATGGGGGTGATGATGATGATAGAGGGGGAAGGAATGGCATCATGACGCCACCTGTGGTACCTGGTAATTTGGATACCAGCGCTGCGGCCGGCCGCTGAGGTGATAGAGATGCAGCTCAGAGTAGTACAGCTCCCCACAGGTGGAGCATTACCTCAGGGCAGCGGAACTGATGAGGGGAGTAGTAGTAGCGGTCCTGCTGTGAACTCTGCAGGCGGCAGCGGGGAAGCAGGCACACACACACAATAGTCTTTGGTTTCAGTACCTTTTTACTGTTTTCCGGTAACAGGCAAAGTTCAGGAGGGTAACCAGGTGTCAGTGCAGCTTGGGGCATTCACCTTGGAGAGTTGTGAGGCCTCCTCTGTTAGTGTGTGCGTCTTTTTGGGGTAAGCTCTGCCTTTAGCTGAAACTGCCGCTATGTCTCCCTGCTTTTTTGCTCCTTCTTTGAGGGACACAGACAGACACACACACACTTTCTCACCCTCCTCACGATCCCACGTTGAGCTTCGGTGATGTCTTCCTTCCCGCATTCGCCAAGACTTGTCTATGAGTAGTACAAGTACTTACAGGAGCTTGCACCATGTGACTCGCGGGCTGAGTCAAATAGTGCCAGGTCGTGGAAGTACCGTACCCAACTATCCACAGGTCCTATCACAAAAATTATTTTACTCACCCCCTGGGAAAGGAGAAAATCACCGTATATGATCAAAGGAGTCCAGAATTTAACCCGCCGGCTACCGGGTGTAGCTCAATAGAAAATTGTAGAAAAAGAAAACTGAAGATTCTGTTTGAATATTTGCTTCTTTATTGATCTATTTATCTTGTATTGACCGTACACATAGGTTCCCATTTGGAATAAAGAAATTGTCACAATTGGGGGGGTTATGTGTTTTAAATGTTTGGGGGAAGTCTGTATGTCAGCTACAACTAAGGGTACCGTTACACGTCGCAAAATTGCATGCAATTTCACTGGCAATTTGCTGGTTGCAGTGAAATCATGGACACATTGTTCTATTTTGTGGCCATGTACAAATGTAACAATGTGTCCATGATTTCACTGCAACCAGCAAATTGACAGTAAAATTGCATGCAATGTTGCGACGTGTAACGGTACCCTAAGACCCGGCGTTAGTCCATTTTTTTATGAATCAATAAAGAAGGAAATATTCAAAAGGAATCTCCAGTTTTCTTTTTCTTCAATTTCCTATTGATCTGCAGGTCCTGCCAATGCATGGATCGAAGAGACATCACCGGGGCTCACTGTCAGATCGAGGGGAGGGTAAGTAATTGGATGTTAGTGGTGCAGAAAGCGCACCAGAAAAACGGGGAACAAATTGACACGCTTATTTCTGGATGCGCTTTCTGCACCACTAATGCAATAGTCAAGAACACTGACGTCTGCACAGCATATTGAAAATCCCATTCACTTTGCTGGCAGACATTTTGACTGATCCTTTTTTGGTTAAATCTATTTTTATTAAGATTTTAAATTGCAAGCGAACAACATATTCGTACAATATGAAAAGTCAATAAACAAAGACTAGAATAATGGTACAAAAATGGATTAGAAAATGTCTTCTTGTGTGACTGATCCTTTTTTGATACAGTTTAAAAAAAAAAAAAAAAGGCAGCACCAAAAAAAAAAGATCAGAACATCCAGTGTGAACTTAGCCTAAGGGTATGTCCACACGATCCAGAGACACTGCATCCCGGATGAAATGTCTCCTCTCCTGCCTGCGGGGACGCGTGCGGGGACGCTAGTGATCTCCGCGGGTGAACGCAGCTGTCTATGCCAACAGTCAGTGTTCTGGTTGCGACGGCTTTTCACCGCATTCTCCTGCTGAGATCACCTCTGTCTCCACAGGAGTAAATTGACATGCTTTGTATCGGGAAAAGCACAATGGGCAAGGTACTGTATTACTCTAGATCCCATCCACTGTGCTTGTACTGTACAACGCAGTGTTTTGGGCGTAGCGCAAACACATTGCATTCAAAATGTTCCAAACACTGATCGTGTGCGCTCACCCCAAGAGTTACACCTGGCTGGCTATGCATGCGCCTTTCACCATTGCAGTTCATGGAAGTTGGCATATGGTAAGATACTAACAGAATACCCACAATATTTAATTGATAGAGCCACATACATGCATGGTCTTCTCTGTGGAGTGCTGATCGGGGAAGTGGAGGGTCCATATTATACCAAAAGGTGGGCGCTCTTGAAATTAAACCTGCCTAGTTTATACACACACGGCATATACTTTTGATATGCTATAAATGTTAAATATATTTTGAATTCGGCCCTTCAAAGTGTCTCAATAGTACAGTTTGTTCCTTGAACCAAAAAAGGAAAGATGAAATTGGGTTTTATAAAGCAGGCACGTCTATAGATTTGGGTAGTCTTTCCATGGCCGCAGAAACAAAATCTCCATATGGATGTACTTAATGGTCTGGGCTGGAATGGAAATGTCAAATGTTCTGTTGTAAACATATTGGAATATCTGCATATTTTATTCACGGGTTAAACAGTATCTTGGGTATAATGCCAATAGTTTTATTTGACAGTGATCAGCTTGGATGCACTTGAAAGAAGATTAGAATGTAACGTTATGAGCCAAAGTGAGGAGCGTATGATTGCTGAGATGATTCTCCTCTCTCCGGCATGGTTCTGCTGCTCACTAACACATGTTTCGGACACCTTTGCCGCAATAAGTATAAGACGTGCTGGTCTTTAGAGGTGGTTCACCGCCTTCAGCATCTCCATATTCATCATATTTCATATAATTTTGATACATAAAGTTCTAAGGTTTAATGATACACTGAAGTCCAAATGTTTAATCTGTTCTTACTTCAGAATGTTTTATGTTCATCCAAATGAGGGCAACACAAAACCCCCATAGCGCCGTCTGCCAATTTATTCACAAAGGGGAACATTTCTTTCTAAATCCATATGTGGCTCTGTCTTGGATCAATCATTTCATCATGACTTTATGATTAGAACTATTGATACCATTCCTGGTAAGAAATGCATCCAATATTTATTATTAAAGGAGTATTCCAATCTCCAATAAATATTTATAGGTGCCAGGAGACTCATTCTTGATTGGTGCTTTTGGGTTATGGCCGACCATCTTTAGAATGACTTCACTTGTTTGCATGAGTTTCCTCCAGGTTCTTCAGTTACATCCCATACTTACACAGTAAAAATGCAGAGCCATGGAATATGTTGCTCAATCTGACATTGGGTTGCTGGATTTTCAAGTATTATGGATAGTCAATTGGACTTTGTAAACTCTACTGAAATGATATGTAAATGGGTTTTTCCATCTCAGTGATGTCAGGGTATAGCATCAATTTACCGTCACTTGGATCTGATTCTCTTAGACCCCCAATGATCATTAGAATGAAAGGGCTACAGTGATGATCCACAATTTTTCTTTGCTCAGAGACATTCCCAGCCGTTGGCTGCCACGTGTTCCTTCATTTTAATTGAATAGGGCTTGCAGTCATTCCTGGTGTTGCCCGGTGGCCTGGTGCACCGCTCTGCAGGGAAAAACTGTAAGGATAAATTCATATGTTGCCTGTTTGGTCTGGATTTTCCCACAGCATATCTGTCAGCCCATGACTACATGGGTTCCTCTAAATACCGAGGAACCATTGACAAGCACAATCACACACAAGAGAACATCGGGGACACAATAAAGCTGTGGGCCCTGACAGTAGGGAGCGGAGAGTGAGACATCTAGGTGATGGGACACCTCGTGAACTCAACTGAGGCTGTACTTTAAGCTCCCTATCGATCTTATACAGGTCCTTTCACCTTGTTACTGAGCAATATACCTATTTCCTCAACCTCACTAGTGAGATGGCCGGCGAGAGTGATAGTCCCACCACTACACTAATAAAACACCAGGTAAAGAAGACAAACGGGAATACACAAAATAGTATACAGCAAATTCTCGGCTACAATCAGACATCAGGAATTCAGCCATCACCAGCTGGACTACAAAATGGCAAGGGCAGCTGTAGTAGCAACCAGGGCTGTTGAGTCGGTAAGCCAAACATCCGGCTCTTCAATTTACCTGAATTTGACTCTGACTCTATCAAAATGTACACCGACTAACTTCACGGATTTGACTCCACAACCATGGTTGTGAAGTCAGTAAGCCACACATCTGACTGCTCAATTTCCCTGAATCCCACTCCGACTCCATCAAAATGGACACCGGCTGACTCCACGACTCCAACTCCAACTCCACAGCCCTGGTAGCAACATTCTTGCTATGTGGCTTAAAACAGTGTGGATTCTCTATAACTGGCGCCGTCTGCTGGTACAAGGAACTAATTAAAGGTGATGGGCGTAGACACCAAGCGGAAGCACATGAAGAGAGATCAATGCTAATAAATCAATGACAGCAAAACTGACACTAGCCCTAGCAGCACCAAAGGAAAGGAAAGGATGTGAAGAGTTTCACCAAGGAAATAAGACTCAGATCCAAAACCTGTGACAATTTTCAGTGGTATGGGAGACCATCGTGAAATATCTACAGCAATATCTGCAACGAAATCCACATGCAGCAGACCTTGAGCCAAGCATGGTTAGCATATCGCATCGGATGCATACACTAGTTATGCTTCAGCCTAAGAAAGTTCTTCTTTAGTAAATTCTAGTGAAGAAATTTCACAGTCTATGTTAATTCAGTGTATTGGTTAATTTTCCCTATGACAGTTCTTTCTGTCAGTGAAAAAATGTGTGGTGCAGCTGTAGGATGGGCCACGTGTTAGTCCTCCGCACCCAAATTACTTTATTCTGCTTATTTGTCATCACTATTAAGGCCAGAATTTATATGCATTCTGTAATTAAAATCTGCTTCTGTGCCAGGAAGACATGAACACATGGAGCATAGAGGCAAAGGAACGGGGTTTTACTAAGTGGCAGAAATACGAGACCCGATTTACTTCATCTGTTGTTAATTTTTAAAATGCTCATGTATCTGAATAGCCAGAGTGACTTATGTGGCACCCACAGGATGGATGAATGAAGGTGTGGATAGAATGCTATAGGTATGTATACAGCGCCTCACTACCTGTCTCTCAGTCGCTAACTAATGTCAAGCACTCCTTAGTTATGTCTCTACCTCCCTGACATGGACCGCACACCAGAGCTCAGCTATGGGATGATGCTAACGCTCCACACCAAACAGTTTCCACAGCAGAGGTTTCCAACCTGTAGCTTGGGAGCCCCATGTGGCTCGTGGTCCCTTGATGTGTGGCTCACAGCTGTCTACCCTCTTGGTGCATAATCCTCAGGTCTAACAAACAGCTATGAAGTGAAGGTCTCCAGATATTGACTTTTGTGAGTAGCCTCATACAGAAGAGCAGATCTAGCTAGGGGTAGATTAGGAACCCCTTGTTGCCATTTCTGTAGAAAAGCTTTGGCTGTCATTATGGCAGCTATAGAGGCTCTGGGTATCCCATGTGGTTTGTCAACCTTTCTTAGAGATGGATGTGGCTTGTGACCTCTTTTAGAGCTGGATATGGTTCTCAAGGTCAGAAAGATTGGGGACCTCTGTTCTACAGGGGTTTTGTCCCTCTTTTTTCTCTTATGTTTCTAAGGCCTTTTTCAACAGCCCAACTCGGCATGCCTACTACTTCACTCCTACAGTAGTCCATTCCCATTTGTTGGCTTCTTATAGGCTTCACAGAAGATCTCTCGCTAGACACCACTTTGGCCCATACCCTTTGACAACTGGCTCAAGAACATCTCCCGTACAACATGGTGGCACAACGTCTATGTGGACACACATTACGATTGTCACTCAATGTTACAAGGTAAAAAAAATCATGCTCACTTGGCAGGGTCAACTGTCACAACAATATATACATGTATAGATATAGCTATGGTTAAAAGAAAGCAGATAATACAGGCTATAACGGTGCAGAAAAGTGTAATCACCTAATGAGGTCAGCCAATGGCTTTTCAATGTTAACATATCTAAATCTATTAAGTGAGATATATTATATTAAATTTGGCTTCAACTGTAATGTCTATGTTTGACAAAATTATGCATTAAAGGTTTGTGCCAAATATCAAGTTATGCCGTCCTATCTCTGGGAATCTGCCTACTGGGACCCCCACCTCAGTATGAGCATGTGTACCACCACTCCATTCATTCTCTATGAGACTGCAGTCGGTACTCGCCCACTGAGGATACGTGCACACATTCAGTATTTGGTGAGTTTTTTACCTCAGTATTTGTAAGCCAAAGTCAGGAGTGGGTGATAAATACACAAGTGGTGACGTGTTTCTATTATACTTTACCTCTGATTGTTCCACTCCTGGTTTATCTTACAAATCCTGAGGTAAAAAAACTCACCAAATACCGACTCAATATGGGCACGGTCTTACTGGGAACCCCACTCTGGGAATAAGTGCAGGTCTCAAAGGCCTATCTTCTGTGAAAATACAAAAGGCTGGTAGCTACACTGCGACTTTGGCTGTGACCAGGGCTGTGGAGTCAGTAAACCAAACATCCGACTCCGATCCTCAATGTCCCTGAATCCAATTCTGACTCCACCAAAATGGACACCGACAAACCATGGATGTGAAGTCAGTAAGCCAAACATCCAACTCCTCAATTTCCCTAAATATGACTCCAACTCCATTGAAATGGACACCACTCTGATTCCAACACTACAACCATGGATGTGAAGACAGTAGGCCAAACATCCAAATCCTCAATTTTCCTGAATCTGACTCCAACTCCACCGAAATGGACACCGATCCTGATTCCAATCTACAACATGGCTCAAACTCCAAGTCCACCGCCCTGGCTGTGACACCAGTTGCATGGCCCAAGATCGTCCCATGTTGCTGCATTATCACAGCCTCAATAGAGCTACTCATCAGGCAAGTAAACGCAACAAGCTGGCTGCCAAAAAATCCAACTGGTTTCGATGACAACCTGCAATGTGACCACATTCACCTGGACTATGCTGAAATGTAGCAAAGACAGAGCAACCTGTATCACACCCAAAGTCGCTGTAAATACCCCTTGAACTCTGAATTTGGATGAAGCCGATAGCTAACCTGTAGACCAATGTCTAAACCCCAGAGAAGACATCCTAACACCACTGTGAGGAGCACCGCAGACCTGGCTCCGCTTCTTCAGTTTATTTATATATTCTGCGTTCCACTTTATCTTCCTGTTTGTGGCCCCTTATCTGGTTCTAACTGCCAGGATACTGCACTGATGGTGAACATTCCCCCCTCAACATCTCTCCTGGATGCTGAGACTTCTGGTTACTCACACTGGGCCTCGTGCTGGAATCCTGCTTATCTGCTCTGTCTGCAGCTGCTGAACACAAAGCAGAT
This sequence comes from Allobates femoralis, assembly GCA_033576535.1. NCBI lineage: Eukaryota > Metazoa > Chordata > Amphibia > Anura > Aromobatidae > Allobates > Allobates femoralis. The sequence continues at coordinate 108,655,058 of JARQOC010000004.1, forward strand.
GTGCGCTGGTCTGCATACGGTTTTAATCCAGTCACAAGATGGCTGCTGAAGATCACTTTATGAAGGAATCGAGGACAACCTTATGTCCTGCTGGGGTGGCAGCCAATCGTCAGCATGCTGGGGACAATTGTGGTCACACCTTGCAGTGTGGGACATCGTGAGTCTATTGAAAGTGACACTTTTCCCTTTATTCAGCGCTTGTGCGCGCTGCTCACCATCACTTCTGTCTTGGTGAATTTGATTCCTATTTGTCCATCTCAGTTTATATGGATATAATTCTTCAAACACAAAGCTTTACAAAGTTCATTGTTGTTCTTATTTTATATACACTATATGTACAAAAGTGTTGGGACCCCTACTCATTACATCGGCAGAAGCTTTTATGACCTCCAATTCTGGACCCATAGGCATTGATATGGAATCAGTCCCTGTGTAGCTATAACAGCTTACACTCTACTGGGAAGGATTTCTACAAGATTTTGGAGGTGTTTTTAGGTGTTTTTTTTTATTTCTCCCCTGTGGGCTTTACTTTCTGCTTTAAGCCAACCCACCCTCCTCCCTGGATGAGTCTGGATAAAAGGGAGGAGGTGGGGTTTTGGCTTACAGCAGAAAGTAAAGCCCACAGGGGACGAATAAAAAAAACAACAAATAGTGATGTCACGCATCAATCACCTGCTGCACTGATTTACAGGTGGTTATATCCTGGTGGTTTAATAATGAGCCATTCTATCACAAATGATAGTAAAGGCATACTGCATGGCGAGGGGATGGATTTTATACACTAATGGCAATAAGAGTAAATAAAAGAACTGAATTCAATAATAAAGAGGAGCATCCCAATACTTTTGTATTTTATTAAAGAGTACTTCTACCTTTATAATGCAGTGGATACGCCATAGATGATAGGGCTTCGCATCTGGTATGCTTACCTATTGGAAGAACTTGATGTCAGCTACCCTCTCAATTGACTTCAATGGAGAGGTCACTGTGCTAGCAGGGTTACAGAAAAAGGTGAGCGGCATAACTAATACAGTCTTGTACCAAAAACTTGGACTCTTTAATCTACAGTACTTTTTAAATTGATGGTCTGAAGTATCTCATGGTTTACCCTCCTCCGCTGCATGGAGGTAGACGACCTACCTGACACAAAGATCACCAGTGGAATAGTGACTGATTGGCAATAGTAGTACTGATGGAGTAGTAGTGTAGTCTGGAACAAAGCCAATGGTTGTACCAGGAGTGCCGTCAAGATACGACAGGCTGAGACACGAGACAAAAATGTAGTCAAAAGACAACCAGGAATTAAGTCCAGGAGTGAAAAATCAAGCACCAGGCAAAATCTGCAATGGACGAAGTCGGAGCGTATCCATTAGCAAGTCCAGAATTAGGAATAAGGTTGGGGTCAATAGCTATTAGCGCACAGTAAGAAAGGGCAGGCAAGATGAGCGCCTTATACAGCACTGATATGCTGCAGCTGAGGTCCCCTTCCATAGGCTGCCTGGATTTGACACCATTTTTTACTGTCAGTTGCCTTAACAACAAGTGCCCCCTTATGGACACAAAAGAAGACAAACAGTCAAATCCAGCGTGGTTTTGTCATAAGACAGGAGGCGTTGATCGAGCTTTGTAAACATCTTTTTATCCTAGCAACTGGATGTGACCATTGGGAGAAATTATGGCCTTTCCCTGCGATATGCCCCAGGAACCAGGTGAGGGAATAATGTTAACATACCCACGAAAGATGGTTATGTACATTGTTGGTGGACATCAAGGGTCCAGGTGAGGGAATAATGTTAACATACCCATGAGTGATGGTTATGTACATTGTTGGTGGACATCAAGGGTCCAGGTGAGGGAATAATGTTAACATACCCATGGGTGGACATCAAGGGTCCAGGTGAGAGAATAATGTTAACATACCCATGAAAGATGGTTATGTACAATGTTGGTGGACATCGAGGGTCAATGTAGATAGAAGTGACTCACCGTGGCCGGGGACTCTGGTTTAAACAGGCAGTAGCTTCTTCCTCCTTGTCACGGGTGGTCCGCGCCTGCCGGTAGTGGGGCCCGGTTGAGTACAGATCAAAGAGTTGAAGACGTCTTGTGGGAACAGATTAAGGGGTTAATTGTTTCGTGACGCCACCTATGAGTAGTTCGGTAAGTCTTACCGACGCTGCGAGGCCTCCGGGGGATGGATAGCAGCAAGATGGAACGCTCTCCACAGGCTGAGCGGTGATCCCCGGAGGCTGGAGCTGCTTAAGATGTTGTGCGGCAGCTGCGGTTACCTTGAAGTGCGGAAAGACAGTTCATAAGGAAGCACGGACACTATAAGTCTCTGTAACGGGTCTTTACTGTAACCAGCAAGCAGTACATGGCATACAGTTAATGGGTAGTGGACCGGGTGGACTCAGCAGTGATAGGTGTCCCTCAGAGATCCGCGGTGTTCCTCCATTCTAGCTAAGTGTTTGCCTTTGTCGCCCAGGAATACCAGAACGGGTACGGGGAGGCTGCTTCAATGCCCTATCCAAAGTATACGTGATGGATATTTTGGGGAGCCTTGGATCCCTCGGTGGGTACACCGCTGGTTAGACGACTGGAATTTGGCGGGTGGTGGGGTGCTCCTGTGAAGCTGCTCCTCCACTCTTCTGGTTCGCATAGCAGAGCTGAACTGCTGCTAGCTTCGGTACCAGCAAACCGGCTGTATAAGGGCGCGGGGTAGTTTTGGACCCGCATTTGGATGCCCAAGTTCGGTTGGTGATGCACCGGGAGTAATGGTGCTCAACCGTGGTAAGGGTGAGGAGATGGCCGGTAGAAGGTGGCCAGGGGGCTGCACCGACTGTGCAACCCCCTCTCCTGGGTTGCAGAGCTGGAAGTCTGCAGAGGTCTTCTAAGTTGCTGTTGCTTCTCCAGACCCGAGACTAGAACTCTCTAAGCTGGACTAAACTTTTCCTACACACTACCCTTGCACTCCGCCCACCAGGACCTGGATTGGTCCCCTCTACTAGTGTTGCATGCAGGGTATGAATCTCTGAGTTAACCACATAACTACTGTGTCAGAGAATATTGCTGCTGCATTTATGGCTGCAATACCCTCCTGTGACGCACTCGTTGCGGGGCGCCACAGAAGTCCTGCTTGTAATTGAGTGAGAGACACTCCAATGGTCTTAGGGTATTACCTCCATTCACCCAATATGATCTATCCATAAATATGTACCATGTAATTATGCAGTAACAGACAGTAAAAGATACAAAAAAATAAGAAAAATCTTCATTCTTCAGCTGAATGGGTAAGACCAGAGGCCTTGCCATAGTAGATGCAGGGAATGCATCTGGCCTACAAGCCTAGTGGACATAAAGGTCCCTTTGACCCATATGACAAGACTAATACTATTAATGGCCAGTTATCATTTGGGGCCCTGTTGGAGATTTTGCATTGGGGCCCACGAGCCCCAATTTCAGGAGTGAGTGTCCTGCTTAGACCAGCAGAAGAGTAACTGGTATGTGGATTTTTCCCCTTTAGATCCCCGAAAAGAGCAGGAAAATCTTAAAACCGTGCATAAATATTGAGATTGTGCGAAGTTCAATGTGTTTATCTTGAGTAATACACCCTGAGGACATTATAGTTAAGTTACCGCTGTGGCCTGGTGCTAATGGACGGTCTGTTGACAACTACACTAAGCAAGAGCTATTTATACCATGTGGAGGTCCCTCCTAAGCACCGCTGTCTGACTCCACTTGTCATGGGATCCCATTGTTACTGACACAGAACATATGTCCCCTCTGTTATCCAGGACACACATCTCTGCTTCTTGGCTGATTCTTTTATTTACCTTTAAGGTACAGTAAGATAAATACACCATCTATAAAGTACGTCCTGTCTATTATTACAGACATTAACCAGACTGTGGTTGTAGGGTTAATTCATACACCATGCGGTAAATATATCTGTTGGTCAGTATACATTATATATTATCTTTACTGCACCACTGTCATATTCATGTACTGTATATGAGTTATTGCTTTCCATCTTTTCAACCTTTTGCACAATTAAAGCTGCTTAAAGGGTTTCTCCATGAATAGAAGAAAATATCTAAGGGAAATGTCATTATGAATATATTCCTAAATACTATTAATTACCAAATCACACTTGTTTTGTCTAGTGAGGCAATCACTATAGGATTAAAAGGGACATGGACTTGTTATGCAACGCCCACCAGGGCCGTGGGGTACTTGGTAACCGGGCCAGTGATTGCTTGGGGGGTCACGGTGGTGGTGACCCAGTTCTGAGGCCCTGGGCATGCAGGAAAAGGGGATTATTTACAAGGGATACCTTTGTGACGCCACCAGTGGTTATTCTGGTCAGGGTGACCGCTGCTGTAGGACCACTGGGGCCGATGGAGTGGCAGCCCGGATGGTATCACTCCCCACAGGTTGAGCGTAGCTACAGGGAATGTAGTAAAGTCTATTGAAGTGATAATAAACGTTTGTGGTGCAGGACTGAGGGCGTGGAAAATGACCGGACAACACAGAGATTGTAGTTTTCTTTACCTTTACTTGGCAGTCAATGGTGCAGACGGGGACACTGGTAATAGGTGGTAATGGAGGTCTGGACAGCCTAAGAGCAATTGGGGATCCACCTTGCCGAGTAGGTTCGGAGGCCTTCCTTCTGCGCTGTTCTGTTAGGTCCCTGCTGCTTAAAGCTATGCTGCGGCCCTCTTCCTGCTAGTTGGTTTCTCGCCCATATGGCAGGCAGCTCGAGCCCTCTTACAGGTGTCGATCCTCTGGAGCAGCTCTGGTGTGCTGCTGTGCCGCCGGGTGTTTGGTGTGGACAGGGGACTTGCAGTCTCCCGTCCTCCAGATTTAGCGGCCAGGACTTCAGTACCCGAACAACCAAGGACCGGAGTCCTGTCTCAAGCACTTTGCGCTGGGGCGAGCCTGGTCTCCGCTCCACTCCCCATGTTCTTCTCTACTTCTCTCCTCTTCCCTCTCACTCGCTCTCCAATGTCCTGGGACAAGCCTCACGGTGGCTCCAGTCCCCAGGACGTCTCTGCTGTTCTCTCTCCTGAACTGAACTCCCTAACCCCGTCTCCGGACCAGAATTTATAGGGGAGCACCCCTGAATCTAGGTTCAGAGCTCCCCCTTCTGGCCTGGAGTCAAGAAAAGTGTTGGATGCTTGTGTTACCTAGCGTAGGGACCCCTTCTTGCTTCCAGGCATGAAATCACCCCCTGTGAGGGAGGCAATGCCACTGTGGCAACCGGACTCCTGGGGTACCAGATTTACATTGAGAGAAACCTGTCCTACAATATTAAAAGAGATGTCTGTGAGTATGTGCAGTAGGAAGCTCCTCTGCTGTGACCTGGAACTAACATACCTTTCTTGCATCACCCCGCTCACAGCGGGACCTGAAAGTCACTAGTTTCGGGTCCCGCTGTGAGCAGGGTAACAAGTGAAAGTTCATCTGATGTCAGAGCTCAGCTGCGTCACTCTTGCTAAGCTCAAATGAACCAGACTGCTACATCACCCCTCTCACAGCCAGCAGTCCGTTTCGGGTCTCGCCGTGATTGGATGTCACAGAGGATTATCGTGGAGGTATTTTTGCGAGTAAAAAAGATGGGGAAAAAAGTTATTTAAAAAAAAAAAATATTTTCATTTTAAAAATAAATGATTTTCACAATGTGGTGTATTATTTATTATTTACTTAGAGGTTCATAATGGCTGGGAACATAAACTTTGGGCTTTGGCCAGCTGGCAATACATAGCTGGCACTAACCCCTTATCCAGTCTTCCAGCCTTTCAGGGCAGCTGGAAGAGTCCAGCTTCATAAAATGGCCCTTCTATGAATGCACCATTTTCTGAGGTGGCTGCGGACTGCAATTCACAGTATGGAGGACACAGAATGCTTGGGCCCCACGCTGAGAATTCCAGCCCCCAGCTGTCAAGTTTTACCTGGCTGGCAACCAAAAATATGGCAGAGCCCCATGTCATTTTTATTAATTATTTCAAGAAATAATTTTAAAAAAGAGTCCCCTGTATTTTTGATTACCAGGCAGGTAAAACTAGACAGTTGGGGATGAGCGGAAGCTTGTGCAGCCGAGCTCCATTTCATCAACACAAAATCTGCACTAGATACGAAGCAAATACTGTATGAACAGTGTTTTGTATCTGCTGCGGATTTGGAGTTAATATTGAGCTCTATGGGTGAAAATTGCGGCAAAATACGCTGCAAGAATTGACATGCTGCGAATATTTTCAGATGGAAAATGTGCGCCCTTTCAGGAAAATCCTCATCGTGAACATAACACTTCCAATTTCCCATACACTTTGCAGGGAAGGTGCTGTACTGCGGAAAATGTGTCGAAAATAAATGTGGCAAATCTGCAGCATTGACCCATAGCCTAATACCTTCAGTTTTCTGCTGGAAGCTGCCAGAAATAGTTTTTGGTCCCCCTGGCTAGTCTCCCTGTCTTCTATTGTGTTTCTCCTATGTTAGCTCAGCTTATTTTTTAGATGCTTTTCCTGCCTCCCAGTTTTGTACCTTGCTCCTATCTTGGTGTTGACCCGTCTCCCTGACCACTGTAACGGATTCTGATTTTGTCCTTTTTGTGTTCTCTTCTGTGAGCCTGCTTGGCAACTTTCCTGTCTTTAGACTGCAACCCTTCCATAAGCCGTAAACCCCTAGATCCTGTTGTATATCCAGATCCCTGTATTGGTGTAGGGCTACAGGGTTTCTCGGTGGTTCTGCCTAATGGAGCGGCTTGTGCCTAATCTGTCCGAGATAGCCTGCTTTTGCTTTTAGCCTTGGACAGACGTCACATAAGGCCATGACATGATGCAGCAGTGCCCCTTATTAAAGGAGGTAATAGGTGCAAAATACTGATGAAACAAATCGTCTCAATGTACCAGTTCATGGAGAGTGTATTATTGATCAGTATTACAATTGCACACAGATGAAGCTTGCAATGGGGCACAAGTCATGCGCATGTGAAGCACAGTGCCTGATCAGCAACTTATTGCACATGCTTACAATTCAATTAGGTGGGCACAGTGCCGCACTATAAGATGGCCCTGGCTGCACCCTATAAAAATATATAATATTCAAAAAAATATAATATAAATACGGGGTACTGATTTATATTTTGGCCAAAATGTGAAAGCTCGCAACCCGCGTCGAGGGTCCTCACTGTCTTATTAGAGGCCTGTACCTCTGGAGTACTGAGAGAGTGCCAGGGAGCCTGCCTAATCGAATAGTGGGGGCATGTAATAGGCTGTGCACTGTGCTTCACATGTGTGTGACATATGCCCTATTGCAAGCTTCATCTGTGTGCAATTCTAATACTGGGCAATCATCTCTCCATAGATGGATGGGTTGAGAGTGGTTGTCTCATCAGAAAGATGCTGCCTGCAGTAATAAGTCACTTCTTTTGCTATGGTGCTGGAGGTAATGGATCTCTGCTCTCTTGGCATTCTCCTCTGGGGTCTCACATCAATGTTACTAATACGTCAGTCCTAGCTATGAGTAGGGAGAGGTCCGTACATATAAACTAACCTTTATAGCTATTCACAGTAGATACCACCTGGTGATATTCCTGTAGCGGACAGGCTGGCGATCCTCCCTCCAACCTGCCCCATTACCTTTATTTATGTCTAGACACAATCTGGAACCACTTCAGAGGCGGCCCATGAATTCTCTATTTTAGGGGCCCACAATTTGCTCTTTTCATAAGCAGTGACAGAATCTGCCTTTCCTTGAGCGTATATATGAGTCGGTGAGCGGAGGTGTCACTTTAAATCTGTCAAGGTATTAATGCAGGACAGATCTGTGCGGTGCAGATGGAATTAATCTGCCGCGTGCTTTATACTTATTTAATGCTCGCTATTATGTTAAGTCTGGGGTTTGGTTTATAATAGTTATTAGAGAAGAAAGCCTGCAATGATGCAGAACTATATTATGCATTTGTAATAATATAATGGCTCCCATCTGCATTACATATGGCTATTATCCTCCTTCAGGAAAAGCGGTACGTAACACTCAAGACTGGACAGTGTACAATTAGCCTCTGTCTGGATGGCACTGAGGATGCCTCATGTCCTACAGGCGGACAAGTCAGATTCTTTAAAAACTTTAAAACTTAAAAGGGAACATGTCATCAGGTTTTATCTTGTATTTATCTGAGAACAGCATGATGCAGTTTTGATAAAATCACTGTTTTATCTGCTGCAGATCTATCAGTTTCCTGAATGTTGTGCTTTGTATAACCCTGCCCACACACTTGTTGACAGCTTTCTGTATACACTGTGTATAGGCAGAAAAGCTGCCAATTAGTGGTAGCTGTGGAGTTGGATTACCAGGTAGCAGAATTATTAGTTCTGTATTAATTATCTCCTTCTGATAAAACACTGTCAGGCACGAACTAGGGGATATTCGACGCAACACATTAGGTACAACGCGATGTTGAAGTGAAGAAGACCCTGACGAAAGGGAGCGAGGGAACACGTCCTGAAACTAACCTGTACCTGACCTCTTAGCTTCCATAATGTCCCTAAGTGGGTCTTTACCCTAGCTGCCGCCACATGCTTAGTCCAGTGATGGTCAATCAGGACTGCAGGCAACAGGGCTCCAGCAACTGCATGAAGCCTGCTTCCACCATAGTGGTCAGTAAAGAAAGAATCTATTACCGACAGCAGGAGATGGGTTATGTGACTATTTAAAGGGAATGGGTGTGGTCACAAAGGGGCAGCACCAGAGATAGAATTGACTTATGGAACTTGTGGATTATTGATGTGGCCCCTGATGGAACTTGTGTATTGTTGATGTGGCTTCTGATGGAACTTGTGTATTGTTGATGTGGCTTCTGATGGAACTTGTGTATTGTTGATGTGACTCCTGATGGAACTTGTGGATTGTTGATGTGGCTCCTGATGGAACTTGTGTATTGTTTATGTGGCTCCTGATGGAACTTGTGTATTGTTGATGTGGCTTCTGATGGAACTTGTGTATTGTTGATGTGACTCCTGATGAAACTTATGGATTGTTGATGTGGCTCCTGATGGAACTTGAGGATTGTTGATGTGGCTCCTGATGGAATTTGTGGATTGTTGATGTGACTCTTGATGGAACTTGAGGATTGTTGATGTGGCTCCTGATGGAATTTGTGGATTGTTGATGTGGCTCCTGATGGAACTTGTGGATTGTTGATGTGACTCCTGATGAAACTTGTGGATTGTTGATGTGGCTCCTGATGAAACTTGTGGATTGTTGATGTGGCTCCTGATGGAACTTGTGGATTGTTGATGTGGCTCCTGATGGAACTTATGGATTGTTGATGTGACTCCTGATGGAACTTGTGGATTGTTGATGTGGCTCCTGATGAAACTTGTGGATTGTTGATGTGGCTCCTGATGGAACTTGTGGATTGTTGATGTGACTCCTGATGAAACTTGTGGATTGTTGAAGTGACTCCTGATGAAACTTGTGGATTGTTAAAGAACACCAATGACTGTCTAGCTGCAGTTTCCAATATCATGTCCACTCTCTATTTGAAACTAAACCTTTCCAAAACTGAACTTCTTCTGCTCCCCCCATCCACTAACCTCCCTAAATCGGACATCTGTCTCTCAGTATGCGGCACCACGATAATGCCTAGACAGCAGGCTCGCTGTCTGGGTGTTATGTTTGACACCGATCTCTCCTTCTCCTCCCACACGCAATCCCTCGTCCGCTCCTGTCGCTTACACCTGAAGAATATCTCTAGAGTCTGCCCCTTTCTCACCCTGGAAACAACAAAAACCCTCACCGTGGCCCTAATCCATTCCCGCCTTGACTATTGCAACTCTCTATTAAGCGGCCTCCCCCTCACCAGACTTTCTCCTCTCCAGTCCATCCTTAATGCAGCAGCCAGGATCACCCATCTGGCCAATCGTTACTCAGACGCCTCTGCTCTGTGCCAGTCATTGCACTGGCTGCCCATATACTACAGGATCAAATTCAAATTGCTTGTTCTCACCCACAAAGCTATTCACAGTGCAGCACCCCCCTACCTCTCCTCCCTCATCTCTGTCTATCACCCCACCCGCTCTCTACGTTCCTCAAATGACCTTCGACTAACATCTGCACTAATCCGAACCTCCCACTCCCAGCTCCAAGACTTTTCCAGAGCTGCACCAAACCTCTGGAATGCCTTACCTAAAGAAATCAGGACTATCCACAACTTGTATGGCTTCAGACGATCCCTAAAAACGCATCTTTTTAAGGTGGCCTATCATACTCCCCAATAGAAGTCCTCTGTACTGTAGACAGTGAATGGCCTATCCTCTGGACATTACTCTTCTACAAACTCCACCAAACCATAAAGGTCTACACAGACTGTCTGATGACCATCCATGTAAGCTTAGCCCTATGCCCCATTTCCTCAAGATGCCTGGACCATCAGTGCAATAAGCCCCGGCACCTTGTGCAACCCCTATCCCGTTGTAGATTGTAAGCTCTTTTAAGCAGGGTCACCTTCATTTCTTGCTTTATTTTTTTATTTTCTTTTTTACATTGATTATATGCCTATTGTTTTGTATCCAATTATTCTACTGTATTTGTTCTCTATTGTAATTACTTACTGTATATTTTCTGTACTCTAACCCTACATTGTAAAGCGCTGCGGAATATGTTGGCGCTATATAAATAAAGCTTTATTATTATTATATTATTATTATTGTTGATGTGACTCCTGATGAAACTTGTGTATTGTTGATGTGACTCCTGATGAAACTTGTGGATTGTTGATGTGACTCCTGATGAAAATTGTGGATTGTTGATGTGACTCCTGATGAAACTTGTGGATTGTTGATGTGACTCCTGATGAAACTTGTGGATTGTTGATGTGACTCCTGATGAAACTTGTGGATTGTTGATGTGACTCCTGATGAAAATTGTGGATTGTTGATGTGACTCCTGATGAAACTTGTGGATTGTTGATGTGACTCCTGATGAAACTTGTGGATTGTTGATGTGACTCCTGATGAAACTTGTGGATTGTTGATGTGACTCCTGATGAAACTTGTGGATTGTTGATGTGGCTCCTGATGGAACTTGTGGATTGTTGATGTGGCTCCTGATGGAACTTGTGGATTGTTGATGTGGCTCCTGATGAAACTTGTGGATTGTTGATGTGGCTCCTGATGGAACTTGTGGATTGTTGATGTGACTCCTGATGAAACTTGTGGATTGTTGATGTGACTCCTGATGAAACTTGTGGATTGTTGATGTGACTCCTGATGAAACTTGTGGATTGTTGATGTGGCTCCTGATGGAACTTGTGGATTGTTGATGTGACTCCTGATGGAACTTGTGGATTGTTGATGTGGCTCCTGATGAAACTTGTGGATTGTTGATGTGGCTCCTGATGGAACTTGTGGATTGTTGATGTGACTCCTGATGAAACTTGTGGATTGTTGATGTGGCTCCTGATGGAACTTGTGGATTGTTGATGTGACTCCTGATGAAACTTGTGGATTGTTGATGTGACTCCTGATGAAACTTGTGGATTGTTGATGTGACTCCTGATGGAACTTGTGGATTGTTGATGTGACTCCTGATGAAACTTGTGGATTGTTGATGTGACTCCTGATGAAACTTGTGGATTGTTGATGTGGCTCCTGATGGAACTTGTGGATTGTTGATGTGACTCCTGATGAAACTTGTGGATTGTTGATGTGGCTCCTGATGGAACTTGTGGATTGTTGATGTGGCTCCTGATGGAACATGTGGATTGTTGATGTGACTCCTGATGAAACTTATGGATTGTTGATATGATATGACTCCTGATGGAACTTGTGGATTGTTGATGTGGTTTCTGATGGAACTTGTGGATTGTTGATGTGACTCCTGATGGAACTTGTGGATTGTTGATGTGACTCCTAATGGAACTTGTGGATTGTTGATGTGGCTCCTGATGAAATTTAATCTAAACTAAGCACTGTCAGATCTAAAGGCTGCAAAAATCGCTTTAGCGTTAAAACGTTAAAAAATGCTTCAGGTAAAGAAAAAATCCTCCATGAACTTCAACCCAAAAAAAAGCAGTTCCTAAAGTGATTTTTGCTTGAAAAGATTTTTTATTTTTTAACTTTTTAAAGGTTTCTAAAACCCAATGTGAACATAGCTTTACCTCTCTCCAGCATACAATTGTATTTAGTGTTTGGCCACCATATTGCTTGTGGACATCACAGGGCAATGTCCTTACGAGCAGCATGGCCAAAAAAATGGAAAGTGCTCCTCAAAAAGGAGGAACATGAAGTTCTGAACTGGAGATTTCTGCATCATGTTCATGTTCACACCTCATCCACTTCACTGATGGGTTTACCGCTGCTGATTTTACATCCTCAAATCCAAATGGAAGATCCAGAGCAATTCTGGAACACTTAAACACTTAGGATGAGGTTCACTTAAACACAAGTACATTTCTACAAAGCTGTTTCTCTTACATTAATATGAGACATGAATGTGAAATGTACGTATTTTACGTTGCAGCGCAATCCTTGTGAAAGGCGAGTATTTCGTTCCACGTGCTTAATAAACTGTATAAAGGTCACATAGTGGAAAGCAGCTGATTGGAGGTCAGGTCATACATTCCTTTAAAAAGTAGTCATAGGATTTGGGATCATGTTATATGTTTAAACTATGGACTACAATACAGGCCCAGTGTTCTGAGATTATAGTGAAGATATTATGACTGGTTTAAAGGAAAACTGTCAGGTCAAAAATCCATATGTAACTGCTATAATTTTCTAATTCCTCCCTCTAAACTCTCGCCATTTATGTATTTCTTTTATTTATATTTACATCCTATCTTCTGTAAATTTCAAATAAAGAGACTCATTCCATCAGTCACTCACAGTGAATGATCCAGGATCTCTGCTGTCCACACCCCATAAGATGAATATGCATGTCACTTACACCACATCACTGCACAGGATATCCGTGTGTGTGGGGAGGTGGGGGCTGTATTCTTGTCTCTGCTCTCTGTGTTTGCAGCATCACAAGAGGTCAAATACAACACAGAAACTGTCACAGCAGGGATACCTGCTTAGAGATACAAATGGAGTCTCGATAAGGCAGATCTGTAATAGTTCTCTCCCTGTCCTCAACAGAACAGGCGCTCCTGAAAGTGAAAAGTGACACTGCACGGTTAGCAAAGGGATGAGGGAGCTGCTGAGAGGGAGTGCATAATTACATGACAATTTATACAGCACATGACTATTCTTGTTTGCTTATGATGGAGAGGACTAAACCAGCAGCTCTCTGCAGGTTTCTGACAATGCTGATAACATGGAAACTACAAATGGTACAATAATAATTTTACATGTCTTTAAAAGGTCTGCCCAGGCCCTATTCAAGTGTAATATTATTATCATACTGAAAAATGACCTGACAGATTCCCTTTAATGATTTATAAACCTCTTTTATTATTCTGTCATTATTTGAGCACTGTCCTTGTCATTAGAGTATAGCTGTAGTTGTTATACTGTTACTATACTCCATTAACTGAGACTAGTATTAAAAGATTTTTCTAATGTTCTCCATGCTGGTGTTTGCATTCCTAAAGAAGGACAGTTCAGACCAGTGGCATGATTGTACTGCTGGTCCCACCTGTGTACTGTCCAGGACTGCTAGCAAAGAGACAGCTCTGCCTCTGCAGCATGGGAGATGTGAGAAGAGTCTGGTCCAGTTTCAATAAGTATACTTTAAGGGGCCCTTGTAGCTTGTCACCAGGTAACTTACTGGTTGCAGTGAAATCATGGATACAAGGTTCTATCTTGTTGCTGTGTACAAATGGAATCATGTATCCATGATTTCACTGCAACCAGTAAGTTACCTGGTGACAAGCTACAAATGTAGCCGTGTGTAAAGGTACCCTAAGGTTCGCTCACTTTAGAGTCTAAGGCTGCCTTCACACTGCAGTCGTTTTGATCTGTGTGGATCTAGCAGAAACAGGATGCCCACCGATCAGTTTTCGACCCATTGTCTTTCAATGGGGACGGAAAACACTTCTGTGGGCATCCTTGTGTCATAGTTTTGCCGTGGATCCGTGGCTAAACATAGTTTCCACGGAGACCAAAAACGTATATTGCTACGTTTTTTGTCCCCGCAAAATGTAACATGATGCCGCGGATCCACATGAATTCACGACACCACGTGAAAATTTATAACGAGTGTGTATGGTCACAGACAGCTGGTACGGATCCCGGAGGAGCCATACTTCCGGGCTATGACGCATGAACTGTGCATGTGCATGACGTAGTTGTTAATGACACGGCCCGTAGGGGTCATGTCATTATGGATCTTACGGATCCATGAAAGCAATGCAAACAGCTGCTTGCAGCATCCAGTTTGCCTGTACATGGGAATCCGTGGGTATACAGGCTTTCCTGTACACTGAAGGATTACAAAATGACAGTGTGAAAGCAACCTTAATTGAACGAGTGCAATGTGCAAAAATCTCGCGTTGCAGTCTGACCAATTTTACTGAATAAGGCAGAACATGTCTACAAAGTTTTTATTCAGCCGGATTTGGCATGCAGAAAAAAAATCACAGCATGATGCGAGTGCCCATATCTTGGCCGAGATTCGCCAATGCAAGGTTATCAATCGAACCGTGCATATGACGACCGATTTTTAATTACACATCTCCAAGGACATAAAATAAATAGATGAAAGAAAGAAATTGCATAGATAGAATAGATAGTCTGGAGCTTTATAATGTCACAACCCCTTACATATAATAAACTTGCACCATTTTGTGCCTTTGATGTAGCACTACTGGGTTTTTAGCCTGGTTAAACCTATTAAATAAAGAAATAATTCAAACAACTACATGGGTCCTCATATTTGAAGGCGTCTTCTCCCAACACCAATTTTAAGATTTCTCCACAGGAGTTCAATGGAATTTAGATCTCATTGATGCCACTTCAGAAGTCTCCAGCACGTTGTTTTCATCCATTTCTGGGTGGTTCTTGAAGTATGTTTGGGGTCATTGTCCTCCTGGAACCAAGGACGCAAACCCAACTGTCTGACACTGGACACTACATTGGTACCCAAATCCTTTGGTAATCTTCGGATTTATATTTGACTGTAGGTCCTGTGTTCTTTTCTTTGTAGGTCTCATTCCATTTTCGGTAAACAGTAGAATGATGTGCTTTATCAAAAAGCTCTATCTTGGTCTCATCTGTCCTCAAGACTCATTCACAGATGAATTTTGGCTTACTCATGTACATTTTGGCAAACTGCAGTCTAGCTAATTTATATCTGTGTCAGCAGTGGGTCCTCCTGGGTCTCCTGCCTTAGCATTTCATTCAAATGTTGACAGATAGTTTGTGCTGACACTGATGCAACTTGAGTCTGCAGGACAGCTTGACTTACCTTGGAACTTGATTGAAGCTGCTTATCTACCATCCGAACTATCCTGCTTTACAATCTTTCAGAATTTTTATTTGCCATCCACATCTAGGGTGGTTAGCTACAGTGCCATGGGTGGTAAAGGTCTGCATTATGTTGCACACTGTGAACAAAAGAACAACAAGATCTCTGGAGATGGACTTGTAACCATGATCTTGTTGATATTTTTCAACAATTTTGGTTCTCAAGTCCTTACGCAGTTGTCTTCTTCTCTTTTTGCTCTCCATACTTGGTCTAGCACACAGACACACAATGTAAAGATTGAGTCAACTTTTTTTTTATCTGGTTTCACGTGTGACTTTCATATTGCTCTCACCTGTTATTTGCCACAGGTGAGTTTGAATGAGCATCACATGCTTGAAACAAAGTTATTTACTCATTATTTTGGAAAGGGGCCAACAATTTTTTTCCGGTCCCGTTTTGTGGCTTTGTGTGAAATTTTTTCCAATTCTACTTTTTTCTCTCTTTTTTTGGTGTTGTTCCAGTACACACAAAGGAAATAAACATGTGTATGATAAGTCATGTGTAATTGCAATCATTTCTGGAAGAAATACTTACCGTATATACTCGCGTATAAGCCGAGCTTTTCAGCCCAAAAATTGGGCTGAAAAGTACCCCCCTCGGCTTATACGCGAGTCAGTGCGGGGGCTGCTGTATACAGCGGTATAAAGCAGCCCCCGCATCCCCAGTAATGCAGGGCCCCCCCCCTCATGCTCCGGTCACCTGTAAAGCAAGTTATACTTATCAGTGCCCGCTGCCGTCCGCGCCCGCCGCTGCCGACATGCGATCCTCCATCTTCATGCATCTTCTTCCTGCTTCTGTGCGCGTCGCAGGCAATGACGTCATTACCGGCGACGCGCACAGGAAACAGGAAGAAGATGCATGAAGATGGAGGATCGGGATGTCGGCAGATGCGGGCGCGGATGGCAGCGGGCACTGATAAGTATAATTTGCTTTACAGGTAACCGGAGCATGAGGGGGGGGCCCTGCATTACTGGGGCTGCCTGTATACTACCACTGGGGCTGCTGTATATAGGGGCCCTGCATTTCTGGGGCTGCAATACCACTGGGGCTGCTGTATATAGGGGCCCTGCATTACTGGGACTGCAATACCACTGGGGCTGCTGTATATAGGGGCTGCAATACCACTGGGGCTGCTGTATATAGGGGCTGCAATACCACTGGGGCTGCAATACCACTGGGGCTACTGTATATAGGGGCCCTGCATTACTGGGGCTGCAATACCACTGGGGCTGCTGTATATAGGGGCTGCAATACCACTGGGGCTGCTGTATATAGGGGCTGCAATACCACTGGGGCTGCAATACCACTGGGGCTGCTGTATATAGGGGCTGCAATACCACTGGGGCTGCAATACCACTGGGGCTGCTGTATATAGGGGCCCTGCATTACTGGGGCTGCAATACCACTGGGGCTGCTGTATATAGGGGCTGCAATACCACTGGGGCTGCTATACCACTGGGGCTGCTGTATATAGGGGCTGCAATACCACTGGGGCTGCTATACCACTGGGGCTGCTGTATATAGGGGCTGCAATACCACTGGGGCTGCAATACCACTGGGGCTGCTGTATATAGGGGCTGCTGTATACACCACTGGGGCTGCAATACCACTGGGGCTGCTGTATATAGGGGCTGCAATACCACTGGGGCTGCTGTATATACCACTGGGGGCTGTTGTATATAGGGGCTGCTGTATACACCACTGGGGCTGCAATACCACTGGGGCTGCTGTATATAGGGGCTGCAATACCACTGGGGCTGCTGTATATACCACTGGGGCCTGCTGTATATCATACTGCTGGGGCCTGTATACCACTGCTGGGGGCTGTATACCTGTGCTGGGGTCCACCCTCGGCTTATACGCGAGTCAATAGATTTTCCCAGGTTTTGGGGGCAAAAGTAGGGGGGTCGGCTTATACACGGGTCGGCTTATACACGAGTATATACGGTAGTTTCATGGAACAATATTAGAATCTGAGAGTCCTCAGTGGCTGATACCTTTTAATGGCTAACTGTAAACAATAGCAAGCTTTCCAGGCTCTATGGCCTCTTCATCAGTCTTAATAATGACAGTTTCTGAACACATATGTACACCCAAATGGAGGATTGGATGATGCACTAAATAAGACAGGTGGGGTGAAGCAGAACATAGTATAGTGGTCAGTGTTTGGAGGAGGGAGAAGAGCATCTGGGGCAGTAAATATCAGCATCCCGAGATAAGAAGCATGATAGTTTGATTGTCCTTTGATTAGTGGTTGGGTGCAAACACTTTTGACCATGAAAGTAAATCATTGCCAGAAGTCACTGAAGTTATTTCTTACAAAAAGACACTCATGAACTTTTT
This sequence comes from Allobates femoralis, assembly GCA_033576535.1. NCBI lineage: Eukaryota > Metazoa > Chordata > Amphibia > Anura > Aromobatidae > Allobates > Allobates femoralis. Next base: position 108,672,869 of record JARQOC010000004.1, read on the forward strand.
GTGCACCTTCCCTCTACTTACCGTATATACTCGCGTATAAGCCGAGTTTTTCAGCCCAAAAGTTGGGCTGAAAAGTCCCCCCCTGGCTTATATGCAAGTCACTGTATACTGTATACAATGTATACAGTATACAGTGCCCCCCCATCAGTATACAGGGCCCCCCCCTTGTTTAGCAATCCTGTAAAGGAAGAGATTAGTATACTTATCCCTCCGCTATCCCGCTGCCGCTGTCCCGCCGCCGCCATCGCGCTCCTCCGGCTTCATCCAGCGTCTTCCGGCTTCTTCCAGCTTTCTCCGGTGGGCGCAGGCAATGACGTCATTGTCTGCGCGCCAGAGGAGGAAGCCGGAAGACGCTGGATGAAGACGGAGGAGCGCGATGGCGGCAGCGGGATAGCGGAGGGATAAGTTTACTAATCTCTTCCTTTACAGGATTGCTACCCAAGGGGGGGGGGCCCTGTATACTGATATGGGGGGGATGCTGTATATACCTCTGGGGCTGTATATACCTCTGGGGCTGCTGTATACTACCTAAGGGCTGCTGTGTACTACCACTGGGGCTGCTGTATATACCTCTGGGGCTGTATATACCTCTGGGGCTGTATATACCTCTGGGGCTGCTGTATACTACCACTGGGGCTGCTGTATATACCTCTGGGGCTGTATATACCTCTGGGGCTGTATATACCTCTGGGGCTGCTGTATACTATCTAAGGGCTGCTGTATACTACCACTGGGGCTGCTGTATATACCTCTGGGGCTGCTGTATACTACCACTGGGGTTGCTGCTGTATATACCACTGGGGCTGCTGCTGTATACTACCACTGGGGCTGCTGCTGTATATACCACTGGGGCTGCTGCTGTATACTACCACTGGGGCTGCTGCTGTATACTACCACTGGGGCTGCTGCTGTATATACCACTGGGGCTGCTGCTGTATACTACCACTGGGTCTGCTGCTGTATACTACCACTGGGGCTGCTGTATATGCCTCTGGGGCTGCTGCTGTATATACCACTGGGGAGGCTGCTGTATACCACACTGCTGGGGGCTGTATAGCTGTGCTGGGATCCACCCTCGGCTTATACACGAGTCAATAGGTTTTCCCAGGTTTTGGGGGCAAAAGTAGGGGGTCGGCTTATACACGGGTCGGCTTATACACGAGTATATACGGTACTTAATTACACCTAATATTTTCAATACCGTTTGTGGTGTTACCATAACTGCCAATACACCTGCTGGCTGGTTTGGGATTCATTTTACTTCCCTTTATCCAATCACTAATTTTTTCTCTTACTGCAACTTGCAACTGATCGGTCTACCCTTCCTTTCATGATACTCCCGTCTTCAGTCTATCCTGAGTGCAGGAGCCAGGCTTATATTTCAATACAGCTGCTACATCAATGCCACGAGCCTGTGTCTATCATTGCATCCACATCAGACTTCATAAAGTTATCACACCCACCCACATATCTTTGCACAGTGCTACATCATCCTACATCTCCTCCCCATCTCAATATATCACCCCACCCTCTCTATTTTACTTAAATTTGGACAATATCACAATTTTAGGCTGCGCTGCTGTAATGAAGAACCCTTAAGGCCACGATGAGTTGAATTTTTTTTTTTCACTTGAATCATTGTGGAAATAAAAAACATTAAATTCATCTTGGTCCTAGAGATTTATTACAGCAGCAGAAATTGTGAGATCACTCAAACTGGTCTACTATCGTGGCGGAGTTCATCCCCCAGCTATGAGGCATCAGCCGCTGATATATTAAGGCAGGGGTGGGGAACCTCAGGCCTCAGGGCCGCATTTGGCCCTCGATGACCTTTTCTGCAGCCCTCGGGCAGTTTTCTGGGGACCACAGTACTTGGGCTGGCAGACACGTTTTGCTGACTGGTTGCCTTTTAAATCCAGTTCCCCAGTTAGCTCTATGCCCCAGTCTCAGCCTCCCCAGTGATGTATATGCGCCAGCCTCTCCTGTGATGTCTATAGCCTTAACAAACCTGTAAAAACAGTTGTAAAGCAACATGATCAATTTCACCTAACATCAGAGTCACATCAAGGAATGTGAGCTCCATCGACCACAGTAGGGGGGAGTTCATAGTTTAACCAAATATAGCAGGTTAATTTTGAAGTTGATAATTTTGTGCAGCCCCCAAAGTTTGGTAGAAATTTCTAAATGGCCCCGGCAGAAAAAGGTTCCACACCCCTGTATTAAGGCGTTCATAGGAGTGGTGCCTGCATACATACTGCTGTGGTAAGCACATTCCTTTATTTTCCTTATTCCAAAAGGGTATCACCCGATGGTCTTGTGCGCTTTTGTTCCCCTACAGTTTTTCTACCACTATGATGTAAAATTATCAATCTCCGTAATCCAAACTCTTATCTCCAAGACTTCTCTCATGCTGCACATATTTTCTGAAATGCACTATCCCGGACAATCTGGTTAATTTCAGTTTGCATAGTTTTACGCAATCTCAAAACACATAACTTACTAATGTAGTTGTTCTCCACTTCTACATTTTCCTCAGAAACTGATCCTTCCTAATATCTGTTCCCACACCTTCCATGCACTCAATAACACTTTGTATTTGGACATATACCGATACAGGCCAGTGGCTGCTTCATCCATCTTGACCACTGTTTATTAGTTGTAATGATGGACCCTACACTACAAGCTCTGTTTATCTTTGGCGGCATACCTAATTCCTCATAGATTGTTAGGTCTTTTCAGCAAGACCCTCAGTCCTTTTTTTGGAATTCTTGAATGTTATATAAGCCTTCATTCAGACGTCATTCATTTCTCGCATATGCAAAAATTGGTCAATTTCATCAGTGTTCTGGATCAATGTCTCATCAGTGATTTTCACGTATGAAAAAAAAATAAACATATTGCCAAACGTCTCCTATTCTTTGCAATGTTAGTCATGGACTGTACCCGGATTGCACACAAATGCCATCCGTGTGCTGTCCGGGATTTTCACTGACACACAGACTTGTATGGGTAATTTTTATCTTTGACACGGATCAAAAATGGATGTATCTCTGAACCTTTTTTTGCAGACACGCGGTCCACAAAAAAACGGACATGTGAACAGCTCTATAGACTATAATGAGTTCATATTATACTGTGAAAACCCCTGATAGAATACAGATGTAAAAAGATGATGTGTGACTGAGGCCTTACCCTGGCAAGCCTGATACTGTTTGTACATTTAGGCAGGCTTCATGCCACATTTTTGGGGATCCGGGTGTATCCGCTTTGAAGTGGATGGGCAGGGATCCTCTTTTGGCTCCCATGTATCCCTCTAATCACAGATTGGTCATATGTGGCCATCAGTTTCTGTCAATTTAGTCAGGGATCCGTTTGTGTCATGTTTTTTTCCTGCACCCAGAATCGGAGACTGCATCGGGTTTTTTTGCGCAGCGGACAAAATCGGACAGAAATAAATTTGTCGCGGTCCCTGGCACATAACATGGGAGTCTATGGAGACGGATTCGGGAAAAAAAAGAACCGTTTGACAGATCTGTTTTGTGGTATTTGGCATGCTCAGAAGCAAGGTACAGCTCCTCCCAGCCCTATTCCTGTTCAGGTCTCTCTCTCTCTTTCAGTGCGGAGAGTGGGTGGCCATGTCTGCTGACGTGATGTGAGGCTCGTATGAGTCACACGCAAGTATCACTACAGCCTCATTTTCAGAATTGTAAAGTGCCGTCTAATATGCTGGCCCTGTATAAGGCCCCTTTCACATCAGCGTTTTTCACTGATTGCGTCAGATCTGGCAGATTTACCACATCTGCCGGATCTGCCGCCTAGGGGTCGCACTTGCGGTACACTTGCAGCAAGCCCCATGCATTGTCTATGGGGCTTGCGGTCCGGTGCAGCAAGTGCAGTTCTGCCGGATGCAGATCCGGCACTTGCCGCCGCGAAAAAAAAACACTTTTTTTTCACTGCCGCAAGTGCCGGATCACGGCGATAGCGCACTTGCCGCACCTGCCACAAGCCCCATAGACAATGCATGGGGCTTGCCGCACGTGTGACCACAAGACGGCAGATCCGGCAGATGCAGTAAAGGGGCCTCAATATAATTATTATTTTATTACTCATGAACAGTATGGACCAGGGCTGTGGAGGCGGTAAGCCAAACATCTGATTCCGATTATGATTTCTCAATTTCCCTAAATGCGACTCCAACTCCACCAAATTGGACACCGACTCCATGACCGTCTCTGACTCTACAGCTCTGGCATGGACATAAGAAAACTGCCTTCAAAAAGGTGTAGTTAGTACCTAAAAGTATCTGGTACTTTATATGAAAGCAGACAGCAGAGCTTGCAATCATATTTCATTTTCACATAGGATCATGTGTGAATGACTTCTTTATGGAGCGTATACAAACAGAGGAGAGGGCCTTGTTTTTCTATTAAATTTAATCCAGAAGATTGCGGTAGGGAAATGCATGTAAATTATGTTTTTTTCTATTGATAGAATACTAAGAACATCTTCTTTTAACAAAGACAAGTCTGTTCATTGCAGCAATATGGCCCAAAGGGAAGTTCTGTATTGAGGTGAAGTTTTTCTGTGGTTTTTTAGATGTGGAGGCTCCCTGATATCACACATTTGCTTTGCCTAACCAATCTACTAATAGACTACTATGGGAGTAAGGAAATGGACATTAACGGTCCAGTAGGAAAATCATAGCTCAGACTATTTCCTGACCATGCACATTTTATTATCTGTCGCACTTTAATATTCCTGAAAATGTGCTCAGTTCTGATGATAATCTGTGAAGAGAAACCCAAGGTCAATTTAAACATTTTCATTGTGACCAAATCTGGACATGGACGGTCCTGATGGGACATTTATTTTACTAAGATATGTATTGCTTTCAATTTTTGAAAGGCTAGGATTAGAAAACATGGCTGCCTTTTTCAAGAAGCAGTTTCACAATTATCCAGGGGTTGTTTCTAGTCTTGAAGCTCAGAAAGAGGTTTTCTTGTCTAAAGCCATAAATCTGCAGTCATTCTGTGTGTCACTCTATGTGACTGCAAATTTGTGGATCCTGACATCGCACAGACTGTGAGGATTCTCCGGTGTCTGAGACAGGAACGGTGGTCATGTGGACACAAGTATGTGATATGTATGCTACCGGCCAAATGCAACTAGATGGGCGCAGCTTCGCTCTATACACTTGCATTGAGCGAGGCTGTATACATCTAGTTGGATTCTGTGTGGGAGTATACACATCACATGCTCACAGCCACATGACCATCATTCCCGGCTCTGACACCGGAGAATCCTCACAACACAGGATTCACAAGTCACATGGTGTGACTGCAGACATGTGAATTTAGGCCCTTTAGACCATGTGCACTTGTGGAGTATTTGGTCAGTATTTTACCTCAGAATTTGTAGCCAAAACCAGGAGTAGATGATAAATACAGAAGAGGTGATGTGTTATTATAATTTTCCTCCGATTGTTCCACTCCTGGTTTGGCTACAAATTCTGAGGTAAACAAACCTCAGAGGTAAACAAAGTTTCATTTGTCCACGACCTCTTTATCACCTACAAATCTCTAATCAGTACCATTGGTGATGGTCTGAGATGGCAGACCTTCTCATATGATGTAGGCAGTGGCATAACATGGGTGCCCGTGGCAATTGAAGTATTGCCTCTCCTAAATCAGTACTAATGCCCCCTTTTGAAAGCAATATGCCCCCTTAGTGTTCCTTTTAAGAAACTAATCATGGCCTCAGAGTGGCCCCTCCAAAACTAATAATTTGTTCAAGCTACCCTTCCTCCTGCCATAAAATATAAAGTTTATTATCAACTTGTCTTCATCTGAAAAAGGCAGTGACAACATGGCTCCTCCACTGGGGTTCTGGTCTCTTGTAAAGCCTTGGGCCTATAGCAGTCTGTAGCCTTCAGGACAGAGAGTGATGGGACATATAGATCCCTGCGCTATCATTGCATTCTATTGTTTGGTATAGTATCATCCTCATGTTGATGCTGACACAATTCAGAGTGGTGCGCTCGCCTGGAGATCAAGTGATGACACTACTACTTGCACATTTTTCTTTTAAAGCAAATAATTTTACACCTAGGGTAAAGACCAATGTGTCCCTCACCCCACAGCACCACCACAGTACCTTGGCTAGAACCCCATGAGAAAGTTATTTTTGCTTGATTTTCTAGTCATCCTATTGTGGAAGCAATTGACCATGGAGAGAATACTACGGTAGAACTACAATGTAAACTGACGCACACAGACAGATGATGTGGATCAGGGCAAGCAAGGAAAGGTTTACTAGCAAAATGGCTTGGAAATGACAGTATTTCATACTTTAGATAATACTTTAGATTCTACCATATGTCGTTAGTAGAAATGATTCTTCAACTTCGATGGTTACCCCTTCATTTTCTGCTTTCATCACATTTCTCTTGCCCAATACAATAATCAGAAACGGTTCTGGAACCACAATGATTAAATGCGTTCGTAATGACTTTTTATCATTTTTTGGCAGAACTGTTAAATCACTGGTCCTACACTTCCAGATGATCAACATCCATCCAGATGTTTGAATGCTTTCTGGTTGCCCTGGTTAACCCTTCCTACATCGTAACCAGTCGCCCCGTACTTTTCTGTCCTTGTCCTATTTAACTACCTTCGGTCCAGACTGAACACAGACTAGTGTAAGAAAATGGCACAATTCATCATCATTATCATCATTATTATTATTAGTTGTTTATATAGCACCATTAGATTCCATGGCATTTTACATATGGAAAGAGCAGATGAGGATAAGTACAATATGCATGGACAATCAGGTCATACAGGAGGGGAGAGGACCCTGTCCGCAAGGGCTCACAGTCTACAGGGGGCATACAAATTAGTTTTTTTCCATGGACTCACTATCATTGTTAAAAAAAATGCAGCATGCACTAGTCAAGTCTCAGATGAGACTTGAAGTGAATGTGAAGCACTGCTTCTTCTGCTCTTCTTCAAACTCTGGGGAACCACCTGGAGCACGGCTTTTATAGTAGAATTTCTTCCCCTACGGTTCTGTCTACCAATCAATTTGAAGACTTCTTCCCGCCAAGCTAACAGATCCATCTAAGAATAGCCTAAATCAACCCAACAACAGTAAGTACCACTTAAAGGGGTTGTCCGGGTTCGTCACATAATCTCAGTGCATATCCAGGCTGCCTAATGCTGACAATGTGTAATGTACTATGTGTCAGCTTTCTGCAGGGTTTCATAGATAACACTTGTTTTGTGTCTGAACAGAACGACCAGGGGGGGTGTTCTGGCATGATAATGAACACTGGTCGTTTCCACCTACTCTACCCCATCCCCTCCCCCATAGCAACATCCCCGCCCTCCCCATCTACATGACTCAGCCTCTCCACAGGAAGAAAATGATCCTCGGCTGCAGCCATTGCTGTGATCAGACCTGCCCGGTGTCTCTGCTCCTCCCCCGGCCACACACAGTGATGTATGGAGAGTCTGCACTGAAGAGACAATGTGCTGCACTCAGGGCCGCTCCGGGATTACAATGAATAGCTCCCTGTTATCAGTGATTCCTTCCCTGCACTGTCTCGGGCTGTCAGTGATTCTTCCCTCATTGTCCTGTGATCAGGAGCAGGGAAGGAGAATGTACTGTGTGCAGACACGAGTGATGGGGGGCTGAAGCTTCTAATCTACACAAGGGACAGCAGACACTGAGGTAATCTGTGACACACAGTGTAACAAAACCTCTGCTGTGTGAATGACATCTCTGTGTCACTGATGTCTTCGCACAGCAGAGGAGCTGGTGCACTGTATCAGGGTGAAGGATGGACAGCACTGTGTCTCTAATGACACAAATACTGACTGAAGCAGCCTGTCCACTCAGTAACTGCAGCAGTGTGAAGTGTTGGGGGTGTATGTATGGAGAGATAGATGATACTAAGGATTTTGATATTGTTGAGGAGTCCTTGCTTCCGTCGCCCCATCAGTCCGCCCGTCCTTCCTTCTTTCTTTCTTTCCTTCCTTCCATCCAACCTTCCTCCCGTTCATCCTTCTGTCCTTCTTTCAGTCCGTCTTTCGTCCTTTCTTTCCATCCGTCCTTCCCTCCTTCCTTTTTTCCGTCCGTCCTTCTTTCTGTCCTTCCTTCTTTCCATCCTTGCATCTGTCCTTCTTTACGTCGTCCTTTCTTTCCATCTGTCCTTCCTTCTTTCCGTCCATCTATCCGTCTGTCCTTTCCGTCCTTCCTTCTTTCCATCCGTCCTTCCTTCTTTACGTCCTTCCTTCCGTCCATCTATCTGTCTGTCCTCTCCGTCCCTCCTTCTTTCCGTCCATCCGTCCTTCCTTCTTTCCGTCCTTCCTTCCATCCGTCTGTCGCCCCATCAGTCCATCTGTCCTTCCTTCCATCCTTCTTTCCATCCTTCCTTGCGTCCTTCTTTCTGTCCATCCTTCCTTCTTTCCATCCTTCCTTATTTCCGACCGTCCTTCCTTCTTTCCGACCGTCCGTGCCGTTCTTCCTTCTTTCTGTCCTTCCTTCTTTCCGTCTGTCCATCAGTCGTTCCTACTTTCTGTCCTTCCTTCTTTTTGTCCGTCCTTCCGTCCTTTCTTCCTTCTGTCAGTCTGTCCTTTCTTCTTTCCGTCTTCCTTCTTTCCATCCGTCCGTCCTTCCTTCTTCCCGTCCGTCCTTCCTTCTTCCCGTCCGTCCATCCTTCTTCCCGTCCGTCCTTCCTTCTTCCCGTCCGTCCTTCCTTCTTCCCGTCCGTCCCATCCTTCTTCCCGTCCGTCCTTCCCTTCTTTCTGTCCGTCCTTCCTTCTTTCCGTCCGTCCTTCCTTCTTTCCGTCCTTATTTCTTTCCGTCCATCCTTCATTCTTTCCGTCCATCCATCCGTCCTTCCTTCTTTCCGTCCACCTTCAGTCTTTCCATCCGTCCATCCGTTCTTCCCCTCAAGCCTGTATTTTCCCTTCACCCCTGGGTGATTTCCTGTTTTCCTTCCTCTTCTTCCATAACTTTTCTATTTTTCCGTCAATACAGACATATGAGGCTTCTTGTTGTTTTTTGCAGGACGAGTTGTACTTTTGAATGACGACATTTATTTAAAAATTGCAAAAAAATAGTGCAATTATACATTTGTTTTTTGGGTTTTTTATTCACCATGTTCACTATATGGTAACACTGAGGTGTCGGTATGATGTCTGGGGTCAGTACTATATGGTAACACTGAGGTGTCGGTATGATGTCTGGGGTCGGTACTATATGGTAACACTGAGGTGTCGGTATGATGTCTGGGGTCAGTACTATATGGTAACACTGAGGTGTCAGTATGATGTCTGGGGTCAGTACTATATGGTAACACTGAGGTGTCGGTATGATGCCTCGGGTCAGTACTATATGGTAACACTGACGTGTCGGTATGATGTCTGGGGTCAGTACTATATGGTAACACTGAGGTGTCGGTATGATGTCTCGGATCAGTACTATATGGTAACACTGATGTGTCGGTATGATGTCTGGGGCCAGTACTATATGGTAACACTGATGTGTCGGTATGATGTCTGGGGTCAGTACTATATGGTAACACTGAGGTGTCGGTATGATGTCTCGGATCAGTACTATATGGTAACACTGATGTGTCGGTATGATGTCTGGGGTCAGTACTATATGGTAACACTGAGGTGTCGGTATGATGTCTGGGGTCAGTACTATATGGTAACACTGAGGTGTCGGTATGATGTCTGGGGTCAGTACTATATGGTAACACTGAGGTGTCGGTATGATGTCTGGGGTCAGTACTATATGGTAACACTGACGTGTCGGTATGATGTCTGGGGTCAGTACTATATGGTAACACTGAGGTGTCGGTATGATATCTGGGGTCAGTACTATATGGTAACACTGACATGTCGGTATGATGTCTCGGGTCAGTACTATATGGTAACACTGAGGTGTCGGTACGATATCTGGGGTCAGTACTATATGGTAACACTGACGTGTCGGTATGATGTTTTTTGAAAAAAAACGCAAGTTTTTACATTTTTTCTCATATATATAGCTTGTCAGCATATGTACATCATTGGTTGTAGCTGAGTGCTGCAAGGTTTTTTTCTAGTATATTGACCCAGCGTCCCTGCTGGCACCAGTTCACATTGTCTGTGAGTGCTGTGCAGTTTTTTTCTCATATATATATATATATATATATGTATACATATTCCACAAATAGGCCAGATGCAGTTGCATCGGGAGTGCGGTGAAATGAACAGGTCCCGTAGAAATAGCTGCTGAATAGTACAGTCCTCTCTTCAGAAACTACGCGGTTGTTCCGAAAATTATATGGTGTATTTGGTGGCTCAGTGGTTAGCACTGTATGGTGGGTCAGAGGTTAGCACTGTATGGTGGCTCACTGGTTAGCACTGTATATGGTGGCTCAGTGGTTAGCACTGTGTATGGTGGCTCAGTGGTTAGCACTGTATATGATGGCTCAGTGATTAGCACTGTATATGGTGGCTCAGTGGTTAGCACTGTATATGGTGGCTCAGTGGTTAGCACTGTATGGTGGCTCAGTGATTAGCACTGTATATGGTGGCTCAGTGGTTAGCACTGTATATGGTGGGTCAGAGGTTAGCACTGTATGGTGGCTCAGTGATTAGCACTGTATATGGTGGCTCAGTGGTTAGCACTGTATATGGTGGCTCAGTGGTTAGCACTGTATAGTGGTCAGTGGTTAGCACTGTATATGGTGGCTCAGTGGTTAGCACTGTATATGGTGGCTCAGTGGTTAGCACTGTATATGGTGGCTCAGTGGTTAGCACTGTATGGTCGCTCAATGGTTAGCATTGTATATGATGGCTCAGTGATTAGCACTGTATATGGTGGCTCAGTGGTTAGCACTGTATGGTGGGTCAGAGGTTAGCACTGTATGGTGGCTCAGTGGTTAGCACTGTATATGGTGGCTCAGTGGTTAGCACTGTATACGGTGGCTCAGTGGTTAGCACTGTATATGGTGGCTCAGTGGTTAGCATTGTATATGGTGGCTCAGTGGTTAGCATTGTATATGGTGGATCAGTGGTTAGCACTGTATATGATGGCTCAGTGGTTAGCACTGTATATGGTGGCTCAGTGGTTAGCACTGTATATGGTGGCTCAGTGGTTGGCACTGTATATGGGTATGGTTAGCACTGTTAGTGGTCAGGTTAGCACTGTATATGGTGGCTCAGTGGTTAGCACTGTATGGTGGCTCAGTGGTTAGCACTGTATGGTGGCTCAGTGGTTAGCACTGTATATGGTGGCTCAGTGGTTAGCACTGTATATGGTGGCTCAGTGGTTAGCACTGTATATGGTGGCTCAGTGGTTAGCACTGTATACGGTGGCTCAGTGGTTAGCACTGTATATGGTGGCTCAGTGGTTAGCACTGTATATGGTGGCTCAGTGGTTAGCACTGTATATGGTGGCTCAGGGTTAGCACTGTATACGGTGGCTCAGTGGTTAGCACGTATATGGTGGCTCAGTGGTTAGCACTGTATATGGTGGTTCAGTGGTTAGCACGTGTATGGTGGCTCAGTGGTTAGCACTGTATGGTGGCTCAGTGGTTAGCACTGTATATGGTGGCTCGTGGTTTACATGTATATGGTGGCTCAGTGGTTAGCATGTATGGTGGCTCAGTGGTTAGCACTGTATATGGTGGCTCAGTGGTTAGCACTGTATATGGTGGCTCCGTGGTTATCACAGTAATGGTGGCTCAGTGGTTAGATTGTATGGTGGCTAAGTGGTTAGCACAGTATGGTGGCAGGGGATTTGAATCCCACGAGCTCCTTGTCCGCCAGCTGAGCCAATGAGCGTCGCTGGATTCAAAGCTTTGAATCTTGCGCCGCTCAACGGTCACCGTCGACTGCGTCGATTGCTAAGCGAGATTGAAATCACGCACCAACATCGCTCATTGGTCGGCGCCGATGAATAAGCGGTGTTGGCCCGTGATTTAAATCCCTCTGCGCTCATTCGTCGACGCCACAGAGACCCCTAAGTTTCCTCATGGTTGGATGACTTTCAAGTTCTTCCCGAGGAGGCGTTATCCATATCACCCAGAAGAGGGGACGGGCAGTCAAATGGCAGGATAGGCGGGATGGACGATGACGAAAAGCAGGATGGACGGTGGGAGAGCCTTGATGGACAACAGGTGAGGCAGGACTAACCAATCTGCAAGCGTGCCCATCGGACCGGAAACAGGTAATTATATTATACAGAGCGGGAGATTTGTGTAAGTTATTTATTGTGTTTACGGGGCAGTCAGGGCATAATAGCCTCCTTGCTAGGCTGGGTTCACATTAGGGTTCCCTCCGCAGCGTTCTGCGGAGGGGATCCGCAATGTGTCCGCAGCGGCCGCCAGCTCCTATCTTTATAATGGGAGCGCACGGTGCTGCGCTTAACAGCGCATGACCGTGTGCACCCATTCACTCCTATACGTGATCTGTGCGCAGCCGGACGCCTGCGCACAAATCACACAGTCTAGTCCGCACCAGGAATGCAACATGTCGCGTCTCTGGTGCGGAAGAGACTGTGTGATTTGTACGCAGGCATCCGCCTGCGCACAGATCCCATATAGGAGTGAATGGGTGCGCACGGTCATGCGCTGTTAAGCGCAGCACCGTGCACTCCCATTATAAAGATAGGAGCTGGCGGCCGCTGCGGACACATTGCGGATCCCCTCCGCAGAACGCTGCGGAGGGGAACTCTAATGTGAACCCACCCTTAGAATGCAGGATAGTCCCTGATACAAAAGGGAGCTTTTATTTTAATACACAAAAATGGGGTGACGGTTCTCTTTAAAATAAAAATGGATATAGATTTTGATTATCAGAATAAATGTTTGACTGTAACTGCGGATCGTGGAAAATGGTGCAAGAGCGCAATTCTTCTTTTTTTGTTTCTTTAATTCTTCAATTATTCATACCAACACGTCATTGATAGCATAGAGTACTGACCCCAGACATTAGACACACACCTCAGTGTTACCATAGAGTACTGACCCCAGACATTAGACAGACACCTCAGTGTTACCATATAGTACTGACCCCAGACATCATACCGACGCCTCAGTGTTACCATATAGTACTGACCCCAGACATCATACCGACACCTCAGTGTTACCATATAGTACTGACCCCAGACATCATACCGACACATCAGTGTTACCATATAGTACTGACTCCAGACATCATACCGACACCTCAGTGTTACCATATAGTACTGACCCCAGACATTATACCGACACCTCAGTGTTACCATATAGTACAGACCCCAGACATCATACCGACACCTCAGTGTTACCATATAGTACTGACCCCAGACATCATACCGACACATCAGTGTTACCATATAGTACTGACCCCAGACATTATACCGACACCTCAGTGTTACCATATAGTACAGACCCCAGACATCATACCGACACATCAGTGTTACCATATAGTACTGACCCCAGACATCATACCGACACCTCAGTGTTACCATATAGTACTGGCCCCAGACATCATACCGACACCTCAGTGTTATCAGATAGTACTGACCCCAGACATCATACCGACACCTCAGTGTTACCATATAGTACTGACCCCAGACATCATACCGACACCTCAGTGTTACCATATAGACCTGACCCCAGACATCATACCGACACCTCAGTGTTACCATATAGTACTGACCCCAGACATCATACCGACACCTCAGTGTTACCATATAGTACTGACCCCAGACATCATACCGACACCTCAGTGTTACCATATAGTACTGACCCCAGACATCATACTGACACCTCAGTGTTACCATATAGTACTGACCCCAGACATCATACCGACACCTCAGTGTTACCATATAGTACTGACCCCAGACATCATACCGACACATCAGTGTTACCATATAGTACTGACCCCAGACATTATACCGACACCTCAGTGTTACCATATAGTACAGACCCCAGACATCATACCGACACATCAGTGTTACCATATAGTACTGACCCAGACATCATACCGACACCTCAGTGTTACCATATAGTACTGGCCCCAGACATCATACCGACACCTCAGTGTTATCAGATAGTACTGACCCGAGACATCATACCGACACCTCAGTGTTACCATATAGTACTGACCCCAGACATCACACCGACACCTCAGTGTTACCATATAGTACTGACCCCAGACATCATACCGACACGTCAGTGTCACCATATAGTGAACATGGTGAATAAAAAACCCAAAAAACAAATGTATAATTGCACTATTTTTTTGCAATTTTTAAATAAATGTCGTCATTCAAAAGTACAACTCGTCCTGCAAAAAACAACAAGAAGCCTCATATGTCTGTATTGACGGAAAAATAGAAAAGTTATGGAAGAAGAGGAAGGAAAACAGGAGATCTCCCAGGGGTGAAGGGAAAATACAGGCTTGAGGGGAAGAACGGATGGACGGATGGAAAGACTGAAGGATGGACGGAAAGAAGGAAGGACGGATGGATGGACGGAAAGAATGAAGGATGGACGGAAAGAAATAAGGACGGAAAGAAGGAAGGACGGACGGAAAGAAGGAAGGACGGACAGAAAGAAGGAAGGACGGACGGGAAGAAGGATGGACGGACGGGAAGAAGGAAGGACGGACGGGAAGAAGGATGGACGGACGGGAAGAAGGAAGGACGGACGGGAAGAAGGAAGGACGGACGGATGGAAAGAAGGAAGACGGAAAGAAGAAAGGACAGACTGACAGAAGGAAGAAAGGACGGAAGGACGGACAAAAAGAAGGAAGGACAGAAAGTAGGAACGACTGATGGACAGACGGAAAGAAGGAAGGACAGAAAGAAGGAAGAACGGCACGGACGGTCGGAAAGAAGGAAGGACGGTCGGAAATAAGGAAGGATGGAAAGAAGGAAGGATGGACAGAAAGAAGGACGCAAGGAAGGATGGAAAGAAGGATGGAAGGAAGGACAGATGGACTGATGGGGCGACGGACGGATGGAAGGAAGGACGGAAAGAAGGAAGGACGGATGGACAGAAAGAAGGAGGGACGGAGAGGACAGACAGATAGATGGACGGAAGGAAGGACGTAAAGAAGGAAGGACGGATGGAAAGAAGGAAGGACGGAAAGGACAGACGGATAGATGGACGGAAAGAAGGAAGGACAGATGGAAAGAAAGGACGACGTAAAGAAGGACAGATGCAAGGATGGAAAGAAGGAAGGACAGAAAGAAGGACGGACGGAAAAAAGGAAGGAGGGAAGGACGGATGGAAAGAAAGGACGAAAGACGGACTGAAAGAAGGACAGAAGGATGAACGGGAGGAAGGTTGGATGGAAGGAAGGAAAGAAAGAAAGAAGGAAGGACGGGCGGACTGATGGGGCGACGGAAGCAAGGACTCCTCAACAATATCAAAATCCTTAGTATCATCTATCTCTCCATACATACACCCCCAACACTTCACACTGCTGCAGTTACTGAGTGGACAGGCTGCTTCAGTCAGTATTTGTGTCATTAGAGACACAGTGCTGTCCATCCTTCACCCTGATACAGTGCACCAGCTCCTCTGCTGTGCGAAGACATCAGTGACACAGAGATGTCATTCACACAGCAGAGGTTTTGTTACACTGTGTGTCACAGATTACCTCAGTGTCTGCTGTCCCTTGTGTAGATTAGAAGCTTCAGCCCCCCATCACTCGTGTCTGCACACAGTACATTCTCCTTCCCTGCTCCTGATCACAGGACAATGAGGGAAGAATCACTGACAGCCCGAGACAGTGCAGGGAAGGAATCACTGATAACAGGGAGCTATTCATTGTAATCCCGGAGCGGCCCTGAGTGCAGCACATTGTCTCTTCAGTGCAGACTCTCCATACATCACTGTGTGTGGCCGGGGGAGGAGCAGAGACACCGGGCAGGTCTGATCACAGCAATGGCTGCAGCCGAGGATCATTTTCTTCCTGTGGAGAGGCTGAGTCATGTAGATGGGGAGGGCGGGGATGTTGCTATGGGGGAGGGGATGGGGTAGAGTAGGTGGAAACGACCAGTGTTCATTATCATGCCAGAACACCCCCCCTGGTCGTTCTGTTCAGACACAAAACAAGTGTTATCTATGAAACCCTGCAGAAAGCTGACACATAGTACATTACACATTGTCAGCATTAGGCAGCCTGGATATGCACTGAGATTATGTCACGAACCCGGACAACCCCTTTAAAAGGAAAGAAGGCAGCGTGGACAAGTACAGAATACAAAGGGGGATACAACATGACAGAAAGGGGAAGGGGATTAAAGAGAAATAAACTATCATACATCCTGATAAATATATATTGACCACCATTTTAATTAATAAATCCGTCATGTGCGACCATGTGTTCCCCAAAGCTAAAACGCTTTGCAGTCCCATTCAGGAGTCTGAGGTTCTGTTGCCGGTGATTTGACACTCATCTATCCCGCTCTTTGATACAACTGAGTATCTGCTACAAGACAGTAGGGCGTAGAGTGTTCCTCCTGGGCATCTTCTATTTTCCAGTTGATTTCTTGAGGGAATCAGCCCAATGGAGTTTTTGTTCACAAAGTCACTTTAGAAACCAAAAATGTATTTTTTTCCTGAAGTGGCTCTGCTGGTTGTTTTTGTGGCATCTTACCTGCTGACGTTTTCTATTATAAACAGTGGGCGGATTTCAAACTAAGCCATCGAAAGAATGAACATGTTACTTCTTTTGATCACTCCAGGGTTTACAAACCCAAAAGCGGTTAAAAGAAGTAACGTCAGCCAGAACATGTACACAGTAATATTATTTTAACATTGCTGTGCATGTCCATTTTGTGACACTTTGCAGTGTTTTTCAGCCCAGATTTTGGGTGGAATTTGGCTGAAAAAGACATACCCTTATGGCATATGCACACAATGTCGTTTTCAAATCCATAAAGTTTTTCAAGTGAAAAACTCTTTAGGAGAACCAGTGTTTTTCTATTTTTATAGTTTTTTTGGATTTTTCCTGAACACTCTTCCGAAGTTTATGTCATCCATTGGTTTAATTGAACGTATTCCTGCATTTTTGGGGCATTATTTCACTGGTGTTTTCTGGACGTTATTTTAACTTCATTCAGTAGTGAAGACTGAAGAAACCGCTAGTGGTATTTCAGTAAAAAATGCTTTCAGAATGCTCAAAAAAAAAAACACAACACTTTGGGGTTTCATTTCCATTGGCTTGTGTTGTAAAGTACAAGGCTCCTTCAGAGTTCAAAATGCCAGAATAAGGGTCAGCTCACTTCTATTAACGGCTTGGTGTCTTTTGAAAAATGAAACAGATAAACAAAGCTCAAAAGACTGAATATATGAGCTGCAAGTTGTTTTTGCATATGTTCATTCTTTTGAGCCTTTTCAGGGCACTTTTTTAGGAAGCTTTCTCAGTGTAGAACCCACCTGAAGGAGACTTTGTGTTTACCTAAGGCCAGTTTCCCATGTCAATAAGTGTAAGACTGGCATCACCAAAAACGTAGGTGCTGGCAGAAAATAATATACTTACAGAGATAGTTATCTGCCGCGACACTACTATTTTCATGAAAATTGTAAATCAATAAGTGGCACTAGAGAAAAGAGGATCATGAGTATAATGCAAGTGTATAATGCAGAAACTGCCCTGTTCTAGATATGAAAACAGAGATCTTAGTCTCATTAGTAGCCACTAAGGAATAAGCCTGGCATCCACTTCAAGGAGCCTCCACTGCCAGGTCCTGACACTATGCCCTAATGGAATGGTGAGTGGTGAATAGATTTATATGTCCATGGATGCGATTAAAAACAATGATCAGGTGTGTGTTAGGATCTCACAATGGTGTCCTTGTGTGTCTACCAGACTAAAGAAATGAGAAATAGGGAAAAATTATATATAATGGGAGCGCAGTCAAAAATAGACAATATGTAAATAAGTGTAAGACTGGCATCACCAAAAACGTAGGTGCTGGCAGAAAATAATATACTTACAGAGATAGTAATCTGCCGCAACACTACTATTTTCATGAAAATTGTACACAAGGACACCATTGTGAGATCCTAACACACACCTGATCATTGTTTTTAATTGCATCCATGGACATATAAATCCATTCACCACTCACCATTCCATTAGGGCATAGTGTCAGGACCTGGCAGTGGAGGCTCCTTGAAGTGGATGCCAGGCTTATTCCTTAGTGGCTACTAACGAGACTATGATCTCCGTTTTCATATCTAGCACAGGGCAGTTTCTGCATTATACACTTGCATTATACTCATGATCCTCTTTTCTCTAGTGCCACTTATTGATTTACAATTTTCATGAAAATAGTAGTGTCGTGGCAGATAACTATCTCTGTAAGTTTCCCATGTCAGACATTCACATTCTGAAAATGCACCACGATGCCCGAATCGGTTGCAGGTTTCAAGACTTTAACGAAAGGCCCTGTTACACATAACAATGTCCCAGCGATCCAACCAACGATGGGGATTGCTGGGACATCGTTACCTGATCGCTGATGAGCTGTCAAACAGGCAGACTCACCAGTGATCAGGACCAGCGATAACGCTTGTAACCAGGGTAAACATTGGGTAACTAAGCGTATAGCTGCGCTTAGTTACACGACGTTTATACTGGTTACCAGCCTCCCAGCGTGTGCTGGGAGGTCGTTCATCGTTGGTCTCCCGCTGTCACACACGCCGATGCTGGCCACCCAGCAGGAGACCAGCGTTAAATTTATGGTCCTGGCCATTCTTCCACAATCAATAAACTTATTTTTGGTCGTTGATACATGTCACACGCAACAATGTCGTTTTGACGTCGCTGCAACATTACCAAACCGGTGACGATATTGTAGTGTACAACGGGGCCTTTAAGACCCTCATAGGCATGTATAAGGCCGTTTGAGCTTGGATCAGGAGATCTGCTGCCAATCTGGACATTGAGGTCTATTCTGAATGTGGGATGTGTGAAGCTGGCGTTATAGACATTTTCTACAATAAGTTAGTAAGATAGCTAAATTGTTAGGCAGTATCTAATGAAGATGTTAAGTCAAGAGCCCTCAGACAAAGCTGCTGTTTGCTGATTCACCAATATTATTCCTACACCCCCTGCCTCTTTCCCCGCAGAGAATTAGATGTAATGCAGATATTAGATATAATGAACTATTGCTGAAGGCAGGATTGGTCCTACCAAGGGTTAAATGAAGGAATGTACCCAGGCCTGGAGCAGTCAGGGAGCCAACACATAAAGACAGAGTCCTGACCCCATTAGCTTGTGTCCCCATCCACAAGCACTAATTGCTCATTAAAAAAGCTTTAATGAACTTGTGCATGAATGGCCCGGGTTCTTGAACCTACTGCTGGCTTCTGCCTCCTCTTTCTCCTCAAGGGGGATGTTTTGCTATAGGGAAAATGAAGTACCTGGGGAACAGCTGATCAGTAACAGAACGTCCTATCCGTAGAAGGTAAAGGGTTAAATGTTGGGTCACTTGCAGTCACCAGTGTTTGTTTATTCTTCAATAACTTTTGGCCATTTTCTGTTGGTCCTATGACTATAGGGCATCACAACCCCCAACATTTGCTACCTTGGAAAACTGCAGGTCAATTCTCCTGGAACGTCAGGGAGGTTCCTAGTGAGTGGTGAGAGGTGTAAGACTCCCAGATGAGTAGACAAACCTCCTGGGCACCTCAGAAGACCTCTGACACCTATCATGAAGCAATCCTCCATGATGTTTTCTAACATACGGTGCTGGTGTGGGCCTTGTCCACATTCAGGGGGTGTAAAATGGGCATGATCTGTAAAATGGGAGGGGGGCAATGCAGTTTGTAAAGTTGTTAGGCATGGATTAAACTTAGGCTGGACAACTAATGGGGCCTTATAAAGTAATATATGACAGAGGTATGGGCTGTGCATGGAAATCATTATCAGGATCTTCTGGAGTTGTTAGTGACAGAATACAACAGTCCCATAATTGTCTCATAGCAAATGTGTTTGTGAATCTTGGTTTGTAAGTATGGAGCAGATCAGGGAAATCTATCACAACTGGTGGAACAAAAAATGGAGAAGTTGATCATGGCAGCCACCTTCATTTTTATAAAGGGCCTCTGAAAAACGAGAGGTGGAATCTGATTGAATACTACGGGAAACTGCGCCACTTCTCCTGTGCATCAATTTTAGTAGATCTCTCTAGATATCAAGCACTGTTATTCATTTCTTCTCCTGACTGGTTTAAGGGCTGGTGTTGTCTTTTACATTGTGCCCACAGAGGTTTTTGAAGAATGTTTCCGAGGCGTCCTGCTCCAAAAGACGCCTGAAAAAATGCTTAAAAAATGCTTTTAAAGACATCGTCTTCATTTCTGAAGTTGAACTACTTGATTGTCTTATGTTGTCTTGAAAAACTCTGGTGAGAGGAAAAAAAACTTTCTAAAAACTCTTTTAAGAACTCTTCAAAAAGGCTTTAGGGTATGTGCACACAATGACTTTAAAGGCAACCGGACAGTGGATACATGATGCTTGATACAGGGGCAGCATGTGTCAGACATTGGTTGTATATTTGACTCTGAAACACTGTGGTAATTTGTAGAAAAACAATTTAAAACCTTCTTGCCAGCCACTTTCTTCGAGTGACAGGATTCTCCTTGTGTGTGTATCTATGGAGAGACCCATCATTCATTGGAGCAGGTGGAGAGAATCTGTTGGGAACCGGCTTTTAGACTTGTCTCCTATGTGACTTGTTCCCCAAACGGCTTTTAAATTATATTTTTCTCTGAAACACAACAAAGTCAAACTAACATGATAGAAATCATATAGCCTGTGTTCCAGTAATCACTGTCAAGTTTCCTTAAAGGGATCTTGTAACCTCTAGAACGCCTCCTAAGCTACCAAAACATGTCTTTGCAGCATCCTATCACTAATCTCACACTTTTGTCTCCTAAAAGCATCCTGTGAAAGTGCATAAAAACATTTTAATACTTACTCATTAGTGATTATAATTAGCAGGGGCTATATTCTTTAGCCCTTAGGGCGTGTTGTTTTGCAGCTCCAGGATACACCCTCTCTCTGTCTGTTTGCTCTGCTTGTGCAGGCATTGCCCTCCCCCTCTCTGTCACTAACAGAATAAAAATCATTAGTCCTGCCTTCAGCTCCACATCACAGCCGAAGCTGCACAGAGAGAGGATGGATCATTCAGGGAGTGAAAATGAGCACCTAGGGAGGGCTTAGAGTCTCACAGGGGACGCCCTGTGAGACTTATTCAGGGACAAGAAGTCTCAGATTTGTAAGTGTATATTGTTGATTATTCCAATGTTACAGAGCGCTTTTTTTTTTTAATAGAAAAGGAGCACTAATACTGATATGTTAGGGTGCAGGGACAGGTATTAATAGGGTTGGGGGTGATTTGGAGGGGTCAGGTTCCCTTTAAAGTTTTTCAAGGTGAAGTCACTTCATGGGAACATAGATACCCCCCATCCCCCCAAAAACGTAACACTATAAATGAATACACCACATTGATTCTTTGGCATAAAAATGGCCGTGAGACTTTACTTAGGGTTACAAACCAAAACCATACAATCCATAAGTAACCGTAATATAAAATACTCCATTAAAACATCCATCCATAATGAATACAATAGAAGTATTCCGGAATACACCCAATTTAATTGGGCAGATTTTTTCCCACAAGCAAAGCCTCTTGACAAAACTGGATTCATTGGACTGTCCTTGCTCCGGGTGGGCGAGTTGGTGTCTTCTTCTGCTCTCCAGACTGCCATGAAGCTCCTCAACTCAGGAGGGGGGATATATACCCTTTTCCTACTCAGACAAGAGCCAATCAGGCTGTCACTCAACTCAGTGATCCAGGTGGCCAATCACAGCCAACCTTGATCCTGTTACACAGCTGACTGGGATCTACCCCAGCAACACCTGTAGCCTGAGGATACTTCAAATTGACCTCAGTCACTGTAAAAGAAGTGGTTAACAACCGGCAGAGTTTACCCTTAATCATGCTAATTCAAAGCCTACAATTTGTCCCATTGAAAAAAAGCATAAAAAACTGCGGAGGACAGAGGGGCCATGTCCCATGTAGCCTCCACCCTAGTCACTTTGGGGGCTACCAAGGAAACTGCTGGCAGTCTTTCTCCTGGAGCATCTCCTCTGGTGTCTTTTTAGTCGGTTTTGCTCTTCATTTGATAATTTGGACTTTATTTAAAGGAAGTGCCTGAAGAAGGGTCTGGTCACTTCTTTCAGGTGCTTTATAGTTTTAGAAGTTTGAAGCCTTTAAAAGAAACTCTGAAAGGTGATATATCTGCACAGCAAGTCATCCTGACGTTCCTGTGCATTAAGTGCAGGTAGGTTCAGCAAAAAAAAAAAAGTTTCCAGGGCACTAAGCGGTGTCAACTGTCATGTTCCGGGATATCATCCCTTGGAGACGGGTTCCCCTCGGCGGTGCACATCCAAAGCACCAGAACGTTATACAGCAATTGAAGAAAAAGGCAGCACTCACCGGTTTGTGCAGGGTGGTCTTTTAATCCAGGTTTTCAAGGATAGACAGGGTGCAGGGAGGTGACCACGGAGGGCCGACGTGGTCACCTCCCTGCACCCTGTCTATCCTTGAAAACCTGGATTAAAAGACCACCCTGCACAAACCGGTGAGTGCTGCCTTTTTCTTCAATTGCTGCAGATAGGTTCACATGGGTTTTTTCGAGGACTTTTTTGGACTGGTTTCACTCTGAAGAACAGCTGAAGATAATTACCGTATTCATTTCTATTATAAAACCTTTTTGCTGTTCATATGTTGTGTTTTGAGAATTTTCTTCCACTTAAGGTTTTTAAGAACAACTGGTGCAAAAAAGGAAGTGTGTGTCATGTCTGTCAAGTGGAAAATGATTGAAAACGCTCCAAACTAAGCACCGACCAGTCAAAAAGCTGCAAAAAATGGTCCTGGAAAAACTCTTCCAAAGGCTTCAAAAACTCTTCAAATCTGCTTCAAGGAATTAAAAATTTCTCCAAAAACTTCCTAAAGAACTTTCCTTAAAGAGAACCTGTCACCTCTTAAAGCCACCTACCCTATCCATACATGTCCCTGCACCTTCCTATTACCATTATAACTATCCCTCTCTCTGCTAAATGCTTGCTTTCAATCTGCTAAAAAACTTTTTTATACTTACTAATTAGGATAATAATGAAGCGGGGGCTATATGCAATAGCCCCCCTTGGCGTGTTGGTTTTCAGCCTGAATGATCGTTTATCACGCCCCCCATGGGCGTGATCTTGAAATAAATTTTCGCGCCCTCAGCCTGGCTCCCTCCGCTCTGCTATGCAGCCTTCCTGTGGGAATGACCCTGAATGCGTCATTTCCGGAACTGCGGGCCCCATAGCAACCCGATATTTACCTTAGCAGCAGCAATGTACGCTACTATGCAGGGTTCTATGGAGCAAAAATATCGGGTTGCTATGGCCCCTTAGCAACCCGATATTTACCTTAGCAGCAGCGAGGTGCGCTGCTATGCAGGGTTCTATGGAGCAAAAATATCGGGTTGCTATGGCCTCTTAGCAACCCTATATTTCCCTTAGCAGCACATAGCGCTGCTAAGCAGGGCTCCATAGAACCCCGCATAGCAGCGCACACTGCTGTTTGTCTGGAGTTGTCATGCTGTGTCCAGTGCATCCTGCAAAACATCAGACACAGCCTAATAGAAAAAATCCATGGTGTGAACCTACCCTTAACTGAAAAAGGGATGAAATGCAAACTCTATCCAAAGTGGGCCTGTTCTGAGCGTTTGGTATTCCGAGTTGTAGTTTTGAATTCATTTTACCACAGTGTCCAGGAAAATGAGGAAAAGATTCCAAATGGAGAGAAATTGTGAGAAAAAAAAATGTTTTTTTTGGAAACTGTTTTAACGGAACGCATTTTGTAGTAGAAATGACTTTGCAATATGATTCTCCTCATCAGTACAATTATAGTGATACCATATGGATAGGGACTCTTCAGCATAGGGATCCTTGACGCGGATTATGAGCTTACATGTTCTGACCCTAACATCTACCAAAACCTCATTAATTTTGTAACAAAAAAAAAAAAATATATATTTTTTTGCACTTTTTTATCTTTTTGCAGGGTGTAGCTGGGCCCCAAGGTGTCTCATTCATTTAGTGGTGCAGAGGCATCGTACTGGACTGCCCAACTGGTCCAGTAGCCTGGACAGGATCAGTGGGTGGCATACAGACACTCTGCACCATTTGTATCAGTGTGAATGATACCTTATGTTTGCAAGCATTATCTGTGTGCATAGTAAATGCCGTCAGTCACCTACCCCATGGGCTGGATGAGAGTGATTATATCGGTATCCAGCACCTGTGCTTGCCTCTACAAAATGGAGTCTGGCTGCATCCGGCCAAGTGCATTAGATGATAAATTGTTTGTGGCTGTATACAGTGACTTTTTTTGGATATTGTCTGTTTTAGGCTACGTTCACACATTGCGTATTTTGCCGCGTTTTTTTACGCGCGCTTTTCAAAATACGCAATGTGCCTTTTGTCTGCCTGCAAAGTGAATGGGAAATTCACTTTGCAGTGCAGACATTGCGTAAAAATACGCAGTGCGTTTTCCGGGAGAAAGCGCAGCTCCGTAAACAATTGATATGTCAATTGTTTACGCAGCTACTTCTGCGTATTCTCCCAGAGGGGAGGAAGAATCCTGCTTCCTCCTCCCCTCTTTGACAGCTGTGGCCGCCCATTAGATTTCACAGTGTATTAATATACACTGTGAAATCTAAATTAAACAAAAGCAAGTGAATGAAAAATAAAAAAGAATGAATACTTCACCTGTCCGACACCTTTTCCCGCTGTCCGACGCCTTCTGCCGCTATCCGATCTCCGGTTCTAAGTGAGATCTCTTCTGACAAGACCTGTGGTGATGTCAGAGAGGCATTCCCGGGCACTCGCGGTCATGTGATACATATCACATGACCGCGAACAGCCAATCAGCGCTGGGAACGCCCCGGGAACGCCCCCCCCTCTGACGTCACCACAGGTCTTCTCAGTACACCTCTCACTTGCAACCGGAGAGCGGCAGAAGACACCAGACAGCGGGAGAAGGCGTCGGACAGGTGAAGTATTCATTCTTTTTTATTTTACATACATTTGCGTCTGTTTAATTTAGATTTCACAGTGTATATTAATACTCTGTGAAATCTAATGGGGCTGTCACAGAGGGGAGGAGGAAGCAGGATTTTCCCTCCCCTCTGTGACATCACTGCGCTTTCTGGAGTACAGAAAGCGCAGTGTGTGAAGGGCCCTGCGTATTTTGTTGCGCTTTTTTGCGCGGCCGAAAAACGCGGCAAAAAGCGCGCGCAAAAAAGCGCAGCAAAATACGCAAATGTGTGAACGTAGCCTTATTAATTTTTTTATATCATACATGTCCAGTTTTTTTTTTTATTTTAAATGTATTAAAATAAGAAGTTTACAAAAAATAATTGGGGGGCAGGAGGGGGATTGTGTTGCTATTTTCCAAGACCCATAATGTTTTTTTTTGGTAGATGGGACCGTGTGATGGCTTATTTTTTGCTGGGTGAGCCCACTTTTTTATTAATATCATTTTGGGATACATATGACATTTTGATCGCTTGTTTCAGCATTTTTGTGGTATTACAACGACCAAAAAAATTTAATTTTGGCAGTCTTGAGTTTTTTTTTATTCACAGTGTTTACCGATATGGTCCATAATAGTTATACTTTTCTAAACTATACCACATGTGTATTTTTAATTTTATTTTATTTTTAATGTGGTACAAGGGGTATTTAAACTTTAATGTTTTTTTATATATTTTTAAAAAAATATATTTTTCACTGTATTCAATACTTTCCTTAGGGAACATGAAACGGAGGTTGTCTGATTGCTTGTGCTATATATGGCAATGCAATAGCATTGCTGTATATGGTGAAGATCACAGTCTCTTTTAAAGCCCCGCCGCAGGCCATAACAGGCACTGAGATCTTCAGCAGGCCCCCTGCTGTCATTGCACCTCATTGCCAACCCACAATTACGTCAGTCGTGCTGATGGGCATTTAAAATGGCGCACAAACATGTTGGCACCTGTTAAATCAAACTGTCATAGTTATTGTCATATGGAGTTTTGCACAAACTTTGCTGACTGTCATGGTGGCGTTGAACTTTGTTCAGATTACTGATTTTGACATCCGAGGGTTTCTCTAGTGTCTGGGATCAACACAGGCAGGCTCGGGCGTCTACCTGATGTGTGCTGATTCATAGGCAGGCTAGAAAGTGTTAAAGTTTTCTGTCTGCTTTCTCTTCTTGTCATGTGTGGTGAGGCCTGTCACATCTGCTCCCCTCTTATTTATGCTGGTAGAATCCTTCTAACCATGCCAGCTATTGTTTACCCTATGTTGGTCTGTGAGGTTTCATTAGTCCCCTGACCTGGGGGATCAGATATGTACTGGTCAGGAACAGGGCCAGGTTGGAGACTCAGGCCTCCCCACCATTAGGGGTACCCTTCAGATATGGGTTAGCATATGGACCCCTACCTTGCGAGACATATCAGTCACCCTGGTTCCCCGGGATCCCATAGTCATCGTGACAGTTAGAGGCAGGTCCTGGCTGTAATACACATCCATTAGCTGTCCGGTATAGGGAGAGCTCATCCTGTGACCCCGCTCCATACATCTGCATCCGACTTGCGCTGACGTATACGGTGGATGTCATGAAGAAGTTAAAGGGAACCTTCAAACTACAGACAACATAATTCAGAACCTGATTGCAGCCAGGCTCCACTGTTTCAGAAAAATGTACTTTAATGGGAATCTGTCAGCAGGATCAATCCTCCTAAGCTGTTTATATGGGCATGCTGATTATAGGAAGCTGAATAAAATGATACCTTGATATCGCTGATCCGATGTCTTATTCCATAGAAATACACATTTTTCTTACATGCAAATAGGTTGTTAAGATCTGTGGATCAGTTACAGATTAGCAAACCTTGAACCTTGTAAGGCTAAGGCCTAGAAGTGTAATGGAGTTGGTAGTCAGTTGGGGGGTTAATAAACATATAGAAAATTCCATGGGCTGCCTCAAATGTCAGGGGCGCATGACAGCTTGGAGTTTAACCCCCCTGACCCATGACGCCGTACAACAACATGGGTCGGGTCCCGGTGTTTGATGTGAGCTCCGGTGCTTACATGATAGCCCGGGGTCCAGCTGAGTGCCCGGAAGCTATCAGGGACCACTTCCTGTCAGTGGTTGGCAAGCGCTGCCAACCACTCACAGTGCGCATTTGTGACAGATCCCGATGTGGTGCAGCTCATCAGGACCTGTCACAAGTGATCAGCCTGTGCAGCAGTGTGCCTCTCTATGGGAGTGTGTAAATACAATAATGAATTAAAAAATAAAGCTTTTCCAAACATGAAAAAAAAAACACAAAAGTTCAAATCACCCTCCCTTTCCTCCATTCAAAATAAAAGTATTAAAAAAAACAAAAAAAACCCCACAAAACATATATTTGGTATCGCCGCATTCAGAAATGCCCGATCTATCAAGATATAAAATCAATTAATAAGAGTCGTAAACTGCGGAACGGAAAAAAGGTCCAAAAGCCAAAATTACATTTTTTTTGTCGCCACAACATTGCTATAAAATGCAATAACGCAAGATTAAAATAGCGCATCCACCTAAAAATGGTATCATTAGAAACATCAGCCCAAGACGCAAAAAATAAGCCATCACACAGCCCCAGATCCTGAATAATGAGGACGCTACAGGTCGCAGAATATGGCGCAAAAAGTGTGATTCTTTTTTTTTTTCAAACTTCTGAATTTTTTTTCACCACCTACATACCAGTAAAGGTATATAAGTTTGGTATCTACGAACTCGTACTGACCCGAGGCATCACACTGTCACATCAGTTTTACCATATAGTGAAAATGCTGCCTAAAAAAAACAAAAAAACAAACGTGTAATTGCACTTTTCTTGCAATTTCACTATACTTGGAATTTTTTCCCATTCTCCTGTACACTATATGGTAAAATAAATGATTGCGTCTGACAGTACAACTCGTCCTGCAAAAAACAAGCCATCATATGTCTATATTGACATAAAAATAAAAATGTTATGGCTCTTGGAAGCAGGGGAGCAAAAAACGAAAATGAAAACTGATAAATCAGCTGGGTCATGGTGGATATATTACATCAATGTCAGTAAATGACATTTGTATAACTGTAGTGAAATGTAAACTCTGATTTCAGAACCTGGCAATAGCACAGCGATGTGAGCTGCTATATATATATAGTGTAAGGTAGCGGTTAGGATCGGCACGACGGAAGGCAGTGACTCAGGCAACTGTTCACACAACACACAGTTTAATGGTACAGTTCAGGTATATTACAGACCTCCAGGTTCTGGGGCACAGCTGGTACAACTCTGTTCATCCAACACACACAGTACCTCTGTACCTAGGACAGGCTCTGTCCTGGCCGGCTCCACTGGTGAGGGCCAGGTCCTCTCTGCTAGGCTGTGTTATCAGCACACAACCACTCTGTTTCTGCACCGTCCGCTCACTAGTCTCATGAACGTCCTCTCTGAGAGAGCTCCCAGGCTGTGTTAGCTTCACACAGCAATTCCTCCTGTTCTCATCCACTGCTCAGCCCAGGGCAGCTCATATCATCTCCTATCCCATCACAGGTGGGCTGAGTGCTTTCAATCAGCACTTAGCTCAGATCTCACTTCTGTTAACCCTGTGAGTGCTGCCACAGAGCAAAAGATACAATCCCCCATGTGCTGTCACCGGTCAGGGGACACATCGGGGTCGCATCACCACAATAGACACTGCTCAACTCTTCTAGTTTTGTTGCTGAATACCATGACACACCTTAGATGCTGCAAGCCTTGTTCTGCAGCTACTGAGGCTTGTTCAGGTATTCATGCAGACAATTCTGTCTTAATTTGTATGCAAATGTTTTGTATATCCTTTGGGGAATTTTATTATAATGCAATGGAGCATTAGTTTCCAACCGGAGATGAGTAGTCGTCATGAATCTTTGGAGTTGTAGTTTTTCCATCAGCGGGAGAGTCAGCGGGAGAGCCCACCATTATATGTGATTTCCAGAGCTGAGTGCAGATTGATCACTGCTCATGCTTCACACATTGGATGTCCTCGCCGATGCCCATACGTGACCCTCTTTTTGGCCACACAATGTTATTTCCTTTCGACTGTTATTTTAGGAGGTAGATGTGCCCCCCTGAATTCCAATTTCAGTTCCCGGGACCCCTGACCCAGCATTGTGATTTTCTGTAATGTCAGGAAGTGGGATAAGTGCTGGCACTTGTAAATCTCCACCTACATTGAGTGCGAGTTCCTGTAATAAAGAACCATTCAATGTAAGGTTGGATGCAAAGTGAAGGGCCAATTCTTCTCCTCCCTTTCCATAATCATCTTTCACCACCAACTGTGTTGCTGGAGAAATAGCGGAGAGATAATATCATTGCTTCAAAAAGTCACAAAACTAATAGCAGGTCGGATTTATTCTTCTAGTGCCAAGATGTCATTTCAGCTCAATGGACAGAAGAATTGCTTATCAGGAAACTGGGGGTACAAGATGAACATTGAGCCATTGAGAAGGGTGGCTTAACACTACATATCATATGCGGTCAGGCAACTTTTTTTTAAGTGGCTCTCCACTTGGGTTAATAATGGATCACTCTTGAACAGGGCTGTGGAGTCATAAGCCAAACCTCTGACTCCAACTTTGACTCCAACAAAATAGACACTGGCCCCAACTCCAAAACCCTAGTCCTTCAACCTCCAACTCTTGCGAAAATCGGGAAACAGACTCATCTCCACAAAAGTGGACAAAACTAACAGGCCTTATTCTTCAGAAGTCAAGCTCAACTGCCCCAAAATGCAGAACACAAGACTGAACATTCACCATAAAGGGTGAACACCAATATCGTCAGCACTTTTTAGTGGCTCACTGTAATAATGATCAGCCTTGAACGTCCACCAAATGAACACAGACTCCAAACTCCACCAAAATGGACACTCACTCCAACTCCAAAAGTCTGTCAGAAAGCCAAGCCTCCAACTCCCCAAAATGGACACAGACTCCAACTCCACCAAATGGACACCAACTCCACAGCCTATGTGCTGTCAGAAAGCCAAGCCTCCAACTCCACCAAAATGAACACAGACTCCAACTCCACCAAATGGACACCAACTCCACAGCCAAAGTGTGCTGTCAGAAAGCCAAGCCTCCAACTCCACCAAAATGGACACAGACTCCAACTCCACCAAAACGGACACCTACTCCGACTACGCAGCCCTGGTGTGCAGTCAGTAAGCCATATCTCCAACTCCACCAAAATGGACACCAACTCCACAGCCTTAGTGTGCTGTCAGAAAGCCAAGCCTCCAACTCCACCAAAATGGACACAGACCTCCAACTCCACCAAATGGACACCAACTCCACAGCCCTAATGTGCTGTCAGAAAGCCAAGCCTCCAACTCCACCAAAATGAACACAGACTCCAACTCCACCAAATGGACACCAACTCCACAGCCAAAGTGTGCTGTCAGAAAGCCAAGCCTCCAACTCCACCAAAATGGACACAGACTCCAACTCCACCAAAACGGACACCTACTCCGACTACGCAGCCCTGGTGTGCAGTCAGTAAGCCATATCTCCAACTCCACCAAAATGGACATCAACTCCACAGCCTTAGTGTGCTGTCAAAAAGCCAAGCCTCCAACTCCACCAAAATGGACACAGACTCCAACTCCACCAAATGGACACCAACTCCACAGCCCTAGTGTGCTGTCAGAAAGCCAAGCCTCCAACTCCACCAAAATGAACACAGACTCCAACTCCACCAAAATGGACACAGCCTCCAACTCCACCAAATGGACACCAACTCCACAGCCCTAATGTGCTGTCAGAAAGCCAAGCCTCCAACTCCACCAAAATGGACACCATAGACCCCCATGTTATTTGAAGTGGACAGCGTCAGATTAATTTCTGTCCTCCATGTCCACTTTTTTGAAGGCAGCCCAAAATTGGAGCAGTCTCTGATTCTGAGGACCGGAAAAAAGCGGCCACAAACGGATCCCTCACAAAAATGACACAAACAGATGGCCATTAAGGACTAATCCGTGCCCATGGGGACACATGGGAGGCCAAAACGGATCCCTGGCTATCTGTTTCAAAACGGATACATACAGATCCATAAAAACGTGATGTGAAGGGGGTCTTACCCATTTCTAGAAACAGTCCTTTTTTGTGTTATTTTTCAGCAGATTTTTCAAGCTATCTCTTTAATTGCTGGGGTCTTTTGTCCTTTTTTTTTTAATGTTTATGTTCTTCATGCATTTTGGGGCTTTGTGATGAAGCATTTTCAATGCTTATTTTTTTTTACTACAAAAAATTGTGATTCTGTAATAAAAAATACAGTTTTAATTTCACATGTGTTATCTGGCTAGCCTACGGTATATTAAAATTAAAAAAAAAAATGGAAAAAAATGCAAAGTTCATCAGAGTCTTTAAATTCACAAATTTTCTGCATGAAAATGTAAAAACAAAAACAGAACAGGTCTACGATTATTCAAAGCTTTGGTGCCAGAATTCAGGCAAAAATAAAAAGTTGCTACCTTTTTGCCCAATGCGAGGGTGCTAAAATTTTTTTCCGACTTTTGGAAGGACGTAGCGACCCCCATTTCTCAATTCATAAGAGCACTTGCATTCCTTAAGATGTGTGGTGTGATGCTCAACACCTCGCGTGTCGCCTGATTTATTAAGATACAGGTACGTCTTAATGAATCAGGGTCCTCCCATTCAACTCTGCTCCCTCATTAAGACTGGCGTAAAAAACACCAATATTGTTGAATTGGTACCATTGTGTTTAAGCTATGTGGCAACATGGCCTAGGGGTGTGTTCACATGGACGTGTCAAAAATTATCTGAATTCTAGAATAGCTGATTATTTTTCATCTGCATTGAACTCATATGGCATTTGTATGGCATAACCTTCTCTTATCTGGATTATTTGATCCTTACTGTGTTTCATCCTATTGCCTATACAGTATAGTGGTTTTTGGTTTAATGTCACCCTACTATTTTTCTGTATATTTTCTAATTACCGTATATACTCGTGTATAAGCCGACCCCCCTACTTTTGCCCCAAAAATCTGGAAAAACCTATTGACTCGTGTATAAGCCGAGGGTGGACCCTAGCACAGGTATACAGCCCCCAGCAGTGTGGTATACAGGCCCCCCCAGTGGTATACAGGCCTCCCCAGTGGTAGTATACAGCAGCCCCAGTGGTAGTATATAGCAGCCCCAGTGGTAGTATATAGCAGCCCCAGTGGTAGTATATAGCAGCCCCAGTGGTAGTATACAGCAGCCCCAGTGGTCGTATATAGCAGCCCCAGTGGTAGTATATAGCAGCCCCAGTGGTAGTATACAGCAGCCCCAGTGGTAGTATATAGCAGCCCCAGTGGTAGTATACAGCACCCCCAGTGGTAGTATATAGCAGCCCCATAGGTATATACAGCAGCCCCAGTGGTAGTATACAGCAGCCCCAGTGGTAGTATACAGCAGCCCCAGTGGTAGTATACAGCAGCCCCAGTGGTAGTATATAGCAGCCCCAGCAGACCCAGTGGTAGTATACAGCAGCCCCAATGGTATACAGCAGGCCCCCAGGGGTACATATAGCAGCCCCCAGGGGTACCCAGCAGCCCCCTGGGGGTACCCAGCAGCCCCCAGGGGGTCCCCAGCAGCCCCCTGGGGGTACCCAGCAGCTCCCTGGGGGTACCCAGCAGCCCCCAAATGCTGGCACTCGCCCCCCCTTGCAAGGGCCCCTTCCCCGCTTCTCTTACCATCCCGGTCTTCTGATCAGCGCTGCTCCTCGGCGCTCCGTCCTCGCTGCTCCCGTCCTGCTACATCCGGGATCCCCGGCCGTCGCACGATGACGTCATATGCCTGCGACGGCCGGAGATCCCGGATGTAGCAGGACGGACGGACGGAGCACCGAGGAGCGGCGCTGATCAGAAGACCGGGATGGTAATATAACCAGCGGGGGGGCCCTTACAAGGGGGGGCGAGTGCCAGCATTTGGGGGCTATATGCACTGCTTCCCCCTGCCGCTGATTGACAGGGGGAAGCAGTGCATATTTAATGAGCGGCCCCACGTGACCGGGCCGCTCATACAGCAGCTCCCCCCGCCTCCTGCAGCCTCCACAGCCCCGGACACAGCCCCCTCCTCACCATGTACCGTATATGACCCGTGTATAAGCCGAGGGGGAGACTTTTCAGCCCAAATTTTGGGCTGAAAAACTCGGCTTATACACGAGTATATACGGTATTATAATTTATGATTAAATAAACTTTATATAACTATTTTTATTGTTTTGGTTGCCTCTTTGTTGTTTCTCTTTTTACCTCTGTAGGGTTCATCATTTGCACGATTGTGCCTTGCCCCCAGGAAAATTTAATTTTTGGTCTTTAAAGGGACTCTGTCAGGTCATTTTTCAGTGTGATGTTAATAGTACTCTTGAATAGTGCCTGGAAAGCTCTTCTAAAACATGTAAAAATCATTACTGTACCCTTTGTAATTTTCTTGCTATAAGCATTTTCACACCCCACCCTGCAGACAGCTATCTTCACTAGTCTGGCTCATTGCTCTCACTCCAGAGTAGTCTGCAGTATGTAAATGTTATTTAAATAACCACGGCTATCCAAGCTGCTATTCTGTTACTCATCCTGTGCTTGACGTCACACTGAAAACATGTGCAATCTGCTGGAGAGGATGGGGAGGGGGAGAGAGAGACAGAGAGAGAGAGCTGGGAGCTGATTTATGCTACAATGTGTAGTGTCTTGTAAGAGATTTCTATCTGTTTATATAATGTATGTATCTGCAAATGTTCATATAGTCATATAAAAATATCTCAGACAGCACTCACTACACACATGCCTCAGATACTCACAGACACTGGTGCAGCTGCTAAGAGCACACACCTCCCCTCCTTTCTTTCACCTGGAGAGCTGCACATTCACAAAAGGATACACAAGCCTCATGTGAGTGATTTCCACTGCTTTGGTTGTGTAATTACAGACTAGGGCAGGGCAGTGCAGGATGTCACTACATGAATATTCATTCTTTTGGGAGTGTGCAGCTGAGAATTAAGTGATCACTCACTGTGATTGATAAATGAATTGCAGTTTACAGAGGATAGGGGGTGATTGCTTCTCCGCTATCATGGACTTTCATATATTTTGCACAAATAAAGTGAAAATTTTTATTGGAGACTCCTCCTACTTTTTCTTCATGGATAGGGGGAGAGTATGAATAAAAGAAATACATGAATAGAAAGAGCTTCACCAGAGAACATAGAAAATTATATCAGTTAGGCCCCTTTCACATCAGCGTTTTACGCTGATCGCGGCAGATGAGGTGGAT
This sequence comes from Allobates femoralis, assembly GCA_033576535.1. Lineage (NCBI taxonomy): Eukaryota > Metazoa > Chordata > Amphibia > Anura > Aromobatidae > Allobates > Allobates femoralis. Next base: position 108,707,333 of record JARQOC010000004.1, read on the forward strand.
TTACCGCATCTGCCGCATCTACCGCCTAACTTTCTGGTTTACCTGTGGCAAGCCCCATGCAATGTCTATGGGGCTTGCGGCAAGTGCGGTATAGTTGCGGTTTCGGCACTTGCGGCAGCGAAAAAAACGCTGCTTACCCCGTTTTATTGCTGCCGCAACTGCCGCAAGTGCCGAAACCGCAACTATACCACACTGGCCGCACCTGCTGCAAGCCCTATAGACATTGCATGGGACTTGCCGCAGGTGAACCGCAAGTGTGACGGTTAGGCGGTAGATGCGGCAGATGCGGTAAATCTACCTCATCTGCTGCGATCAGGGTAAGGCGGCCGTCACACGCTGAGATATCTCTAGCGATATTGTAAGCGATCACGTGCACGCGCAATCGCTTACAATATCGCTCACATCGCTGGTGAGCTGTCACACAGTCAGACTCACCAGCGATGTGGATCCGCGATCTCGCTGGTAACTATGGTACACATCGGGTAACTAGGCGCCGCGCGTCGCTTAGTTACCCGACGTGTACCATAGTTACCATCTCCCAGCATAGGCTCTGCGCTGGGAGATCGTTCATCGTGGTGTTATACACCACGATGAAGCAGATCGTGGCATCGTTCATCGCTAGATCTGAGCTCCGGAGCTCAGATCAGCGATGTCACGATCAAGCGATTTCACATCGTAAATCGCTTGATTACATGCAACGATTTCTTGCCCGATATCGCTTAAGCGATCAAAAAGGAGATCGCTTAAACGATATCGGGCAAGAAATCGTTGCGTGTGACGGCCGCCAAAAAGGGATCTTACATATGGATTTTTGACCTTACAGATTTCCTTTAAGTAATTAATGGACAGCCTGAATCTGCAATTTCTGTTTGCACTTGTTATTAGAGGTCCAGATGAGAAAACTCCTTTTATGAAACTGCCAAAATAGCAGCTCCCACATATAGTGCTTTTATCAGAAATGACATGCCCCATGTAGCTGTTGAAATAGTAATCTTACAAAACAATATTTTTTCAACATGAAGTTCAGGATCCATAAACTGGTTCACAAAAGTGATTGCCTTTAAAATTTGCATGTTCTCTTTCAATCTGTCAGCAGTTATTGCTACCCCATCTGAGAGTAGCATATTGTAGAGACAGAGAGCCTGATTCCAGTGGTGGGTCCCTTACTGCACTACTTGCTGTCATTTTGATAAAATCACTGTTTTCTCAGCTGTAGATCTACCAGTTCTCTGAATGTGGAGCTCTATCACCCTGCCCACACATCTGATTGGTGGCTTTCTGCCCATATACAGTGTGCACAGAAAACTGCTGCCAGTCAGTAGGGGGGTGCGGGTTTATACAAAGCTCATGAATATGCTTGACTACCAGGCAGAAGGTCAAGTAGTCCTCTAATGCCAGTGATTTTATCAAAACTACACTCAGCAGCCTAGTAGTCATCAGTGTGTCATGAATGTGTCACGGCCTCATGTGACCTCAGAAAGATCTGGGATCAGAAGGTCACAACATTAGTGATCGCAGATCCTCTTGTCTGCCTGCTAATAGTTTATCCTGAGTAGTAGCTTATTTAATTCCTTCCTGTGCTAAAGGGGTTAAGGTTCCTTTTTACACTGTTGTGAATGGCATGTAGGTGTTACCTCAGCTACTGCCATGCTCTGCCACTATATAGGCCCAATCATCACCCTTCCCTATGCCGACTATAGTTCATTCTATGCTGACCTGTGTAGGATCTGTCTCTGGAGAAAGCAGTGGTGATCTTTCCAGCTGATGCAGTAGAGTCTCTATCTGGAGAAGATTTGTTATATCTCTTTCCCTGTCTTTGTGCTTCCTTTCACTTCTTCCCCTTCCTTCCCTGGGGGTGGGAATATATGAGTAATATTTAGGAGTATAGCAAAGGTACAAAACCCAGGTGTCCCCACCATCAAGGGTAATCCTGGTCCCCTAGCGTGAGGGACAGTAAAGGAGCTCTTTGTTTTGCTTTCCTACAATCACATTGTGACATTAAGTGATCCATCACAAAGTGTATGACATATTCAGCTCAGTCGTTGGAAGAATGAATGTTTGGCCCCCTCAGACATTGGAACTCTATGGCCCTCGTAATTGTGTGTGGCTCCGGATCTATTTTGAAGGAGGCACCATAATATCCGGAGGTGCAATTTATGCAATGCCCAAGTATATAATTAAAGTTTGTTTAACTTTGTAGCTATTCTATTATATTTCGGTAAATATGTCACATTTTTTACAAATAATAAAATACACTTGAATATGATTATATATGATATGTTATAGTAATGAATGGAAATGAGGCACTTGGTGGGAGTTACATACAGACGTGTGCTGGTGTGACTTGTAGGGTAATTTACGATGTTTCTTATGTCTCATAAAACACATGGATGTTGGCTGGCTGGATCCATTCTCAGTCCAGTACTTTGTAATATAAGAAAAAGTCACGAGCCAAACACTCAATGCCTCGGTACTGAGCCATCGCTGCACAATCCCCATATATCAAGGCTGGACCTAGTGTTATCTGCTGTATATATCTAGACATTATCCTCAATAAATAGATATTTATCTAAGAAAATGTATCATGTCCTGTAATTTATGCTTGAAAAAGATCACTACACTCAGATTATTAATCTAGACAACATCTATGTCAGTAATAGCCAGATCATGAGTAAATCCTGCAGTTTAATGTCCTTCTATGACTTAATATTACACAGTATATTGTGCTAATCGGTTTCTTTCTTTTTGTTTCTTTCAGGATCCTCAGCAATAATAAGATTACAATACTGAGGAATGGCTCGTTTTATGGACTTCTGGACCTAGAAAGGCTGTAAGTAGTGGATTGTAACTCTGAGATCTCATAAATGACATTTAGGGTCAGCAAGACATAAACCATCAGGGTCAGCAAGACATAAACCATCAGGGTCCCTTTACACGCCACCACTGCAAGGCAGCAACTGCCTGGCGATGTGTCCAGGTGTGACGGTACCCTAAAGGTACCTTTATACGCCGCCACAGGAAGGTAGCAACTGCCGAGCACTGGGGATAATTGTGCCTGTTGCCATGAAATTGCTACGAAATGGCGGCGTGTAAATAGGGCAGTTTCTCCCGGTGTCCTGCAGTTGACTCAGATACCTGTTGCTGAGCCGTGCTCAAAAACCGAAGGCAACACAAAGGCACAATTGCCATGGTGGTGGCGTCCAAACGGGGCACAGGCATGAATGTTGCGTCGCCTAGTGAAATCCCAGGGGCGTGCCACAGCGTCATGGATGCCACGCCCCATCAGCGATCATTGGTGGAGGCTACTGTGTTACGATTGGCTGTCCCTTCACAGGGCGCCATATTTAAAGAGCTATCCAACACACTCCACAATTGGAATGGCGTCATGTAATAGCCAGCCTTCCTGCGCAGGCTGGCCAATCATGACACTATTGCGTTGTCCAATCAGCGTATTAGCGTCACGGAATACACAACTCTATCACGCCTATGTACTTGCGCGAAAGATGTACGCCCATATTCCTTTGTGGTAGCGGCGTGTAAAGCGGGGAAGGTATTTAACAGGAAGTAAGCCGCAGGATCTCTCGGCACTTCCGGGAACAAAGATATCTTTAGTTGACAACGCAATGGCGGCGTCTATATGCGGCATTAGCGATTGGTATCCAAAACGTGCACATGCGGTGGATACCTGTTGCTAGGCACAGTGGCGGCGTGTAAAGGTACCTTCAGGGTCAGCAAGACATAAACCATCAGGACACAGATTTTCCCCATTGTGTAGTCAGTTTTCAGTTAATGTTCTTATTTCTATTTAGTTGTAGATGGATATACTTGTACAGCGGCTTAGTCTAAGTTATAGGCTATGTTCACACACAGCACTTTTTTTGCCGGGCACTTTTTTCAGCGTTTTGCACCCGCGCAAAAAAGCTCCGTAAAAAAACGCATTCACACACCGCATGTTTTTACGGGGCAACTTCTTCAGTGATGTCACAAAGGGGAGGAAGAATCCTGTTCCTCCTCGCCTCTGTGACATCTGTCACAGCCCCATTTGATTTCACAGTGCATTATACACTGCAAAATCAAATGTAAAAGAATGTCAAATGTATTAAAAATAATAAAGATTTATATACTTACCCTCCGCCGTGTGTTACGGAGCCGGGAGCAGCAGCAGATATCGACCTGCAAGGACCTTGCGTGATGTCACTGTGATTGGCTGCTCGCGGTCATGTGATATGTACGTTATAGGACATCACGTATCACATGACCGCGAGCAGGCCAATCAGCATTCACAGGCCCTTGCCGGTCGATACCTCAGCAGGATCTCCCAGCTCCCGAACACACGGCGGAGGGTAAATATAAAAATCTTTATTATTTTTAATACATTTGACATTCTTTTACATTTGATTTCGCAGTGTATAATACACTGTGAAATCAACGTGAGTTGCCGGGGATGTTTCCACGTGTGACGGTACCTTCAGACAAATTTGTGAACAATATTTTAGAGAAAAAGTGTTAAATCTTTAGAGATCAGAGCTATATCCTATATCCTATATCCTCAGCACCTCTTCTGATCAGTACGTGCATCACCAAAGATAGCGATAAACCGATTAATAGATGGATAGATGCTTCATCATTTGATTACATAGGTGAAGATGGTGATAATTGTGGATGGAGAAGAAGGTTGTGGAGCTCCAGAAATCTCTGTAGATTACTTCGGCCATTTAAGGGACCGTCGGGTCCATAATCTAAGCATAGCCTGTGGGAAACTACACTCTCGGACCAAGCAGAAAGCATTATAAATGATGGAAAGATCAGATTGGACATTAGGGCTTGAGAAAATGGCCAGTAATACATTGACGTCTTGCCAGTATTTATACCACTCTGTGCACTATGAAGAAACCGTTCCAAAAATGTGTAGCAGTCATAACTCTCCCGCCATCTATAAACACCACACCCGCCTGCCTCATGTAGAATACACGCATTTTTTTCTAATGATTTTGGTCTTATTAATAGGAATATTGGTCCAGGATTGTAAATGCTTATTACAGTCCTGTAATGCGGGTTATTCCCAATTGCGCTCTTGTACCTCTTCCTTGAGGGGTAACACTTGTTAACACTGAACTTATTCATTCCCCCTGTTAATGTGGCTTCTGATGGTGAGCCTGAGAACGTGATGGAGGACCTGCACCATGGTGCACAGAACGCTGGAATCTCCACACACGGAGTTAATTGTTTGTATCCTCAGTGACTCCACTGTACTGCCTGCTGGGGCTCCAGAACAGAGCCCTCTTATCTGCCAGCAATAGGAATCTTTATAGCCTGGCCCCCCCCTGTAATGAGCCTGAGATTTATGGCAGAGCTGCGGGTTATGTATTTATGCAGAAATTGGGGAAAGCAGAAGGCTTATTTTGTCCCCTCAGACCCAGAGGGAGTGCGGTTATAGGTTCCAGCTGCGAGATCAGGGGGTGGGAAGGGTAATATTGTTTGATGTATGAAGTGAAGTGTCTAAGGGATATCATGCCAAAAGTCATCCATGGCCATAATCTTACAGTGCTCTATTAAGCTACAAACAGTCCTCCGTGGCCATAATCGCACAGTGCTCTATTAAGCTACAAACAGTCCTCCGTGGCCATAATCATACAGTGCTCTATTAAGCTACAAACAGTCCTCCATAGCCACAATCACACAGTGCCCTATTAAGTTACAAACAGTCCTCCATGGCCATAATCACACAGTGCCCTATTAAGCTACAAACAGTCCTCCGTGGCCATAATCATACAGTGCTCTATTAAGCTACAAACAGTCCTCCATGGCCATAATCACACAGTGCTCTATTAAGCTACAAACAGTCCTCCATAGCCATAATCACACAGTGCTCTATTAAGCTACAAACAGTCCTCCATAGCCACAATCACACAGTGCCCTATTAAGCTGCAAACAGTCCTCCGTGGCCATAATCACACAGTGCTCTATTAAGCTACAAACAGTCCTCCGTGGCCATAATCATACAGTGCTCTATTAAGCTACAAACAGTCCTCCGTGGCCATAATCACACAGTGCTCTATTAAGCTACAAACAGTCCTCCGTGGCCATAATCGCACAGTGCTCTATTAAGCTACAAACAGTCCTCCGTGGCCATAATCATACAGTGCTCTATTAAGCTACAAACAGTCCTCCATAGCCACAATCACACAGTGCCCTATTAAGTTACAAACAGTCCTCCATGGCCATAATCACACAGTGCTCTATTAAGCTACAAACAGTCCTCCATGGCCATAATCACACAGTGCTCTATTAAGCTACAAACAGTCCTCCATAGCCATAATCACACAGTGCTCTATTAAGCTACAAACAGTTCTCCATGGCCATAATCATACAGTGCCCTATTAAGCTACAAACAGTCCTCCGTGGCCATAATTACACAGTGCTCTATTAAGTTACAAACAGTCCTCCATGGCCATAATCATACAGTGCCCTATTAAGCTACAAACAGTCCTCCGTGGCCATAATCACACAGTGCTCTATTAAGCTACAAACAGTCCTCCATGGCCATAATCGCACAGTGCTCTATTAAGCTACAAACAGTCCTCCGTGGCCATAATCACACAGTGCTCTATTAAGCTACAAACAGTCCTCCGTGGCCATAATCACACAGTGCTCTATTAAGCTACAAACAGTCCTCCATAGCCACAATCACACAGTGCCCTATTAAGCTGCAAACAGTCCTTCGTGGCCATAATCATACAGTGCCCTATTAAGCTACAAACAGTCCTCCGTGGCCATAATCATACAGTGCTCTATTAAGCTACAAACAGTCCTCCATAGCCACAATCACACAGTGCCCTATTAAGCTGCAAACAGTCCTTCGTGGCCATAATCATACAGTGCTCTATTAAGCTACAAACAGTCCTCCATGGCCATAATCACACAGTGCTCTATTAAGCTACAAACAGTCCTCCATGGCCATAATCGCACAGTGCTCTATTAAGCTACAAACAGTCCTCCGTGGCCATAATCGCACAGTGCTCTATTAAGCTACAAACAGTCCTCCATAGCCATAATCACACAGTGCTCTATTAAGTTACAAACAGTCCTCCGTGGCCATAATCGCACATTGTTCTATTAAGCTACAAACAGTTCTCCATGGCCATAATCACACAGTGCTCTATTAAGCTACAAACAGTCCTCCGTGGCCATAATCACACAGTGCTCTATTAAGCTACAAACAGTCCTCCATGGCCATAATCACACAGTGCTCTATTAAGCTACAAACACTCCTCCGTGGCCATAATCGCACAGTGCTCTATTAAGCTACAAACACTCCTCCGTGGCCATAATCGCACAGTGCTCTATTACGCTACAAACAGTCCTCCATGGCCATAATCATACAGTGCTCTATTAAGCTACAAACAGTCCTCCGTGGCCATAATCGCACAGTGCTCTATTAAGCTACAAACAGTCCTCCGTGGCCATAATCGCACAGTGCTCTATTAAGCTACAAACACTCCTCCGTGGCCATAATCACACAGTGCTTTATTAAGCTACAAACAGTCCTCCGTGGCCATAATCACACAGTGCTCTATTAAGCTACAAACAATCCTCCGTGGCCATAATTGCGCAGTGCTCTATTAAGCTGCAAACAGTCCTCCAGTGGTTTCAGAAATAGAGATTTCTTTATTGTGTAGTTGAGACAGAACCATTGCACAGAGTTTAAAAGAAGTGTTTTTCATTCATGTGACCCGCCCAGGGGTTTTTGGGAACTCGGTTTCCGGGGCTTTGATATGGGGTTGCTGTCTCAGTGGCTAATTAATGGATAAAATAATAAAAGTAAAGTAATAAAGTCTCGTGACGCCACCTGCAGTTTCTGGCGATCTCACCAGCGCTGCTTCAGACCTCTTGGGATGTTGGTATTGCAGCCAGTTGGTCTTGCTCCCTGTAGGCGGAGCAGGGTCCCCAGGGCAGTGTGGCTGTTGTCGTGGTAGCGGTTCTGTAAATTAACTTAATAGAATAAAGGCCACGTCACATGCTTCAATATTGTGAACGATATCGCTTAAGTGATCCAGATGTGCGTCGTTGCGTGTAAATGAGCGATCTTTCAGCAAAAAATCACTTGATTGGTTGAAGATTTGTGAGCAGGACCTCAAATCCGTCGTTCATCGTTCAATTAACCTGCGCTCAACCTGCTGCATCGTGCTGTGTGATACCTCTCAAATGATCTCATTCTCGTCTTTGCCTATTCCTGACGCTCGATGGTGTCCATTGCTGAGTGGTGCGCCCGATCGCTGGCGTGTTGCCAAATGTAACATCATTAACGAGATCTATGCTTGTGACACCACACAACGATATCAATAAATTGTTCTAGCGATCTCGATCACGTGACTTTTCAGGCAATATCGTGATTGAGATTAAAGCATGTGACGGGGTCTTAAGACACCGGAGGCTTGCTGACTCTGTATGGGTACTTTACTGGCAACAGTTCTCAGCAGTTCAGGTACACGGTTACACATTCTTTAGCAGGCAGCTGGCCGGGTAGTTACCGGAGAGAATAAAGTCTCTTTGAGGTTCCCATAGTGTTCCTTCCTTAGTACCTTCACTGTCCTCTGTGTCTTGCTTGCGCTTCCTCACTATCCTTGCGCTGTCCTGCGCAACGCACTTGTCTACCAGGCCCGTTGGGTGCTATGAGGTTACCCTTCTTCTCTAATGGTACTGTCACACGTGTCGATGTCGCCCGCGATGTCGTTCTGACGCCACGGACTAGCCGTCGCTCAGATGTCGCGCGATTATCGCTGGTTACATGTTTGCACGTGTCAATTTGTGATACCAACGATCCGGCAATTCAGCGACTTCGCAACCACGCGAGCGACAATTTTTTGTCGTTGTTCCGAGTCACACAGCAGAGATTTTTCTTTCAATTTGGGTGATCTTTGTGAAATGTCATTCATGTAGGCGTAGTTAGTACAGGATGTTTTTCCACGCCCCTGCCTGTTTTTTTTAATATGGCCTTTGCGAAGTGTGTTGTCAGGCTCCTGCTTTAATACTTTTAAACCAATTATTATGTGTCATTCGGGCGTGCAATGTGCATGTCCTGAATATCGGTATATGAGCCGGTGTTCTATTGGGCTGTCAGAATTAGGTCATATTGACACGGCACTATTCTCTAGTTTAAAATTCCTCCAATCAGTGCAGAGGAGGCGAGGCCGGAAATCGCCAAGGTCCGCCCATGTCAATCTTTCAAGAATCGCTGAGCGAACAAATTTCATCGCTGACCAGGTGTCACATAGAGCGATGCACAAGCTCTACTGAGTGATCATTGACAGGTTTTCGGGCAGGCTAGTAAACCTGCAATCAGCGATCAAGCGAAAAATCGCTGGTTGCTCCTACATGTCACACGCGACGATGTCGCTCATGCGTCATAAAATCGACAGATAATCTGTGACGTCTGAACGACATCGCGGGCGACATCGACACGTGTGACAGGGCTATAAGGGGCTCAACCTGGTTTAGTGCTCCTGGTGGGGCTGCACGTTCTGGACGAGGTTGGGGCTGCTGGGCAAACCCACGACCCACAGGTATTGACGGCTCAGGGTTAGACTCGCCTGCACCGCAATTCGGAGCCGATACCCCGTTGTAGACCAGGATTCCCTCGGACCGTGGATAAGGTCCGGCATTGGGTCTCCTCCTTCCGTCTGGGTCACCACTCCTTTTGGATGCCCTCCCTGTGGTGTCCCTGTAGGACTTGACTCCACTCTTCTCCTGACTCGACTACTCACTAACTCCTAACTCTCTGTGTGTTTCCCGTCCTTCTACCCTAACACTCTTCCCACCGGGACCGGTTACCCTGGTAACGGGTGGACAATTGGTCCCCTAAGCTAGGCGTAGGGATGCTGGGATAAGAGCCTCAGGTTGACTTTATACTCCCCAATGACAGGGATATAGCACACTCAGTTATGGGTGCAGTACCCCTACATGGCACACTGACCTGTGGGGCCCCACACGTCACCAATAGTTACTGTACTTTGACAGATTAATCTCATTTGATAGATAATGTAATAATTTAGGCTGCTTTCAAATCTGTGTTTCTCAGTATTTGTGGAAGATCGGGCAGTTTTGCCTGATTTGCCGGTAGTCTGAACTTTTGCGAAAAAGACTGTGTTCGGCCTAATGCATTCCCTATGGGACTTGTGGATATGTGCGGCATGTGCGGTTTTACACTTGCGGCGAGTCAAAAAACCACTGCTAGCAGCGTTTTTTGTCCATTGCCTCAAGTTCCAGATTGGCCGTACCGCACGTGCCGCATATGTCCGCAAGTCCCATAGGGAATGAATTTGGCTGAATGCAGTCTTGCCGCAAGTGTTACGGCTTCCGGCAGATCAGGCACAACTGAGAACCGCTATGTAAATGCAGCCTAAGCGATCTGCAAATCATGTTATTGAAAGTATTGTTGTCTTATATTTAAAAAATTCCTTTAATGTGCCATCCACTAGGTGTCTCCTTTCTGCATAACTTTCTGTCCACTGTATGTTGCCAAGTAGTAATCCATCACTAGCAGCAGAGACTCCAAGATAGATTACAGAAAATCCAAACAATTCCTTGTCTCACTGCTCCTGCTCTCCTGTCTGACAAACTACATAAAGTTGTAGACTGTGAGCCCTCGTGGGTATGGTCCTTTCTCCTCACCTACTGTATCCTCGCCCATCCCTTGTAGACTGTGAGCCCTCATGGGCAGGCTCCTCTCTCCTCTCCTACTGTATCCACACCCATCTCTTGTAGACTGTGAGCCCTCGCGGGCAGGTTCCTCTCTCCTCTCCTACTGTATCCTCACCCATCCCTTGTTGACTGTGAGCCCTCCTGAGCAGTGTCCTCTATCCTCACCTACTGTATCCACACCCATCCCTTGTAGACTGTGAGCCCTCGCGGGCAGGGTCCTCTGTCTCACCTACTGTATCCTCACCCATTCCTTGTAGACTGTGAACCCTCCAGAGCAGGGTCCTCTCTCCTCCTGCACCTGTATGTGCTTTGTATTGTTCATCTACTCTATAATTGCCGTAGGCATTTTCGTGTCGGACCCCGAAAACGCCATGGCTTTGTCATTATGTGACGCCACCGCGCGCGAGCAATGGCCGCGAAGCGGCCATTGCGAGTCGCTGGCCGAAAATAGAACTAGAGGCTCGGCCACAAAGCTAGCGATTTACCGCTGAGGTAGCGCGAGCAATGGCCGCGAGGCCATTGCGAGTCGCTACCTCAGCCGCCGCACCTGCCGCAAGTCCCCCTATACTTTCTATGGGGATCCATTGCGAGTCGCTGTGTAGCGCGAGCAATGGCCGCGAGGCCATTGCGAGTCGCTACCTCAGCCGCCGCACCTGCCGCAAGTCCCCCTATACTTTCTATGGGGATTACCTCAACCGCGCCGCAAGTGTAACGGTTATGCGGCGAACGCGGCAGATGCGGTTACACTTGCGGCGCGGTTGCGGTAATTCCCATAGAAAGTATAGGGGGACTTGCGGCAGGTGCGGCAAGTGCGGTTTTGCACTTGCGGCAGGTGCGGCCGCAGTTGTCGCAAGTGCAAAACCGCACTTGCCGCACCTGCCGCAAGTCCCCCTATACTTTCTATGGGAATTACCGCAACCGCGCCGCAAGTGTAACGGTTGCGGCGCGGTTGCGGTAATCCCCATAGAAAGTATAGGGGGACTTGCGGCAGGTGCGGCAAGTGCGGTTTTTTAAATTTTATAATAATAAAAATACTAAAAAAAAAAATAACGAAATAATATAAATAATAAACAATAAAATAAAACATAATAATAAAAAAAAAATAATAATAAAAAAATATATAACATTAATATATTAATTACATTAACTAATTAAAAGAAAAAAATTAATCTAATACCCCCCCAAAAAGTATTCACACCCCCCCAAAAAGTATTCAACCCCCCCAAAAAAGTATTCACACCCCCCCAAAAAGTATTCAACACCCCCCAAAAAGTATTCAAGCCCACCAAAAAGTATTCAACCCCCCCAAAAAGTATACAACCCCCCCCCAAAAAGTATTTAACACCCCCAAAAAGTATACAACACCCCCAAAAAGTATTCAACCCCCCCAAAAAGTATTCAACCCCCCCCAAAAAGTATTCAACACCCCTCAAAAAGTATTCAACACCCCCCAAAAAGTATTCAACACCCCCAAAAAGTATTCAACCCCCCCAAAAAGTATTCAACACCCCCCAAAAAGTATTCACCCCCCCAAAAAAAGTATTCAACCCCCCCAAAAAGTATTCAACCCCCCCAAAAAGTATTCACACACCCCCAAAAAGTCCTCACCCCCCCAAAAAAAATACTCACACCCCCCCAAAAAGTACTCAGACCAGCTATAACTATTATAAGCAAATTTATGCACGTTCTAGAATCCCGATGCATTTGCATCGGGCTCACAGCTAGTAATTATTATACTTGTTTATGTATGCCCCTTTTCACATGCAAAGCGCCATGGTATAAATGGTGCTATAATGGTAAATAGAGAAAAGTAATAGTAGTAATAATGGCAGAAAAGAGAAGCCGACTTTCATTTTGTAGGCAGGTAAGTCATTGGACAATAGCAGGTGTAATGCATGCTGAGACAGAAGTTCAGCACTGTTACCATGCTGATAAAGAGGAACTGATGGAGTGGATGGCAAGTTAACAAGAATGAGAATCAGGACAGTGTCTGGGCATATTAGACTGGTATGTGCCCTAAAAGTAGTGTTAACTTGTGTAGGATGAGGACTGTAAGACCATGCTGTTTTGCAAGTTGGATGTAAACAGTGTAGTAGCCCATACCTTGAAGAACATCAAAAAGGACAGCCTATATGACATGCAAATCAAACCATGACAAAAGATTTGTTCTATTACAATAACCACACCTGTTAGCCAAACCCATGCACCATTTTATTTTACCCTGTCAACAAAAAGAAAATATTAGTCGACCCCGGATCTTTAGGAAGGGAACACATGGCACTATCAGTATGCTTGGTGTTCCTCACCTGAAGGGGTAAATTGGCGGGAAAGTATATTTCCCGATGATGGTGACCAATATGTAGGATTGTGGTGATTGGTTGCCAGTATTGGCCAATCAGCTGGCCATCATGGGGGAAGTTTATACTTTCTTCCCCAGTGACGGCTTGTGATTGGTAATAGTGTTTTTAAATAATTGGCAGCTTATGGATAAAACCTGTCCCTACCCTACATTACATGATTGTCATGGCCTGGGGTTAGTCTTTCATGAAACTGAGCCCACAATGAGGCCATGTCTTCCATGCTCCTCTCTGCTCTCAGGTTGTCTCCTCTGTGCTCCACTCTGCCCTCAGACTGTCTCCTCTGTGCTCATCTCTGCCTTCAGGCTGTCTCCTTGTGCTCCTCTCTGCCCTCAGGCTGTCTCCTCCATGCTCCTCTCTGCCCTCAGGCCATCTCCTCAGCGTTCCAGTCTGCTCAGGCTGTCTCCTCAGTGCTCCCCTCTGCCCTTAAGCTGTCTCTTCAGTGTTCCTCTCTGCCCTAAAGCCATCTCCTCAGCATTAATTTCTGCCCTCAGGCCATCTCCTAAGCATTCCTCTCTGCCCTCAAGTCGTCTCCTCAGCGTTCCTCTCTGTCTTCAGGCCGTCTTCTCAGCGTTCCTCTCTGCCCTCAGGCCGTCTCCTCAAAATTTCTTTCTGCCCTCAGGCTGCCTCCTCAGCATTCCTCTCTGCCCTCAGGCCGTCTCCTCAGCGCTCCTCTCTGCCCTCAATCTATTTCCTCCGTGCTTCTCTTTGCCCTCAGGCTGTCTCCTCTGTGCTCCTCTCTGCCTTCAGGCTGTCTCCTCTGTGCTCCTCTCTGCCCTCAGGCTGTCTCCTCTGTGCTCCTCTCTGCCCTCAGGCTGTCTCCTCTGTGCTCCTCTCTGCCCTCAGGCTGTCTCCTCCGTGCTCCTCTCTGCCCTCAGGCTGTCTCCTCCGTGCTCCTCTCTGCCCTCAGGCTGTCTCCTTCGTGCTCCTCTCTGCCCTCAGGCTGTCTCTTCCGTGCTCCTCTCTGCCCACAGACTGTCTCCTCTGTGCTCAACTTCCCACAGGCTGTCTCCTCCGTGCTTCTCTCTGCCCACAGGCTGTCTCCTCCCTGCTCCACTGTGCCCTCAGGCTGTCTCCTCCCTGCTCCACTCTGCCCTCAGGCTGTCAAACCCCTGCTCCACTCTGCCCTCAGGCTGTCTACTCCCTGCTCCATTTTGCCCTCAGACTGTCTCTTCTGCGCTATACTCTGCCCTCAAACTGTCCCCTCCGTGCTCCATTCTGCCCTTAGACCTTCTCAGCACTCTTCTCTGCCCTCAAACTGTCCCCTCTGTCCTCCACTCTGCCCTTAGGCCTTCTCCTCAGTGCTTCTCTCTGTCCTCTAGCCATTTTCTCAGCTTTCCTCTGGTCTTATAGATATAGAGTTGTGGTTAGGACATAACCCCAACCTCCCAAGACAGTAGGACATCTTCCGCAATTCAGGACTGTCCCACTGGATCTGGAACAATTGGGAGGTATTGGAAATCGGTTAGATGCAAAGGTATACTTCCAAGAATTCAGATGATGAGTCCCATTGGGGTCAGTATATATGATTATGTACTGCCGAGCAAAATATGTTGGAGCTATTAAAGAAACATGCATAAATAAGTATTCCACCAATGTAATCTTCTAACGTCTCAATGATGTGCCAGATAATCACTTTTGAGTAGATTCTGCTCATCCATTCCACATAATTGACTTTTGTGCCATTTACTAATTGTACAGACATTTGTGGCAAGAATTATTAACTTTTATTTATTTTCACAGCTTATAATGGTTACAGTGTTTTCTCTGAGACGTCTGGTGAGCACATTGTGCACTGTACAGGTCATTACGCAATGCTCCATGGGCTTACGACAGGAAAGGGGTTAAGATGTAGCTGCCAGACTCGTTGTCTTCTTCTCACCAGGATCTCATTATTTCCTAAGTGTGACCAGATTCTTAGGTACCACTAGAGCGAGGCTTGGCAAGGGTTAAGTGGAGGCGTTTAATTTAGAAACTGTGAAACCTCAATAAAGAAGAGAAGACAAGCACGCTACTGGTGAAGCCAGCACCAACCCGAAGCCTGTCGTCGGCGTGCTACCGTATTCTCTAATACACAGCGTGCAGTCAGCTTGATGGTATGGAAACTGCCTGGAAGTTATCCCAGAGACTCCAACATCATTAAAACCACTTGTGAGGGGAGGCTCAGGCCTGAGGCACTGGGAGCGCGCATGTTACTATTTTATTTATAAGGATTTATTGGGATCCGCTCTGTGGTCAAGGACATCTGTGGTAAAGAGGTCAAAGACATTAGTGTCGTTGGCCCGTGATGCCCTTCCCAACAATAGACTATATAAATGGATGGAGCCAGGATAATCTGAATTTTGGGACTTCTAAGCTATAAATATAAATTGGTTTCGGGTTTAGCTTCTTGTCATTCCAGCTCTTAACCCTTTTTACTGTCATCCTGTAATCTTACAAGTCTGCTTTACAGATGTAGCATTCTTCATTTCCACCCAATGTTCGGAGATCATCTGGAGATTTCACAATCTCATTTCTGCCTTAATAGCTAGGGTATATTTTATGTGTAGATCTAATGTGTGTGATTTGGAAAGCTGGAAAGGGAAATTTTGCAGCCAGAAAAAGCTGTATCTGGTAAGAAACGCTATCCGGGTATGTGATCATTGTGGATCAAATGATCTTGGTTTAGGTCAAGCCAGTGCCCATGATCAGTATTGCCTGCGTTCTAGGTACAGTGTGTTTTCTCTGGCTGATGCGCTAGTGTTCTCTGTCCATGCCCACAATCAGGATTCTGGGTGCAGCGTATTTTCGCTGTGGTCTCCCCAGGGATGTGGTGTCCGTAAGCCAAACATCCAACTCCGACTCCTTAATTTCCCTGAATCCAACTCCACCCAAAATGGACTCCGACTCCAGCTCCACAGCCCTGGTTCTCCCGCTGAGAACACTTGCGTCTCGGCAGGAATAAATTGCCATACCGTGGCTCAGGAAGCTGAGCCATAGGTCAGTTTGCACTGTGTGTATTGTACAACGCAACGTTGTGGATGCAGCAAAAATATGCTGCCTCCAAAATGCTGCTAATCCTGATCATGGGCACGCAGCCTTATGAGGTTTCAAAACTTTGAGTTCAGTTTGGCATTTGTGGGGGATTTTTGGTAACTTTTCTTTTCTGCCTTGTTATATTTATTGCCATTTTAGCACCAAATTTTTCAAAATGAATGAATTTTGTACAAAGCAACATCTCTAGGCAGGTTGCACCTGTCTACAGAAAAAGTTGTACATTTGTGCGAAAATGTTAGGACTTTTTAAAAAGTTGCATAAGATGAATTGGCTACAAATATATGCATTAAAAAAGAACACAACCGAAATGGTGAGCAGAGGAAAAAAATCCTAACGGAACCTGTGCAAACGGTTGGGCAGGGGAGGCAGGTGAATGAGACAAGAGTAATCTGTCAGTCATAGACCGTAGACAGCCGATGGATAGGGAATAGGGAGAGAGGCAGGAGAGTGGTCAGGGCAGTGCCAGCAGGGGCAGTGCCTAAAATGTAAATGCTAGATTTTCCTAAAACTTCCAAAGTAAATTCTACAAATAAGCTGAGCATTAAAGGGAATCTGTCAGTAGGATTAACCCTCCTAATCTGTCTATATGGGCATGATAACTTGATATTTGCAATCCAATAAATTATTCCAGGGAAATCCACATTTTTCTTAAATGTAAATGAGCTGTTAAGATCTATGGGACATTGATCTCCCTGAGAATCTGCCATTTGAGCTTATTTTACATGAACTGTCAGTCATTACATGTCTAATGGCCACTTTACACGTCCCGATATCGGCGTCCAACTCCCATAAAAAGTCACGTGGTTCGTGCATTGGCCCCGATATTGTTTGTGCGTTGTGTGGTGTAAATGTCCAATACGATGCACGAACGTGCCAAAACGATATCGGGGATCAATTGAGCCTGCTCTCCAACGGGCCGATATTGGATGGACGATCTGGCCGGATTGTGCTGTGTGAAAGCCCAACTACGATTTGGAGCACAACTTCCCCTATTCTCTCCCATGTTAAATGGTCGTTCTTGGGTCGGCCGTACAGGGGGGGCGTACACATCGTCGCGGCGTTGCCTGCCGATATTGCGCTGTGTAACATTTCCTATGCGATCTTGGAATTCTGCCCAGATAAAGCGCGCTCCCGCGCCGTTGGATACAATATCGGAACGATGTTGGGACGTGTAAAGTGGCCATCACACTGGTCATGCCCTCTTTCATTTACAATAAGCTCTGGAGACAGATTCTTATTGAGATCTATGTCTGGCCCATAGATCTTAACAGCTTATTTACATGTTATGAAAAATGTAGATTTCTCTGTAATAAAATGTCGGATTGGAGCCATCTAGGTATCATTTTATTCAACTTTCTATGACCCATATTAAGGCTTAGGAGGTTTGACCCTATTGACAGGTTTCCCTTTAACCCCTGGCTAGACCCCGGATACTGTCAGAACGCAGTTTCCTGCTGTGGTTGGCAGGCGCTGCCAACCACAACAGGTCCGCGATTCTGGGAGATACAGATGAGATGCTGTTCATCTGTATCTCCCAAAAGCGATTGGACTGTGCAGCAAGGTGCTTCTTAAAGAGGCAGTGTAAAAATAAGTATGAATGAAAAATAAAGTTTTTAAAAACCTGTAAAAAAAAAAATATAAAAGTTCAAATCACCCCCTTTTCCCCCCATTCACAATAAAAGTATTAAAAAAAATATATACTCGTTTGGTATCACCGCGTTCAGAATCGCCTGATCTATAATCCTATTAAATCCGTTAATGAGAGCCGTGAACTCCGTAATGGAAAAATGGTCCAAACGCCAACATTCCGTTTTTTTTGTTGCCGCAACATTGCTATAAAATGCAATAACGGGCGATCAAAACTGTGGATCCCCCTAAAAATGGTATCATTAGAAATGTTAACTCAATACGCAAAAAATAAGCCGTCGCACAGCCCCAGATCCCAAAAAATGAGGACGCTACGGGTCGCAGAACATGGTGCAAAAAGTCCTTTTTTGTTTTTTTTTCAAACTTCTGAATTTTTATTCACCACCTAGATACCAGTAAAGGCATACATGTTGGGTGTCTATGAACTCGTACCGATCCGAGGCATCACCCCGTCACGTAGTTTTTACCATATAGTGAAAATGGCGACTAAAGTACCCAAAAAACAAATGTGTCATTGCACTTTTTTTTGCAATTTCACTGCATTTAGAATTTTTTTGCAATTTGCCTGTACACTATATGGTAAAATAAGTGATTGCATATGAAAGTACAACTCGTCCCGCAAAAAACAAGCTGTCATATGTCTATATTGACGGAAAAATGAAAAAGTTATGGCTCTTGGAAGCAGGAGAGCAAAAAACGACAATGAAAAACGAAAAATTCCCGGGTAATGAAGGGGTTAAAGGACCTTTACACACATGGCATTAGTTAAGGGTTCACATTAAACAATAGGTCATTTTTTGACGATAGCTTGTCTTTAATCAGAGGAGTTACTGGGTCATTTTAGCATATAAACGTTTGGGCTGATAACCCTTCACACCACGTCACAAATAGAGGTCTATGTCTGTAAAGATCGGACGGACAGACCTTAGCACCATTTCACATATATGGGCCCAAGTTCACAGGATGCAGGGGAAGGAGGTGAATAAGCTGTTTTAGGCATTTAAGGAAATATAAAGACAAAGAGTGGTTGTAGAAATCATTCATGAGGGATGTGAACCTCTCCAGGGCCTGAGATGTTTCACTGGTCCAGAAGGGAAGTGACATAATGAAGAATACATCCCCACACTTCTCTACACATCCTCCCTCTGCTCCTGGGTCACTGTCTGTTTATTCTGTTCTGTGTGATCTGACTTCACTGCCCGGACTGAAATTGTTTCAGGGAGATGTGGTTTTATTTAGCGCTGCTCTCTCAAGGGAAACTTTTGGGAGGTCTTCAGCCATAACCAATATCCAATTCATTCTTGTTTGTGAGGATGTAGAATATTTTCAGATATCACACACCATAAAGTAACTGTTCAGTTACACTACTTTGTCCCTTCTCTTCTGTCTCTTTCGGGTCTTCCATTTGAAGACCAGAAAATGGGATTATGGAAGAACCCCAACAAAGCCACAGAGTACAATGAGGCAACTTTAGACTCTATTTGCCATTTTTTTCCTAGTTGTGTCTATATTTTAAACCAGACACAATAATGCAGCAGGCTAATTCTCATGTTTCAGCGTGCAAACCCTTGAGGTCTGTGCTTGGTGGTGGTCTTATCTGTCCACTGAGCCACAGAAGACATACATATTTTCTCTGGGTGTTTATGATCTGTTATCCTTGCTTTGGTCTTTTAGGTATTCAGGTGTTTTCATTTTTCAGTCCAGTCACCTTTAGGATGCGGCTATAATTACCTTCCCCCTGCTGGTATTTGCTGCTGGTGATATTTTCATTTGGGTATCTAGCCACACAGTCTTTGTTATTGCCAGTCAGCGAAAGACCAGTTCAGGGCTTTTCTCTCCGCTGGATGATTTTTTCACCCTATAGCTATCTTCTGTTTTCTGGAAGAAGGTCACTGAGGTGACTGAAACGTTGCTAAACCAATGCCTTAGAAAGCCATTAAAGGCTGTAATCATCCTAAAGATTTGTGTGCAGCAGCCTTATTTACAAATACCTATCTGGAGTTGGTGGTTGATCGCCACCCTAAAGGCTTGCTAAGCACTGGGCATATGCCAATCAAGAATCGCTGCTCAACCCTTTTTTCTGTGTATCTTCTGTTTTCAGTAGAAAATAGGCGACATTCTCTCTAACGGGGTGTTGTTACTCGCTCTGGGAACCCTTTCTATCTCAGCACTTCTTCCTTTCTGTAGGTAAGCTGAACTCTGTTCTGACCTCTGGTTCATTAGGGAGAATGTGAAGCACTCGATGGCCGTTCATGTAGCAAAGGTCCGACTTGTTCATCTACAGTATTTTACACTGTGAATATCCCGTGCGAGTTTGCTACACAATCATAACACTAAACTACTGTGTTTAGGATAATAGTTGGATACTGTTGGAAAAGGTATGGAAGGGATTCAAAAAAGTTCCAACTTGGGACTCCGTTTGCCTCATTATACTCCATAGCTCTGTTAGGGTTTTTCTGAATGCCTTTTCCTGGGATTCAAACAGAAGCCCCTTGCAGAGGTACAAATGTGTGAAACTAAGCTAATTAGCAAAAAAAAGTGACTTGGTACATTCATTTTGATATACCAAAATGTAATGTAAGCTGTTTTGTTCACCAGTTCCGACGTGGTACACAGTAAGTAATGGTGAGCTGTTGAGGTACCTAGGCATTGCGCCATCTCATATCAGCTTGTAACTGACCAATATTTACGATACCAGCGGTGAATGGGGTGTGACATAGTAATCAAGAGTGCTAGTATAAGACTATGTTCACATGCGATGGATTTGGCAAGGATTTTTACTACAGATTCTGCCATCCATGGAGCTAGTAATTTGTGCAGCTGTAGTAGAATCAAATAGCCATTAGTAGAAATCCTCTGTTGGTTGGCAATTACTACAATAGAGATCTGTTGGAGGTGGCGTAACATAAGTTTGCCAATTTTATGTAAATAAATCTAATGACATTGTATCAATCAGTCTTCAGGATTTCACTGCCCTCCTTGGCTTCCTGCTTGCCAGTGGAGCAGTGCACTCCTGACTGATTGACAAGTGAGACCTGAACCATTAGGCTGGGTTCACACTGGCATATGCATCCGATGTCAGACAATTGGATGCTATATGCTAGTGACACTCGTCTCAATCTCTGCTGCAAACGTGAGATGAGTGTCCTTTTACTGTGATCTGATTCTCGCACATGCAGGGGCGGACTGGCCCAGGTGGCAGGGGGGCAAGTGCCCCTTGGGCTGGTGGTATAGCCCACATCTAGGGCCGCCCCCCACAGAAATGGGCAGGCGCGGCGACGCAGCGCTTAATTTCTCCACCTTCTCCATTACCTGTCTCAGCATGTATTGGATGACATCCAAGTTCAGTCCGATGATTCACACACACCCATAGTCTTGTATGGGTGCGCGTGATCTGAGGTTCGCTGCCAATCACAGCATGTGACGATTTTTTTTCCTTCTGGTTGGCACTGCTCCATAGTATAACAATTGAGCGAGTAATATCCGATAAACGTTCGGATAGCACTCGTGCATGTTATACGATGGTGTGAGAGCGTCCTGGCTCTACATTCCCTGAGTCTGTAAACAGAGGCAGCTTTGTTCCTGCAGCATCGGAGGAGTGCATTACCACTAAAGCAATCTCCCAGGTACTCCTGTGCTGAAACAGTCCGTGGCTTTGTTACCTCACTATGTTGACAGCTAGAGATGATCGGACCCGTGGAAGTTCGGGTTCTGTGAGTTCAGCTGGACTTTAGATAAAGTTCTGTTTTGGACCCGAATCTCATTGGAAGTCAGTGATTGTGCAGTTTAGCTCTCCGCCCACATACAGCAAACACAACGCACTTCCGGAGAACTGTGGAGCTTTGTCATTTACCTTTTCTTTTGTACATACTACATCAGATAACGCTGATTTTACCCCCAGTGTGAGCCATTCAAACACTGCAAGCAGCTACACTGGGCCTGAGCACTGAGTGTACCCGAGCACGGAGTGTACCCGAGCACAGCGATGCTCGTTTCAGTGGTTTGCATACGTAAAGCACCCGAACTCCGAACCCAAACACTGATTTTTTTTTTTATAAGTCTGGGTTCAGCATGAACAACGAACTTTAGCGTTCAGGTCCGCTCATCTTTATTGACAACACATAATTCCTCAGCCAAGCTAAACATTCATATGTGTGCTGCCGTGGGGAGAGTGTTGATAGCCAAACCTGAATGGCCTTGTGTGTGGGAAAATCAGGAGATATAAAAGTTGGCTAAACAACAGTTCATCTGGCAGCTTATATAAAGGCCCCGTTACACGTACCGACACTTACCACATGTATCGTTGTCGGGATCGCTGGAGCGTCGCTACGTGGTCGCTGTTAACATGTCAAACAGTCAGAACTCACCAGCGATGCAGCAATGATACGGCGGTCATTGGAACCCTGTCACTCAGACCTGTATTATTGAGGTCGTTGTCCCCGTCAAACACACCGATGCATGCTGCCCAGCGGGAGCCAGACAATCAAAAAATGGTGAAGGACATTCCAACACGATCGGCGATCTCACAGTGGGGGCCTGGTCGCTGCTACTTGTCACACATAACGAGATCGCTGGCGAGGTCGCTGTTACGTCACAAAACCTGTGATGTATCAGCGATCTCGCTAGCGATCTTGCTTAGTGTGAAGTACCCCTAAGGCACAGTTTATGAATGAAAAGTTAGTCAACTTCCTTAAACTTTGCCCCTGATTCACCAACTTTATTGAAAGATGCGCTGGAGTAAGATGCATCAAATTCATTAAGAGTCATGTGCCACCGCCTGAAATGTAGTTGGATGGAGGACCATTCTTTTGTAATCTACGGCGTAAACAATGATGAATTTGCCGCAGATCCTCCCAAACTAGTCTTACTATTTAGTTGTCAGAACTGTCCAGGGCCAGTGTAAAAACACTAAAGTTTGCAAAACATAAAAAAATAGATCTAGTTCATAAGACGCAAAGAGGGGCCCCATTAATTACTATGGGGTCCTTTTATTTCTGTGATGTATCCGTTTATGCATCGGAAGAAAAGAGCAGCATGCAGAACTTTTTCTTCTGTTTTAAAAGCCAACATAAAAATTTATTCAGGTTGATCTTATAATAATCGATGGGGTCCTCCTTCTTTTGACATTATTTGGTTTGTCTGTTCCTTAAAATAGAAGTTCAGGTGTCACCAGAGCCGTATAGTGGAGCTGAGATAATGAAATGTGACAGAACACCATGGGCGCTTTAGTTTGGGCTTTACCGTTTGCCGTGTAATAGCTAAGATTTTTCTTATCTGAATAGGAAAGCATAAGAGTTCTTCTATCAAAACTGTTTACCTCCTATACGTACTCATACATGGCTGACAATCTCTCCTCCTGTTTAATGGAAGTCCTAATATTAAAATATAATTGTAGCTTCTAAGAATTCTTTGATGATCATGGGATTCCTTTAATTTCCTAATAGAGGATGTGATACAGAACGATGGGTACAATAAGGTGGGATTGTTGGATTATGTTGGTAATGTCTTGTCCATAGAATGGGACGTTTTACAAAAGGATTATGTAGTAGATCAAACTAAAGAAGTGATCCCTTCCTGCAGCTGCGGTTCCCAAGATCAAGCCATTGTATGGTTTTGTCCTGAGGAAGAGGCTGGATTGCCTTGAAACGTGTAGACTAATAAACCATAATTCTACCCAAGCTATTTGGAGTCTTTTTCGTCCATTTGAGGTAGCGCAGAGGAACCACATTTTTCTCCTTATCGTCATATATTTCGGTGTGTACCATGGATCTGTAGCAGACATATCATGAATCTGTAGCAGACATTTACATACACCTCAGTGGTTGTCTCACACACAACCAATCCAGGCGAGGAGATAATACTCTCATCCTTGCCCCTATTCTTACCAGTTAAGACCCTATTGTGCTTGATTTTCTGCCATAGTTTCTCCAAGATCAACCCTTGGGGCAGCATTGATGGCAATAGTATAAAAGGAGCTGAGAGCGTGTCCTGACATAATAATAATAATAATAATAATAATAATAATAATCTTTATTTATATAGCGCCAACATATTCCTCAGTGCTTTACAATTCAGAGGTTTACAATCAAAGACTCATAAGTAACAATGATAGAAAATACAATAATTAAAGCAGAAAAAAAGCCGACATGCTCATAAGAGCTTGCAATCTACAATGAGGTGGAGGGTGACACAAAGTACAGGGGCTTATTTACAATGGTGGTCTAGCCATCATGAAGAAATGGGGTAAAGGCTGCATGAGTCATCACCAGCCAATCTGTGTAGAGCTTATGTGTTTGGTGAAGTTTGACAGAGAGTGATGTTAAGAGAACTAGTGAATAGGGTATATATAAAGGACTTTGATTAGGGACACAATAGGATGCCTTAAAAAGTTGTATTTTTAGGGAGCGCCTGAAACTGTGTAAGTTGTGGACAGTCCTAATTTCTTGAGGTAGAGCATTCCAGAGAATTGGTGCAGCTCAGGGGAAGTCTTGGAGCCTGGAGTGGGAGGTTTAGATTAGTGGGGATATTAGTTGAAGGTTGCTTGTAGAACTTAGGCTGCCTTCACACTTGCAGATGCATCTGCAGCGTTTTGCAGATGCATCTGCAAGTATCAGCATGCAGACCGCGGTCCCTATGTTTATAATAGGGCGCACCGCGGTCTGAATGCTCTCATTGATTCCTATATGTGAGCCGTAAGCAGGCGTATGCCTGCTGACAGATCACACACTCCCGCCCCGCACCTTGGACGCAACATCTCGCGTCCATAGTGCGGGCGGGAGAGTGTGATCTGTAAGCAGGCATACGCCTGCTTACGGCTCACATATAGGAATCAATGAGAGCATTCACACCACGGCCGTGGTCTGCATGCTGATACTTGCAGATGCATCTGCAAAACGCTGCAGATGCATCTGCAAGTGTGAAGCCAGCCGTAGAGAATGGGTAGGATGATAGAGAGAGATGGGGGTAGAGAGGTAGGGAGGTGCGGCACTGTGAAGAGCTTTGTGGCAATTTGAATTGGATCCTATAGTGTATTGGCAGCCAGTGCAATGACTGGTGCAGAGCGGAGGCGTCCGAATAACGGTTAGCTAGATAGGTGACCCAGGCTGCTGCATTAAGAATGGACTGGAGGGGGGAAAGTCTAGTGAAGGGGAGGCCAATTAATGAAGCTTAATAGTTCATCATAATAGAAAGAACTTAATAAGTTCTTTCATTTATCATGGGGAATATTTAGTGTTTAGATAGGTATTTCAGTGTTTATACCACAGCCCCTTCTTACAGCATGAAATATAGATAAAGGGAATTTGTGTTGGTGTTGGGCAAGACGATTTTCTCATTATTCTCAGGGCTTTGACCATCTGGAAAATGAAGGAAAGTGTGGAATACTGTAGAGATAGCCATCCCAGCATCCACCTCCCTATTGGGCATTTTCACCTTATTGTCTGTTTATTACAGAACAGGGCTGGGGGTCTTTTTCACACGTCCGGTCTTCCATTTAGGAGCAGCCCCTGAAGTGTTGGAGTTGTCACCATGGGGTGTTTATTTGCATTATTTATAAACTGTAGTGAAGTTGTTAAGTGTAATAAACCCTTTGTGCTCATAATGGCTGGCAGAAGAGTCAGCATTTGGGGCTTGGAGCTAGTCTCATTAGTGAGTAGTACAGCTTGTGGTGTTATGTTCCATCCCAGCTGATCTGGGACATGTTCTTCCACCTCCTGCACTTGACCTTTATGGGATATTGGAGCTCAGTACAGTTCCTAAAACCCAGAAGAACATGACTGGAGCAGGATCATAGTGAACACCGGTCTGTAAGGACTTTAATCTCTGACGTCATTGGTCTTGACTTGTTATTCTTTGTTTTTTAAATAATTTTGTAGTCTCGCCTTTGTTTTTGCACTGGGCGACTTTACAAGATGCGTGTGCAATGTTTGATGAATTGGCGCACATGTAAAGACGTTTAGACCACAATTCATCATTGATTTTTTGGGCTGTTGACATGTCTGTGTTTTTTTGAAGACAGCTTGTTCATAGAAAAATTACAGAGACATGTCCTTTTATTTCTTTACAGGAATTTTGGCTTAAATTCACCAATATACAGTGCCTACAAGTAGTCTTCAACCCCCTGCAGATTTAGGTGGTTTGATAAGATGCAAATAAGTTTGAGCCTTCAAACTGCAAACGAGAGTAGGATTTATTAACAGAAGCATAAATCTTACAAACCAAAAAGTTATGTTGCTCAGTTGAATTTTAATAAATTTTAAACATAAAAGTGTGGGTCAATTATTATTCAACCCCTAGGTTTAATATTTTGTGGAATAACCCTTGTTTGCAATTACAGCTAATAATCGTCTTTCATAAGACCTGATCAGGCCGGCACAGGTCTCTGGAGTTATCTTGGCCCACTCCTCCATGCAGATCTTCTCCAAGTTATCTAGGTTCTTTGGGTGTCTCATGTGGACTTTAATCTTGAGCTCCTTCCACAAGTTTTCAATTGGGTTAAGGTCAGGAGACTGACTAGGCCACTCCATCACCTTGATTTTTTCCCTCTTGAACCTGGTTTTCTTGGCTGTGTGCTTTGGGTCGTTGTCTTGTTGGAAGATGAAATTACGACCCATCTTAAGATCCTTGATGGAGGAGCGGAGGTTCTTGGCCAAAATCTCCAGGTAGGCCGTGCTATCCATCTTCCCATGGATGCGGACCAGATGACTAGGTCCCTTGGCTGAGAAACAGCCCCACAACATGATGCTGCCACCACTATGCTTGACTGTAGGGATGGTATTCTTGGGGTCGTATGCAGTGCCATCTAGTCTCTAAACGTCACGTGTGTGGTTGGCACCAAAGATCTCGATCTTGGTCTCATCAGACCATTGAACCTTGAACCAGTCTGTCTCAGAGTCCTCCAAGTGATCATGAGCAAACTGTAGACGAGCCTTGACATGACGCTTTGAAAGTAAAGGTACCTTACGGGCTCGTCTGGAACGGTGACCATTGCGGTGGAGTACGTTACTTATGGTATTGACTGAAACCAATGTCCCCACTGCCATGAGATCTTCCCGGAGCTCCTTCCTTGTTGTCCTTGGGTTAGCCTTGACTCTTCGGACAAGCCTGGCCTCGGCACGGGAGGAAACTTTCAAAGGCTGTCCAGGCCGTGGAAGGCTAACAGTAGTTTCATAAGCCTTCCACTTCCGAATGATGCTCCCAACATTGGAGTCAGGTAGGCCCAACTCCTTGGAAAGGGTTTTGTACCCTTGCCAGCCTTGTGACCCTCCACGATCTTGTCTCTGATGGCCTTGGAATGCTCCTTTGTCTTTCCCATGTTGACCATGTATGAGTGCTGTTCACAAGTTTGGGGAGGGTCTTAAATAGTCAGAAAAGGCTGGCAAAAGAGATAATTAATCCACACATGTGAAGCTCATTGTTCTTTGTGCCTGAACTACTTCTTAATACTTTAGGGGGACCAAACAGAATGCTGGTGGTTTGAGGGGTTCAATAATAAATGACCCTCTGAATTAACTTTTAACACTTTAAAAAAAAAAAAATGTTAAAAATCTTTTTGGCTGCAGTGCATTTCCCACTTCCAGGCTGATCTACAGTCCAAATGTCACAATGACAATGGCAAGTTAATTCCGCATGTGTCAACCAGCTAAATCTGCAGGGGGTTGAATACTACTTGTAGGCACTGTAAGTCTATGGGTCAATGAGAATCATGGTGTCACGCTGGGTGTAGGGAGACACCCATCGCTGGACGACGACAGTGGGGGGGGGGAAGATGGGGTTTGGAGTCCCTGATGCTAAGGGCAAAAAGTGGGGATGGTGACCTCTAGAAAAACTAGCACTGACACCTGGCTCCCCTAATGTCCCTATACAGTGTCTGCAACTGTCGCCGCTAGGATACCTATTCCCTGACTGTCCCTGGGCTACCACTACACAGTGATCAGAGCGGGTGATCACTAGTCAGCCCGGCTACCAACTAAAGAAACACACAAGGGAAACAAACAAAGAGGGAAGAGATACACTTAGCTTAAGCAGATCCAAGCAGCAAACCAACAGACTCTAGGAAACACTGCTTTGAGGTAGGATGCAATCAGGAACACCGGAACAGCTATCACCAGCAGTGCATCCTGGGAGTCAAGGGGAATATATAGGCAGCTCAAGGTAAGGAACCAGCTGGGTCCTAGTGACCTCCAGCTTTAACTAAAAGGGGAATGCCTCTTAAAGCGACAGAGACATTTTCTTAGGATTTTGACTGTTTGGCCAAACGCTGGGACCTTCTGCGAGTGGCCTCTACAGTCTCATCCGTGCCTCCTGACACACCCTTGACACATGGACAACATATTATCAGTCTGCTATCCATGATTAATATTGCATTGAGTTGGAGAATCTTTGTCATTTATTAATTATATCACATGTGAATATCACAAATAAATCACTGATGTAAAAAACTGACCATTGATGAGACTCAGATCCAAATCACTGGTGAAACTTGCACCACTTTTTTATGAATGTTAACCAACATGGACGTCTGAACTAGGCATAAGGATGTGTTCACACTGAGATTTATTGCTGAGATCTCAGAGCAGAAACTCTCCAAGGATATGTGCACACAAAGGCTTTCTCAGTTTGGAATCCCCTTGAAAGACCACCACAAAAGATGTTTGGAAACCCTGAAGCCATTAAAAAAGGTAACATACTCATTCCTACTGGTAGCGGACAGCTCTCTGCATACAAAAATATACAACAGGGCGGGCAATTAATTTTCTCCAGGGGTTACATGAGAGACTGTGACTGTTCTGGAGAGCTGAATCAATTATATTAATTATAATCATTTTTTAAAATTAATATTATCACTTAAAATTGAGCAGAATTAAGTCTGTTGACTATAAACCTCATGAGCCCAAACACAGCCCCCGTATATACAGTATGAACCCCCACACAATCCCGTACATGCAGTATGAGCACCCACAAAGCTGCCCTACATATAGTATGAGTAGCCACATAGTCCCTCTATATACAGTATGAGCCTCCACATAACCCCCTATATACAGTATGAGCCCCCACATAGCTTTGCTATAAGCAAGTGTGAGCCTCCCTATACACAGTATGAGCCCCTCCACATAGCATCTCTACATATATTATGAGCCCTCACATAGCCTCTCTATATACAGTATGAGCCCCCAGATATCCCCCTATATATTGTATGAGACCCTCACATAGCCCCTTATATACAATGAGAGCTGCCACATAGCCTCCTAAATACAATATGAGCCCCGATATATTGCCCTGTGTACATTATGAGCTCCTACAGATACCTATAGAAAGTATGAGACCCCAGAGAGCCCACCTATATACAGTATGAGACCCAACATAGCACCCTCTGTATAGTATGAACCTCCACATAGGCCCCTATATACACTATGAGCACCTACTGGCATCCTAAATACAGTATGAGCCCTCTCACAGTCCCCTATATACAGTATGAGCCCTCCATGCAAACATCCCATACATTTATGAAAAAAGACGCCACATACTCACCTCACCCCCATTCCACCCGGTAGTCTGCTCCTGTCTACGGTGCACTACCTCTCCATACAGCATAAGCAATGATGTGATGACATCAAGTCTACTGTCTCACACACTGATTAGTAAAAGACGGAGCTGCTGGCTCCTTCTTCAAACAATGTATTCAACACTGTATGTATTCACCATGAGGATGGGAATAGCGGTGATATCAGGCAGTGTTGGATGGGTTTTAGGTGAGGGCTTGGTGCAACCGGTGGGCCACTGTTTTCAGCTGTTTGGAACTAGAATTGTCAGCGGGCCAGATGTGACCCACAGTCCGCATTTTGCTCAGCCGTAGTGCAGAAGGCTAGGCATTCGCAAGAATGAGGGCAAAATCACTAATGAAGCGGTCTCAGGAAGACAACTGCTGATATTTTCCTAAAGCGGCTCAATGTAGGAACATTCATCAGCTGTGGTGGCGTCTAAACGACGCTGTGTGAATATACCCTAAACGCGTGGCATATGGAGTACTCCTGCACCAAAAGCTCAATGAAAAACTCAGGGTGCACATACTCTAGTAGTGTGTTGTACACTATTCATTATTTAATGAGTAACCTCTTTGTAGCTTAACTTTACTTTATTTCATCTCGTTTAGTTTTTTTTGTATTTTTATGTTTACAATTTTGCCTGTATGAGGCCCCTTTCACACTGGCGAAAAAACCCTGCAGCTGACCGCGGTTTTTCTTGCGGCCGCAAGTGTCGCATCTGCCGCACCCGACCCCAAGCCCCATAGAGAGTGCATGGGGCTTGCCGCAAGTGTGCCACAAGTGCGGCCGTTAGGCGGAAGATGCGCTAAATCTGCCGGATCTGCCGCAATTTGTCAAAAACACCAGTGTGAAAGCAGCCTTATCCAGATACTTTGCCTAATTGTTGCAACGTTTCATCATTTACAAGGAATTTCAGTCAATTTTTCTTGTTTTGAAGCAAATTCTTCAAAATGTCGCACTTTGTTCTTTTGCACAAAATAATAAATTCTCCTTAATTTGATCTCTAACTGTTTGTGCCTTTTTAGTGTAAAAAGTCACATTTTCCATTAAAATCTCACAAAATTTGAACAAAACGTTTCGATGTACATAAAATAACCCTATAGGTGCTGCAGTACAAATTAAAGTACATAAATTTTGCGATTTATTTATGTTTTCTGCTCAGTTGGTCTGAAGCTAGTCTGTTGATCGGAAGGATCAACTCTAGAACTACAATAAAGGTATTTTCGAGCCTCAGAGAGAGTGAGTAGATTACTTGAGCAGGGTCGGTAGTAGGTAGCAAAAGTATATTAGGAAAGTGTTAGTTAGGCTAGCTACACACCACGGTTTTTGCCTCTCAGGCTGGATCCTGTTTTTTGCAGGATCCACCGGACAGAACCTGAAAGGACAGGATGTGTAGAAAGTGTGGCCAAATATGGCCTCGGATCCTGTTTTTTGCAGGATTTGTTTTCTGCTGCTGTCCATGGTCCTGAAATCTGCCTGTGTCTGCTCTGCCGCTGTCCAAGGTGCTGAATTCCCAGCCTGTGCATGAAATACTGCTGTCCATGGTGCTGAAGTTAGAACGGCAGGATTTCTGGGAATGCTCTGTGCAAAAAATTGGATCCTGGAAACGATCTGATTTTTTTCACAGATCCGGCGCCCATAGACTCCCATGTTATGTGCGCCAGATTGCCACAGGTTCGTTTCTTTCCGGTTTTGTCCGATTTTTGCACAGGAGCCAAAAAATGCTTCAGGCTCCGGTTTTGGGGACGGGGAAACACCGGACAAAAACGAATCCGACACAGAATACACAAAACCTGATGGCCAAATAGGACCAATCCTGCACCATAGGGATACATGAGAGGCAAAACCGGATCCTGATCTGTCTCGTTCAAACCGACAGAACAGGATTGCAAAAACTGTAGCGTGAAGCCGGACTTAAAAAGAGTTAGGACAAAAAAAAGGAATCACATTAGCAGTGGAAAACTTCTTTCTCGCTTTTCTTTTGTTTACAGCTCGGTGTCTTGGAATCTGACCACTGCTGCTGGAGAGCAGAATATGAGTTATGCTTACAAGCTTTTTTCTATTGAGATATTAACCCCTAGGATATGTGAAATATACACTTTCACTTATCCTGAGCCTTTTAGGCCCTTGTTCAAATCATATAGAGGCACTCAAATAAATTTATTACAAGTTTTTTTCAAAATTGCAAAGTATAATATGAAAAATGCACAACATTGTAATTATAATTGAAGAAAACAACAAAAAAGTAATTAGATGGGCCTAAAAGGCCAGAATTGTGCATTCTATGTGATAAATCATTTTTTTAAATTATATTTAACAATTTTTTTTTTTCAAATTTCCAGCAAAGATATGAAAAACACACAAACAAGGGTATATAAACGATGAAGTAAATTAGCTGCAGCTACATTTCTTTTCCAACCTTTCCTTTTCAATTTTATTGGTATTCCGCACAATTTACACGTTATATTTTCTGAAGAATGTTCTTTGCAGACATTTTCTCCACAAATGGTACAGTGATGCTCGGTTTTTCTGTCTTTGTTTGTTGGAAAAATAAAACGCTTTCTTTTTCTTTCTACTGGCTCTGGAATTGCCTGAAAACGTGCGCCATACCATTTCACAGCTTCTCTATTTTGCTTCTCTCACAATATTATGTATTGGAGTACGTCCAGGTACTGAATGAGTACTGTCCTATAATGCATTAGTTTTGGATTTTCTACTTATGATTTCCTCTGGATCCACTTCTTCATAATTAGAAGAATCACTGGACATGGAAGCAGAGTGATTTGCTGGTGGCAGGTATTCATCATAAGACAAAGAAAGTTCACTTTGATCATCACTTTCAAACATAACTTCTTTAATCTCTTTGTCAGTCAAACTCATGGACGAAGACTTTGCCATTGTTGACATAGATGTCAGCAAACTAAAAGGAAAAACACTAAATATAATCAGGGTTGTCCACTCTTTCCTAGTGTGTGACCTTAGGGTAAAGTTCTTCCTTCCCCCTTCTTCTCTTATGGTGGGTTTACACACACCAATTTCTATGTCCAATATCTGAACAGATCTCTGGTTGCAGTGAAATCATGGACACATAGTTCCATTTTGTGTCTGTGTACAACATGGAGCAACCCGGAGGGGTGCGGCGAGGACTTAATTTATCAGGACTTAATAGCAGCCTCCCGGTCTCAATAGCAGGCCAGCGCTGGACACAATGAAAGTTATTTTCTCAGGTATGAGAGGCCAGTCTGGGCACATAGAGGGTTTACAAGAACCCCATTACATTATGTCTAAGCTGCTGGGCAGAGTTTAAAATGCCCAAAGGGGTGACAGGTTCCCTTTAAAATGAATATTAAAGGGTTATACACATCTTCAGAGGTCGATTTTGTCATGTAGGGCTTGTAAAAACAAGCAATTTGCAATGTACTACCCAAAGAGGGTGACAGGTTCCCTTTAATATTCCTTTTAATCATATCATACTCAGGAAAGTTTAAGTAGCTTAGATATGTGGAGTTATTTGTTGTGGAGTTACTCTTTTCCATATACCCACATATCTATTTTGAACTACAGAAATTTACTAGTTATCAAAATATTCCCTCATACATCGCAGAAGAAAAGATAAAGCAGTTATGAGTATATGCGATATGAGGACCCAATAAACACTTTTCCATATCTAAGCTTCCTGGAAGCCTTGGAGTGGGACATGGAGAAATATTGCAGAAAACCGCAGTCACACTAGAGTTTTTTCCATGGAGTTGGGCATTATTGTCATACTGTGTCAGCAATGTTCTGCTTTTTATATTACTGAATAATCCGCTGGTGTCGTCACATGTAGAGACACTTCTGAGCCCAGTGCCTGGAAATCAGAAATCGCTGATGTGACAAATTGTGGGGAATGTCTGGCGCCCCAAATAATAACCTATGCCATAAACTGAAGGCAGGAAGGTTTTAAATATGCAGGGGGCTGCGAGCTCGGCTCCGCCAGAGCAATGTAAATCTGAGGCCTATCTCTCATTTCTTGTTCTTCCTGACTTTTCTGTTTTCGTTGGAAGACGAGCGTGTAATTCCTGCCAGATACATCCATTTCATCAACTGCTCTGACCACAGCTAGAAAACAGCGGGATGTGCAGATGTGAGTGAGGAATACAAAGGATCATCCATAAGCTCATCTCTAGGGGTCTACATTAATGTGTCTCACATAGTTATAACTATGCATTGAATCCTCCTTTATTATGGCTTCCTCGGTGGTGGCGGAGACTCACATAGGACCATAAACCTTGTAATAAATACTGCTTAATATAACATAGTTACTATGTACGTCAGTTGTTAATCCAGGGACTCAAAGAGAATGTTTAACATCTATACTGGGGCTCACTATCTAAGAGGCTTCTTCAGGGGTCCAGGTGAAACCATCATGGCATCTTTAGTAAAGTCTTGTAGCCAGCCACATGTCTGTGCTTAAAGTAAGTGTACCATTAGAAACAAATGTAACCATTTTTGAGCTTAATAATGATTTAACTTCATAAGGACCAAGTGATGTAAACGTACAGTGCCTAATTCTGGGATTTAGGGCTGATTTGACAAAGCCATTTTTTCGAATCCGTGTGAATCCAGCTGAAACTGAATGCACACGCATCTGTTTTCGACCCCAATCACTTTCAATGGGGCTGCAGGAACTTGCGGGTGCATCCAGTTCTTACCGTTACCCCCTCAGGGTGTCCACGTTTTTTTCATTGAGGCCAAAATCGAAACATATAGCAATTTCGGTGTCCGTGTCAAAAACTGTGAACATGCGAGGCCGTGTGGGTTGAATTAAAATGGGGCTCTATGTCCCCGTATCTGTCAGATCTGGACGGATCCAGGTTTTTTAACTGTGCATGCCCAGAACGAAGTTTTAAATAACACACCCCTTAGGGTGTGTGTCATTTTCCCCCGAATCCTGCAGAAAAAGGTACGCAGCCAGATATAACGGGATGTTCCTGCACCAATATTATCACTGATCCATGAGACGGATCATTAATAATACCGGTGCAGGTGCAACCCGTTGCATTATCGTGGTGGAATCCGGGGGATGCTGTTTTTTCCCGCATTCCCAAAAATGGCTGTGTGAAACCAGCCTAACTCTGTGCCGTTGTAAATTTATGGTGTGGGGTTCTGCAATCTACCAATAGTCGGTCAGGTCACCAGCTGTCAAATATAGTCAGGGACCCTAGGAAGCGGGCAGAAGTAGTTTATTACTGATAGTCTTCTTTTTGTCATTTTTTTGTACACACTACATGTGATAATGCTGATTTTACCCCCAGTGCGAGTCATTTAATGTCTGCAAGTGGCTCTCACTGGGCTAAGCACCGAGTGTATACGAGCACAGTGATGCTTGCTCCTGTTGTTTGCATAAATTTGGTACAATTGGTGGCAGCTCTAAAATGTTGGCATTTTTACACCGTTTTCGCCTAGCTTCATCAAAGTGGACTGAGCTAGGGTGGGATAGGGCGTGACAACCACCGCTCATCAAATTCATGACGAGCGGCAATGTTCGCTATGCAACAAATATGACTCCAGCAGGGACTGGAGTAGGGTTAGTGGCAAGGCGCACATAGAGGTGAATGCCACTCGTCCGCTGCTCCTGATTAATGAAGAGGCTATGCCTGTTCATGAATCTGGATCATCTGACTCCGGCACAACAATGCTGCCACATATCAGACAAACACATACATTAAAACCCTCTGTGAACTGAGCCAAAATGGAGACTAATTGGAAAGTCTAGTAGTTGCCGGCTTCTTTTTCAGTGAAGGGTCTCTGCCTCCGTGCATGTATAGGGAAAGACTTGTCAGTCAATGGCACTGGGTGGAGAGAAGCCACGGGGGATCGGCCTTTCCAAGTAGTCACCTGTGCAGCTCGGTATCTGGTCTGCTTTTAAAGTATTATTTTCTCTGAAACACCACAGTCAGACATACCTAGCTGAGTTCATACAGCCAGTGTCTGATACATATGATCGGGCAGCTTGTACCACATGTCAGATTCCCTTTAAATGAGCTGTTCATGACTGGAGAAGCTACGGTAACCTGTGCACTTAGGCTGGTTTCACATCAAGATTTTTGTGTGTCCGTGTGGATCCTGGTTTTTGCAGGACCATACGGACAGGAACGGACATAAACAGATCAGAGGACACAGTATCTTTGAAGCCGTAAAAATCATTCTGCACATGCGTGGTGCACTAAATCGGATCCAAGAAACAATCTAATTTTTTAGCGGATCTGACGACCATAGACTTCCATGTTATTTACCGCGGACAGAATCAGATCCGTGCCTGTCCGATTGTGTCCTGTTTGACCAAAATTGCAGCAGTCTCCTATTTTGGGGACAGGAATAAATCTGACACAACCGGATCCATCACAAGACTGACACAATCAGAGGCCATTTAAGGACCAATCCGATCACATCTGTGCCCATAGGGATAAACGGAGGACAAAACGGAACCGTGGCTGTCTGTTTTACAATGGACAGCCACGGATGCCAGAAAATCTTGATGTGAAACCAGCCTTAGAATTTCTCTATTCACAAGTTTAAAAGCTGGCTATTTAACAAAGTATTATATTCAACAGGTACAATGAACAAAACATTACGGTAATTAAAACGTCATTATACCAACATAGGAGAAATGACATCCCACTTACAAACAAAGTATAGACTAGTTTTACTAAGCAAAAATATAAAAGTTTGATGTGGGAAGTTAAGGTCTTGGACTGAGGTTCTTCTATGTTAATGTGCTGTGACCTCTGAAATGCCTGCAGGGAGCATTTCCAACACAGGGGACAATAGCCGGTTTTAGTGCTTGGGTTCATAGGGGATCACATACTAGTTTTGCTCCATTGGGGTTTCCATTCCTTTCACTACAACCAAACCCAGATATTTCTTTAGTCTGCATAAGTCAGTAGATGAAAACAATCTCCAGGCTTTCCTCCATGTCTTATGGGACACATTCATCATGTTATCCCTCTGAAACATCCTTTGTTTTCCCAGATAATGACATCTGTGCCTACATGTGTGTAATATATTAACCATCATAAACACCATACACCAGGCATAAGGTTAAAGCTGAACTCCGGGATTCTCCTTCATTCTGCTAAGTTTTTGTATAATTACCGTACTTGATAATCCTTTCTCCCCGATTGTTTTACTGTTTGTAGCTCATTATTACTCTGACCTTGCTGTAATGGACTTTCCCTCACCACCATGTAATGACTTTCTAAATGTTGCTACCGTTGTGACTATACATATGAGCCAATCTGAGGACTATACATATCATCCAATCTGAGGACTATACATATCAGCCAATCTGAGGACTATACATATCAGACAATCTGAGGACTATACATATCAGCCAATCTGAGGACTATACATATCAGCCAATCTGAGGACTATACATATCAGACAATCTGAGGACTATACATATCAGACAATCTTGAGGACTATACATATCAGCCAATCTGAGGACTATACATATCAGACAATCTGAGAACTATACATATCAGCCAATCTGAGGACTATACATATCAGCCAATCTGAGGACTATACATATCAGCCAATCTGAGGACTATACATATCAGACAACCTGAGGACTATACATATCAGACAATCTGAGGACTACACATATCAGACAATCTGAGGACTATACATATCAGACAATCTGAGGACTATACATATCAGACAATCTGAGGACTATACATATCAGCCAATCTGAGGACTATACATATCATCCAATCTGAGGACTATACATATCAGCCAATCTGAGGACTATACATATCAGCCAATCTGAGGACTATACATATCAGACAATCTGAGGACTATACATATCAGCCAATCTGAGGACTATACATATCAGCCAATCTGAGGACTATACATATCAGCCAATCTGAGGACTATACATATCAACCAATCTGAGGACTATACATATCAGCCAATCTGAGGACTATACATATCAGCCAATCTGAGGACTATGCATATCAGCCAATCTGGGGACTATGCATATCATCCAATCTGAGGACTATACATATCAGACAATCTGAGGACTATACATATCAGACAATCTGAGGACTATACACATCAGCCAATCTGAGGACTATGCATATCAGCCAATCTGAGGACTATACATATCAGTCAATCTGAGGACTATACACATGAGCCAATCTGAGGACTATACATATCAGACAATCTGAGGACTATACATATCAGACAATCTGAGTACTATACATATCAGACAATCTGAGGACTATACATATCAGACAATCTGAGGACTATACATATCAGACAATCTGAGGACTATACATATCAGCCAATCTGAGGACTATACATATCAGCCAATCTGAGGACTATACATATCAGCCAATCTGAGGACTATACATATCAGCCAATCTGAGGACTATACATATCATCCAATCTGAGGATTATAGATATCAGACAATCTGAGGACTATACATATCAGCCAATCTGAGGACTATACATATCAGCCAATCTGAGGACTATGCATATCATCCAATCTGAGGACTATACATATCAGACAATCTGAGGACTATACATATCAGACAATCTGAGGACTATACATATCAGCCAATCTGAGGACTATGCATATCAGCCAATCTGAGGACTATACATATCAGTCAATCTGAGGACTATACATATCATCCAATCTGAGGACTATGCATATCATCCAATCTGAGGACTATACATATCAGCCAATCTGCGGACTATACATATCAGACAATCTGAGGACTATACATATCAGCCAATCTGAGGACTATGCATATCAGCCAATCTGAGGATTATAGATATCAGACAATCTGAGGACTATACATATCAGACAATCTGAGGACTATACATATCAGACAATCTGAGGACTATACATATCAGACAATCTGAGGACTATACATATCAGACAATCTGAGGACTATACATATCAGACAATCTGAGGACCAAAATCTGCAGTCGGAGGCAGGTCATGCTCTCTTGGTACCAAAGGTAGTGGTTTAAGATTAGCTACCACCTTAATTCCCTGCTATCTACCACTTAATCAAAACTTACTCAAGTGTTTGTGTAGAATGGCACAGAGGCATAACACGTAACGTGATGGCCCCCAATGCAAAATGTAAAAAAAGGCCCCAATAATTAAGAGTTTTTTATAGTATTGCTCTTCTCATAGGGCCAAAAGGACCTTTTGAGTCCCTCTTAGGCTACTGGGCCCAGGAGTAACTACATCCGCTATAGTTATGCCTCTGAAAGCAGCACATATGCTTTACTTCAGATCTTATAGACCTCACTGGAAATTTTGCTTTATCTAGACGTTTTACTGTTTCAATGAGCCAAGACCCATCGAGTGTCAGCTGAAAAGACCTCATGATACCATTTTAAAGCTCCACTCCAGCAAGGGGGGGGGGGGAGAGGGTTCAGCACCGAAGTGACACTTTATATCTAAGTCCCCTGCCTTCTGTCATATACTCACCTTCCGGTGGTGTTACCATTTACCAGTGCTGCTATGGTGGTGCGTTGCCATATAGTGACTGTAATTTCTATCTGCCTGGAAGTGAGAAGATAAGTCACAACTTCCCAATGCATCTCTATGAGGGCCAGAACGAGGCTCTTATATAGATATATTGAAAAGCGACCTCTGGCTTGTTGCATGAAACATTGGACACAAATCCCTGCAGAAAAAAAGGCAAATTAGATATAATTTCACACAAAACCCCAAAATGTGCTGAACAAAATTGTAGCCACCTTTCCAAAATTGTGGATATGCATGGGGAACAGAAAGAAGAGAAGTGAACTGACTGAGGACTTGAGAACCAAAATTATTAAAAAAAAAAAGCAACAATCTCAAGGTTACAAGTTTATCTCCAGTTATCTTGATGTTTCTATGTCCACGGTGTGCAACACAATCAAGAAGTTTATAACCCATGGCACTGTAGCTAATCTCCCTGGATGTGGACAACAGAGAAAAATGTATGAAAGGTTGCAACGCAGGATAGTCCAGATAGTGGATAAGCAGGTCCAATCAAATTACAAAGAAATTGAAGCTGTTCTGCAGGCTCAGGGTGCATCAGTTGACATTTTAATGAAATGAAACTCTATGGCAGGAAACCCCACTGCTGACACAGAGACATTAAAAACCTAGAATGCGGTTTTCAAAATGTACATAAATCAAAATCCTTCTGGGAAAGCATCTTGTGGACAGATTAGAACAAAATAGAACTTTTTGGTAAATCACATGATTCTACTGTTTACTGAAAACAGAATGAGGCGTACAAAGAAAAACACACAGCGCCAACAGTCAAATATGGTGAAGGTATTTGGCTTGTGTCTCAGGTCATGGGTCTTCCAGCAGGACAATGACCCCAAACATACTTCAAGAAGCCCCCAGAAATGGATGGAAACAAAGTGCTGGAGAGTTCTGAAGTGGCAGCAATGAGCCCCGAATTTAAAGCGGCACTCCATCATTTTTGTTTGTTTTTCAGCGCTGGAGTGGTGCTTTGAATGTAAATTCCATGCCCCAGTCATATACTCACCTTCCAGCATTTTCACCTCTTACCGACGCCGCTCCTTTCCGCAGCATCATCTTATTATACCTGTAACTCTGGAAGTCAGAAGTTACATCACAAGAGCTTATTGTATCTCTATGCAGGTATCAGACAGCTGTCAGGGGACTTAGAAAAACGCCACTCCAGCAATGCAATGCTTTAATCCCAT
Organism: Allobates femoralis; assembly: GCA_033576535.1. Lineage (NCBI taxonomy): Eukaryota > Metazoa > Chordata > Amphibia > Anura > Aromobatidae > Allobates > Allobates femoralis. The sequence goes on from JARQOC010000004.1 coordinate 108,747,348, forward strand.
TGAACACCTATGGAGAGATCCTAAAATTGCAGTTGGGAGAAGGAACTCTTCAAATATGAGAGATTGGGAGCAGTTTGCCAAAGAAGAATGGTCTAAAATTCCAGCTGAGAGGTGTAAGAAGCTTGTGTTGGTTATAGGAAGTGATTGATTGCAGTTATTTATCCAAAAGATGAGCAACCAAATATTAAGTTGAGGGTGCCAACAATGTTCTAAATGTAATTTTGTGAACCTAATAGTATCCTTTACTGGTCTTCTCATGTTGTTAAGCCAACCATGAGAGCTCGGATGTATAACTTTCCTCTTCATTAGATAAAGAGTTAAAAAGTTGGGTTTTAAGTCACTTCTACAGATGGGGGTCTTTTGCTCCAGGCTTGAGAAACACTTGGGGCTGTTTTGTTTGGACAACTTTGGGTCCAAACCAAGCTGAGGTCAGAGTGACATACAGACCAAAACATTTTCCTGTAATGAATCTCTGTCTCCCATGCTGAGCTCTCCCACCCGGAAAGTGCAAATCCTGCTTCTGGCTCCATAGAGTCCTCTAGTACAAGTCCGGAGATGATGTCCTGTGTTTGTTGGATGATATCTTCATTCTTCAGAGGTGTAGAACAACCGTCTGCCATGATGGCCAAAAGAGGCCTATGGGTACAAAGGCCCTTTGTAAGCCGACAGCTACTCTAAAACAATCTGCTCCCGAAAAAAAATTGTATCTATGAGATACATGGGACAGAATACCAAAAAAATAAGGCTTGAGAGGTCCATAGAGAGAAAGTGATACTCTGCACCACATGTTGGTGCTAGCTAAATAACATGTCGTACATTTCTCTTATAACCTTACATGTCATATCCAAATGATCATTATTGAACATACCTGGCACATATATATCGTATATAGAGGCAAAATATTTTATATAGTGATTCATTAGTATATGTTAGATGAAAAGCACATACGATCAGTAGAATATGGGAAAAAGTAATATTCTGCTGACAATATTATCTGATGATACATTGCAATCCTTGAAATAAAACTATTCTGGTTGTATAGATCGTAGCACAATACAAATGAGTTTTATTTTATTGCAATCTGATGTGCCAGCAATGAGAAACTGAGCTTCCAAGCCATATGCAAATTAGCCTGAAGTGCATTGGGGGTGTGTGGATGCACTCAGAGAACATTGACAAGTTCGCAGTGCACTTCCCGGCTTGTTTGCATGTAAATCCAAAGCTCGATTTCTCAGCAATGGGATATCAAATTACTACATTTATCATTGTTATTGTTGTTCTAGGACCTATACAGGCATACCACTAGATTAATTAGTAAAATTGACCTGACAAGAGTATTCCTACATTTGTATTTTTATAACAAATTGCTACCATATGCCACAAAAATGTGAACTGTGCCACAGAGATGCCAAGTGATCCTGAGGAGAGAACCTATAGCTTTTCATCTCTCCTATTGATCTGCAGTGTAGGGATCTGCAACAAGTTTTCGTCCTAGTTCTCCGGATATCGGGTTTTTAGTAGGAGGCAGGTCAAACTATTAAACAGAGTTTATCACTAGGTTTTGGCCACAGTTAAGCTGCTTTCACACTGGCGTTTTCGCCAAAATGCGGCAGATGCGGCAGATTTACCATAAGTGCCACCTAACGGCCGCACTTGCTGCAGACTTGCGGCAAGCCCCATGCATTGTCTATGGGGCTTGTGGTAAGGTGCGGCAAGTGCGGTTGCGGCAGTTGAGGCTGCGAAAGGAAACCCACTGCTGACCGACTTTTTTTTTTCGCAGACGCAACTGTGCACCTTACCACAAGCACCATAGACAATGCATGGGGCTTGCCACAAGTGCGGCCATCCGGCCGGATCGGACAAAAACTCCTATGTGAAAGGGGCCTATGTGACGCATTGCTAGATCGGGGTCTCCCCACCTTCCTTATGCTGCTCTCACATTAGGTGGCAAAAACATTTTTACAGATTGGATTTAGCAAGCTACAATACTTTATTAGAACAGTGGTCCCTAAATTCTAAGGAAAGAATGAAAGGTTTACTTTTGTTTCAACAAACTTTGTATCATTCAACAATACAAGTAAATTTAGGAAGGTTTGTTATATATTTTATAACAGAAATTTGCTTGGTATTTTTCTTTAAGAAGTCCTCCAACTCTGCACTCATTGCCTGTATTAATTGCACATATTTGCACTTGTTTTACCTGTAGAATGTAAGCTCAGAAGATCAGGGTCCTCCTCCCTCTGTACCAGCCCATCATTGTTAATTTGTTTACTGTAACCTATGTTTGTATTTTGTATGAAACCCCTTCTCATGTACAGCACCATGGCGCTATATAAATGAATAATAATAATAACAATAATAATAATAGCTGCCTTTCTACACAATCAATCACACGCCAACCTCTCCACCATGGCCAAGACCAAAGAGCTGTCTTTGGACAGCAGGGACAAAATTGCAGATCTGCACAAGGTTGGGAAGGGCTACAGGACAATATGCAAGCAGCTTGGTGAGAAGACAATGTCTGTTGGTGCAATTATTAGAAGATGTAAGAAACACAAGGTGACTGTCAGTCTTCCCAATTCTGAGGCTTCATGCAAGATCTTGTTTCGTGGGGTATGGAGGATTGTGAGAAAGGTCAGGAATTAGTCCAGAACTACATGGGTGGACCTATTAAATGACCTAGAGAGTAGTGATGGGCAAACTCCCCGATACTCGAGATCGGCAGGGTCGCCCGAATTTTTTGTGAAGTTCAGGCCGGGGATGACGCCAACTTGTGTCCGAATCCCCCGAGCTTGAACTTTACTGACATGGGATGGAGGAGGTGGGGCGGGGGGCTGTAAAAAAAAAAAAAAACATAAAACCATTAATAAACTTTATAATCATATTTATTGCTCTCGCGATGCGTCCTCCCGTCTCGCTGGCTCCCGGACGCTACTGCTTCCGGGGCCGCTCATTTTTTTTTTAATAGTTCATTAAAAAACAAAAAACACATGTACATTTAGGGAGATGAGATGAGGGTCGAGGGGTTAATAAAGATGCAGTCCCTAAATGTACTTGTGTTTTTTTTTGTTTTTTAATGAACTATTAAAAAAATGTTTACATTTGCTTCGCCATATTTTTGTTTGTCAGCCAGGTACAGCAGGTACGGGCTGCCCCAAATCCCCAGATGTCTATTTGTGCCTGGCTGGAAACAAAAATATAGGTAAGCCCTTTTTTAATTACTTCATGAATTTCATGAAATAATATAAACAGATTGATGTGGGCTTCACCCTATTTTTGGGTCCAGCCAGGTACAACTAGGCAGCTGGGGGCTGGAAACCACAGCGCAGGGTGGCCCAAGTTTTCTAGCCCCCCCTGCTGCGAATTGCAGTCCGCAGCCGCCCCAGAAAATGGCGCGTTCATAGAAGCGCCAACTTCTGGCGCTGTACCCGACTCATGCAGGGCCCTGGTGCAGTGGCTCACTGGGTAATAATGGGGTTAGGGCCAGCTTTGTATTATCAGCTGGCCCTAAGCCCAAAATTCATGGGGTCACGCTAATATTAGACATGACCACCATGAATTTCTAGTAAAATGTTAAAAAAAAAAAACACAGAGGAAAAATATTTTATTAGAAATAAAACATAAAAACACTTAGAGACTGCATCTTTATTAGAAAAAATAATCTTCAGTCCGACGTAGTCTAAAAGAGCGATGTCAGCACTGCTACATCGCTCTGCATAGACACACGTCTATCCAGAGCGAGAACAGGCTGAAACTGACTGTGACAGTCAGAGTTCACCCGAGGTCATAGCTTGGGCCATGACCGCGGGTGATCCCTGACCGCACCACACGAACACTGCCGAGCGCTGGCCGGAAAAAGCCGAGCACCGACAGTGCAGTGAATAATACCGGAAGATAATGAGCGGCCCCGGAAGTAGAAGTGGCTGCGATAGGAGATGGGAGGACGCGTCGCTGGACAGATAAGTATAATTATGTTTTTTCTTTTTTTCTTGTATAGCCCTGAACTGGCCCGAACTGTAACATGTTTTTTTTATGGAAACCCGTGTTCTGGACCTTGTGACCAAATAGCATGTATTCAGTACGGGTCCCGAACTTTACAGTTCGGGTTCACCCATCCCTACTGAAGAGAGCTGGGACTACACTCTCAAAGATTACCGTTAGTAACACACTATGCTATCATGGATTAAAATCCTGCAGGACACACAATGTCCCCCTGCTTACACCGGCATATGTCCAAGGCTGTTTGAAGTTCACCAATGACCATCTAGATGAGCCAGAGGAGGAATGGGAGAAGGTCATGTCGTCAGATGAGACCAAAATATAACTTTTTGGTATCAACTCTACTCGGTGTGTTTTTAGGAAGAAGGATGAGTACAACCCCAGAACACCGTCCGACCCATGAGGCAAAGTGCAAAGTGGACAGGACAACGTTACTGATCTTGTTTAATAATCTTCTTCACTCAGTAAGAGAATTGAAGATGGGTCATGGCTGGGTCTTCCAGCATGACAATGACCTGAAAGACACAGCCAAGGAAACTAAGGAGTGGCTCCGTAAGAAGCAATATTGCCCAGCGACTGCCCGAAACCTGAAAGATCTGGAGAAGATCTGTATGGAGGAGAGGGCTCCAGTGTGTGCAAACTTGGTCAATAATTACAGGAAACGTCTGACATCTGTAATTTGAGACCAAATATTAAGTTCTGTTTTTCTATTGTATCAAACACTTATCGTATTTCATGCAATAAAATACAAATTATTATTTTCAATAATTATTTTCAATAAGTATTGGCAGTGTAATTAAGCCCCTGTACTTTGTGTAACTCCTATCCCGTTGTAGATTGTAAGCTTTTTTGAGCAGGGTCACCTTTATTTTTTGCTTTATTTATTGTATTGTATTTGTTACATTGATTCTAAGCTTATTGTATTGTATCCTATTATTGTACTGTATTCTATCTCTGCTGTAATTACTTTACTGTGTTGTATATTTTTCTTTTATTAACCACTATATTGTAAAGCGCTGCGGAATATGTCGGCGCTATATAAATAAAGATTTATTATTATTATTATTATTATTATTATCATACAAGGTGATTTTCTGGATTTTTTTTACGACTCTGTCTCTCACAGGGGAAGTGTACCTACAATAATAATTACAGCCCTCTCCATTCTTTGTAGGTGGGAAAATTTGAAAATTTGGCAGTGTGTCAAATACTTATTTTCCTCACTGTAATCTGCCATGATACACAAAGTTTTATATTCCGAAGACTGGTCCAGGTCCAGGGCCTGGTCTCTCACATGATCAATAATTTAGAACTGGTGCATGCATAGTCCAAATGTCTTCTTATATAGCATACATGGATACTCAGACATGCAAGCATGCATGGTTATAAGAGGGTCATGCCAGAAACAGCTGCTGAGACTTGTGGTCCGACTACATCTGCCAAAACCATGACACTGTCGTCTGACCCACACAGGACAGAAGTGATACTCCATTTCTGCCTGCTTCCCCTCATGGAACTGTGATAGTACTGGCTCCCAGGCTCAGTGGTTTTGCTCATTCTGACGTTTGGCCTTACTGTGAGCCTTGCTCTGGGCTTCATGGTTTGGCCAGCTCTCCACTTCTCCTTCTCAGCTGTCAGGGGAAATTGAAATGTTGAACAGAACCGGGGAGGGTGGCTGCATCATCCGATCCGCAAACCACTGCTTCTAGGCCTTTTCCTGTCCCATTCTGATGGCAAAGAACTGGGTGTGTCGCGAGGGCCGTAGTATGCCCATGTCATCTGTAGACCTTTTGTTCAAATGCCAGAGCAAGGTTTTAGGTTTCTGGCATAGTTGTAAGGTTATACAAGGTAATTTAAAAAGGATGAGACAAAATTATAGCCCCGGTATCCATAACCGAGAGAACATAACACAAAGACAAATTATCCACCTTTTACTTATACTGTACAAACATTTAAAGTGGTTTCCATTGGTAACATGGCAGAAGTAGAAGTGGAGGTCCAGGTTTCTCCAGATGCATGCCTACATATCCTCAGGTATAGGCTCCACTGTTTTCGTATGCATTGTTTCAGGTCGCTTCGATCCTGAGGCAGGTATGTGGAGTCCTTGATGTGCTCCCACAGAAAGATGTTGTAGGGTTTTAGATTTGCTGATCGTGGAGTCCAGAGAAACACTGATAGTTTTCCATTCAGTTTTCACTGAACATCCCAAATAGAAATGTAGTGGTGCACCATCTTGGTGATGGACTATATTTGGCAGATCTTCCTCTATCTGTGGTATAAACCATTCCTCTAACACATCCAAGTAGGATTGAGCAAGGCAGAAAAGTAGGGACCATACACTTTGCTTATTGTACAATTGCACAGAACGTGAATCCCTCATGTTTAATAAGATTGGTAAAAAATGCATTACATAGAGTTTTGCAATGAAAGGGTTAATTGATTACAACATGTGGTCTAAATTATGTAAAATACCACCCCTTTATAAAGCTGTCATTGTAACATTCTCCTTTACCCCACCTGATGAAGACGGCTTAGACCGTCGAAACGCGTTGTGGCAGTGGTATTGGAGGAAGAATAAAGGTCGGTTCTTATCCACTAATTTGTCCAGTATTCCTTTGGCGCTCCCTGAGACCGCAGTACTATTGTTTTTATGTCATGTTCAATAAGGGCACATAGGTTTTCTGAGACTCAGATTCTAAAATTGTGGCAAATGAGTTCCCCACTGAGGTGAAAGGTAGCCACAATACTGAACACCATCCTGTCAATGAATTCATCCTCCTCTAGTCGACCCTGATATTCAGTGCCAAAGTCATGGCATTTCGATTTGTCATCTGGTGTCAGTATCTTGGAGATGTATTCTGTATGGCTTACCGCACGGATGTTTTGGACGATACCGCGTGTGGAGCACCTGTAGTACTATACAAGTCAGCCTGGTCGGCCTTCCTGGACTAGGATCGTACACAGGTCCAAATTTATATACATGGTTTCTATGATGTGATTTGAGTTGTGCTCAAGTACACATATGGTAGTCTTCTGTCACACAACATCAAAGATATAAGAGATACCATTTTGCTATTAAATAAGGAGACTGTCCATATATTTCCACCAGATTGTGCTATTGGCCTGAAAAGCGTGAAACTTCACAGAGCATTGATGGCTGTGTTTCACTTTCCCACCGCCCTTTCTTCCTGCACTCCACTTCTTGTCTCTCAATGACGATGTACAATATAGTGACTGTTGTACTGGAAGTTGGTGACCAGAACAGATCAATGAGGCCCTGTTTTTGCTGACACGGAGGGCATCTTTTCTTTTGATTTTTGGCCATTCTTTGTCTTCTCGGGTGTTATACGTGACCCCATGAGACTTTCTTGTGCATGAGAATTCTGAATTCTTCTGACCCACTTCACTTAATCAGCAAGCTTGTCTACAACCGGAAGATGAATGGCCTGTGCAGCACAGCCACATGTATTTCATATTCTATGAATAGTCATATATTTCTTGTTGATTTTAATTAACCACTGAAATGCTCATTTTGGATCTGTAGCTGAGTTTGTAGTTAACTCTTTGTAATGCTGCATTATATGGCATTGGGTTGTTTCATCATAGACGTTTTGTCATTTTGCTAGGAGTTGTCACCAAGCCTGATCCGATAGAGAACTTACTACTGTTACCCCTCTGATTGTAGTCATTGACCATCTATGTGGTCACCCGGAAAAAGCCCACTAGAGTCAACAAGAAAAACAACTTTCCTAACCGCTATGTTATAGGGAAGCCAAGAGTCACTTCAGTTGGACCTGCACTGATCAGACCTTGGTGGCACATACTAGTGATATGCCATTACGTATTACAGTGGCTGTCCATGAGAGCTTATTGATCACGTCTTTAAGAAAGTTAAGTATTAGATAGCTGGGGTTGTGAAACCTACTGCCTCTAAGCTGGCCCCTGATGCCAGATACTACACAATGTTCTCATATCATTGCGTTTTTACATAGAACTGCAGGGGTTGTTGGAAATACAATATTGATGACCTATGTTTGGCTGCGTTCACACATTTGCGTATTTTGCTGCGCTTTTTTGCGCGCGCTTTTTGCCGCGTTTTTCGGCCGCGCAAAAAAGCGCAACAAAATACGCAGGGGCTTTCACACACTGCGCTTTCTTTACTCCAGAAAGCGCAGTGATGTCACAGAGGAGAGGAAGAATCCTGCTTCCTCCTCCCCTCTGTGACAGCCCCATTAGATTTCACAGTGTATTAATATACACTGTGAAATCTAAATTAAACAAAGGCAAGTGTATGTAAAATAAAAAAGAATTAATACTTCACCTGTCCGACGCCTTCTCCCGCTGTCTGGTGCCTTCTGCCGCTCTCCGGTTCCAAGTGAGAGGTGTACTGACAGGACCTGTGGTGACGTCAGAGGGGGGGGGGCGTTCCCGGGGCGTTCCCATTGCTGATTGGCTGTTTGCGGTCATGTGATATGTATCACATGACCGCGAGTGCCCGGGAACGCCCCTCTGACATCACCACAGGTCCTGTCAGTACATCTCTCACTTGGAATCGGAGACCAGATAGCGGCAGAAGGCGTCGGACAGGTGAAGTATTCATTCTTTTTTATTTTACATACATTTGCCTCTGTTTAATTTAGATTTCACAGTGTATATTAATACACTGTGAAATCTAATGGGGCTGTCACAGAGGGGAGGAGGAAGCAGGATTCTTCCTCCCCTCTGGGAGAATACGCAGAAGTAGCTGCGTAAACAATTGACATATCAATTGTTTCCGCAGCTGCGCTTTCTGCCATAAAAAGCACTGCGTATTTTTACGCAATGTCTGTACTGCAAAGTGAATTTCCCATTCACTTTGCAGGCAGACAAAAGGCACATTGCGTATTTTGAAAAGCGCGCGTAAAAAAACGCGGCAAAATTCGCAATGTGTGAACGTAGCCATAGGTCTAACACCCCCACTGATGAGCTAAAATCAGGTGCTGCAAATGCCAGAAATTTGCAGTGTCTTGACTGGGAACACCCCAATTCCACCACAGCTCCATTCCTTATGTATTGGCCATTCCTGAATGCTGCAGTCCAGTTCCCATAGCTCACCCCATTGAAGAGAACGACCACTATACAGTGTAGTGAGCTGTGTGCTCCAACTCGATATACTGTTTATTTCCAGTGCATGTAACTCCAGATACCAGCTGATTGATGAGAGTGACGGGTGATGAATCCCCACCAATCTGACAGTAATGATCTATCCCAAGGATAGGTAATCAATAGCTTAAAGGTTGACAATCTCTTTAAATTTATCTCAAATCCTATGAAGAGACACAGTTATATCACACAGCTCTACTACATCAACTACATTGTTTTGGCTCTCTGTTCTGTATTATACTGGTTAATATGGTGATGAATTTTCCTATATTATGCAGCAATGTTTTCTGTGTTTTGGAGGCATTTTTAGGGTTAATATTCATCCTCTATAGCAGGGGTCTCAAACTCGGCTGGGTTGGTGGGCCGCACATAGAAAGACATTTATAGCGGGGGGCCGCATCCCTTGTAGGACTAAGTGATATTTTTAGAAATACCAAAATGTTTTGCTCAATGTAGTAAAGTACAAATCCTAATCCCTTTCTTGTAGTAATGTCCCCATCCTGTAGTAATGTCCTTTTCTACTGATGTCCTCGATCCTGATCACCTTTTCTAGTGATGTCCCCATCCTGATCCCTTTTTCTAGTGATGTCCACCATCCTGATCCCTTTTTCTAGTGATGTCCACCATCCTGATCCCTTTTTCTAGTGATGTCCCCTATCGATCATGGTCCCCTTTTGTAGTGATGTCCCCCATACTGATCTCCTTTTGTAGTGATGTCCCTCATCTTGATCCCCTTTTCTAGTGATGTCCCCCATACCATTCCCCTTTAGTAGTGATGTCCCCATTTTGATCCCCTTTAGTGATGATGTCCCCATCCCGATTCCCTTTTATAGTGATGTCCCCCATCCTGATCTACTTTTATAGTGATGACCCCCATCCTGTTTTACCTTCTTTTTACACACCCAAATACACACTCTATCACACTCACACATAAACCCACACACAAACCCACACACAGACCCCCCCCACACACACACACTCTCACACACATTCACACGTCCTCATACACACTCTTACACTCACACTCATACACACACTGAAAGTCGCACACACTTTCTTATACACACATCCTCACTCACACACTCACCCTCACACACACTTTCTCACGAACACTCACACTTTTCTCACTTTAATGATGCATCGCTCCAGTGCAGGGGGCCGCCGCGGTCCCCACTGTACTGACATCTGGCCTCCGCTGTGCTATGACTTCCTCCAGCCGCTGCTCAGACAAGCTCTGTTGCTCATCAAGATCAATGCAGTCTGCCAGCCAGAGGCCCGCATATGACGTCATATCCTGCCGTCAGCTGCGGGCCTCTCATTGGCTGGCAGCTTGCATTGATCTTGCTGAGTGGCAGAGCTGGTTAGTCCTGCACTGGGGTGATGCATCATTAAGTTGTCCAAGGTGCCGCGGGCCGCATAGTGAAGCCCCAGGGGCCGCATGCGGCCCTCGGGCCGCGAGTTTGAGACCCCTGCTCTATAGTGTGTCTAGTTTTTTATCTTATAATTATAGTTTTCTATGTACCCCTGCATGAACAATGAGTTAATTTTCATAAAAAATATTGGAATCTGAGAGTCCTCAGTGATTGATACATTTTAATGACTAACGCCACGTGCACACACTGAGTATTTGATGAGTTTTTTACCTCAGGATTTGTAGCCAAAATTAAATCCAGAAGTGGTGCAGGTGTTTCTATTAGACTTTTCCTCTGATTGCTCCACTCCTGGTTTTGTCTACAAATCCTGAGGTAAAAAACTCACCAAATACTGAACGTGTGCACGAGGCCTAACTGAGAAGATGGTAAGAATATTAATTTGTATAAAACAAAGGCTATGTCTGCAGAGTATATCAGAGTATATGCTTTCAATTCCTTGGAAATATCTGATATTAGCTGCATGTTTGGGGCAGTTATTCTGCTGAAGAATAAATTTGGACAATCAGACCCCACCCTGATGGTACTGGTTGATAATAGCCATATTTCTCAGCATTGACAACACCATTATTCTTGCCCAAACTCCAAATTAATTTGCTCAACTACAGCCCTAAGCGTGCAAAGACCCTCCCCAATTCTTCACCGTTCCCTGCAGACACTCCTTATTTTAACACTCTCAAGCTCTTGGGCAATCTGCCAAACTTTACACCAGATATTTTACATCTTGTCTCATCAGTCATCATTTTACAGCTCCGCAGTTCCTATGTTTTCATGAATAGTTGAGCCTATTGGCTTCTTTTCCATGAAGGTATATTTTTTGGCTGAACTTTTTCCGTGAGGACCACTACTGACCAGACTTCTGTAGATGAGTCTAGCAGTATATCATTGTGTCAATGGTTGGTGCCAGTTCGGAGATGATGCCACTGCTGGACATCTTCTAATTTCGAAGGGAAGCATGATGTGTCTCTTTCATCTGTTAAACTGTGTCCTCATCCAAGTATTGCTTCTATGGTAGTCACCAATTTTTGGTTTCTGCAATGCTGAAAAATATAGGTGTATTCTTATCCATCATGCAATAAGTGTCCACAATGAGTTGTTGGTGAGTTTATGATGCTACATATTTTTGCTGCGCAAGAAAGCATCTTACAATTCCAGCAAAGTGAACGGGATATATACAACTCTCATGCCAACTGTGCTTTATGTGGCGTAAACTGAGCAGCTAGGTGTTTTTGTAATCCGCAACATGTGAATTTCTCTTGCTGGTATGCTGAGATCTATGTGCAGTTTTTCCCCATACAGTTGCATTAAATCCATAACATCTGCAGGTAAACATGAATATGCATTCTTATTGTGTTTCTGCTGTGGAAATGACAGAGTCCCAATCTTAACATCATCGAGTCTGTCTGAGATAAAATGAAGAGAAGTCTACATCCACAAAAGATCAGTGGTCAATTCTCCATAATGTTTGGAACAACCTCCTCTCTGTGTATAAGACCCTTGAGAATTGATGCTTTGATGCTATTTTGAAGGCAAAAGAAGCCACATAAATATTTGATTTAGATTTCTCTTTTGTTCATTCACTTTTATTTCTGTTAAAGTGATCCTAAACCCAGAAGCCAACCCCACATCCCCTTCATACCTATCCATGCAGCTTGTGAACCTGCTGCCATCCATCCCTGTATCTTCCAAAACCGCTGTGGCATTCTTCATAAATCATACTTTTATTATCTCAGTTCTGGGCGTTTCACTGCAATTTTAAAGCCGCAGCAGGCGGGCCTGTGTGCCGCTCTCCCCCTCCTTGTCAGTAATATGCACGCAGCGATGGGCGTGCTAAACAACAGAGAGGCAGCTCGCCTCATAGTATGGGCGTTGAAACCGGTATGACGCGTATTACGTCATACCGGTTTCAACGCCCATACTATGAGGCGAGCTGCCTCTCTGTTGTTTAGCACGCCCATCGCTGCGTGCATAATTACGGACAAGGAGGGGGAGAGCGGCACACAGGCCCGCCTGCTGCGGCTTTAAAATTGCAGTGAAACGCCCAGAACTGAGATATTAAAAGTATGATTTATGAAGAATGCCACAGCGGTTTTGGAAGATACAGGGATGGATGGCAGCAGGTTCACAAGCTGCATGGATAGGTATGAAGGGGATGTGGGGTTGGCTTCTGGGTTTAGGATCACTTTAACTGATAAAAATAAACTATTACCACTTCTATTTTTTTTAAATTACTCTTACTCTGCAGCATTTGTATATACATACAGTTATGTGAAAAACTAAGTACACGCTCTTTGAATCCTATGTTTTTATTTACAACAGAATAAGATAAAAATAAAATACAACTGGTACTTAGAAGCAGGGGCGTAACTACAATAGGTACAGGGGTTGCAGTAGTACCCAGGCCCTGGAGCCTAGGGGACCCACAAGTCCTTTTGGCCTATAGAAAAAGACTAATGCTATTAAAGATTTGCAATAATTGGGGGCCTCGTTGGAGCTTTCACATCGGGGCCCATAAGCTTCATGTTACTCCAATTCTTTGAGGCTTTGAAATTATATGAATACAGTCATAGATGAACATGACACATGACAAATTACACCTGACATCTAGGGCCCTCAGCATTCCGTGCCCATCATGGGAAAGGAGAGGTGGTGCGCATGTATGACCACTGCTACATGGAACTGCAGGCACCACACACCCCAACCAATCACACAGGACACAGGTGTCATGCTTGGAGGGGAGGGAATCATGTGAATGATGAGAGGGGTGAGGGGATTCAGGGGGAGCTAATCTGACCCTTATACTGGGGTCCCTGGCTCGCCCTGCTCTCGGAGATACCTCTGATGGTGAGGAGGTCCGAGTCTCCACCCTATTTCCTGAGCTCCGGATTAGCCCTAGGCTAAGGGCCCCTACCTCAACTCATGGATCTGGAATCACAGCTCTTCCCAAAGCAAAGACTTCAGCACAGCAAAAAAGCATCTGCACAGCACAAAGACCAAGAATAAATAATTCTAACAGCGGCGTTTCACAAGGAGGGGGAAAGCTATTTAAAGCCAGGGGGAGGGCATTTCAGGTGAGTCACACCCGAGCAAACACAACACACACAGCAGCATCCAGCAAAGTCAGTTCAATCCAAGCACGTGACAACAGGCCTAACTAAATAGCTAACAACAAGGCTGCAAATGATATTGGAGATATAGGCCGCAGAATTTATTAAAGGGTTACTTTACAAAATATTAATTATTATTGAACCAATTTTAAATCGGAGATTACTCTTAGAAGTTTGAAAAACATTACAATCTGAGAGCCCTCAGTGGTGGATACCTTTTAATGGCTAACTGAAAAGATGATAAACAATAGCAAGCTTTAAGACCACTCAGGTCTCTTCTTCAGGCTGGTATGTTTAATCAAATGTAATAGTTTCCAAATTAAAATAACAATATTCAACATGGAGAGAAAGGTAGAAAGAACCACACAGGGTCCAGTAATTACATTTACAACTTAGTATAGCAGAGCACAATATCTAGTCTTCTGGACTATCTACAGATGTCTTATCAACTGTTAAAGTTAGAAACAGAGGCCTACAATTATAACCTTGTCCAATCCATGTGCCCATATCGTTCACTGGTTTACATTGGTGTGTGCAGATCTATACCCAATATCATGTTCCTCCTCTACACACATACGATATATTCCTTTATTCTGTGTCCGTCTTGTTTCAGGCTAGTATAAGAAAAAAATCTGATGTGCCACATGAATATACACAACATGATATGAAACTTTCACACTTCTTCTCAATGAACTGTTACAATATTTACTGCCATAACTGTTTCACCCCATCCCATACTAATCATTCCTGTTCTGCACCACCTCACTTGTCTTGAGAACTGCACTATTCCATGTCATTGTGTATATCTATGTGGCACATCAGATTTTGTCTCATACCAGCTTTAAGAGGAGACCTGAGCGGTCTGGAAAGCTTGCTATTATTCACCATCTTGTCAGTTAGCCATTAAAAGGTATCAACCATTGAGGACTCTCAGATTCTAATATTTTTCTATCTATTGGCTAACACTGTACAAATATATATTGTACAGAAGTTATAAACCACTTAAAAATTCATCCAATGTCCACCCAGATAACAAATGCAACGTCTGAACCTAAAACTCAGGGACGGTGGGGAGCTGCTTCTTTACCGGCTGACAATGCTCCACTTGACGGGAACACCAGGGCCTACTTCCTGGATCACCTTCCCGCCCATAGGTACTAATCCAATCAGGATCCTGTTGCTGATTTCTGCCTAGTCAGCCGATCCCATAAGAAAATGGCTTGGAAGAAATATTATTAACCCATAAAATATTAGAATGGAAGCAAAGGGGGAGAGAGGAGAGCAAGGGAAAAAAAAGTGGGGGGTTTATAAAGCCTATACAAACACATAAAAACCTAATTAGTTGCTAGGGGTGTAAGATACCGCAACTCTACAAAGCCCCCATGCTATTTGCTCTAAAGGGAGGTTTATTCATTCACTGTCTTTGGGAGTAGTGGTCTCACATGCGCATTGTCCCTTCCATAGACCAATACAAATATAGCGGTGGTCACACACGTGCATGGCCGCTTATTTTACAATTGGGGAACGGGACAACCATTTTCGCTCCCACTGATCATGGCACTCAGTCATTAGTAGTTCTCCTTTGAGTCAGTTAACACTAAACAGGTGTCTTATGTGAGAACTAAAACCCAGCGTTCTATCTCCAGAATGCGGGAAGAAAGTCTGTGCTGACGTACGCTCTCCTGTGCCATGATCATGATTAATTCCCTCTGGTTATTGGATCTCTGCATGTATCTGCCTTTCAAGTGGAGCCAGAAATAGAGGAACATCTTTTTTTATTAAATGCAGAAAAATGGGCTCAGCTTTTTTGGCAGGATCGGAAAAAGGGGTCATCATTGAAATAGCTGCAGAGAATAGGACATGCCCCATTCAATTTTTTATTGCATTCAGCAAGTAAGATTATCTTAAGCCTCTCATATCTCTGTCTCAGTAATAGGAGCCATAAGTACAAAGCTGGGCAGAAAAGCTAGATATTGCCGAGATTCAAAGGCTGTTATCAGAACCGGATCACTAGCCGAAGGGCAAGAAATACAACGAGGAATGATTAGATATCTCACAGATCATTGTACTATCATAAGAGTTATATAATAACCTGGCTAATAACACGCAATATAATCTAATAACACACAAAGGACATGCCGTAGTGATCACACTCATACGTCTTCTACATTTGAACCTATTTCCTCCCGGTTTTCGATCTTTGAATGTTTTCTACCGTTTTCTTCATTTTTAGGATTACATATATGTTTGCCCCCAGTGGCGTAACTTCAGGCCCTGGGGCCCCGATGCGAAAGCTCCAACGGGGCCCCCAATTATTGCAAATCTTTAATGGTATTAGTCTTTTTCTATGGGCCAAAGGGACTTTTGGGGCCACCCTAGGCTGCAGGGCCCGGGTGCGATCGCAACCCCTGCACCCATTGTAGTTACACCCCTGTTTGCCCCAAAGAAATATATTTTGCCTCATTCAAAGGGGCGAGTTTATGAAGACAAGCCCCTTTTAAACAGGAGGCCTGACTTCTGTAACTCATCACTAGCTGTTAATACAGGAGGGAGCCACATCTGTAAGAGAATGGCCGATCATGTCCTACATAGACGGCCCAGGTATTCTGACTCATAGAAAGGATGTTGTGAGTCAGCAACCCCCTTTAGGGTATATGGTTAGAGGCTTAGGTTTAACCAAGGTTATTTACACATGAAGTTTTACCTAAAACTCTCAAGTTTAACATTGGCAATCAATGGAATCAGTGGTGTAACTAGAAGTTCAAGTCAATATATAATCTCCAACATGGCCTACAACTATCACAGGTCTTTAATAGTATTGGTCTTCCTCTATGGGAGACAGCCTTTGAAAACTAGCTACTTAAGTGACCTATATGACACAAAAAAACCTCTAAAATCTGATATCGTTATTAAGAAAAATGCATAAAACACACACAAAATGGACAAAATACTAATTAAAATATCAATATATGAAGTGTCACAGAATAGGGAGGAGGAGAGAAGAGAGATATCGTGGCTAGTAGACTCTAAATCACATCCCTTCCTATCTGTGAAGGTTGGCACCCTACTAAGTCGACATGACGCTCCCACTCAATGTAGACTCCCTTATCTGGCCCTGATTTAGGTTGACTTTACCAAATAATGAAAAAATCCAGCGTAATAATAAATGCTCAACAGGTATATAGAAACCCAATTTAAAGTCCCTAAATTTGTTAATGATAAGGAAAAGAGATCTGGAGTGATAATCGTGGGGCTTCCGAATAGTATAATTGGACACCTAGCTAAGTGTGAGGTCATGTGATCTGCAGTACACGCTTTTCTTTCTACATCACGTGCGTGGAATACACGTACTATTCGGATGCGCCGCAATTATCACTTTGGATCTGTCTTCCTTGTCCTGGCTTGACGGGGTCCACTGAAGGTACCTGCCTAATCCGGAGGCATGTTGCAGACTGAACTGGACCGGGAGTTGACCGAAACCCCCAGGGGGGCCGATACGCTGTGTGTCAAGACCACCATCAGGTGAGCAGCACCCGAAAAGTACTTTGGGTATTTAGTTACTCTCTACACTAATATTTAGCACTGTCTCTCTTGCCTCCCCAGTAAACCCCAGCCCGAAAAGACATATATTAATTACGTTCATGCCAATTTACTTAATAGAAAAGATAACCCACTGAACTACATACTCATTGGATATGGATAATGATTCAAAGCGTAAGTCATCATGATGAGTACGTATCATAGCTCTAATTCCGGGATGGCTAATAGGTCAATCATGACACTAATATAGTATTAGGTGTCCCTGTAGAGCCACAAGTGGTTAGTAACCATAGTTAACAGCTATAATATAACAAGTGGTCAATGATCATAAATTACTTATCTTGACAGATGTAATATTATCCTGTAACCTTCAGATTGGATGGGATGTAATTTAGGGCCTTCTGGCGAGTTTTCTCTCCCCCTCGCTATTCTGTGATCCTTCATATATTGATATTTGACTTAGTCAGTGTTTTGTCCATTTTGTGTATGTCGTTTTTTTGTTAATATAGATACCAGATTTTAAGGGTTTTAAGTCTTCTTATATGGGAAAAAGGGACTTTTGGCCTCTATAAGCTCCAGAGTGAATTGTGACCATGGCTGGTAAGCCAAACCTCCGACTCCTCAATTTCCCTGAATCCGACTCCAACTCCACCAAAATGGACACAGACTCCACGACTCTGACTCCGCACCCCTGATTGTGACTGCTAACTCTTCACCTATTATACTGTAGTACATGACTGTTGGCACTGTAGCCAACCTACCTAGAAGTATTGTAAGAACTCATTACCTGTTTTGCAGTTTGCACTTGTTTTCCCAGTATCTTTTGTTGTGTGTCATCTAGAAATACCCATTTCTCTATTTAAAAACTGTCAGCAAGCTGCTGTTGACACATCTGACAATCCTTTTTTGTGTGTATAGATTTCATTAGATAATGTTGCCCTGCTGGGAATGAGGCGTAATTGGCTGCAGCTGAAAATCACAATACAGCTGAATTGATAACCACAAGAATACTAATGTGGTAAACATCAGTTAACTAGCATTTACGCAGAAAGACTATTGTGAATGAGCGTTCCTAAGCTTATTTCCCAATAATTGTACAGTATAAGTTGACTTTCGATCACTCGATGAATGAGGAAAACGCTCAATCATCAGATGAAATTATTTTAAGCATCTTTTTCGGCAGCACATTGTCCTGTTTAGGCATCACTTGTGCTACAGAGAGCAATGGTAGTCTATGTGCACTAAACAGTCTATTATTACTTAGCACAGTCTGCCTGTATCAATGGCTTTAAATGACCACTGATTGGTAAATATTTACCAATCAAAATTCATTAAAGGGGAACTCCAGTGAGAGAACTTTTTATTACAGTCCCTGCCCTCCTACATGATGAAGCAGATCTGGGCACTACAGTTCTAGGATCTTTAGATCACTTATAAATGAATAAAATCATACCTGCTCCTCTGCTCTGACCACCCCTCAGGGGTCTGAGAATTTCAGCTTTGTGCTGTTGGTGAGAAGAGGAGGTGTGTCGGGGGGCGTAGATGCTGGAAGCTGCAGGATCATCCTACATTCCAGCCCCTCACACTTCTGTATGGGCAGTACTGTAGAGAAAGCACACATGTAATCTGCACCCAAGAACACTACAAATAAACACAACATGAATGCTAAGAAGAATGCAAAAATAAAAATGCAAGAGTTGGACACACTGCAGATCTGAAAAAATGCTTTGTAGGTTCATATGTGCAAGGAAAAAATCCATATCCTTAGTGCTACAGCTTCAGGGGACAGGAATCTACCAACTGTTATAGGGGAGGGGAGACCATGCCAGTGGTAAATTGATCAATGCAGAGCTCTGCCTGTTCTCCTAGCATCATACATGACCGCACACATTGTGAACCATCATATGACATTGTACAGCAGATCACAGCATGTATTTCTATCTGCTTGGTCACATTATTACTATTTAAGCCAGAACACCCCTGTTCATACATTACATAAGATGGTATATCAGGGGCAGGATTGTACTGTAACCAAGGGCGGTGGCCACGCCCACTTCCTATACAGAAGCGTTAGGGGGCTGGAATGTAAGATGATCCTGCCACTCCCAGGGTCCACGCCCCCTACACACCTCCTGATGTCTGCAACAGCATGAAGCTGACATTCTTGGACCCTGAGGGGGGTTTAAGAGCTGAGGAGCAGATATGATTTTATTGATTTATAAGAGATCTATAGATCCTAGAACTATAGTGCCCAGCTCTCCTTCATCATGTAGGAGGACAGGGACTGTTCTAAAATGTTTTCTCTCTCCGGAGTTCCCCTTTAAGTGACACCGGTCTGTGCATATAAATGGATCCTTATACAAGTACTTGTATTGTACTGGACAGAAAGTGATTGTGCATATTTTTCAACCTCCACCAAGTTATCAAGATATCCTTATTTCAAGATCTGTGGGGTTCCAACACCCAGATGCCCGGATAGTCACCATTAATTGTGGAGACCATTATTATACAGTATGTGTTACACGTCATCATTGTGAGTCCTGTAACAGATCTTACATTGTAGCTCAGAAACAGACCTTCCCGGACACACACCATGGATAGCCAAATTAGGAGGATCTGACAACAGCAGCTGGGTTTTAGTTATAACTACCTATAAGGCTGGAGTCACATTAGCGTATGACATCGATGCGAGAGCAATATGCTAATGACACTTTATATTACTCTCCCCATCTCCTCCATTGCCGGCCTCGGCATATATCACACTGCTTTGATGTCATCCAAGTGTAGTCTGATGTTTCACTTGCACCCGTAGACTTGTATAGGTGCGAATGAGCCAGACTCGCAGACCACCGCAGCATATTGCAGTATTTTTCCCTCAGTCCAGATCTGAGCTGTCTGATTGATTAATATTCGGCTGAGTGCCAAGTGCAATGCAAGATTTTCTCACATTGCCCCCATGAGAGTCATACACCAGTGTGACCCAGACCTTAATGGTAGTCCCGCTCCTTGGGGAGGTGATCTCTACAGCAAATTACCCTTAAAGGGAATCTGTCACAAGATTTTTGCTATTTCATCTGAGTGTCTCTTTTTCTACATTATGCTGCTCTGAATTCAATACTGTATCACTAGTTTACTGGGTGCAGCAGTTTTGACATAATCAGAGTATTTATAGGTAACATGTAGCAGAACTCAGAAAGCTGAACCCACCCACACCCCTGATTAGCAGCTTTCTGTGTACATTGTATATTGACATTAAACTGCTAATCAGTGCTGGGGCATGGTAGGGGGAGATCTAGTCCAAGCAGTGATAATCTGCTGCTGATAAATCAATCATTGTATGAGTACCTTTACACGCTGCAACTATTACCGGCGATTGGAGGCAATCGAATGTGCGCGTGCATGCTTTTGACGGTTGCCTCCGAACGCCGATGCCGCATGTACACGCCACAATTGCGTCGTCAACCTAAGGTGATGTATTGTCCCGGAAGTTCCTACACCAACATTTGGAAACATCGGTTGACTCCCGACGCCGATTCACACGCTGCAATCCCCAAAGGAATGTGGGCGTACATGTTCAGCGCTGCAAGAACAGAGGCGTGACAGATTTGTGTATTCCGTGCCCCAAACACGCTGATTAGACAACGCAAGAGCGTCATGATTGGCCAGCCTGCGCAGGAAGTCTGGCTAATACATGACGCCATTGCAGTTGTGTAGTGTGAATGGACAGCTCTTCAAATATGGCGCCCTGTGAAGGGACAGCCAATGGAAACACAGTAGCTGATGGGGCGCGGTATCCAGCACGCTGTGGCACGCCTTTTGGAAATCACTAGGCGACGCAGATTCCATCCCTATCGCCCGTTCACACGCCAAAACCAGGGCAATTCACCTTCAGGGCTGCCTCTGGTTTTTGAACAATGCTCTGAAACCGCAACCAGGAGCAACTTTACAAATCACTATCGCGTTCCACAATTACACGCCGCAATTACATAGCAATTTCAGGGCAACGGTGACGGAACTCCGGATTGCCTCTCAGTTGCTACACCGTAGTTGCGGTGTGTAAAGGTACCCTATGGCAACTACAGCACACAGTCTAATTAGTGAGACATCCGTCACATCAGTGTCTAAGCCCTTACCCATGCTGTCCTCAGATTACATACATTACAAAAATGCTGATTGATTTCTTTCTTGTTATGTTCTTTAGAGATTTGAAGAACAACTTGATCAGCAAAATGGAACCTGGAGCTTTCTTGGGCCTGCCTGAGCTAAAGCGCTGTAAGTATAGAGTAAAAGTGAGCTGACAAACAGAATGTATTGGCAAATGGCTTTAATTAGGGTCCTACCAATGTTATTTTCATAATCTCTCTGTTTGGCCGCAGGGGTCATCTAATAACATTCGAAGCTTTGAGATATTCACATCCCCTCTCCAGCAGAATTTACTTTTTTTTTTTTTAAACTTCTGTGAAAATCCTTTTTGCATCCATGTGATTTATTAATATCCTTTATTTAATGCTTTATTCGGAGATTTGTTTTTCACTTTCTGTCTTTGTTTTCATGGATGGCACACATCACATCCTTGTGATTTTTATTTTCTGTGGACTAAGCATCCACAAGCAAAATATCAAGACGTGTCCAATTTTGAGGCGATTAAAAGCACAAAATAGTCCATAAATAAGGTGATATAAAGGACACCACGCCGATGCCATTCAAGTGCTGTTTCTTTATTTTTTACCGTTTAATGAGTAGGAAAAAGTGGATTTTTTTTTTTTGCATACAAGAAAGATGTATGCCACAATGATGGTAATAGTGACCACGCGGACCAGACGTGGGTATACATATATTATGGCGGTGGCGTGGGGCTGTAGTTGCGGGATGGGGCGAGCCCCAGCTGCCGTGCAGCCCTGCATGGTCACTCCGTGCCCTGTCCACCTCCACAGTGCAAAGGATTCGTTCACAATCACAGCTTTTTAAGGACAATGCAGATTGTTATACCACAGTGTTTTACTTGAACCATCATCAAACTCCTGCCGCTCAGGGACATCTAGGCTCTGATCTTCAATGTTACTGGTGTTTATTGCTTCATATAAACTTGACCATTTAATGCAGACCACTTCCCAAGTACCGGTGCCTCTTCTCTCACTTTAGCTTGGTCTAACGCTGCAGATAAACATGATTTCTTCATGTGATCCCCCATAACTGACACCTTGTCCCACCCACCAGGATTTTTGTTACGAAGAACAGTAAGATGCAGAACAGGGTCGCAAAGTCACCAGGTCTTCACTACAGGCCCGTTCACTAGGGGCTAGGTTAACAGTCACTGCTGATACCAGAGGGAAAGCAGTCACTGGCCGGGAGCCCTGGCTGGTATTACATGAAGGCCGGGCAGCACTATCCATATAAACCTGAATTTCTCACATAATAGGGGCCCAGATTGTTCATCCAAGTTAAGACATCAGGGTTCTCCTTTCACTCTTCGCCTCAGTTTTATTACCAATAACTCCACCCCTACTGAGTGTTACCCTTCTCTAAAGTTCAACCCAGAAAGCGGCTTCCAAACCGGCCATTAGATGGCCACATATTCAGTCTTGCATTGTACACAAAAACACATATACGTAAATTCCTAACATCGGCAAGGGATGAATTGCTCTAGCATGCTCCAGAGTGGAGGGTGGCAAAGCCATAACCCCCCATCCCTTACACACACATAGATGAAAACATTGTGGCCTCAATTCATCATGATGTCTTTCATGACGATTGTGATAAGGGGGCAGGGTGGAGTGTGAGGCTCCTGATTCAGGGCTCGAACAGACGTCTGTGGATTTCGGTCAAATCTAGTTCCACAGTGTATGAATTGGCCGTGGCTCTCCTGACCCGAGCATTATAGTTTCATATATTTCTATGAAGGCTGTCACACTTGGGTCGGGAGAGCTGCGGCCACTCCATAGTTTAGCTCCATGTGCCAACTAGTTAGCTTGGGGACCTGAATGAGCCCTCATTTAGAGGCCTCTTAAAGAATTAGCCTAGGAGCTTGGTCGTGTCCACAGTCCCTGTTGGAATGAGATTTGTGGTGTAGCGAACGCTGCTGCTAGTCATGAATTTGTTGTCTGTCATGAGCCTGTCCTAGTTTTCTCAGAACTTTGGTGTTGAAATGGCAAAAGTTTGGACAACTTCGCATGGCACAAAGTTTTTTCAGCTTTTAAAAGATTTTTACAGTAAAAACTGTGATGGATCGGGCACCCTGTTTTGTTTTTGCATGAAAAAATAAGACATCTTAGTAGGACTAAAACTGAAGAAAATGGGGATTAACATGAGGGTCTCTAACAGGTTCAAAAATATTACAGAAATAGATATATATTGATAAAGAAAATCCCTCGTTGGTCAGTTATTTTAATGCATTAGAATTCTTAATTACAGTCTCAGTATCCTTTCCAAAATGTGTGGCATCTTTACATTTCTTGGTGGATGAGAGCACTATCTCTTACTAAAATAAAAAAAGTAGATATTCAGTAATGGTACTCCGCCTTCTTAGATCTGGATCATGGAGTGGGGACAAGCCTTTAGAGATTTCCTGTCATTAGATACATCTTGCTCTAATCACACATGGTTAAATCAGTTATACAGCTGGCTTGTTGGAGAAAAATACTTTTAAATAGGGTGGCATAGGTGAAGTCCACTGCGTCGGGCATGGGCAAGTGCACTCTCGGTTGGGCATGGAGAAAGTGTCCACTGAGTGGCACAGGAAAGTGCAACTGGGTTTGGCATGGGGGAAGAGAACGCAGGGTCGGGCATGGAGGAAGTGTCCTTTGGGTGGGCATGGTGGAAGTGTGACTGGGTTAGCTTATGGAAGTGCCAATGGGTATCGGCATGGGGAAGTATCCACTGCATCTGGCATGGGAAGTGTCCATTGGATCTGGCATGGAGGAAGTGTCCACTGGGTCTGGCATGGGGGAAGATTCCATTGGGTCTGGCATGTAAAGTGTCCACTGGGTCTGACATGGGAAATTGACCACTAGGTCTGGTATGGGGAAGTGTCTACTATGTCAGGCATTGAGGAAGGTCCTCTGGGTCTGGCATGGAGGAAATGGCCACTGGTGCTGGCATGGAGGAAGTGTCCTCTGGGTCTGGCTTGAGGAGTGGCCACTGGGCCTGGCATCAGGGTAGGTGTCACTGGTTCTGCATGGAGGAAATGTCACTGGGTGTGGCATGGGAAGTGTCAACTGGGTCTGGCATCGGGATAGTGTCACTGTTTTTGGCATGGAGGTAGCATCTACTGGACCAGCATACGGAAGTGTCCACGGGTCTGGCATCGGATAGTGGCCAAGGATCTGCATGGAGGAAGCATCCACTGGTCTAGCATGGAGGAAGTGTGTGCTGGGTCTGTATGGGGAAAGTGGCCACTAGGTCTTGTATGGGGGAAGTGTTTACTGCGTCTGCATGGAGGAAGAGTCCTCTAGGTCTGGCATCGGATAGTGTCACTGGTTCTGGCATTGATGAATGTCCACTGGGTCTGGCATAGGGACGTTTCCACTGGGGCTGGTGTGGGGTAAGGTCCTTCTCAAGCCCCAACTATGATTAATTGACTGTACTTGTTCTTACTTTTGCTTGATTGTATAGTACAATGTGTCATGACACTGCCTGACCTTCTAGTAAAATATTTTTTAACCTTTTTTTAGAGACATCTCCAATAACAGAATTGGCTGTGTAATTCCTGCGGCATTTCAAGGTCTGAGCAGTCTTCCGCCTGTAAGTATACATACCGTTCATAGGGTGAGTTCTACAGAGATAGACAGAAAAACGTGCACGTAAAATACATGTGAATCTGCTCTTATTTGACCATTGATAACACTAATAAGTACATTTATTGACATAAATTGGGAGTTTTGCTCCCTGTCCAGCCTGCTGCTGATCTAATTTGGATGATGGTAGCAGAAAACATGGAGTCATCTCTTTGGCGTACATTGCTCAGAGCAGAAGATTTAGGAAACGTGCAAGTTAAAAATAAAAAATGAGAATTTTGGCTTTGGATTCATGCTAAGCTTAGAATAAACCTGCTTATTTGTGTAACCACAAGGCAGGGAGACAAGTACCCATTCCTTAAAATATACCACTATTAAAATGCCAGCACTCTCCTGACACTTATATGGCTATAAACCACTGGATTCAGCATTTGTTGGACCCAGTTCTATTTTAGGACAATACAGTCAATGTCCCTCTTGTTTTCTCCTCCTCAGCCTTCTTGTACTATTCGTAGGCCGCCCTGTCTGTCTGTCGCAGACTGCATTACACCCACAGCTGGACATATGACTTTGCATCCTTTTGATGAATTGTTGGCGTTAACTCCAGAGTGGCGTTCTGCTCCCTCGTTACCTGCGGGGCTTTATGATTACACAATGTGCGGTGGTTCGCTGTGTCTCCTCCAAAAACCATCCTAATTACTAAAGGGAACCTGCCACAAGGTTTGGGGCCTCTGAACTACCAGCAATTCATTACTCAATGTGGTGTAGTGTTCCAAACAGGCCTTCTGCAAAATCGGCTATATTAAAGGGATGTTCCTAGCATTAAAAGCTATCATCCTTATCAGAACATGATACTCGGCTATCTCTGGCGACCTCACATAACAATTAATAGAGCAGATTGCACGTGTGCGCCGCCCCAATCTATTGAAATATGGCATTTCAGAGCCTCGTTCTTAGGAGTGATGGTACTCTATATCGATCAGTAAGTGACCACCATTCCTGTATAGAGGTGATAACTTTGAGGGTTTGCTCTCACTGGCTTATGACATCTAATGATTCTCCCTTGCAAGAGAATCGGGGCTATATGGTAATGAAACTTGGCTCAAACTGCTGCGAGCGTGACTGAGTGTCATTCACGGTGCTCCCATTCTGTTGCATATGAGAATCAGATCGCGGGTGTGGGACGAGCGAGATCTTCAATTCTCCATCTTCTGCATTCCTGTATCGGCGTATATCAGACTGCAATTGGATGACATCCTATTGCAGTCTACCTATTGGCTTAAATGGGTGCACGCCATCCAATCAATGCTGCCAATCGCAGTCTGCAGCCACTTTTATTCTCACACCGCTTCAACATGGAATAAAAAACACTAGTTGGCACTGCTCCATAGTACAACATTGGAATGAGTGATATCTGATAAGTCACGAGGTAGCACTCATCTGAGTTATACGCTGCAATACACCAGTGTGAACGAACCATAGTGTAGACATTACCAAGAGGAGCTCAGGTGATGTGGTGTACAGTGAAGCTGGTGCCCCCTTTCAGGTGCCCTCCTATTCTAACAAACAGACTGCAGTATACTATTGATATATGCACCACCTCCAACTCTCCACATCCCCATATGATTAAAGGGGTTGTGCCAGAGACACATAACCTTTAGTTAGATCAATTAAAACTAGTTCTTTAAATTTGTGTAAATCTCTTAAAATATGGTGCCTGTGTGCGTTAGATATTAGCTCATGTATACGTATTAATAACAGTTGCCTATGTTCCATCCTGTATTTACAGTAGATCCAATAGTCTCTGTGGGTGATCACAGATGCTTAGTCCCACCGGCCAATCCTCTTCTACATGGATGGACCTGTGATTCTTGGTAGTGGGCAGCCAATAAGAATGAAAGAATTACGGCTTCTTCTCACCAGTATAGGACACCTTCAGAGATAGATAAAAGGGCATAATATCACCTATGTAACAATATTTATAAACAAAATATTTTTTTTTTTTATTTTTTTTTTTTTAAATCAAATAAATTTTTATTGACAAAACATCCAGCAGGGTAATTCACAATACAATCGTTGACATATGTCCAGGTAATTTTACCCTTATTTTTTATGAACAATACAAACCCATGAACTCCCTCCCCTCCCCCCCAATACTCCCCCCCCCTCCCCCTTCGAGCCAAGCGGCGATACTGTATTGCACGGATGTTCTAAACAAATTACATACTTCAGATCAATCCCCTCTATCCCATTATATAGAGGGCGTTTCCCCCCTGGTTAGAGACTCTATCCCATCCCGTAGGTGAGCCACGGTGACCAAATTCTCTCATAACAGTCTAGCTTACCCCTTTTCCGGTATACCCCTCTTTCCATAAGGGAGACATATTTTGCTCGTTCCATAAACTCCTGTCTCGATGGTGGCTCTGCAGCAATCCAATGCCGAGCAACTAATTTACGTGCTATATAGAGTAGCCTGGCTATGGCTATCTTTGAAAATTCATCTATCTGGATCTCATCCACATATCCCAATATGCACACTTTCGGATCCCTAGGCACTACACAACTATACGCACCCTCCACTCTGTTTAACACCCTTATCCAAAAAGCAGCCAGTCTTGGGCAGTACCACAACATGTGGAGCAGGTTCGCCGGTCCCCCCTGACATCTGGGACATTCAGCATTAGATTTTAAATGTATCTTATGTAAAAATTCTGGGGTACGGTAGGAATATTTTTTAAAATGAGAATTTAACTGACTTAGGGTGCTTTCACATCAGCGTTTTTTTTTAAATCGCGGCAGATGCGGTGAAAAAAACGCATCTGCCGCGATTACCGCATAACAGCTGCACTTGCGGCACACTTGCGGCAAGCCCCATGCAATGTCTATGGGGCTTGCGGTAAGTGTGGGCAGGTGCAAGTGCGGTTTCGGCACTTGCGGCAGGTGTGGCCGCGAAAAAACTACGGTATGCCGCGTTTTTTTTGCGGCCGCACCTGCCGCAAGTGCTGATACCGCACCTGCCGCAAGCCCCATAGACATTGTATGGGGATTGCCGCAAGTTTACCGCAAGTGCGGCCGTTCTGCGGTAATCGCGGCAGTTGCGTTTTTTTCACCGCAACTGCCGTGATCAGCGCAAAACGCTGATGTGAAAGCAACCTTAGGCCACTTTCACATCAGTGTTTTCCACTGTTTGCGGCAGATCCACCTAACGGCTTCACTTGCAGCACAGTTGCAGCAAGCCCCATGCATTCTCTATGGGGAGTGCGACAATTGTGGTTTTGGTGCGATCCGGCAGTTGCGGCCGCGAACAAAACCGTGGCTAGCAGCATTTTTTTTCCGCCGCCGCAAGTGCCGGATCTGCCGCATACGGCAGAACCTCACTTGCCGCATCGGACCACAAGCCCCATAGACAAAGCATGGGCCTTGGCGCAAGTATGCCACAAGTGCAGCCGTTAGGCGGCAGATGCGGTAAATCTACCGAAATCAGCGAAAAAGACTGATGTGAAAAGGGGCCTAAATTATTTTTTAATCTGGGGACATTGTATTTAAGAGATTGGGCATTGGGTAATCTGATCCAGCACACTGGTGGAAATCTGATCCATCACACTGGTGGAAATCTGATCTATCACACTGATGGAAATCTGATCCATCACACTGATAGAAATCTGATCCATCACACTGGTGGAAATCTGATCCATCACACTGGTGGAAATCTGATCCATCACACTGGTGGAAATATGATCCATCACACTGGTGGAAATCTGATCCATCACACTGGTGGAAATCTGATCCAGCACACTGGTGGAAATCTGATCTTACACACTAGTGGAAATCTGATCTTACACACTAGTGGCAATCTAATCCAGTACTGGTGGAAATCTGATCCAGCACACTGGTGGAAATCTGATTCAATACACTGGTGGAAATCTGATCTTCCACACTGATAGAAATCTGATCCAGCACACTGATAGAAATCTGATCTATCATACTGTTGGAAATCTGATCCATCACACTGGTGGAAATCTGATCTATCACATTGATGGAAATCTGATCCATCACACTGATAGAAATCTGATTAATCACACTGATGGAAATCTGATCTATCACACTGATGGAAATCTGATCCATCACACTGATAGAATCTGATCCATCACACTGGTGGAAATCTGATCCATCACACTGGTGGAAATCTGATCCAACACACTGGTGGAAATCTGATCCATCACACTGGTGGAAATCTGATCCATCATACTGGTGGAAATCTGATCCATCATACTGGTGGAATTCTGATCACACTGGTGGAAATCTGATCCAGCACACTGGTGGAAATCTGATCTTACACACTAGTGGAAATCTGATCTTACACACTAGTGGAAATCTAATCCAGTACACTGGTGGAAATCTGATCCAGCACACTGGTGGAAATCTGATCCAATACACTGGTGGAAATCTGATCTTCTTCACTGATAGAAATCTGATCCAGCACACTGGTGGAAATCTGATCCAGCACACTGGTGGAAATCTGATCTATCACACTGATAGAAATCTGATCTATCATACTGTTGGAAATCTGATCCATCACACTGGTGGAAATCTGATCTAACACACTGGTGGAAATCTGATCCATCACACTGGTGGAAATCTGATCCATCGCACTGGTGGAAATCTGATCCATCACACTGGTGGAAATCTGATCCATCACACTGGTGGAAATCTGATCCATCACACTGGTGGAAATCTGATCCATCACACTGGTGGAAATCTGATCTATCACACTGATGGAAATCTGATCTATCACACTGATAGAAATCTGATCTATCATACTGGTGAAAATCTGATACAGCACACTAGTAGAAATCTGATCCAGTACACTGATGGAAATCTGATCTTCACATGATAAATCTGATCCAGCACACTGATATGGAAATCTGATCCAGCACATAATCGAATCAGATCTATCATGATAGAAATCTATCTATCATACTGTGGAATCTGATCTTCACATGGTGGAAATTGTCTATCACATGATGGAAATCTGATCCATCACTGATAGAAATCTGTTAATCACATGATCATCACATGGTGGAAATCTGATCCATCACATGGTGGAAATCTGATCCATACATGGTGAAATTGATCAAATGTGAAATCTGTCACACTGGTGGAAATCTGATCTACACACTGTGGAAACTATATCTTAATACACTGTGGAAATCTGATCTTAACACTGTGGAAATCTGATCACACTAGTGGAAATCTGATCATACAACTGGTGGAAATCTGATCTATCACACTGTGGAAATCTGATCATCACATGGTGGAAATCTGATCTATCAACTGTGGAAATCTGATCTATCACTGTGAAATCTGATCTATCACACTGGTGGAAATCTGATCTATCACACTGTGGAAATCTGATCTATCACACTGATGGAAATCTGATCATCACACTATGAAATCTGATTAATCAACTGATCCATCACACTGGTGGAAATCTGATCCATCACACTGGTGGAAATCTGTATCCATAACGATCTATGGTGGAAATCTGATCCATCACACTGGTGGAAATCTGATCTACACTGGGGAAATCTGATCTAAAACTGGTGAAAATCTGATCTTACACTGTGGAAATCTGATCATCACACTGGTGGAAATCTCGATACTGGAATACACACTGGTGGAAATCTGATCCACACACTGGTGGAAATCTGATCCATACACATGGTGGAAATCTGATCATCACACTGGTGGAAATCTGATCATACACTGGTGGAAATCTGATCCATCACACTGGTGGAAATCTGATCCATCACACTGGTGGAAATCTGATCCATCACACTGGTGGAAATCTGATCCAGCACACTGGTGGAAATCTGATCTTACACACTAGTGGAAATCTGATCTTACACACTAGTGGAAATCTAATCCAGTACACTGGTGGAAATCTGATCCAGCACACTGGTGGAAATCTGATCCAATACACTGGTGGAAATCTGATCTTCTTCACTGATAGAAATCTGATCCAGCACACTGATAGAAATCTGATCCAGCACACTGGTGGAAATCTGATCCAGCACACTGGTGGAAATCTGATCTATCACACTGATAGAAATCTGATCTATCATACTGTTGGAAATCTGATCCATCACACTGGTGGAAATCTGATCTATCACACTGGTGAAAATCTGATCCATCACACTGGTGGAAATCTGATCCATCGCACTGGTGGAAATCTGATCCGTCACACTGGTGGAAATCTGATCCATCACACTGGTGGAAATCTGATCCATCACACTGGTGGAAATCTGATCCATCACACTGGTGGAAATTGATCCATCATACTGGTGGAAATCTGATCCATCATACTGGTGGAATTCTGATCTATCACACTGGTGGAAATCTGATCATCACACTGATGGAAATCTGATCCATCACACTGATGAAATCTGATAATCACACGTGACTTCCATCACACTGGTGGAAATCTGATCCATCACACTGGTGGAAATCTGATCCATCACACTGGTGGAAATCTGATCCACAACTGGTGGAATTCTGATCCCATCACACTGGGGAAATCTGATCTACACACTGTGGAAATCTGATCTACACACATGGATTATAGGAAATCTGATCTATCATCACTGGTGGAAAATCTGATTACAGGAACACTTAGAAAATCTGATCCAGTACACTGATGAAATCTGACTTCCACACTGTAAAAATCTGATCCGCACACTGATATTGTAAATCTGATTCCAGCAACTATGAAATCATGAAACTATCACACTGGTGAAATCTGATCATCAACTGGTGGAAATCTGATCTATCAACACTGGTGTGGAAATCTGATCTATCACACTGAATGGAAATCTGATCCATCACACTGATGAAATCTGATAACACACTGATCCATCACACTGGTGGAAATCTGATCATACACTGGTGGAAATCTGATCCATACACTGGTGAAAATCTGATCACACACTGGTGGAAATCTGATCATCCACTGTGAAATTGATCAGCAACTGGTGGAAATCTGATCAACACTGGTGGAAATCTGATCTTACACTGTGGAAATCTGATCTCACACTAGTGAAATCTGATCATCACTGTGAAATCTGATCCACACTGGTGGAAATCTGATCATCACACTGTGGAAATTTGATCTATACACTGATGAAATCTGATCATCAACTGGTGAAATTGAATACGCACACTGTGAAATCTGATCCATACACTGTGAAATCTGATCTTCACACTGTAAATCTGATCACACACTAATGGAAATCTGATCCACACACTATGAAATCAGATCTACACTGTGAAATCTGATCATCATACTGGTGGAAATCTGATCATCACACTGGTGGAAATCTGATCATCACACTGTGGAAATCTGATCCATCACACTGTAGAAATCTGATTATCACACTGATCCATCACACTGGTGGAAATCTGATCCATCACACTGGTGGAAATCTGATCCATCCACTGGTGAAATCTGATCCATCAACTGGTGGAAATCTGATCTACACACTGAGTGGAAATCTGATCCTATCACAATGTGGAAATCTGATCTATACACTGTGGAAATCTGATCCATCACACTGTGAGAAATCTGATACATTCACACTGGTGGAAATCTGATCCATCACACTGGTGGAAATCTGATCATCACACTGGTGGAAATCTGATCCAGCACACTGGTGGAAATCTGATCTACACATGTGGAAATCGATCTACCACTGTGAAATCTATCCATACACTGGTGGAAATTGATCCATCACACTGGTGGAAATCTGATCCATCACATGGTGGAAATCTGATCCACACACTGTGATGAAATCATGATCCATCACAACTGGTGGAAATCTGATCCAGTACACTGGTGGAAATCTGATCATACACTGGTGAAATCTGATCATCACATGTGGAAATCTATCCATCACTGGTGGAAATCTGATCCAGCACACTGGTGGAAATCTGATCAAACACTGGTGGAAATCTGATCTTACATGTGAAATCTGATCCACACATGTGGAAATCTGATCCAGCACATGGTGGAAATCTGATCCACAACTGGTGGAAATCTGATCTACACACTGTGAAATCTGATCTATCACACTGTGGAAATCGATCCATACACTGGTGGAATCGATCTAACACACTGGTGGAAATTGATCATACACTGTGGAAATCTGATCCATCACTGTGAAATCTGATCCATCAACTGGTGGAAATCTGATCCATCACATGGGGAAATCTGATCATCACATGATGAAATCTGATCATCACACTGGTGGAAATTGATCTATCAACTGGTGGAAATCTGATCATCACACTGTGGAAATTGATCCATACACTGTGGAAATCTGATCTTCACATGGAAATCGATCACACCTGGTGGAAATCTGATCCATACACTGGTGGAAATCGATCATCATGTGGAAATCTGATCTATCAACTGGTGGAATCTGATCTTCACACTGGTGGAAATCTGATCTACACATGTGGAAATTGATCATACACTGTGGAAATCTGATCCATCACACTGGTGGAAATCTGATCCATCACACTGTGAATTCTACACTGGTGAAATCTGATCCATCACACTGAGTGAAATTGATCATGCACTGGTGGAAATCTGATCCAGCACCTGTGGAATATTTAATGTGGAAATCTGATCTAACATGTGGAAATTGATCTTACAACTAGTGGAAATCTAATCAGACACTGGTGGAAATCTGATCCATCACACTGGTGGAAATCTGATCCATCACACTGGTGGAAATTGATCCATCACACTGGTGGAAATCTGATCATCAACTGGTGGAAATTGATCACACACTGGTGGAATCTGATCTATCACACTGGTGGAAATTGATCACAACTGTGGAATCTGATCCATAACTGGTGAATCTGATCCACCACGATGAAATTGAATCAAAATATACACTGGTGGAAATTGATCTCCATGTGAAATCTGATCACAATGTGGAAATCTGATCCATCACACTGGTGGAAATTGTCACACACTGGTGGAAATCTGATCTTCAACTATGGAAATCTGATCTACACCTGTGGAATCTGATCCATCACACTGGTGGAAATCTGATCTAACACACTGGTGGAATCTGATCCATCACACTGGTGGAAATCTGATCCATCCACTGGTGGAAATCTGATCCATCACACTGGTGGAAATCTGATCCATCACACTGGGGAAATCTGATCTATCACACTGATGGAAATCTGATCTTCACACTGATAGAAATCTGATCATATACTGGTGAAAATCTGATACAGCACACTAGTGAAATCTGATCCAGTACACTGATGGAAATCTGATCTTCACACTGATAAAATCTGATCCAGCACACTGATAGGAAATCTGATCCAGCACACTATCGAAATCAGATCTATCACTGATAGAAATCTGATCTATCAACTGGTGGAAATCTGATCTATCACACTGGTGGAAATCTGATCATCACATGATGGAAATCTGATCCATCACACTGATAAATTGATAATCAATGATCCATCACACTGGTGGAAATCTGATCCATCCACTGTGGAAATCTATCCATACACTGGTGGAAAATCTATCCATCACACTGGTGGAAATCTGATCCATCCACTGGTGGAAATCTGATCCAGCACTGGTGGAAATCTGATCAACACTAGTGGAAATCTGATCTTAAACACTAGTGGAAATCTGATTTACACACTAGTGAAATCTAATCCAGTACACTGGTGGAAATCTGATCCACACACTGGTGGAAAAAACACTAGTGGAAATCTGATCTTACACACTAGTGGAAATCTAATCCAGTACACTGGTGGAAATCTGATCCATCACACTGGTGGAAATCTGATCCATCACACTGGTGGAAATCTGATCCATCACATTCGTGGAAATCTGATCTATCATACTGGTGGAAATCTGATCTATCACACTGGTGGAAATCTGATCCAGCACACTGATAGAAATTCAATGTTGTAATGATATCACCAACAATCTCACGGGAGTACGGTTGTTAGGACATCTTTTTGACATCGTTGGGGAGATGTCACACGTGTAGATATTGTGGATGACGCACCAATGATGTAGCGAGCAGCTATCGTTCGCACAACCCAGTGAACGATACTTGTTCACTGTTGTGAATAGGAGAAGTCGTTAACGAGATTGTTATCATGGTGTCACACACAACGATGCAGCAGGTTGGCTGAACGAAGATTGTCTGATTTCAGAACATGTTCTCAAATCTGTGATCAAAGATCCAACGATTTATCGTAGTCGTATCTCGTTGTTACACGCAACGACATCCTAACGATGTCGTTTGAACGACTCCAAACCTGTGACGTTTGAGCGATATCGTTCACAATCTCGTAACATGTAACGGGGCCTATACTGGTGGAAATCTGATCCAGCACACTGGTGGAAATCTGATCCATCACATTGGTGGAAATCTGATCTATCATACTGGTGGAAATCTGATCTATCACACTGGTGGAAATCTGATCCAGCACACTGATAGAAATTCAATGTTGTAATGATATCACCAACAATCTCACGGGAGTACGGTTGTTAGGACATCTTTTTGACATCGTTGGGGAGATGTCACACGTGTAGATATTGTGGATGACGCACCAATGATGTAGCGAGCAGCTATCGTTCGCACAACCCAGTGAACGATACTTGTTCACTGTTGTGAATAGGAGAAGTCGTTAACGAGATTGTTATCATGGTGTCACACACAACGATGCAGCAGGTTGGCTGAACGAAGATTGTCTGATTTCAGAACATGTTCTCAAATCTGTGATCAAAGATCCAACGATTTATCGTAGTCGTATCTCGTTGTTACACGCAACGACATCCTAACGATGTCGTTTGAACGACTCCAAACCTGTGACGTTTGAGCGATATCGTTCACAATCTCGTAACATGTAACGGGGCCTATACTGGTGGAAATCTGATCCAGCACACTGGTGGAAATCTGATCCAGCACACTAATGGAAATATGATCCAGTACACTGGTGGAAATGTAATCCAGTACTCTGGTGGAAATCTGATCCATCACACTGGTGGAAATCTGATGTATCACACTGGTGGAAATCTGATGTATCACACTGGTGGAAATCTGATCCATACCACTGGTGGAAATATGATCCAGCACACTGGTGGAAATCTATTCCAGTACACTGGTGGAAATCTGATCCAGCACACTGGTGGAAATATGATCTATCACACTAGTGGAAATCTGATCTATCACACTGGTGGAAATCTAATCCACCACACTGGTGGAAATCTTATCTATCACACTGGTGGAAATCTGATCCATCACACTGGTGGAAATCTGATCCAGCACACTGATGGAAATCTGATCCAGCACACTGATGGAAATCTGATCCAGCACACTGGTGGAAATCATCCATCACACTGGTGGAAATCTGATCTATCACACTGGTGGAAATCTGATCCATACCACTGGTGGAAATCTGATCCAGCACACTGGTGGAAATCTGATCCAGTACACTGGTGGAAATCTGATCTATCACACTGGTGGAAATCTGATCCTCCACACTGGTGGAAATCTTATCTATCACACTGGTGGAAATCTGATCTATCACACTGGTGGAAATCTGATCTATACCACTGGTGGAAATCTGATCCAGCACACTGGTGGAAATCTGATCCAGCACACTGGTGGAAATCTGATCCATCACACTGGTGGAAATCTGATCCATCACGCTAGTGGAAATCTGATCCATCACGCTGGTGGAAATCTGATCCATCACACTGGTGGAAATCTGATCCATACCACTGGTGGAAATCTGATCCATACCACTGGTGGAAATCTCATCCAGCACACTGGTGGAAATCTGATCCAGCACACTGGTGGAAATCTGATCCAGCACACTGGTGGAAATCTGATCCAGCACACTGGTGGAAATCTGATCCATCACACTGGTGGAAATATGATCCATCACGCTGGTGGAAATCTGATCCATCACACTGGTGGAAATCTGATCCATACCACTGGTGGAAATCTGATCCAGCACACTGGTGGAAATCTGATCCATCACGCTGGTGGAAATCTGATCCATCACACTGGTGGAAATCTGATCCATACCACTGGTGGAAATCTGATCCAGCACACTGGTGGAAATCTCATCCAGCACACTGGTGGAAATCTGATCCAGCACACTGGTGGAAATCTGATCCATACCACTGGTGGAAATCTGATCCAGCACACTGGTGGAAATCTCATCCAGCACACTGGTGGAAATCTGATCCAGCATACAAAAAAAACCAACAGGCCTAAGCAAGATCTGATCAGGATGGATATTAAAAAAGATTCACACAAGAGCACAACTAATAAACATGTGTATTTTCAGGAGATCTAGGATGAAATACTATTATATTTCTTCAAATGTATTGTAGGAATGTAAACTTACTCTA
Source organism: Allobates femoralis (assembly GCA_033576535.1). Lineage (NCBI taxonomy): Eukaryota > Metazoa > Chordata > Amphibia > Anura > Aromobatidae > Allobates > Allobates femoralis. The sequence continues at coordinate 108,784,768 of JARQOC010000004.1, forward strand.
ATTACATGTATTTTACTCTGTGTAGATTTCTGGCTGGAAATATCTTTTCTAGTCTTGGCTCTGGGGTTTTCGATGAGCTTCCTGCCCTGAAACTAGTGTGAGTATTCTTACTGTGTAGCCTCCACATGTATTCCTGTCCAGCCAAGTAGATTTTGATGGCTTCTTGGCTTATTTCTATATAGGGACTTTTCCACTGATTTCCTAACCTGTGATTGCCACCTACAATGGATAGCGACTTGGGCGAAGAATGGTTCTGCTAAGATCTCTGATAGAACATTGTGTTCATATCCAAGTGCACTCAGAGAGCGACCACTGCGAAACCTGAAGGAAAGTCAGCTAACTTGTGGTGAGGATGAATAATCCATATGTTTCTCTTGTACATGGACACTATATATTTTAAGGTTATAACAAACCAATCAGGTTGCTTATACATGACAATGATGTGTTTTGATCTTAGGCGGGACCCCAGAACTTCACACGCACCATCTCATCCCATCTTTACGACAAGTTGTGTTTCAAGGTGACCGAATACCTATTCAGTGTACAGCAAGTTATTTGGGCAATGCCAGTCATATCATCTGGTATCATAATGGGAAGCAAGTGGCAGAGGATGAAGAACAAGGGATTATACTGGAGGATACAAAAATCCATGATTGCACCTTCATTACAAGGTAAGTGAAAACTTCTAAGGACTGGTGCTTTTTGTCATCCTGGGACCTTTGGCTTACTGGGGAGCTGTACATTCCTGATGATTGACAGCTTGCACCAGCAACATGGTTGCACTTCTCTGGAGGGAGAACAGAGAAACTGAAAATGACTGAATCCAGTGAGCTCCAGAGCAGCGCTTACAAGCGCTGCACTCCTTGCTAAGGTTACTGGCCACCACTGCAGTCTGTCAGCATTGGCCAGTAACCTAAGCAATGAACAGTAAACAATAGAAATAAAAATCCATCTGTTCTTGAGAACAGGGAAACTTTTTTTTTCAGATAAGTTGCAAAATATTTCCAAACACTGCAATTTTACCCAAATAACAAGTTGACACAGCCCAATGATTTGGTTTCCTAAACCAAGTTATCAATTGAAATGCTAGTCTAAAGCATTAGGTAAGATTACAGTGGCATGAAAACGTTTGGGCACCGCTGTTTAAAATGGCTGTTGTGAACAGTTACCGTATTTTCGCTTTTTAAGACGCACTTTTGTTCCCCCAAAACTGGGGGGAGAACGGGGGTGCGTCTTAAAAAGAGAATATTTAAAAAAAATGTAAAAAAAAAATTATTACCTAGGGGGGATGTGGGATGGATCGGAGGTGCCTGATGCGGTTGTTACGGGGCCAAGGAGGTTGGGGGCCAAGGCACAAGCTGTGGGGGTGTTGCGCCGGTCTCCGGTGGGCGCCGCCATTATTATTTACCAGCATGCATTGCCGGTCTTGCAATGCAATGCATGCTCTTGTGTCTGTAAATGGCCGCGGATGGGGTCTGCGCATGCGCCGCGGCCATTTCTATGTACTCCAGTACTGTTTTCCAGTCTTCAATAAAATGGCCGCCGCGCATGCGCAGACTGCGATTCGCAGACAATTCTGGACACAAGAGCGTGCATTGCCAGACCGGCAATGCATGCTGGTAAATAATAATGGCGGCGCCCACCGGAGACCGGCGCAACACCCCCACAGCTTGTGCCTTGGCTCCCAACCACCGTGGCACCCCCGCAGCCTCTTCCTTAGCCCCCAACATCTGTGGCACCCGCGCAGCTCCTGCTTAGGACCCAACCTCCATGGCCCCAGAGCACCACCGGTAAGAGTTGGGGGGCTATGTAGCAGGATGCATGTCCCCCATTTTGGGACATTTATGAGGAGGGGGAACATAAACAAGGATTGGGGCATGGATACCAGGAGGGGACCATATATTAGGAGGGGGGCCATATATCAGGAGGTGGACACATACCAGGATTGGGGCATGGATACCAGGAGGGGACCATATATTAGGAGGGGGACCATATATCAGGAGGTGGACACATACCAGGATGGGGACATGGATACCAGGTGGGGGACCATATATTAGGAGGGGGCACATATACCAGAATGGAGACAAATATACCAGAATAGGGTACATATAAAGTGATTGTAAGACGGACACTGGCATTATAAGATGGACCCCGTTTAACATTAAAAATCATTTTTTTTCTCTTTTCCTTCACCAAATTTGGGGGTGTGTCTTATAATCAGGTGCGTCTTATAAAGCGAAAAATACGGTAAGTAAGTTGAAGATTGTTATTATTATTATTATTATTTATTTATATAGCGCCATTAGGTTCCATGGCGCTTTACATGAGGATGAGGGAGACAAGAACAAGTACACTAAATCTAGGCGATCAGGACGTACAGGTACAGGAGGGGCAGGGACCCTGTCCACGAGGGCTCACAGTCTACGAGGTGAAATGATCTCTAAAAGGCATAGAGTTAAAGATGTCACATTTCCTTTGTATTTTAGGCAAAAAAATATGTTTTTTCATCTTCAACATTTTAAAAATTTGAAAATGAAAAATGGGCTGCTGTAAACGTCTGGGCACCCTTTATGGTTTATACCTAGTAGCACCCCTTTTGCAAGTATGACAGCTTGTAAACACTTTTTATACCCAGCCAAGAGTCTTTCAATTCTTGTTTGAGGGATTTTCATTCATTCTTCCTTGGAAAAGTCTTCCAGTTCTGTGAGACTCCTGACTTTTCTTCCATGCACTGCTCTTTTGATCTCTAGCCACAGATTTTAAATGAAGTTCAGACTGTAATGGCCATTGTAAAACCTTCAGCTTGCGCCTTTTGACATCATCTAGTGTAGATTCAGGATCCATTTGTAGAAGCCATCCTCTTTTTAATTTCAACTTTTTTACAGATGGTGTTTTGTTTGCATCAATAATTTGTTAAAATTTTATTGAGCCCATTATTACCTCCACCTATGAAATGTTTCCCGTGCCATTGGCTACAACACAATCTCAAAGCAGATCCATCCGTATGCTTAATGGTTGATGAGATGTTCTTTTCCTGAAATTCTGTGCCCCTTTTTCTCCACAAATACCTTTGATCATTGTGGCCAAAGAGTTCTATTTTAACCTCATCGGCCCACAGGACTGGTTTCCAAAATGTATTAGGCTTGCTTAGATTGTTCTTTTACATACGTCTGATGCTGAATTTTATGGTGAGGATACAGGGGAGGTTTTCTTCTGTTGACTCTTCCATGAAGGCCATATTTGTGCAGATGTCTCTTAACAGTAAAACAATGTACTACAACTCCAGAGTCTGGTAAATCATCTTGAAGGTCTTTTGCAGTGAAGCAGTGATTCTAATTTGCCTCTATAGCAATCCTACAAGCAGCTTTCACAGACATTTTGCTTGGTCTTCCAGACTTTATCTTGACCTCCACTGTTCCTGTTAACTGACATTTCTTAATTACGTTTCAAACTGAGGAAAGGGCAACCTGAAAAAACGTTGTTATATTCTTATAGCCTTCTCCTGCTTTGTGGGCCTCCACCATTTTCATTTACAGATTGCTAAGCAGCTGCTTATATGAATCAATGGCTGCTGTTTTTTGACCCAATTTTAGAGGAGGCTGGGTTTCTATAAAGTTGCAAGTTTGCATCACCCGGCCTTTCCTAACGACGATAGTGAACAAGCCATAACCCAAACAGGCTAATTAAGGTCTGAAACCTTGGTCAAACGTATATGAGCACACAAATCTCTAAAAGTGTTCAAACTTTTGTATCGCCCCATTTTCCATTTTTGTAAATTTTAAAGATTGAAAAAAAAGCAAATGTGTCATATTTAACTTAATGCCTTTTAGAAATCATTTCATCTTCAACTTGCTTAACTGTTCACAATAACAGTAGTTTTGACCAGGTGTGCCCAAACTTTTGCATGCCACTGTATATATGCCTGATATTTTCCACCAGGTCTATAAAATCAAAGAACATCTGTCATACATCGCCCCCCTAAGGATTGCACTGGGCATAGCACAGTGTATTGGATCTGCCTGCAGTGTTCATGTCAGTCCATGCACGTTATGCAAGGTATGTGACATGTGAAGTACATACATGAGACAGGCGTGGTGATGGAGATTGCAGCTCTGGAACATGCTCAGCTCGGAGGAATGTCTTGTTTACATTCAATGTCTGAGTTTAAATTTAGCAAATGGCTCTGGTATTACGGCCCCGCATCCTGCCGACTCCAGCCCCGATAAACTGTTTATTCCTAGTTGGCAAATCAGCCGTTTCCTCTCAGCGTGTAGGCACATCCTGTGCGTTCAGGGACTCCTATCGGATGTGCAATTCCCCTGCCAAGGTGCACCAAGAAACCGAGCAATTGACGGCATATCAGAGTCACTTGGCCCACCTAGTCTGTGCATGTTTAATTGTTACAGCACCGGCAAAATAACACTTGGAAATAAACACGTTTTACACACATTCTTGAGCTGATTCCAGCCCCTCAGACTGTAGTCTGGTGTGTAAACTACTGTTACCTGCTGCTTATTACTTCTCACTATATGACAGGGGGTAATGCCCTATATAATACATACATTTCCAGACATCCACCATATATATATATGCAATGCTGGGGAGTTGCGTGTAGTTGAGACCTTCTAAAATTGACTAAAATCTGAGCTAGCTCTTACTACAACATTATAACCCCTTAGTGATTAGACAAGGGTTGCTATTTTGTTGTCGAGCCAGCTTGAACTTTAATGAAGGATCCCAGGCCTGCCACCTTAATACTACTATGACTCCTTAGTCTGGCCATACATATATAGATACATACATATATAGATGGCTGTCAACCAAATGATACTTCGGCTGATCATTTAGCTGACAGCCATCTCAGCTGACTACTATACACAGGAACGCTTGTTCAACTGAGTTGTTCTCTATGAGAAATCCCCCAACTGATGAAGAAGTGATAATTGCACATCCTTGGTCGTAGAGCAGGCCAACAGCTGCGTAGAACATAACTATGAACCTGCAACGTATAGTCATAAGCACTGCTTACAATGGTCACTAACGTGAAGGGCCCTGGGTCTGATAACTGACTGTGAGAACTCCATTGTCTGCCCGAACCCATGTGAAGGATATATGTGTTCCTGTACTGAATACTACAGATATCATACGTGATCACCCACAGCAGTAGATGCAGCAGGTGGATCCACTAGACAGTTTGAAGCACCTTAAAAGACCAGTGATAAGATACAGTGCCTTTAAAAAGTTTTCATAAACTTTTATCCATTTCTTCACGTTACACCCAACAACTTAGGGCCCTTTCACATCTGCGTTTTTCGTAATTCGCGGCAGATGCGGTGAAAAAACCGCATCTGCCGCGTTTACCGCATAACCGTTCCACTTGCGGCGCGGTTGCGGTTTTTTCTATGCAATGTATAGGGGGACTTGCGGCAGATGCGGCAAGTGCGGTTTTGCACTTGCGGCAGGTGCGGCCGCGAAAAAAAACCGGCTTACTGCGGTTTTTTTCGCGGCCGCACCTGCCGCAAGTGCAAAACCGCACTTGCCGCATCTGCCGCAAGTCCCCCTATACATTGCATAGAAAAAACCGCAACCGCGCCGCAAGTGGAACGGTTATGCGGTAAACGCGGCAGATGCGGTTTTTTCACCGCATCTGCCGCGAATTACGAAAAACGCAGATGTGAAAGCACCCTTACATGTTATTTGTGGGGATATACCAACACAAAGTAGTAAGCAAGAAAAAGGGTTTTTTCAGCTCACCCGATCAGAGGACACCGGGGCTTCCTATTCAGGATGGTGCACGGCAATCAACTCCATGTTCAGAGGAGTGGATAATCCAAATGTTTAGAAAAATAAACTCTGCATATCATCAATATAATAAAAAGTCTTCTTTTATTAATCCATGTTAAAATAAACATATAAGGCTAGTTAAAAACACCGTCTTACATGTTTAGAATCTGCAAGTTCTTACTCATAGACATCATCTATCTATGTCTATAAGTAAGAACATTCGGATTTGAAACATGTAAGACCGGCTTCACACCACGGTTTTGGAGCTGTCAGGCTGTGTCCGGTGTTTTGCAGGAAGCTCCGTGCAAACAGAACTGGATGGCAAATATGCCCTTCGGTCCTGTTTTCTGCTGGATGCAGGACTGCGCGGTGCTGCCGCTGTCCAGGTCCTGAAGTTTCAAAATCACGGCCAGCTGAGCTAGCCACGGTTCTGAAATCTCAGCGGGGAGCTCTCCAGGTGCTTAGGTTCAGCGCTGGGCGCCTCTAAACTTCAGCACCCGGCGTCCAGCAGCCGGATCCAATTTTCTGTCGCGATCCAGCGCCCATAGACTTCCATGTCAATGGGTGCTGGATCGCGCCGGATCCAGGAGGATCCGGTTTTGATTAACTTTTTGCCCCAGACACAAAAATGCTGCAAGCTCCGATTTTGTGTCCGATGCAAAAATCGAATGCATCCTGATGTTGCCGGACAAAACTGCCATCCGGCCCTATCCGGCACCATAGGGCTACATTATGGGAAAAATCAGGACCGTGCCTGTCAGGTTCACACCGGACAGCCCCGTACCCAAAAAAAACGTGATGTGAAGCCGGCCTAAGACTGTGCTCTAACTTGCCCTATATATTTTATTAACCTGGATTAATAAAAGAAGACTTTATTATATTGAGAAAATGCTGGATCTATTTTTTCTAAACCAACACTAAGGGCCACTTTACACACACCAACTTATCTGTCCAACTTCTGAACAACTTACTGGTTGCAGTGAAATCATGGACACATTGTTCCATTTTGTGGCTGTGTACAATGGAGCAATGTGTCCATGATTTCACTGCAACCAGCAAGTTGGTCAGAAGTTGGACAGATAAGTTGGTGTGTGTAAAGTGGCTATAAGTAGTAAGTATTTGGGAAGTGTAAAGGAAATAATACATGGTTTTCTAAATATTTTAAAACTAGAAATCGGAACATTGCTATGTGCATATGTATTCAACCCCCCCCCCTGTAATCCTAAATAAAATCCTGTGTGACCAATTGCTTCCAGAAGCTATGTATGGCCAGGGTCACATCCGCGTTTTTTTTTTTAAATCCTGATCCGGTTTGGAGCTTTCAAAAAGCTCCAAACCGGACCAGGAAACGCTCCTCATAGGAGCCTATGCAAAACACCGGATGGCTTCACAAGCCATCCGGTGGCCGTATCCGGCACTGCTGCCTGCGTTTTAAATCATGCAGGCAGCAGTTTTCGCAGCGTTTCTGGGACCCGCACTGCGGTAACCGGATGGCTCAGGATGTGTAATCCCTGAGCCATCCGGTAACTGCATAGGTTGCGGATCCCGGCTATTGCCGGGATCAGCAAACCTAGTAAAGAGTTAAATTGATTACTAAAGTACTGTTTGAGGTCTGTAGGGGGGGCTTAGACCCCCCCTACAGACGGCCGCCACTTGGGTGGCCTTCTAGTACAATATCCCCGCTGGCACGGGCTCCTCCGAGCCGTGCAAGTTCCCAACACCCCAGCCCCCGATTTACTATACAGGGGTGCCTGCACCCCTTGGTATACTTATTCCTGTATGGGGGGAAAATGATATATTAAAGTCATGGTTAAAGTACATATTTACGTGTATCCTGCAGGCTCCAATGTTGTGAATAATCCATGGGCGGGGCTGTTTGCGGCAGCCTCCGCCCCCTCATTTCTCATGGCCGCCCCTCTATGCCTCATCCATTGATGTGACGCCGGACGCGTCATGAAAGGGGCGGGGCAAACCCCGTCACACGTGCGCCCCGCCCCTTTCATGACGCGTCCGGCGTCACATCAATGGATGAGGCATAGAGGGGGCGGCCATGAGAAATGAGGGGGCGGAGGCTGCCGCAAACAGCCCCGCCCATGGATTATTCACAACATTGGAGCCTGCAGGATACACGTAAATATGTACTTTAACCATGACTTTAATATATCATTTTCCCCCATACAGGAATAAGTATACCAGAGGGGTGCAGGCACCCCTGTATAGTAATTCGGGGGGCTGGGGGTGTTGGGAACTTGCACGGCTCGGAGGAGCCCGTGCCAGCGGGGATATTGTACTAGAAGGCCACCCAAGTGGGCGGCCGGTCTGTAGGGGGGGTCTAAGCCCCCCTACAGACCTCAAACAGTACTTTAGTAATCAATTTAACTCTTTATAAGGTTTGCTGATCCGGCAATAGCCGGGATCCGCAACCTATGCAGTTACCGGATGGCTCAGGATTACACATCCTGAGCCATCCGGTGACCGCAGTGCGGTATTCAGCACACAGTTTTGAAAAAAACTGTGTGCGACCGGCATTGCGTTCACCGCATCCGGATCCGGATGCGGTGAATGCAATTTATGTTTTCAATGTGACCCTACCCTATTTCATAAATTGAGTTCACCTGGTGCACACATTTTTATCGCCTTTTTATGTGTTTTTGAGTGCAGATTTGCCTTGAAATCTGAAGGAAATCCAGATTAAGAATCCTGATGTGTAATGCACACATTGAGTATTGGGTGAGTTGTTGTTTATTACTTTGGTGTGTGTAAGACAAAACCAGGAGTGGAACAATCAGAGGTAAAATCTAATAGAAACACGTCACCACTTCTGTATTTATCACCCACTCCTGGTTTTGGCTTACAAACACTTAAGGGTAAAAAAAACTCACCAAATACTCAATGTGTGCACGTGGCCTGTGAGATCAAACATCATCATAAAAAGCAAGGAACATAACAGACAGGTCAGGAATAAAGTTGTGATGAGGAGTAAAGCAGGGTTAGGTTATGTATCTATATGTAAAAAAAAATAGCCCCAGCTTTGAACAACTCATGGAGCTCTGTTCAATCCAGCATCCAAAAATGCAAGCAACGTGGCACAATCTCAACTCTATGGCCGTCCACCTAAACTGACATCCCAAGCAAGGAGGGCACTAATGAGAGAAACAGCCAAGAGGCCAATAGTCACTTTGATGGAGCTCCTGAGATCCATAGCTCAGGTGGGAGAATCTGTCCACATATACTCCACAAATCTGACCTTACTGGAAGAGTGTCAAGAAAATAATTTTTTTAAAGCAAGCCATAAGAAATCCCTTATGTGGCAGAAAACTATAACTGCACATCACCCTGAAAACACCATCCACACCATCAAACATGATGGTGGCAGCATCATGCTGTAAGGAGACTTTTCTTCAGCAGGGACAGGGAGGCTGGTAAGATGGATGGAGCTAAATACAGGGCAATCCTGGAGGAAAACCTGTTAGAGGCTGCAAAAGACGAGACTGGGGAGTAGGTTCACCTTCCAGCCGGACATCAGCCCTAAACACCCTGCCAGAGCTACAATGGATGGTTTAGAAAGCATACTCATGTGCGTGAATGGTCCAGTCACAGTCCAGACTTGAAAATTGCTCTTCACAGACCCCTCCGTCCAATCTCACTGAGCTACAGCTATTTTGCAAAACAAATGGGCAAAAATTTCAGTCTCTAGACGAGTAAAGCTGGTCGAGACCTGCCCCCAAAAAGACTTGTAGAAGTAATTGCAGTGAAAGGTGGTCCTATAAAGTACTGACTCAGGGGTGCTGAATATAAAAGAACGTCACAATTTTTAGACTTTTTTTTTGTAAAATATTTAGAAAACCATGTATCATTTCCTTTACACTTCACAGATACTTACTACTTAGTGTTGGTATCACACAAAATCTTTATAAAATACAATTAATATATTTGTGATTGTAAAGTGAAAAATTGTGGAAAAGTTCACGGAGTATGAATATTTTTTCAAGGCATTGTACAGGGTGGGCCATTTATATGGATGCACCTAAATAAAATGGGAATGGGTGTTGATATCAACTTTTTATTTGTGGCACATTAGTATATGGGAGGAGGAAAACTTTTCCAGTGGGTGGTGACCATGGCTGGCCATTTTGAAGATGACCATTTTGGATCCAACTTTATTTTTTTCAATGGAGAGGGTCATGTGACACATCAAAACTATTGAGAATTTCATATGAAAAACAATAGTGTGCTTGGTTTTAACATAGCTTTATTATTTCATGAGTTATTTACAAGTTTATGACCACTTATAAAATGTATTCAAAGTGCTGCCCATTGTTCTGGATGGTCAATGCAACCCTCTCCTCCACTCTTGACACACTGATAGCAACACCGCAAAGAAATGCAGCACAGGCTTCCAGTATCCATTGTTTCAGATGCTGCAAATCTCATATCTTCACAGCATAGACAATTGCCTTCAGATGAGGGATGAGGCAAACTTTTTTGTGAATGGTGAAGTTAACAAACAAAACTCAGCGCATTGGTCTACAGTAACCCACAGTGGATAGATCCCTACAAGACTGCTGGAACACAAACATTGATGGTATGATGTGGTATATGGGGTACAAAGATAGTGGGGCCATTCTTCATCAATGGAAACCTCAATGCCACTGGATATCTGAAATTGCTACATGATTCAGCTATCCAGTGGCATTGGTTTTCATTGATGAGAATGGCCCCACTATCTTTTACCCCATATACCACACCATACCATCAATTTTTATGTTCAAACAGTCTTGGAGGGATCTATCCACTGTGGGTTAGTGTCAGACCAATAGCGCTGGTTTTGTTTGTTAACTTCACCTGGCTGCCATGGTCACCACCCATCTGGAAAAGTTTTCCCGCCTCCCATATACCAATGTACCACAAACAGGAAGTTGATATCACCAACAATTCCTTTTTATTTAGGTGCATCCATATAAATGGTCCACCCTATATAATTAGCAGGAGAGTCCCCAAGAGATGAGAGATAAAGGGTACCACAGGAACATCAGGCCAATTTGTTAAATTCTACAAGACCCTCTGGGTCATCCTAGTTAGTTCTTTCTGTATATTAGTAGTACGTCTCATGTAGAAAAGACTTTTTCTGGAAACCAATTCTAGTTGAGAAGTGTATTATTTTTTTCCAAAATCTTTGATGAGGATGCATTTTTAATTGTGGTAAAACTGATATTGTGGTAAAACCACATTACCTACAGTAAAGGGGTTTTCTGGCTAAAGGGAACCTGTCAGGTCGTCTATGCCTCCCAATCTGGGTGCATAAACGAGGGCATAAACGACCCCCACTTTGTAGTTTATGCCCCTCTATCTGTCTTTGCAGCTTCCTAGTACATTCCTAATAATCCTTGTCTAAGCTAAAAGTGAAGTTTAATAGGTGAAAAAAAGCATTTTATATTTACAATTTCTGATGTTAATGGGGCTCCGACTAGACTCTATGGGTGTTCTTTCTGTGTCCCATGCCGCCTTCCATCTGTGGTTATGGCCCTGGTGGGCTTGACAACCTAATGTACAACACTGTCCCCTTCTGTGTAAATACTAAAATCTGCAAGCAGCTTCCGGGCATGGCGTGCCTTCTATTTCTGGTCCTGTGCATTGTGGGTGTGTTGGGTGCACTTGCCGACTTAAGAAAACACATTGCACATGTTCTGGAGACGCCCACAATGCTTAGGACGCTGCAGGACAATAGTGATAGCTTGGAGGGTATAAACAACCTGTCAGGTTCCCTATAAACATTGATGGCGTAGTTCAGGTCTTCAAGCATTTTCTAGAAACTACCTATTAAATAGATAATGTGATTAAATACACCTAAAAATATTTTACCTCCCACCAACACACTGCCTAATGTTATTTTAAGGGCGGCTTCACAGGACCTGACAGCCACGGACGGATCAGCACACAGGACTGGAGGGCTAATATGCCTCCGGTCCGGTGCAGCCGCACTCAGCTCCGCTGTGATAGGTCAGGGTCTCCTGGACAGCGCCGGACCGGATCACGCGCAGTGTGAAGCCACCCTAAGTTAGGCTCGGTTCATACCACACTTATTGGTTAGGTTTGGCTTATGCACCTAAAAGATATCCGGATGTACAGTATACTATAACATGTCAATAGACTGATATAGGCCGGGCGTCTTTGGATGTTCTGACGTCTTATTGTACAGAAAAGTCTTTATTTTCCATTCAATAGAATACTGGAAAGATAAAAAAACCCTCTACATCTCTATTGGCAGTTACTGTACTTCTGTTTTTTGTTTTGTTTTTTTTAAATTAAAACCTTTAATTATTTTTATTAATTGTTGAGACCAATTATGTAGATTAGGTGAGAGCGCCTCCAAGTGGTGAGTAGAGTAATTTCACAGTGGTATAAAGGAGGTTATATGACCATATCACATCTGATATCTCTCATTATATAGTGTATATATAATACTGTATATACCATCTGGTTATAATTTATCACAACAGGCAATTAGAGTTAATTTATGAAATTAGTTAGAAAAGACGACTTCTGGTTGCTTAAGTCTGCACTTTTATATAAAACTCTTAGTAATGCAAATTGTAACCATGATGAATGGAAAGGTTCCCGTAGCCCAAAAAGAAGAGCGCTGGCCATTTTCCACACATTACTGTAAACTATATAACCAAGTCATCCAGCATTCATATATATTCACATTATTTATAAATGTCATCCACTCTCTTGGCCGGTGGCTGGGATATATTCTTGGTTTATCCGGTTCCAGTCTGCTCTCCAGCAGAGTTTTTTTCTCTTCCATTGTGACACAATCCTGGTGCTCAGACAAAACGTATACATCATATGTAGTTTATGTGCAGCAGACAATGTGAGCTCGGCTGCCAAGGTCTCCAGACTCCTGAATCATCAGCACCGAGCTCCATGTCCAGTTCACTTGGGTTCACGTGCGCTCCTCCGTGCTTCATCCTGACAGCTGGCTCTATAAACACCAGTCAATTAGGCCTCGTTCATCAAAGCCCAATGTATATTAGTAGTTTGGTCAATTAAGCATGCTGCAATGTTTTTTTTTTTCTTGCTATTTACATTTGAGGAAAAGGGAGGTGATTTAAATTTCAATTTTTTTTTTAATTTTGTACATTTTTAATTAGTGCCTTCGGGCTTCATTCCCAAGAAGAGTATGTGATGTTGCAGATTTTCTGCAGCATTTGTGCATCTATAATGTAAAGTATGTTCATTGTGTTTTTTTTCATTGTGTTCTTGAGTGCGTTTTTATTAAGTGTTTAGGATAAAGTGAAAGACGTGGTTTCTCTGAGCTGCTGTTGATGTCATAAGAAGCGGACAGGATATATTGCGGTTTATCGTGAACTCGATTTAAAGTGTTCTAAGGACTCGGTTTTGCGCTGAAGCAGTTTGGACAACTTTGAAACCATCCATAATAAACTGCAATACAGTCCCTGACAGAAGTTATGTCTCTTATCCATGATATGTAAATAAAAGCTTATAACCTGATGTTAAATTCATCCATTGGTTGTATAAATTACTCTTTTGAAAGCTGAAACCCTCCCAAATGTGGTTTAGGTTAAGAAAATAAATTGTCATCAATGCTGAAATATTGATCATTTAATGAACACAGAATGGTCAGATTTTGGCAAGACAAAAGTTTTGTCGCCCACAGAAAGTAATGTGATTTTCAAACAAATAATTAACTTAAAATACAAATATATGTTGCATAACATTGGTGAATGAAGTTGTGGTGCTATTAGAGTCATATTTAATATTTTTTGTGACTTCCATGAGCTTGGAGGACTGCATCCATGTGGTTCACCAATGATTCATGCAATTTATTAATGAAGTCATGGTGAATAGCAAAGACTGCAGTCTTACATGCCTCCCAGAGTTCATCTCGATTCTTTGATTTTGGCTTCTAAGCTTCCTGTTTCATCCTTCCCCAAACATGCTCAATGATGTTCATGTCTGGTGGCTGGGCTGGCCAGTCCTTGAGCACCTTGATCTATTTTGCCTGGAGGAACTTTGTTGTAGAGATGGATGTATGAGATGGAGCACCATCCTGCTGCAGAATTTGACCCCTTTTATGATTTGGAATATAAGAGGTAGTTACTACTTCTTGTTATTTTAAGCTATTGATATTGCCTTCCACCTTGGAAATGTTTCGCACACTCCCATACTGAATGTGACCCCAGACCATGATCTTTCCACCACCAAATTTAACTGTTTTCTGTGTGTATTTTGGATCCATATGGGCTCCAGTAGGTCTTCTGCAGTATTTGCAGCGGCTGTGGTGTAATTCTACTGAAGATTCATCAGAGAAATCCACCTTCTGCCACTTTTCCAGCATCCATCTGTTTAGAGAATCAAAAAAGTCCCGAAAGACACAAAGGCGGATGTAAACAATTCACAATTTTTATTTAAGGATACTTGAGCAACAAGTTTATTCCATATATAATTCAGTAAATAAAAAGATGGGGAAAGACATATAAATATCAGCAACAAAAGCCTCTGGATATTTTACAATAGCAAAAAAATATATAAATAGAAGCAGTATCCGGCGGTACAGTTATAGGGAAGGCCAGGTGACTATACGGTAGCCATGCAAGTATTGAAACTTATCATTAGACATAAATAATGGGCCGATTGGTCTGATATACTTAGTGACGAACGAACTAATATGATCAAATATAAAAGGCTGTTTGTATGTCGCAGTATGCTCAAACGTGGACCCTCCACACCAATGGTAGATCCACTCCAGGCAACAGACTGACACAAAAAGCCTTACACCTCAAACATTAACCTTTTTTGTCATCTAAAAAGACCTAATTAGGCACCAATGCAAACAATGGATCAGCAATGATAAATCTGAAAATAGATTCTCCATTTACGCTTCACACTTCATAATATCGTATATCTAAACTGCGCCCTAGTCAGTGAGGCTGCATGAGGTTCAAAGTAGTGGATGTACAGCAACACACTAATCCACCACCACTATGACCAGATGACAATACCACCTGAACAAACTCTGCACAGTAAAGAACCATGTTACAAATATAGAAGCGAAGCATCCATGGAGGTCACAGATAAAGCTACCACTCTCTGCATAATATCAATGATGGACAATCATTACATACCTCCGTAGGTGTTAAAGACAGTCACCTCCAGGCCTACCCTAGACCCCTACGCGTTTCGTCGTAGGACTTCCTCAGGGGGTGGTGTAGCAAGTGGGGACCTATCTCGGGGTTTTTTATAGTGTATAGGGGTGATTAATGATCTAGAAACGCTGTGCGCTGCCTCCACCGCCGCCATTATCGGCGCCGGGATCACGTGACGGCTCCCGATCATGTGACCCATCCATCTGTTTAGTAGGCTGTGGGACTTTGCAAATGACACACAGTTTTTTAGTAGCCTTTTGTTTAGTGCTGGCTTCTAGGCACTTATTCAACCATGGAGGCCATTTCAAGACAGAATCCTACAAACTATTCTAGTTGACACAGGGACTTTAGATGACCAGGCCTGTTGGAGCTCTGCTGCAGTGGAAGAGGGGCTTGCTTTGGATTCTCTAACCAACAAACATTCCTCCTGAGCAGTTGCCTTGTGGGGTCTACCGGACTTGGGATTGTCAAACACATCTCCAGTCTCTTCAAATCTTTTTTAAATTCTTTGTAATTGACACTGAGACACATTAAAGGTGCCAGCCACCTCTGCAGTGGATCTGGTCTTCAGCCTCTTGATAATCAAGGGTTTGGTGGCAGGGTGGATTTTTGGCATGTTGTCATAGCTCAAGTTGCAGTTCAAGTGAAGGTCTGGGGTGCTGGGTTTCTTTTTAGACACACCCACTAATTAACTAATCATTTACTGAGCACAGATGAGGATGTAAACTAGGATTGGGTGCATTATATGCCCAGGTGACAAAACGTTTTTCCTGCCAAAATCTGACCATTCTGTGTTCATTAAATGATCAATATTTCAGCATTGATACCAATTTATTTTCTTAACCTAAACCACATTTGGGAGGGTTTTAGCTTACCAAAGAGTAATTTATACAGCCAATGGATGAATGAAACGTCAGGTTATAAGCTTTTATTTACATAACATGGATAAGAGACATAACTTCTGTCAGGGACTGTATATTGTGTCCATGCATCCTGGCCTCTTCTTATGACCAGGGCTGTGGAGTCAGTAAGCCAAACCTCCAACTCCAACTCCGTCTCTTCAATTTCCCTGAATCCGACACCAACTCCAAGTGTGACTCCGGCTCCACCAAAATGGACACCAACTAAGACTCTGACTCCACCAAAATGGACACCAACTAAGATTTCGGACTCCACAAAAAGGGACACCAACTTTTAATCTGCAATTCTACAGCCTTTGTGTGCAGTCAGTAAGCCAAACCTCCGACTCCAACTCTGTCTCTTCAATTTCCCTGAATCCTACACCGACTCCAAATGTGACTCCAACTCCACCAAAATGGACACCAGCTAAGACTCCAACTCCACCTAAATGGACTCCAATATTTAATCCACTACTCCACAGGCCTGGTGTGCAGTTAGTAAGCCAAACTTCCAACTCTAAGGGTACCTTTACACGCCGCTACAACATGGTGGAAACAACCGGGTAGATGAGACAAATGTATCTTGCACCGCCAAATCAACTCGAGGTAGCGGCGTGTAAAGGCGGTTGTTTCCACCCATCACTTGCGGCACCTGTTTCAGAGCAGAGCTCTAAAACAGGTTGATTTCAACCCGATGCTAGCGGCCTGTAGCGGCGTATAAATGAGGAACAAGAGGATTGTTTCTACACCTTGTTATGTACCTGGGGCGTGACACAGGCTCCGGGAACCGCCCCCCATCAGCGATCATTGGTGGAAGATGCTGCGTTACGATTGGTAGTCGCTGCATAGGGCAGCATATTTAAGGAGCTGACCAGTCACACTACTCAATTGCTCGAGCGTCATGTATTAGTCAGCCTCCTGCGCTGGCTCGCCAATCATGATGCTATTGCTTTGTCCTATCAGCATACGAAATTCTCGTAATCCACACTTCTGGCACGCCTATGTGTTGTCCCTGCTGCACCAGGTCCTCCCATATTACCTTGTTGTAGTGGTGTGTAAATGAGGGACGGTGCTCTGCAGAAGGTAACTTCAGGCACCCGGCGGTGCATCCAGAGATAGATTCAACCTTCTGTAGTGCACCTTATAGCGGTGTGTAAAGGCGATGCGGGTACCGTTTGTAACCGTTGCTGCGTGCTCGTGCACGTGAAGCACCCGGTTGTTTCCACCATGCTGTAGCGGCGTGTAAAGGTACCTTAACTCTAAAGGTATGTACCCACAGGACGTTTTTGCTGAGTTTTTCCTGCGGTTTCTGCAGCAAAAAACCATTGGTAATTTATGCTAATTTGTTCCTGCGGTTTTGATTCCCAGCAAAACCAATGTATTTCACAGAAACCTGTGCACACACATTGGTTTTGCAAGTGTCAAGAACTGTCAAATACCTGCGTTTTTGGTGCGGATGGGAAGAATTGACTTGTTAATTATTTTCCTGCGTTTTTGGTGCGGATGGGAAAGAATGACTTGTTAATTATTTTCCTGCGTTTTGCTAAAGTCAATGGAAAAAAACGCAAAAAAACGCAACTAAAAAACGCAGGAAAAACGCACAAAAAACGCGCAAAAAACGCAGACAAGATCATAGCTAATCTCCTGTCAAGGACTCTAGGATCCTCAGGTTTTGCTGCGTTCAGGACTGCTTTAAAAACGTCCTGTGGGCACATACCCTTACTCCATCTCTTCAATTTCCCTGAATCCAACACAGACTCTGACTCCACCAAAATGGACACCAACTCTGACTCTGTGACCCCACAGCCCTGGTGTGCAGTCAGTAAGCCAAACCTCCGACTCCAACTCCATCTCTTCAACTTCCCTGAATCTGACACCAATATTGACTCCACCAAAACAGACACCAACTCTGACTCCGCTTTCCCACAGCCCTGGTATCCTCAATTTTCCTGAATCCGATTCCGACTCCACTCCGACGACACTGACTCTGACTCTACAGCCGCACGTAGAAACCACATTATTCTGCAGCAGCTATCATAATACTAAACAGGTTCTGTGTTGTGGGTACAACAACCTCGCAACCTAAGCACGATATCCCTGCATATCATCACATTTATTTGGATAATAACCTATTGCGCTTTTGTTTTCAATAGTTTTTTGCTGCGTTTATTACCAAAGTGGATGGGTTTATTGAAGTCTCCTGCCCGCTGTGCTTCCTTATTACTCAGTGTAAACTGAACTGCGGTGCAGTTTAAAACTGCAACCTGTTGATTTCTCTTGCGGGTACGCTGAGTTTTATGTGCAAATTCTCTCCATAGACTTGCATCAGGTGTAGAAAATAACACACATGCGTTTTTAGTGTGTTGATGTTGCACAAACTCATCAAAAACGGATGTAATACGCACCGAAGTACGGTATATCAATAAAGTTTTGTCAAAGCCAAATTCCAGGAAGTATCAAAAGCAAAGCAGCTTTATTTAAACCATCACATAAAAATGCATGTAAAACAAGGCTAACAATGCAAGTAACCTCACTTGCATATAGAAGCTGAGAAAGTCTACAACATCAAAAACTTTGCAAAAGATGATTGTGGGACCGTAGCCCCTGTGCGCACCATCGTGTAAATGAGCGCTGAGTGTCACCAAGGCTTTAAATAAAAGCTGCTCTGTGATTGGTTGCTAAAGGAAACAAAGACCTTTCTTTTTGTCCATTTTGATACATTTGTCTCAGAGCTGTTAAGCTATTCAGTCTTTGTACATCTGGTTGTTGGAAAACTGAGTCACTTGCCTCAAATATATGGTGACCTTAAAGGGAACCTGTCACCAGGTTTTTGCAGCCAAATCTGAGAATAGCGTAATATAGGACCTGAGATCCTGATTCCAGCGATGTGTCACTTACTGGGCTGCTCAGTGTAGTTCTGATAAAATCACATTTAATCAGCTGGAGATTATCATTAACAGTCTACTTGGCCCGCTGACAGGTAGTCTGGCATATTCACAGACTGCTAAATCTGCAACAGAGAAAACACTAATTTTATCAAAATGACATCAAGCAGCTCAGTAAGTGACACATCGCTGGAATCAGGGTCTCTGTTTCTACATTATGCTGCTCTCAGATGGGATGGCAAAAACCTGGTAACAGGTTCCCTTTAAAAGGATATTCCCATCTCCAAGATCCTATCCCAATATGTAGTAGGTGTAATAAAAATAATAACATTAGCAAATATCTCCAATTAGAAATGTAGTATAGTTCTCCTGATTAGCCATGTCTGTAACCTCATGTGCAGGCCTTTGCGCTTAGGTATCCATGAACAACTAGCTAACAAACTTGCTATCACTATAAGAGTGGTCATAACCATGGATACCTAAGCTGCAATGTCCTGCACGTGAGGTTACAGACATGGCTAATCAGGAGAACTATACTACTTTTCTAATTGGAGGCATTTGGTAATGTTATTACTATTACACTACTATATATTGAAATAGGATCTTGTAATTGTGAATATTCCATTAATAGGATGCCATAGTCCAATGCTAGATCTGCCAAATTAATATTTTTAACTTCCACAAAAAATAGCTCATTATTTTACAGGGGTTGTCAGGGTCTGGATTCTGCTTCCTCTGTGCGGCTGAAACGGGAGCTAAACAGGAGTCTTGGAGGAACTTTATGAGGGAAGGAGAGTTAAGGAGGTTAAGGGTTCTCACTTCCTAAACACAATATCATAGAAAACATAAGGCAGCACTCATAGATAAGCTGATTTATGTGTACGGCGTCTGGACAATGGTGACCTCACCCATAATGGCAAGAACAAAGCAGTGTATCAGGGGCTAACTAGGGACATCAGATGGTTGGATTTGGGTCTCATTTTCCCTGGTGTTTTCTCCCGTCATGGTTTGCCGGTGGATACTACAGTTGTTGGCACATGGCAAATAGAGCATACACTTAATACAATGGTCCTGCAGCATTGTCGTACTATGTGCATGTGTTTTTTTTCTAAAACCTTCAGGCTACATTCACACACTGCGTTTTTGCTGCGTTTTGTGAAGACCCGCTTTTGGTGCAGTTTCTGCATGAAAAACAGTTTCTCTTTTTGCAAAAAAGCAACACAAACATTATACATTTCTGCTGCTTTTTTGCTCATTTTGGGGCACACAGACAGACACGAGACAAGACACACATACACTTTCTTAACCTCCCTGCGATCCCACAGTGACCTCCGGCGACGTCCTCATCCGGGAGGCTGCAGGACCTGTGAGTTCTGTGTGCGGTGATTCTAGGACCTGGTACTGCACCATGTGACTGAGTGACATCACATGGGTAGGTCCTACAAGCACCGAACAGACAACTCTCAGGTCCTGCAGCCTCCCGGGATGAGGACATCACCAGAGGTCACCGTGGGATCGCCGGGAGGGTGAGCAAATAGCGCAGCAGAGAATGAAACACAAATTGACATGCTCTTTGAGCCCAAAAAACACATCCTCACAAAACGTCTGAATCACAAGTCATGAAATACGTTGACTTTGCTGGGATTCCCGGAGTCTCTGCATTTCATTGCAAAAACAGATCCGCAAAAAAACGCAGCCAAAACGCTTTTTGTGAATGTAGCCATAGACCTAAGTTTTTGCTACAGGAAGAATTGTAGCATCCCCACTATTTTTCTATTTCAGTATATACCGTAGTACAAGCCAACAAATGATCACAGGATCAAGTTCAATCTGGAATTTAAAAAATATACAAATTCATTAAAAAAAAGTTTTCTATAGCTGTTAACCTTACTGGCCTGAAAAATGAAATTGTCCAGTTAATGTTAATGCACACTGAATGTTTTATAAAGAAAACCCCAAAAACTAGGACATAGTTGTATTCCTGCTTTTCATTACGTTTTATACAAAATGAATAGTGTAATTACAATCTACACCTTGTTCCACAAAAAAGCAGCCCTGATATGGTTAATTTAACAGAATAGTAAATGGTTGTGACTGTTGGAATAAGGCGAGGAAAAAAGTGTACAAACGAAACTTGGCTGCAGCAGGACGAGGTAAAGTGATCCATATATTTAAAGGGGAACTCCAGGGCGAGAACATTTTTTGTACTGTCCTTGCCCTCCTACATGATGACGCACAGCCGTACACTACAGTTCCAGGGTGTTTAAATCGCTCATAAGTCAATAAAATCATATCTGCTCCTCAGCTCTCACCCCTCTCGTATTAGACAATAGGTCACAGAGCAGGCTTGGCCTGAAGCTGCTGCAGAGTGTGTGGCGGGGGTTTGGCCACCAGGGACTACATGATCACCTTACTTTCCAGCCTCCTCATACTTCTTGCTAGTGTGATGAACAGGGAATGTGGCCGCCAGCACCCTGCTCTCACTAGAAGCCAGCCCACACTCTATATGCCTGCTGTATGTATAACCTGACTCTCCTGAGCTGAGTGACACTGTGTATGTTTGTGCAGCTGTCACTGTTAGCTCAGGAGAATACAGCGATACACACAGTAGGCATATAGAATGGGAGCTGGCATGTAATGAGAACAGGGGGCATGGCAAGGGCATTGCCACCAGGTCTGATACTCAAAACATACTGTCTCCTCACATATCTACTGCCTCACTTGCCATACTGTGTCCTCATACATACCCCCTCGCTCCCAATGGTGTCTGCACCATCCCCTCCACGCTCACTCTCCATATTGTTTCATTATACATCCCCTTCCCCCTTGCTCCACATACTGGGCCCTCATTCATTCGCGCCACCTTTCTCCTCATAATCAGATAACCTGATCACACTGCTGATGTCACCCTGACCCGAATGTGGCAGCAATTAGGGCTTCAATTACAAGGCGTGAGTACAATTGATTAATGTGGGTCGGCTTGATACATCTTCTCTGAGCAGGCTGTCCGCTTGACAGCTGGGTCAGATAACTGCCGATTGCCACTACAGGGGGTGGCAAAATGCAGTCGTCAGGTAGACCGCTGCATCAGACAACCCAGTGGTGTCCCCCTGTTGGCTGTGCCTGGACAAATGTCCCTTATGTACCCCCTTGTTTTTCCCCTGCCACATATATAGCATCATGTGCCATATCCCTGTGATCGCCTAATCCGGAACTAAAGACATTTAGGCCTCGATTTATCATGCAGTTTTTCAGTTTTCTGGCCTAAAACTGACTGTAAGTTTGTGCACCTTGTAACTGCACAAAATGGAGTGACTCTTGGTGTTTTTACACCAGTGCTGGTCAGCTCCACCATCTTTTGAAAAGTGGGCAAAACGTCTCCCAGTGGGGACATCACTGAGGGCAGCCTGCAAATGTATCATTACTTACCCTACAAGAGTTGTGTAAAGTACGACATAGATGCAGTCCAGTTTTTCATTGGAGTTAGTTTATTGCTATGCTGCATGACAGCTAAAGATGAGCCAGATTCATTAAAGTGATTGTTCAAACTAAGGCCGGCTTCACACCACAATTTTATGGATCCGGGGCTGTCCGTTTTTTTGCCCCGAACACAAAATTGGAGCTTGAAGCACCTGGAGAGCTCCAGGGCTGAAATTTCACCACTGGACAGCGGCAGCAGCTGCTAACAAGCAAATCCAACAAAAAGCAGGATCAGAGGGCATATTTGCTCTCCGATTCTGCTTGTCCAGGGCTGTGAGGTTCTGTCCGGTGCATCCTGCAAAACACTTGGACAGAACCTGATGACAGAAAACCACAGTGTGAACCTAGCCTCAGTGGAAAGGTGTGTGTAAGGGTACCGTCACACCAGGTGACATCGTTAAAGATATCGCAGGCGACGCACGGGAGCACGCACGTTTTTGGCACCCCGCCAGCGTTGCCAGCGCGTGTTTACACTAAGGGTACCGTCACACCAGGTGACATCGCCAGCAAATTCACAGGCGATGCAGGGGCGTGGCCTATAGTCAGCGGCGGCGAGTCGCACCATGTAAAGTGGCGATTTTGCGCTGAAAAATCGGCTGAGAGTGGTCGCCTGGTTTCAGAGCACTGCTGTGAAACCAGGCAACCACTCTCAGGCAGTGTGTATGCATCGCCCCTTGTTCTTGAGCCCAAGAACGAATCCGTAAAAAACGCAGTGTCTGAATACCAAATGGTGAAATGCATTGACTTGGCTGGGACAGCTAACGTCACTGCATTTCACTGCAATCGCGGATCCATAAGGAACGCAGTAATAACAGAGCAATAATGCACCGTGTGAACGTAGCTTTATTCTTAATCTGTCCTTGCTCTGATCACTCAGCCTATCTGAGAGAGGGTTAAGGCTCCATTCACATTGTGCATTTTTGGGCTGTGATTTGCTCGTCAGTTTTTGTAGCCAAAACCAGGAGTGGAACAATCAGAGGAAAAGTGTAATAGAAACACGTCACCTCTTCTGTATTTATCACCCACTGCTGGTTTTGGCTACAAATACTGATGAGGAAAAACAGACCAAAAATGCACAGTGTGAATGGAGCCTTAATGTGCTGTCCCCCTAACACCCTGTCCGTAATGCACGCTGGTTGGACATTTGGCAAAACTGATGATATATCTTGTTTATGGAATATGATAAACGAGAACTACATTGACACCTTTTTTAGTGAACTCTACAGATCTTGTATAGATTACAGGGAGGATTCTCTGTATTATTGATTAATGTACTTTTAATGCATACTTTACAATACATGTTTAATCCTTACCATGACTGTCTCATCTGTATGGTGGACACCCTAATTGACCTTTCCGTGTTTTCTCAGTGGCCTGATCCTCTCCAACATTTTGCTTTCCGCCAATGGTGAGTGGGAGTGCAGCGTATCCACTGAATATGGCAACATCAGCAAGAAAGTGGAGCTGGTGGTTTTGGAGACTTCTGCATCATACTGTCCAGCTGACAGAGTGACCAACAACAGAGGAGACTTCAGGTACTGTCCCTCCATCATTCCTCCCATTTGTCTGTCACACAAACCATCTCCTTCCGATACAGTGCCATTAACATCACAGTTCTCAAGGCATCCGAAATATTTCATACTACTAATGTGTTTAACCTCGAAACAGAGAAATGTAAGCTTCAGGTCTGCTATTAAATGCATCCAAACGTCAGGAACAATTGTCCTCTATGTGACCTGGGTTCAGAATTTTTGGCAAATATGAATTCTCAGACATTGCTTTTTTCCAAAGCAAAAAAGTAACTCTCTCCTAACTCATGGGCTTAAAATAATTTGCCCTTTATGATTTCTCACTTTACCCAAAGTGAAGTGACAAATGTATTATCCCTGATGATTTTACCTTTGGGACCCCTACAGATCATGAAAACAGGGGTTCCATGCTCCTTTATGAATGGAACGAAAGTATATGTGTTTTACGGGATAACATATTTTTTGAATATGCGCGCACAGCACTTTGTTACTAAGAAGTTGTAATAATTAGTAATGCGATATGATGTAGTGAGGAGTGTTGTCTTGATTAGTGTAAAGTGTTCTATGCATTGGTGAGGAGTATTATGGTGCTTAGTGAGGAGTGCTGCAATGATTAGTGATGAGTGTTGCAGTGGCTTGTGAGGAGTGTTGTGGCCAGTGAGGAGTGTTGTGGCTAGTGAGGAGTGTTGTTGTGGCTAGTGAGGAGTGTTGTAGTGGCTAGTTAGGAGTGCTGCAATGATTAGTGATGAGTGTTGCAGTGGTTTGTGAGGAGTGTAGTCCGGAGTTGTGAGAAGGTTAGTAGTGACTAGTGAGGAGTATTGTGACTAGTAAGGAGTGTTGTGGCTAGTGAGGAGTGTTGTTGTGGCTAGTGAGGAGTGTTGTAGTGGCTAGTTAGGAGTGCTGCAAAGATTAGTGATGAGTGTTGCAGTGGTTTGTGAGGAGTGTAGTCCGGGGTTGTGAGAAAGTTAGTAGTGATTAGTGAGGAGTATTGTGACTAGTGAGGAGTGTTGTGGCTAGTGAGGAGTGTTGTTGTGGCTAGTGAGGAGTGCTGTAATGATTAGTGATGAGTGTTGCAGTGGTTTGTGAGGAGTGTAGTCCTGAGTTGTGAGAAAGTTAGTAGTGATTAGTGAGGAGTATTGTGACTGGTGAGGAGTGTTGTAATGACTAGTGAGGAGTGTTGTAGTGACTAGTGAAGAGTGCTGTAGTGACTAGTGAGGAGTGTTGTAGTGACTAGTGAGGTGTGTTGTTGTGACTAGTGAGGTGTGTTGTTGTGACTAGTGAGGTGTGTTGTTGTGACTGGTGATGAGTGTTGTGGCTAGTGAGAAGTGTTGTGGCTAGTGAGGAGTGTTGTTGTGGCTAGTTAGGAGTGCTGCAATGATTAGTGATGAGTGTTGGAGTGGTTTGTGAGGAGTGTAGTCCTGAGTTGTGAGAAGGTTAGTAGTGATTAGTGAGGAGTATTGTGACTGGTGAGGAGTGTTGTAGTGATTAGTGAGGAGTGTTGTGACTAGTGAAGAGTGTTGTAGTGACTAGTGAGGTGTGTTGTTGTGACTAGTGAAGAGTGTTGTAGTGACTAGTGAGGTGTGTTGTTGTGACTAGTGAGGTGTCTTGTTGTGACTAGTGAGGTGTGTTGTGACTAGTGAGGTGTGTTGTGACTAGTGAGGTGTGTTGTTGTGACTAGTGAGGTGTGTTGTTGTGACTAGTGATGAGTGTTGTGGCTAGTAAGGAGTGTTGTGGTGGCTAATGAGGAGTGCTGTAATGATTAGTGATGAGTGTTGCAGTGGTTTGTGAGGAGTGTAGTCCTGAGTTGTAAGAATGTTAGTAGTGATTAGTGAGGAGTATTGTGACTGGTGAGGTGTGTTGTAGTGACTAGTGAGGTGTGTTGTTGTGACTAGTGATGAGTGTTGTGGCTAGTGAGGAGTGCTGTTGTGGCTAGTGAGGAGTGCTGTAGTGATTTGTGAGGAATGTTGTCATGATTATTGAGAAGTCTTGTAGTGATTAGTGATGAGTGTTGTTTCGTGACTAGACAGGAGTGTTGTCGTGATTAGTGAGGAGTGTTGTGACTAGTGAGAATTGTTGTCGTGACTAGTGAGGGCATTGTAGTGACTAGCTAGTAGTGTTGTTGTGACTAGTGAGAAGTGTTGTTGTGACTGTTGAGGAGTGTTGTTGTGATTAGTGAGCTGTGTTGTTGTGACTAGTGAGAAGTGTTGTTGTGACTGTTGAGGAGTGTTGTTGTGATTAGTGAGCTGTGTTGTTGTGACTAGTGAGAAGTGTTGTTGTGACTGTTGAGGAGTGTTGTTGTGATTAGTGAGGCGTGTTGAACTGATTAGTGAGGAGTGTTGTTGTGACTAGAGATGAGTGTTGTAGTGATTAACTGCATGTATATTGCCGGCTTTACACTCAAATGAATGGAATTTCATGTAATTCAAGGGGCAGATTTGCCATAGAACAAGCTTCTCTCACAGAGCAGTTGTGCTTTGGCTCATACAGGGGTGTCCTGCGATGGAGATGCCATTCTATGTTGACAAAAAGTAATGACAGCTTATTAAAAGTGGTGATTTCAAGTGCAAGTACAAATTCAAGACTCAGATTGCTCTCTTTTCTATCCATGTAAGGGTGCTTTCACATCTGCGTTTTTCGTAATTCGCGGCAGATGCGGTGAAAAAACCGCATCTGCCGCGTTTACCGCATAACCGTTCCACTTGCGGCGCGGTTGCGGTTTTTTCTATGCAAAGTATAGGCATACTTGCGGCAGGTGCGGCAAGTGCGGTTTTGCACTTGCGGCAGGTGCGGCCGCGAAAGAAACCGCGGCTTACTGCGGTTTTTTTCGCGGCCGCACCTGCCGCAAGTGCAAAACCGCACTTGCCGCACCTGCCGCAAGTATGCCTATACTTTGCATAGAAAAAACCGCAACCGCGCCGCAAGTGGAACGGTTATGCGGTAAACGCGGCAGAGGCGGTTTTTTCACCGCATCTGCCGCGAATTACGAAAAACGCAGATGTGAAAGCACCCTAATAAGAACTTGCACCAGGTCTTCTAAATGCAGAACAGGCTTAACAAACATTGGGGTGAAACAAACCTTTGGGTTTTACTTAGGTCCATGTTGTTGCCGTTAAATCCTGCGCATGGGGCGGCTCTGCAAGGAAGGGCGGCTTCTTGTAAGAATGCCCTAATGCAATACTATTATGCAATTGACATGGCTTTGATGTTCTTTGTATGCTACATAAGACACACAACAGATTGGACACTCCCATATATTACTAATTCCATGTTTTACTCAGTAATTGGAACCATATAGCAGATTAGCAAAAACTACCATTTAAGAACCTCATGACCTCAGCCTGTTTTTATGGCTGTAGGAATACTTATTTTATAGCTATACTTCTGTGCACCACATTAATTTGTATGGTACTAATATTACATGATGGTGATCCCTATGACAGAAAAAAGGTGCTAATATGCTGACAGTGCTGGAGCGGGGTCATTGCCGCATTTACAAGCAATTTTATTTTATGACATAGTGAATCATAGGGTTAGTCTGGGGGAAATAATTGAACAAAAGATCTGAAAATTTGCAAAAATGTTATAGTCTGTGCTGGCATATGCTTACTGTATTAACTCTCGGGACAAAAGGAATGTCAAAACTCAGTTATGGTGTTTTATTATAAGATTGAGGTAAGTGATTTACTCCCAAGGGACTCCAACAATGAAGTAATTGCTAAAAACGAAAGTTTGATTGAAGAGATCCTATAATGGACACCTGGATGTTGATAGAGGTTCCAGATTGTGGAGCCATTGGTTTTGGCAGTGAAGGTGTTAAACCGGGCAAGTCCGATCCCATCTGTGAGCTATTAAGTAGAATTGTAGTGAAGGCTCCTTTCACATGGTCGGTCCTGGCAGAACGCGCAGGGCGTAAAATTCAAGGTGTTGGAATTTTCGCTTGGCCATAGAATAAAGGGCTATATGCCGTGCAGAGCAAACGCTCTCTGTTGCTTTATGGAATATAAATTATCGGTACAGCCAATGTGGCTTCAATTAGCCGGTCCCCTCTCCTCCCACCGCTCTCCTTTCTTGTGCCTTCTGAAACAGAGAAGGATGTAGGAGTAGGTACCGAGGGAAATGAGAGATTTGCAGAGTTAATATCCAGGCAGAAGCTATTACCAGATGTTACATCAAATCCTGCTTTATCTTCCTTTGGCGATGTTGGACATACGACAGGGTTCATAGACCAGGTGCTGACATTCTTAGGGGCCCACTATGGAATTCGGATGGAGGCATTTCTTCATCTTTCTCCATAGTTAATCAAAGTGTCCCAAAGATAACATCGTACACATGAAGCCTCCATATTGTGAATCAGTACACGTAAGCCAAAGCTAGAACCTACAAAGAGAAAACCTATCATGGAAAGACTTGCGCTATTTCAGACTCAATCCTGGTTTTGACGATACCTCACCTTCCGCAAGTGGATCTTGGTGCTGTGTCTTTATCGTTTTCATCTGCAGTCTGTTCATCATAGGCTTCTTATTCAATGATTAAATTTGACAATTTTCAGAGATGTCCTTCCGGGAAGATATTAGCTGAAACTCAGTGAGCACCCCGCTGTAAATTCTAGTGGCTACTCCCCTTCCCCTACCTAATTTCATGTCCCCAATGTGACATTGATGCCAAGGCTTAGGCTGGAGTCACACTGTCATATGGCTTGTGTAAGGATCACATCCCTCTTCCCAGACTGACTGTTGGCTCTCCTGACCTGAAAGTGAAAGCTGCATAGAAATACATAAAGCTGTCACACTCGGATCAGGAGAACCGCTGACCGGTCCTGGCATTTTGATTCAGTCCTCATACGAGTAATGCGATAGTGTGACTTCATTCTTACTTTGATTTTGGGTGTCTGGTGCAGTACTGCTTTCCCAGTCATTTCCCTGCACGGTGTCACCATGGGCACTTTCCTTGCTCTTCAGTTTAATTCAAGTAGATGGGACGAGCTGCTGTTCTTAGGTTGCTGGAACATAGCGAGAAGTTAGAAATATGAAATTGTTTAAGTGTACGCTTCATTCTCAGGATCACTATGGGCCTAGTGGTCAGACCCCTCTCAGAACAGAAAACCACACAGATGTTATATGCAAATTTATATAACACTATAAAACCAACTTGATACAGAATAAGGAAGCACAAAAAGACAAGAATGCTAAATCAGTTCATGTGTTTTGCAACATTCAGCATGGATTGGTGTCTTTCGATATATTTCGGTAAGGCTGGCTTCACACCACGGTGTGATCCGGTCTGGGGCTGTCAGGCATGAACCAAATGTGCCCTCCGGTCCTGTGTGCAGCCGGATGCAGCTGCAGCTGCTAATGATTCAGGACCGAGGCTGGAAGGGAGCTAGCCGCGGTCCAGAAAGAACAGCAGCGTGCAGCCGCCAATGTACGGTTCCCAGATCCTCCCAGTCCGGAGCAATCCGGCCACATAAGCTCCCAAGTTAGGGAGTGCCGGATTGCCCCGGATCCGGGAGAATCCGGGCGAACACAAAGATGTTGCAAGCAACATTTTTATGTCCGAAGAGAATAAACCGATTTCTCCCGGATTCCACCGCAGAGATGAAACCGGATGGCAGAGAGCTGCCATCCAGCTCCATCCGGCCCCATAGGCTACTATGGGGCCAAAAAACCGGTTCGGGGCTGTCTGGTTTACACCGGACAGCCACGGACCGGATCACACCGTGGTGTGAAACCAGCCTGATGGTACCTTTACACGCAGCTACAGGTAACAGGTTTTCCACAGGTAACTTACTGGCTGCAGTGAAATCATGGAGACATAGTTCCATTTGTACACAGCAACAAGATAGAACCATGTCTCCATGATTTCACTGCAACCAGTAAGTTACCTGTGGAAAACCTGTCACCTGTAGCTGCGTGTAAAGGTACCATAACAGTTTTTCAGGTGCAAAATCTATTCTACTGAATATACATGGGAATGATGAGAACCTCTTATAGTGCTTTGGTTGTATAGGTGATGGTTCCATAATATAATTGATACTTTTTGTACAGAAACAATGAATCCAGTTATGTATAAATCAAATATAGAAGCCATCATATGCAAAGAAGGGAGGAAGTGCTTTGGGGGTGTGTCTGTAACTACTTCTTTCAAGTGCATTGACTCTCCCCCAGTGCACATCCAGCCTTATTTACATATGGCTTCAACTGACACTAGATTTCTCATGACTCACACACCACATCTCCACTAAAAATATATATAATTTTTATAGAAGTACAATCACCTAATCACTACTTCCATATATAAAAAGAAAAGGTGCTGACATGTTGCCTTTAACTAATACAATTCTGCCACCAGTAGGGGGAGCTGTGTTTTATGAATACAGTGAGGTCCCCCTAGTGGTGGCTCATCCAGACATTGGTGATGCTGTGGCCCAATACATGTACCCATGAAGCTAAATGTACAATCAATTCAAAGTGTTACCCTCTATGTATTAAAAAGTGCACAGTTTTCCGCTTGGCTCATCCTATATGTTTCTTGTTTGCTGTGTTATGATGACGCGGTGTCTTTCTGTAATGAACGCTATCATGGCAGTCTGCATAACATTTTCTTGTCCTTTGCTCCAGCCCGGCCCCCTGCTGGCTGTAACCACTTTAGCGGCTCTGCGCAGTTCTGGCACCATCACATATTTACTTTGATTTATTCCAGACATTCCAGTACTCCGTGTATTATTTACTTGGGCTCTGCAGGAAAAACGATCAGTTTGAAATCAGTAACATCCCACAAAGCTCCGCCGCCAGTTCTCTTGATCAGAGTTTTCCATCTCAAACCTTTAAGATCTCGCCAGAGCTCAGATTCTTCTGAGTAACAGACAATCAAAGCAGTTTTCCATTATATATAAATACAGTCGTGTCAGAACCAAGAAATATCTGTTCCATTAAACACAGTCAATCAGGCAAATCTTTCCAATGTCATCTAGTAACAATTGGTAATGTTCCGTCCCTAGCGAGTACTAGGACTTATGATGGTGACTGAGGGCCGTCATCATACGGGATATGCCCGAATTTGTGCATTTCATCTTAAAACGGATGCACTGCCCATCAGGGGATGGCATGTCACAAGAATAGCTAAGGTTATCGTGACCCACAAAGCACCATCTTGATAATCGGTCACAGAAAATGATCTCCACTACCTGGACAACTCCTATTTAAGATAAAAACACCCTATACTCCCATAAAGGTCCAGTCACACATAACGACGCACCAGCGATCCCGATAACGATGTGCAGAGATCACTGGTGCGTCGTTTTTTTCACATCGATGGTAAGATGTCAAACAGGTATCTCACCAGCGATGTGGAAAATGATGCACTAGCGATCCAGAATTATACCAGGTTGTTGGGAATTGTCACTTCATAGCGTAACATTGAGATCGTCGGTCATTGTCCCTGTCAAACACAGCGATGTAGCGCTCCCAGCGGGAGCACAACGACATAGAAATGATCCAGAGCAGTGTGTAACAATCAACAATCTCACAGCAGGGGCCAGAACGTTGGTGCGTGTCACACATAACGTGATCGCTAACGGGATCGCAGTTGCGTCACAAAATCTGTGACGCTACAGTGATCTCGTTAGCGATCTCGTTATGTGTGACAGGGCCGTCAGCACAAGGTCTACCAGGGCACATGCAACATTATTTTGACATGTGAGCCCTCAGCCAATCAGTGACCACCACTGGCTGCTACGCTATCATTTTTTCATCCAAGGGCGTGAACCCTGGACAAGTGATATAAGTGATGGCACAGCTGTAGCTAGTGGACTAACCCCTTGAAGATAATTTTACTGCACAAGCCATTGACCAGTGTTCAGTGTCGATTTACACTTGTTTAGTACACTTATGTGTCAAGGTAACCTTTGTTGGATCTGCAGCCTGATTTTAAACATTTGCAATTATCTGGTAAATGTTCATCATGCCAATGCAGTCAGTCTCGTTTTAGGCTATCACTATATTAAATTCCTTTAATTGTACTCTCCATCAAGTTTTCTTGGCATGATATGGAAGTAGATTGCCAGTCCTTTCTTCCATGCAGTAATGTGGCTCCCGTGAAAGAGCCACAATGAATCAAAGTTGTATGTTGTCTATACAATATCGTCTGATTGTGCAGTGTCCTGCTGCTGACCCTGGTACGGGGCAGTATGCTTAGTTTGGCACCTCAGTTGACAACCTGTCAGCCTGGGGTATGCCTCATGGCAGAATACACTGAAATAGAGTTAGAATATGTGACCACTATAATATCCATTCATGGTGAACATCATTTATTACAATGCATGCCGATGTGTCCACAGGTGGCCCCGCACATTGGCCGGTATAACATCCTATCAGCCCTGCCTGCAGTATCCTTTCATGTCTGTCTCACCCAATGGTCAGGAGAAGAAAGCTTCACGCCGGTGCGATCGATCGGGACAGTGGGACGAGGGGAACTATTCCAACTGCCTGTACAAGAACGATATCACCAGGGTGCTGTATACCTTTGTGTCTGTGAGTAGAGCAGGCCTGTGTAACATTGGAACATACTAACTATATAATATATTATGATATATTACTACATCCCATGTCACCTTATTATATTGGAACATTTTTATTTTGCATTAATACTGTGGTTAAACAGGACCTGTCACTTGCCATAAATAGCCGGAGACGCATGTGAGATACTCGCATGAGTGTCGCATGGCTCACCCGGAACGGCAGCCGTATCTCTGGACAGGAGCATGTCAGCTGCTTGTGTTTCTATGAAGCTGACATGCTCCTCTCCGGAGGGACGGCGGCCGTTTCTGGTGAGTCATGTGAGACTGATGTGAGTATCTCACATTCATCTCGCTTGAAGTATCTCTGGCCATATATAGTACCTTTAATTACTAGTGTTTCCAGTCAGTTCTTACTCTTCGGGGTAAATGAGGCATTACACTTTCCTTATTGAATAGTTTGCTTAGTGACCCTTGTACATTGGGTACTACACAGACACATTGTTCTTTTAGGAGGTCCCCACTTTGGCTCACAGTATTGTTCTAGCATACGCACTTCTATCAGTCCCACTGTATGTAGTCAGTTGGATTTCATCATGTATTTGTCACACTTTACTCTTCAGATGCCAATAAATGAATCCAATGTGCTGACGATGGCCCACCAGCTGCAGATGTATACGGCAGAAGCGGCTAACTTCTCTGACCTGATGGATGTTATCTATGTGGCTCAGATGATGGAAAAATTTATTGGCCTAGTTGACCAAGTGAAAGATGTAAGTTGTGTCACAGAGGAGGGGGACATAATTAAATTTAAGTTTGCTGACAATGTTCTTATTCCTGCAGCTGGCAGATGTTATGTTGGACATGGCCAGTAACATGATGATGGTAGACGACCATATCTTGTGGATGGCCCAGGTGGAGGACAAAGCTTGTAGCAGTATTGTCCAGACAGTGGAGAAGATTGCAGGGCTTACTCTGAGTAGTGACTCTCAGGACCTGTCTGTGGTATGAGACTGGCATTCACAAACATTGATATGATCATGATTTTTTTTCCTTAATTTTACATACCTTATTTCCTTATTCCTCTGCTCTTCCAGAGCACAAGGAACATTGCCTTAGAAGCCTTCCTCATCATGCCCAACAGTTTTGTTGGTCTAGGATGCATAGCATTTCAAAAAAGAGATGGAGGAAGAGGGAACCACAAGGCCGACAGAGACAGGAAAGAACAAGAGCCCAACACACATACTGATCAACGACTCAAGTTCCGCTGTACAACGGGGCAAACCAACATCTCCCTGACAAACTTCCATGTCAAGGTACCTAGAACAAGTCTATGTTTTCAGTCTACCTTCCAAATTATAAAATGATTTCAGTAGTTAAAGGGAACCTGTCATCTACTTTATGCCTCCAAACCTTTGACTATCTGTCTGCAGCTTCCTAGTTCTATTCTAAGCATTCCTGTCTGACTTAATGCTGTACTGTAATGGTTAAGAAAAATCATTTAGTAACTTACAATATCAGATGGTAATTAGCCTCCATCTAGTGTCTCTGGGCGTTCCAATGATCTCCATCCCCTCCTACGTTCCATGGTTATCATGCTCCAGTGGGCATGATAACCTAATTTGGAAGCGCGCTCCCCGTCTGAATTGTATGGGCTCCTTCTAGGTATGATGTGATGGCAGCTTCATTACTGGTCCTGTGTGTTGTGGGTGAGTGTTGAATGCACTTGTCCGGCTCCAGAGCATGAGTACTGTGCATTCTAAAGGCGGCAAGTACACCCAATACTCACCCACAGTGCTCAGGACTTGTAATGATGTGGCCATCACATCATACCTAAAAGAAGTGACTACATTTTACAGTACACTAGATGAAGGCTAATTACCATCCAAAATTATAAATTACTAAATGATTTTTGTCAACTATTACAGTACAGTACTAGGTCATACAAGGGTGCTTAGAATAGTACCAGGAAGCTGCAGATAGTCATAGATTTGGGGGCATAAAGTAGCTGACAGGTTCTCTTTAATTAAAAATCATTTAGTATTGCACTGTACAGATGATTTAGTGTATTTAACTCCTTGCACCATCAATGGTGCATTTTCTGGGGTGGATGTATGGCAAGGGTAGGGAACTCCAGGCCTTGAGAGCCACACACAGTGCAGGTTTTCAGGATTTCCTTAGTATTGCACAGGTGATAATTTTATTACCTGCACAGGTGATTATATTATCAAATGTGCAATGCTGAGGAAATCCTGAACCTGTGTGTGGCTCTCAAGGTCTGGAGTTCCCTACATCTGATGTATGGGGTGGGCTGAGGAGCTGAGCCAGTACCATACTCAACAGATGGCCAGTGTTACACAGTGGGCTAATACTGTAATAAAAGCACCAATTTCTAACAATGGTATTTTAGGTGTCATGGTCTTGGTGGTGCCCCAATTTAGCACAATCCCATCCTTCCACTGCAATACAGTTGGGAGGCCTGCTAGAGGTTCCATGGCTACCATTTCCATACTCATGGCTGGGCTTCATAGGAAACAGTGATTTATTTACTGCAATAATGTACAGTATTACAGATTAGTCTGTATTGTAATCAGTATATTTGCATATAGAGATAACAGTGCATTTGAACAAGTACACATCTCAGGAAAGTGAGAGCTGTGATTAGGAGAACTGCTATGACAACTGTCAATGCTATAGCCCAGAGATTGTGATTATGCAAGAGCAACACATTCAGGAGCTGAGGGGAAAGTGAGCAGCTAATTTCTGTTTATGTACCGGAGAGCGCTGACTAGGATCTTCGGATTACTGTAACTACTGCTCATACTCGGCCAGGTTCCTGTGGTCCATCTGCTTGAAAACAAACTGTACACCATGTAAGATAAAAGCTCTCACAGCTTAACAGCAAATAGAACAAGCAAGTCAAATACTTTCATGCTATCTAAACAAAACACCAGAATTGTGCACCTCCACCTAAAAATGCAATTAGAGTGATCAAAATATTTTTAGCATCAAATTAATATCAATAAAGAGGTCAGCATTCAAAGTAAGCCTTCACATAGCTCCATTGACAGAAAGCAAAAAAAGATACATCTTTGAAAATGACGATACAAAACAATATTTTTTATTTTACAAATTTCTAAATTATTTTCACTATTAAAATCTTAAAAAAATAACTACACAAATGTGGTATCGTTGGTGAGATGTCACACGTCTACATATCGTGCACGACGCACCACTGTTCCAGTGAGCAGCTATTGTTCGCACAACCCAGCGAACGATACTTGTTCAATGTTGAGAATAGGCGAAGTCATTCACGACATCGTTATCCCGGTTTCACAAAGAACGATATACCAGGTTGGCTGATCGTGGATTGTCTGATTTGAGAACAAGTTCTCAAATCTGCGATCAACGATCCAACGTTTTATCATAATTGAAGCTCGGTGTCACACGCAACTAGGTAGTAACAATGTCGCTTGATCGACTCCAAACCCGTGACGTTTTAGCGATATCGTACCGTGTAACGGGGCCTTTAGTAATGTGTTGTCGAACACCTGCAAACAACCAGATGCATTGTAAGAGGATTTTTCTCCATTGATTGTAACTGGTTTTGTTCTCTCCCTCCAGAACAGTCTTGCTTTGGCCTCTGTCCATCTACCTCAAAGCCTCTTTGCTTTGTCGTCCTCTCAAACCTGCAAACTTCAAGTCCTGGCCTTCAGGAATGGAAAGCTGTTTAGTATTGTAGGAAACTCATCACGGTGGGCAGAAGATGGGAAGAAACGAAGTATCTCCACTCCGGTTATATATGTTGGAACCCGTAAGTAAACACCAATGACGTTCAAACAAAATCAGAAAATGTATAGGGAGTTTTATGTTTTTTGAGGCTTGAAGATTTAAATCTATTAAGTGTAAACTTAAAGGAGTTGTCCAACCAAAAGAGATAAATGTGTAAATAAATATTTTTGTAATTTATAGCCATTATAAATTATGCTCCTTTCCAAAAAATAACAACCTTTCTTCTTCCGGAATAGGCTACATGACATTACATCAATGAGTGTTACTCTCCATCACAGGGGCTGCGCATGCGCAGTTCCTTTCATCATAAAACAATAGTCCCCTTGGCATACAAAGCATATGACGATGCTCCCCGTGCTCACACAGGTCTGACAGCTTGGTGAGATCAATCTGATTCAACTGCGCATGCTGTCAGAGCTGTGTGAACGCGGAGAAGTTATGTCTGTCCTCACACAGGCCTGACAATGTGCACAGTTGAATCAGTATTGATCCCACCCAGCTGTCAGACCTGTGTAATCACGTGGAGTGTGTCTGCAATCACTGCACACGATTCCCAGCATTCTGGATCCTCGGAGCAGTGTCAGACCTGTATGAGTACGGGGAGCATCGTCATATGCTTTGTATATATTTATAGGATGAAAGGAACTGCGCATGCGCGGCCCCTGTGATGGAGAGTAAGGGTAAGTGCACACTTACCCGGCGGTTTGGTCGGCGGCAGCTGGCGGAACCCGCCAGGAAGCTCCGGCGCCGTCCACCGGCTTCCTGGCGGGTATGTGCGGGGGAGCCGGGCGGTAGCCGGCGGATGCACAGCGTGTTCTCGGCGGCGAATCTGCAGCGGCTGGAAGCAGCACATGATTCTGCTTGCAGCCGCTGCAGAACCGCCGTTTTTTAGAACATGATCATTCTTTGCTAACCCGCTGGGAAACCTGCGGGTTAGCAACGGATGACGCTGTGTAACCGCCGGTGTGTGCACTGCCTTGGGCGGTTTACATTAGTTTTAATGTTAATCCAAACGCCGGTTTGGATTAACATAAATTTAAATAAAACTAATGTAAACAAAACGGCGGTTTACACAGGTAAACCGCCGAAAACCCGCCCAGTGCGCACATAGCCTAAGACTCACTGACTTAACAACTATTCCAGAAGATGAAAACGTGTTATTTTTTTGGAAAGGAGCATCATGTTTAATAGCTGTATAACTACAAAAATATTTATTTACCGATTTTATGCCTTATTAAATGTATATTTTATGATGGGAATACCCTTTAAGTGCAGAAGTATAAAAGAAATATATTCTGATATGATTTTTTATGATGTATTTAATTAATATTTACAGATGATCTAAAATTATACATTTAATATAGTGATTCAAATAATGTATTTAACCAAGCAGCGATGATCTCCTTATGGAGCAGAATGTGATCATACATCAGCGACCTCCATAGAATAACAGTACATACAACAAGGCGCATGCGCCACTTTCTGATGTCAAATGTGATTTTAAGGAAGAAAAAATTTGAGATAAATTACTTAAGACGTCCCAGTGCCTGACAACCTCATGTTCAAAGCTGTAGCAGTACAGTATATCCTGAGCTCTATCACGTGAAGCTGGATTGGCACTTGGCCGACAGCATAGACGTAGCGGAGCAGTTTGGCTGCAGCCAGTCCATATATCAGGTCTATTTTTCATGACAAATATTATCAATGCTTGATCGGGGTACTGTATTTTTTTTCAGGAGGTTGTGGCATTACTAACCTAACAGAACCGGTCACGGTTACCCTCCGGCACCTGGTGAAAGGATCTGACCCACTTCCAGCTCAGTGGAACTTCAAAGCCTTGGAAGGATATGGAGGCTGGAGTTCAGAGGGCTGCCAATTATTATCGGAGGAGCCAAATATCACCAGCATGCAATGCCTACAACTCAGCAACTTCGCCGTCCTGACGGTAATTTCATGTGTTCCATCTTTGCCTCTGCCAAGATTTGGTACCTCTACCTGATACGCTCTGAGGCCAATACTAATTCTTAAAAGATTTTTCCAGTCACTAAGAAGTTAAATACATTTACTGGGTTTTTGCTGCTACATCTTTTAGCATCATGACTCCAGCAATGTATAGGCTACTTGCTGCAGTTTTGACAAAATTGCTATTTTTTATTGAAAAAGGCAATATCACACATAGCAATAACATAAAGGCATTATAATATAACACCATACTGATAATTCCAACATGTAACAAAAGCAAGTTCAATATGAATCACGCTTCATACATTACATATTTCAGGAGTTATACAATTACATCACGCCGAGTGAAATTTAGATGAATCATACAAATTAACAATTTAAAGATGAACAAGACTTACTAGACGCAGAGACTGATACAATCACTGTTTAATCTGCTGCAGATCCACCTCTTCTCCGGACACTGAGCTCTCTATAACCCTGCCCACACCACTGATTGGTAACATACTGTGCCAATCAAAGGTTGGGGTGTGGTAAGACTACCTGGTTGTAAGCTTACTAGTCCTGTAGTGTTTACCTCCTGATGATAATAGAGTGATAATATCAAAACTACAGCAAGAAGCCCAGGAA
Organism: Allobates femoralis; assembly: GCA_033576535.1. NCBI lineage: Eukaryota > Metazoa > Chordata > Amphibia > Anura > Aromobatidae > Allobates > Allobates femoralis. The sequence continues at coordinate 108,823,408 of JARQOC010000004.1, forward strand.
GTGATACATCACTGGAATCAAGATCTCTGCCCCCATTATGCTTGGTGACAGATTAAGAAATAAAACTCTCAGAACTCTTTAAATAATAAGAAACACTCACCTTAACGATCCCCGACACTTCTTGATTCTCCCACTGCTCTCCGTACGTTATTCGTGGTCCAGACTGATAAGTGACTAGATTAACCAGACCAGCAGTCTATGGGTGACCAGCATTCACACTATGAGAGGTTTTTCCTTTCACATTCGATCATTTGCTCTTTAGCAATTGTCTACAACCACACAATACTATGAAAATGGAGCTGTTACCATCATCAGGATACTTTAGATTTTTGCATTAAGATAAAAAAAAGTTTACATTTTTTTCACAAGTAATGCTCAACTGGTGAAAGGGGTTGTCCGATATATAGTGTCTCTTTTCAGAAATAGCTCCTCTCTTGTCGAAGGGCGCATCTGGTATTGCAGCTCATCGGCTATTAAGAGACTGAGGCTGAGCTGCCATATGCAGACCATGAAGATGGGGGGGCGCTGTTTCTGGTAGATGCTTTCTTCTGATACTAGACCCCTATTTTATTTGTCTTCTGAAGGGATTTAATGACAGTTTCTTAACATGTTAATGAATATGTATTTCCTGGCAGGAACTGAACACTTTCCCATCACCAGCCCAACACTGCACCGACATCCTCCACCAAGTCATCTACTGTACGGCTGTACTCCTACTCTGCCTGTTCACCACCATCATCACGTACATTGTAAACCACAGGTTGGTGAGGTCAATGGAAAATTCTCTCATTAGTAACATTATGACCAGACAATGACATGACTTTTTGTTGTGTGTGTCCTCAGCACCATCCAGATCTCCCGGAAAGGTTGGCACATGCTGCTCAATCTCTGCTTCCACATTGCAATGACATCAGCGGTGTTTGCTGGGGGAATTACTCTTACCGGATACCTCATCTTGTGCCAAGCTGTAAGTGTTCTGCAGAACATTAGTCTTTTAGGAAATTAAAAATGTACGTTCCTTACAAAGCTCATGTAAACAAATGTAAAATACCAGATCGTGGCATTCCTTTCATGTTCACATAAAACAAATTGTATGTGATGTGCATTTTGGCAGATCAAGAAATGAACCCTTAAAAATTAACCCATTTTTAGGCCTTATTGTTTCAAAGAGGTTCTCTAGAATTAGAAAACAGGACTGTTCTTCTTTTACCCCCAAAAAGTCTATCCAAGGAGCGGGGCCCAGAAGTGGAAGTATCATTTTATTCGTTACAGAGTCTGCTTGAAAGCTGTTTTTCCAATCTGTGAAAACCTTCGCACACTTAGAACCTTCCAAGAATCCCATAAAAGATCCCATACTGTAAAAGGTTATTAACAGAGCTCACGCAGCTCAGTCATCCAGCAATTAAGGTCCATATGTTCCTTCTCAGGTCAGCATCATTCTGCACTACTCTTCCTTGTCTACTCTTCTTTGGATGGGCCTTAAAGCCAGAGTTATCTACAAGGAGCTAACCCACAAACCTAAACCACAGCAGGAAGGAGAAGTGACACAGCCACCGCACAGGCCGATGCTCAGGTAATCCCAGGGAGAAAAAGGTGGTAATACAGGGTAATCCACTGCTTAGCAGCCCCCTTCTCCATTAATGTTACTCCATAGGGTGAAAACAACCTGTATTTACCTCCAGTCCAACATCATTCCAGCAATGTTAGTGACAGGTGAGGTTGTTATGTCACGTGAGCCCTGCAGACAATCATGGCTTCTATTGGGCCGCTTCATTTTAATTTCCTTCAGTTACATCCAAAAAAAGTAAGAGTGAAGTGGCGCTTGGCAGGGCCCACGGGACACAACAGCATCATGTGAAGCCTTGAGAGGCCCAGAGCTGACATTGCTGGAAGTGCTCCGGCAATGGAGGGGAATATAGGCTGTTCTTATACTTTACACATAGTAATTGAGAAGAGGTTGTCTGAGTAATGGACAACCCTTTTAAAGTTGCATATAAATGGTTTACGATAACTTTTACTAAAGGCCCCGTTACACGCTTCAATGTCGTTAAGATATCACCAACAATCTCATGGGAGCGCGGTTGTTAGGACATCGTTTTGAGATCGTTGGCGAGATGTCACACATCTAGATATCGTGCACGACGCATCAACGATCCAGCGAGCAGCTGTCGTTCGCACAACCCAGCGAACAATACTTGTTCACTGATGTGAATAGGCGGAGTCCTTAACGACATCGTTATCGCGGTGTCACACACAACGATGCAGCATTTTGGCTGATCGAGGATCGTCTGATTTGAGGACATGTTCTCAAATCTGCGATCAATGATCCAATGATTTATTGTAGTCGTATCTCGGTGTAACACACAACGACGTCCTAACGATGTCATTTGAACGACTCCAAACCCGTGAAGTTTGAGCAATATCATTCATAATCTCGTACTGTGTAACGGGCCTTTAGAAACATACCGTGGTGTTCTTTTACTTATGGTAAAACTCAACGCTGTTGCTGTTTTGCAGAACCTCCTATCTAAGGTCAAGAGGCTTGAGTGCAGCAAAACATTTAAATTTATTCCGATCTTCAAGATCCTATCCCAGTATATAGCAGGTGTAATAATAATAATATTGGAAAAATGCCAGCAATTAGAAATGTAGTGTAGCTTTCCTGATTAGCCGTGTCTCTTATCTCATGTGCTGGGCATTGCAGCAGCTTAGGTTTCTATGCTTATGACAACTCATATAGTGACAATTAGTTGCCAGTGGTTGTAACCAAACCTACTACAATGCCCAGGGGCACATGGGGTAAGAGATATAGCTAATCAGGAGAACTATACTACATATGTAATTGGAGGTATTTGCTAATATTAGTATTATTACATCCCCTGCATATTGAGATAGGATCTTGGAGATGGGAATACCATTTTTAATGTTGAAGCATCATATTAAGACGCTATAGTGAAGCCATATGAAGTCTGAAAAGTATCCCGCTGTTTAGGCAAATAATGGCACAAAACGCTAATATGTTCTTACTGTAACACATTTAATAAAAATTATACCGTGCATTATATGTTTTTACAGCATTGTTCTGTACTGCAAAAAAAAAAGTACAGTGGCTTATAATACCCATATGAGGACCCTTTTGGTTGTTGACAGGTGAATTGAGCATTATTGATCAATTTAGCATACGGGAGCTTTTACCATTGTATACTCCAGATGTAGGGCCAAACTAATGTATCATCTTCCTTAACTCCGCTTTTTCATGTACAGATGTCCTTGATAAAGAGCATTCTTGGTTGAAACGTTGGATGTTATCTGTTTTTCTTTATTGCCGTATCACAATTAAATAACATATACTCTTTGCAGCAAGAATTTCTACTTTGTCGTCTTCGTTGCTTCGTTGTTATTTTACATTAAGTCAGGTCTACTGTTCTCTCCTTGTGCACGAACCTCTCGTAAGCAGTGTTGCAATGTAAATTTTAGAGATGGCGATATGAGACAAGTAGCTTGAAAAACCTTTATCCAAAGTACCGTAAATGAAGAACATAAAGTAATAAGTCTTAGGGCCACGTCACACACAAAGATAATTGTGCAGAGATTGTTCACAGATCTCTGGTTGCAGTGAAATCATGGACACATTGTTACATTTGTACATGGCCACAAAATGGAACTATGTGTCCATGATTTCACTGCAACCAGAGATCTGCGAACAATATCTGCACAGATATCTGTGTGTGTGACGTGGCCCTTAATGAGATCTGACATCTAAGGCCCCTTTCACATCTCTGTGTTTGCTGCGTTTTGCTGCGTTTTGCTTCATTTGCGTTTTTTCCGCGTTTTTACCGCAAAAAATGCATTAAAACGCATGCGTTTTTGTCCCCATTGATTTTAATGGGACCGCATGAAAAACGCATGTCAAAACGCATGTCAAAACGCATGTGCGTTTGCAAAAACGCAAAACGCATGCGTTTTTACAAGCGCAGCTCAAAACGTGGCAAACAACGTTTTGGGCTGCGTTTGCAAAAACGCATGCGTTATGCGTTTTTGCAAACGCACATGCGTTTTGACATGCGTTTTGACATGCATTTTTCATGCGGTCCCATTAAAATCAATGGGGACAAAAACACATGCGTTTTAATGCGTTTTTTTTGCGGTAAAAACGCGGAAAAAACGCAAATGAAGCAAAACGCAGCAAACGCAGAGATGTGAAAGGGGCCTAAGCGTATGTACATATCCACTCTAATTTGTGTATTCTAGGTTCTACTTGATCGCTGGAGGGATTCCCCTGATCATATGCGGCATCACTGCTGCTGTGAACATCAACAATTTCAGGGACAACAGTCCTTAGTAAGTGTCCTGCATGAGAAATGCTAACTGTAAGCTCCATTTTGGCGAAATGTTATTGCATATTAACATATGTGTCTTTTTCCTCAGCTGCTGTTTGGTATGGATGCCAAGTCTCGGTGCTTTCTATGTACCTGCGGGTCTCATCCTGCTCGTCACATGGATATATCTTCTTTGCGCTGGGATAAATTTAAAGCGACAGCCTACGGAACAAAAGGATCCTGTGGAGGCCAATGATGCACAGCAAGCACATGGTGGGATAAGTCATCTTTTGAGTGATTCCACGTCTATATCTGTGACCCTTAACTCAGCGGCCCAGGCGGATGTAGACACTGTGTATTCCTTGCAAGTGCAGTTCTGGTCTCTGGTGACTGTCCATATATTGTATATTGTCCTCTGGATTTTTGGAGCCTTTGCTGTATCACAAGAATGGTATTTGAATGTTGTCTTTAGTTATCTCTATGGGGTCACAGCGGTTGCCTTAGGGCTTTTCATCTTTATTCACCACTGTGTGCGACGTCAAGATGTCCAGCGCTCTTGGTTTTCTTGCTGCCCTTCATACACAGACTCATTACCAATCCAAGCATATGTGCACACCAGCTCCCCTGTAGATGACTCTCCGCAGGTGTATATTGGGTGCAATCCCGAAGTGGAACACTCTGTGAAATCTACATCATCCCCAAGCAACAGTATTAACTCCAGTACTGGACCTTGCAAAATCACCAATCTGCAGGTGGCTCAGAGCCAGGCAGAAATCTGCCCACCAAAGCCACCTAGCTGTGAGGACAGCGAACCAACCAACAATAAATTTGTGACTGCTCCAAGTCGATACATGAACAATTTGCATGGTCGTAGAAACCATAAAAGCAGAACTAAGCAGTATCGGGAAGGAAAGCACCATAGGTTAAAGGTGCTACGTGGACCCTCTTCTGACCTGCCATCTAGCGAAAGTGGCAGTGTCCACAATAGCCATTCGGAAAGCTACCATAGCAAGAACAGCCCTTTGAACAATGGTAGAGGGGTGGCAGCTAGGGACCCTGAGGGTGCACTTACCCACTCTGAAGGAAGTGACAGCAGTGGGCAACAGGCACAGGACTTTGCTAGAGCGCAGAGAAAAAGTGCCAGTCGGGACAATCTAAAACAAGCCAACAGCATGGAAAGGGAGACCAAGCGTAGGTCCTACCCTCTTAACACAGGCAACCAAAATGGGGTCCTAAAGGGTAGTAAGTACGACATCAACCTTGCACCTGCGGAGAGCACTATAGTCATGAAGACGGGTCTCTGGAAGAGTGAAACTACTGTGTAGTTTGTGATTAGCCAAAACAGCATGTGCCACACATGTCATAAAGTGAAATGACCCAGATGCCAACACGTGCTAGGAAAATGGGCTATCCCCAGCCATGTGTTGGGATCACAGATTGGTTGGTGCAATCACGTTGGACCTGACCCATGTGAACGCCAAGAATATATGTGCCAAAGTGTTTATGTATGTGTAATGGCAGAGTTCGCATTGGCTTATGGTAATGTACACACATCGGTTTGAAATTGTGCCAATGTGTTGTACAGAGGATTTGCATTATCTCGTTGTGAAGTATCAAGGAACTAACTGGATTCATTTACAGTATTTCAGACCTTGGAAAATACTTCCGGCTTGTGAATTTTTGCAGGGATCTCGTTGTCATAAGCATAGATCAAGGTCAAAAGCCAAGAGGAGTCAAGTCAATGGCCGGATTATCAAATTACTGGTCTCTGTCAGTTTTGACAGCCCAAGTGCCCAAGATTTTTGTGTTTTCCTCAACTAGCACTTTCTAAGCAATCTCTTCTCTGAAGCATCCATTGGATGGTGCACTTATACAGATCACCTTTCATACTTTTATTTCGCACCTTCACGTAGATTTCACCCTTCCCCATGAGCCATTTTTATCCCAACTTGATAGACATTTTATATTTTTGCCATTTGCCTTAACGTAGCCTTGTAAAGGAATTTAAGGACACATTATATCTCCAAATTTAATAAAATTAAATAAGTCTTCACAGTCTATATTTTGGTACAGACACGGAAACCAAACATAGCTGCCTTCATCCATATTGGTGCTTCAGAAGCATTTTCATGTTTTCTTTTACTTACTTGTACCATACAAAATGAATGACAATCCCGACGGACTTTCACGAAATTCACTTCTGCATGTTATTTGTGTAAACGTTTTTCTTTTTTTTATAAATGTGATATATCAGAGGGAAACATTTATTTTTCAAATATAGAATTATATTGTATATTGTATAGACAGATCAGGATCACTTTTTTTTGAGACCTGTGTAAATTTCCATATCAGTATTAAGCCTTGTTTCTGTGAATGAAAATGCAAACTTTAATCATGAAAAAATTATATGTATATGCAATGTTTTATAAAAGATTCTAGATGTGATCAAATTGTATGGAGGTAGAAGAAATCTAGAATTACTGAGGCAGAATATCATGCAATGGCTATGACATGCCTTTACGAAAAGAGCTTCGGCTCCCCTGATGTGTCTGTTTTACGAAATACTTTTATTCTCCATAAAATAATAATTCTGGAGTATCTTTTCTGAAAATTGAGCATTGTGCCGTTCCTCTGTTATTCCTGTACCGTTACCTCAATATTGAAACTATCTCGGGGGCGCGTGGTTGTTAGGACATCGTTTTGAGATGTCACATGTCTAGATATTGTGAACGACGCACCAACGATGTGGCGAGCAGCTATTGTTCGCACAACCCAGCGAACAATACTTGTTCACTGATGTGAATGGGCAAAGTTATGAACGACATTGTTATCGCGGTGTCACACAGAACGATGCAGCAGGTTGGCTGATCATGGATCGTCTGATTTGAGAACATGCGATCAACATATCGTAGTCATATCTCAGGGTACATGCAAAGACGTCCTAACGATGTCGTTTCAACGCCTCCAAACCCGTGACATTTCAGCAATATCGTTCACGATATCTTATCATGTAACGGTACCTTAAGAACCATCTAAATAAATAAACAGTGCATTAGCCTTCCCCTTGTCTATAGGTCATGTCTCTACCTAGTCTGATGTTGTCAATGTCAGAGGGTATAGCAACATAGCCCCATTGTAAATGTCAATGCTAATACCGTACTTAGTTGTTATTTTATATTGGACTGGAAGTTAATACTAAAACAGACATGTTGGGGTTGCCGATTGCTGGTAAACCCATTTTAAATATGTACCAAAGATGTTTTTGTCTTCAGGGAAAAATGAAAATTGTCTTGCGTAAAAAGTCTTTAACCTAAATCTTTTAATTGGTTACTAGGCACTATTCCTCCAATCACAAAGTTCCAGAGCATGTTGTCCTCCAGTCTCATGAGCAGCCCACAACTTTCAAGGCTCCTTACTTCCTTGTTTCTGGTAGGGCAAGCTCTCTTCCTTGAGTGACAATTCTAGTGAACAGTAGAGCTGTAGTATTAGAACTATAAGGCTATGCCCCAACACATTGGTTTTTGCTGCAGCAAAACCTTAGGAGTTTGTGGTAACTCCTGATTTCTTGGCTGGAGAATTGTTGCGTTTTTTTTTACTTGCTGCGCTTTTACTGCATTTTTGCTGTGTTTTTGATCATAGAACAGTGCAAAAACACAGAAAACAATTGACATGTTCATTCTTCCAAAAATGCAGCAAAACCAGTGCAGCTGCAGAGAAATTAAACCAATGTGTGTGGACAGCTTTTTTCCTTAATCACATAGGTTTTGCTGGGAATGAAAAGCACAGGTTTAGATTATGATAGATTAGCATAAAACCAACATACAAACTGAGCTAAAAACACCCTGTATGAACACAGCCTAAAGCTCAGCACAAGTACTGCTATATCACATTCAGCTACCAGTGGTTTGTTCTGAAGTCTACACTATCAATGTATTTACACATAGAGATAACAGGGTTTTTGAACAAATATCCAAATCAGTGAAAGCTGAGATGAGGAGACCGCCTCTGAGGGCAGCTGATACTGAGGGCTGATGATTTTGCAAAATTTATAACAGCCGCTTGTCAGGAGCTGAGAGGGAGGAGAAGGGAGCAGTCAACTGCTGAATAAAAATTAATAAGCTGGAGAAAGATGACTGAGATATTAAGTGTTAACCCCTCCCCTGGGATGTAGGTACTGTGCAAAGTCAGCCAGGGTCTGGGCAACCTCAAGTGACCAAGCCCCTGGAAACTAGCTGTACACTGTGAAAAATTAAAGTTCCCTTTGCAGGAGAATGACAGCACATAGAAAGAGTAAGTTATTTACAAACCTACTCATTTGCATGCTACCACCACTAACGTAGGCAATTTAATAGCTTGAGAATATCCTTTTAAGGCTACGTTCACACACAGCGCTTTTGTGAGGATCCATTTTTGGTGCAAAACTGCACCAAGAACGGATCTTCACAGAATGCAGCGTTCTGTGTATGAGAGGCCTGCACTTTCTTCCTGTGCTTTACTTACCTCGCCACGCTCCCCTGGTGACCCCCCGAGGTGTCTACTGATCCCCCACTGGGCCGCTTGAGCACAGGCTCTAGGACCCTGCAGCACCTTGTGACCGGTGACTTCACCCAGTCACATGGTGCTGTTTAAGGTCCTGCACAAGGTCCTACAGTGCTGATGTGAGGAGCGATCACCGTGGGGAACGCGGCGAGGTGAGTAATAAGCGCTGATAAAGGCGCAAATAATTGACATGGTCATTTATTTTTGCGGATGCGCTTTGCGCGCCATGCGAAAATGTGGGCCATGCGAAACAGATTTCAGCTAAAGCCATTGCTTTTTGTGTTACGGCGCTGCGTAAATGCAGAAATACGCTACATGTGAACGTAGCATAAATGCAGTAACACATAGCATCTCCTGGCATTTTTTTTATTAACTATTCTGGAAACTATGAATTGTATCCATTAGCATAATTTAATATTTTATACATGATATCGGATTATTAATGCTGCAGCTTAGATGTGCCTAACCCATTGGTAGTGAAAGTCCAAGATAAAAGCAATTGGGTGACAAAACCAGTGGTCTGAATGTCCCAAGTTCTATAGCACTTATATCTACAGTGGCACATGACTATCTAAGATAGTGGTCACATCACGTTAAGCCCTATGTTTCTCTATACATCAGGGAAAGCTCCCCCCTAAGTGTATCAGTGGATCAAGTAAGAGGTGTGACCTGGAACTTAGATGGGGGGCTCTCAGAAAACTAAAAAGGGTGTCAGTCATAATTACATTAGGGGTGGGCTCATTTTATCCTCAATAATGTTTGCCAAAGCAATCAACAAATATGTATATGTCCGGGGCAGAATTATAACATGTAATTCCTCCCTCTATCCCAAGCCTTTTTAGGTGAAAGTACAAAATATGTTATGCTTGAGATTCACTGGGCTGGATAATTTTGGCTTCATGACATTTTAGGCCTTTTTCAGTGTACTGTGTTACATACCGAGGATCACCATGTCTTGTCCTTCCATTACCACAACCTTGGATCTACCAGCCACATATATGGAATGATCTTTCTGAGGAGGATTATATTACCTTGAACCCCAGTTTTGGCCATGTACACACGTGAAAAGTTTTTTACCTCAGTGTTTGTAGCCAAAACCAGGATGGATGATAATACAGAAGTGGTTAGTGTTTCTATTATACTTTTCGTCTAATTGTTCCACTCTGGTTTGGTTACAAATGCTGAGGTAAAAAAAGTCACCAATACATAGGCAGTGCACACACTGAGTATTTGAGATTTTTACCCAGGATTGTAGACAAACCCGGAGTGGGTGATAAATAAGAAGTGGTGCAGGTGTTTCTATTATACCTTTCCTCTGATTGCTCCACTCCTGGTTTTGTCTACAAATCCTGAGGTAAAAACCTCATCAAATACTGAACGTGTGCACGTGCCTTAATGTGTGCAGGTGGCCTTATAGAGCCTTGAAACACCATACTTAACGTATGGTTGCTGCTAAATATTTATAGTTTCAGGCCTAGATAATAAAACCCTACAGAGCCAAGGAGTAAGAGGTGGTAGAGGTGTGACAATATTTCTGCAAGGCCTAGACCGCGCCTGTAATGTGAAACCAGCCTAAGGTACAAATCCTCCAAGAGACTTGAGAGTTAGGCTAGGGTCACACCTACTTGTGCCATACGTTCAGGGGCTTGCGTCTGGCACTTAGAAATTTTCAGCCTTATGCAGTGTTACGACAGTAGCACTGGTAAGTATTTGACGCGCTTGCAGAAAGCGCGAGATTTGAATCTCTGGCTGTGGGAAGCTGGCGCTTGCAATGCGCTTGGCTCCCTTCTGCCATAGAAGTGCATAGACAGTGTTAACGCAGTGCTACCTATCCAGTAACACTGCGCTAAGGCTGACAATTTCTAAGTGCCAGAGCAAGCCCCTCAACGTATAGCACAAGAAGGTGCGACCCTACCCTTAGACCAGAGTCCCACTTGTGAGAGACTTGCGCGAGTCTCACATCACATCACCAGGCAAGGCTGCCCACTCGTTTCACAAGGACCGTGCATCCAGAGAGAAATACATGCTGACACACTTCTGTACAGAGAGTGGGAGTCCGTGCCGGGTGACATGATGTGAGACTCCCACGAGTGTCTTGCAAGTGTGGATCCGGCTTTAGTCCCATCATACACACTATATGGGCTTGTTCACACATTGTGTTTTTGCTGTGTAAAAAAAAAACACATTGTTTTACAGTACCAGCAAAGTTTATGCAATTTCTGAATTCTTATGCACATTCTTCTTAATTTCTTTGTGGATATGAACCATCAAAGCATTTTTTTTTCAAATCTGCAGCATGTGAATTCTTTCCATGTTTTTGCAGCATTTTTCACCTATTAAAATGAAAAGTAAAAATGCTTCAAAAGTGCATGCAAAACTGCGCCAAAAGGTGTGCATATTGTTTTACAGCATTTTTTTCCTGCTAAGGCTGTATGCACACGATCAGGGTTTGCAGCGTTTGGGACTCAGTGTACTACCACTGCGTCCAAATGCTGCATTGTACAGTACCAGCATAGTGGCTGGGATTTCTAGATATCCCATGCTCACTGTGCTTCTCCCCGCCGCAGCGTTATTTCACCTGCGGTGCGGTTGCAGCATCTCCACAGTACGTTAATTTATTGCTGTGGAGTCAGGAGCAAGCTCCCGCGGGTAAATACAGCCAAAAGCCGCCCTGCCTCAAATGCAGATTGTGGGCACAGTGCGGCTGCGCTCACCCTGCGTTCACCTGCGCTTCCCTCAGGTCCGGAGACAATGCGTCCAGGGCGCAATGTCTCCAGATCATGTGTACATACCCTAAACACTCTTGTTTTTGTTTTAGAATCTGCTCAATGTGTGCACATAGCTGTCACTCACTCATGAGCCATTAACTCTTTCTTTCACCTGACCGCACAAATCTACGTTCAGCTAGGCCATGTATGTAAGGTCGCATTCACATTTCCATGTTTAAACACATACAGTGCTGTGCAAATTAATTGGGGCAAAGCAAGTCTTTACTTGTTTTTCTTGCATTCATTTTACTATTGCTGATAAGTGTTTTATCAGTTCTTGGTGTCGTTTTCCTTCTTCTTCCACATTTCCCTTTTCGTTTTGGAGAAAACAATCCAGATTCATTGTGTGTGTGAATTATTCTTCAAACAGTAGATTTTCCAATACCAACGGTGGAAGCGATTTCTCTTAAGGCCCAGTCACACCTGGCGACGGGGCCGGTGATGTCGGCGGCGACTGGCGGGTGCGCGCACGTTTTTGGCGCCCCACCAGCGTCGCCGTCCCCGTTTACACTGGGCGACACCTCCAGCCCCGCGCTGGCGAGCTGTCAGGCGGCATCCCCGCCGGGGTGTCTGGAAACCCCAGCGGCGATGCAGGACAATGTGAGCCTATGACTCCCATCGCCTGACAGGTCGCCAGCGGCCGGTTACATGGGGCGATGTGCGCACATCACCCCATGATGGTCGCCTGGTTTCAGAGCACTGCTCTGAAACCAGGCGACGCCCGGCACCGCCGACATCACCCCTTTACATGAGGCGACGTAGGGGCGATGTCGCCGCCGATAGGCCACGCCCCTAATCGCCTATTTAATAGGCGGCGATGTCGCCCCGTGTAATGGGGGCTTTACAGTCAGACTTGTATGTTCATTACGAGTAATAATTCTAGACCTCTTCCGTGGAGTAACATCCATTTTTACAAGCACGAATCACACTGAGAGAAAAAGTACACTAAACCACTCCTCACAGAAACAAGCTCTCAACTGAAGCTGACGGGGCAGCTAGCTGTTATTTTCTGACTAAAACCAGTCAAACCACATTTTGTTACTCAAGGTTGTACACTCACACCTGTTCAAAGCAGTTAAAACTGGTGTGAATCACTGACTGGTAACCCCAACTTACGATTTTACTTAAAAAAATGCTTTGTCCCAATTAATTTGCACAGCAGTGTATGTGAAAAAATGGTGCTGATGGCATCAGTGCTTTGGATCAATGTGTCATTGAGTCCATGTGTCCGTTTTTACCATTAGTGTCGTCAGTGTTTGTTACTGATGAATAAAGTAGTAAATAAAGTACAACGTGTCTCCTATACTGGTCAGTGTTAAACACATACAGCAACCAGATTGTCCCCCGATCCCGTCTGTGTGTTATACGTGTTTTTCATGGACCCATACACTTGTATTGACCCTTGTCTTCTGTGCTGCAAAAGCTGATGTGCAATTTTCCTGGAACCCCAAGAAAAAGTAGATGATATTGCTTGTAATAGAAAATATTTGCTGCTTTGACAATCAGGGGACATCTGTCGGTTCATTATTTGAGGTTGCACACCTAAGACATTGTCCACGTGACCGGAATGGAGGACCACATTCTATTTTTTTGTATCTGGGAGTATACAGGATCTACAAATGTTGACAATGAGATTAAATTCAGATCCTGGAGACTTTTCACCTACATGTATGAGCAGTGATTTTCCACTAATGTCTCTGAATGTATGGCTCAGTCACATTCTATACTGTTGTTTTCATGTCTCCTAATAGAAAAACAGTCTTTTTTACCAAAGAAGTGATGTCCAAAGTATGTTTTTGTATTATGTGAATTCACCAAATATTTTTATAATTGTATTAAACATTGCAAAATATAGTTATGTCTTCTATAAAACGTGGCATTTAGTATTTCTTTCTACACTTCTATGCAAATTCACTTGTGAGGTCCCCATTGCACATGTTGAATAGTAATCACAGTTTATGGGATATGTTATAGGAATCAGATTTATAGGTTGATATGTGTAATCTGAGATTTTGGACATTAGAACATATCCATCTGGGAAGAGTCAGAACATCTGGACCCAAGTGATGGTCAAATTGTTAACATCCCTGCCCCATTACTAGATAACTAGTATTTATTAGGCAGTGCTTGCCCAATCTTTGCGTTGACAGAAAACATCCGGCTCTTCCTCTTACATCACCTATAGAGGAGGCCCATCAGACACACAGACTGATCACAATGGAGGCTGGGACAGGATTGTAGGCTAAACCAGTTGGCCACCACTGTAGGGACCCAAGTCTCCTAGGCAGGACTCTATGGTGCACCAATGTTATTTGTCCCATGAGGGACATACCCCATTTGAAATAGTTATTTTAGTTATCTGCCCATAGTACCTGCATTTTGACCAGTGTGACAAAAATATCCACAATATATTTCATATTGAGTCAACCATAATAGTTGATTTCACTGATTTTGAAATAATATTACATCTATGGACTCTCAACCAACTCCATTTTCATCCCGTCATAAAAAGTTAACATGGAATGGAAAAAAGGATGACTACTGCTAAAAGAATCCCTCACACAACACCCAACCCTGAATTCCCATACATCATTGGATGACATATACAGTAATGCTCCCTAACTCCAGTTGCACAGGTACAATAGTAAGAAAGTCCTGAAAATTGTGTCTTCAGTTTGGAAACACTGCAGTAATCACCTCGAGATAGAAGGTAAGTGCCAAGATTAGAGGTTACTTCTTATGGTGGCTTCACACCTGCCGACGTCGCTAGCGACATCGCTGAAAAAGTGACGTATCAGCGATGTCGCTAGCGACGTCGCACTGTGTAAACGAGCGGCGCGACCGCATTTTATCGCCGGTCGCAGGTTGACAGGTTTACGGGAAGAACCATAAACCTGTCAACCTGCGAAAAGGCTGGATCGCGCCGTGTGACATCGCCAGAGCGATGTCGGCAGCGATCCAGCCTATACCGCAGCGTTGCTGCGGATCGCTCGCTGGGCTACGCCCAGCCCAGTGAGCGATGTCACCGCCCGCATCGCTGCGGTGTCGCCGGCCGCAGCGATGCTGTGTGACAGCTGGCCAGCGATGTCGGAACCGAGCGGGCACCCGCGCATCGCTTCCGACATCGCTGGCCAGGTCGTGCTGTGTGACGGCACCATTAGTTTTTTCTTTAGGGGTTAATCAGATGAATATGCTGCTGAAAGTGCATAAAAGTGTGTATAATATATGTCTGAAGGTACCGTCACACGCGGCAGTTTTGCTAGGCAATGTCACTGGCAATTTGCTGGTTGCAGTGAAATCATGGACACATTGATCGATTTGTACACAGCAATAAGATAGAACAATGTGTCCATGATTTCACTGCAACCAGCAAATTGCCTGTGAAATTGCCTACCAATATTGCTGTGTGTGACGCTACCTTAAGGCTCCCAACAAACCTCCCCATCCATGGTACTAGAGTAAAATGCTCAAATACCTCATAGAAGAAATCTAAATTTATGCATATTTTTCTAGTTTTCCCACGTTTTCTGAATCCTATGACTTAAAATAAACAGGGATGGAAACACAATCACAAAATATAGAAACATATATTGAGAAAGTTGCTGTCATTTATATTCAGAGTAAATCTGAACTTTCCTTGTTGCCCTATTAAAAAGCCACATACAGTTGAAACCAGACGTTTCCATACACTATATAAAAAGACATATATGAGGGTTTTTGTCACTATCTGACGAAATCAGAATAAACCTTTCCCGTTTTAGGTCAATTAGGATTACCGTAATTGTTAATATTTGCCAGAATAATGAGAGAGAGAATGTGTTAAAACATTTTTATTTCTGTAAGATCACAGGTTTACATACATTTCATGAGTATTTGGTTGAATTGCCCTTAAACTGTATGACTTGGGTCAAAGGTCTGGATATCCCTCCACAAGCTTCTTACAATAGTTGGTAGGAATTTGTGCCCTCCAAAGAAATGCCTCCCCACGTCATTACTGATCATCTGCCTAAATGGTCATCCTGGAGGATGTTGCAGGCAGCAGAGTATTCTCAAAGGCGTCTCCAGACTCTGTCACGTCTGTCACATGTGCGCAGTGTGAACCTGATCTCATCCGTGAACAGCACAGGACACCAATGTCAAATCTGCCAATCTTGGTGTTATTGGACAAATGCCAATCACGCTGCACAGTGTTGGGCCTTAAGCAGAACACCCACTTGTGGACGTTGGGCCTCATTCCACCATCATGAGGTCTGTTTCTGACAGTTTGAGCAGCCACATTGTTATTAGCTGCCTGCCGTACGTCATTTTGCAGGGCTCTGGCACTGCTCCTGCTGTTCCTCCTTGCATAAAGGAGGGGGTAGCGGTCCTGCTGCTCAGTTGTTGCCCTCCTATGGCTCCCTCTATGTATCCCAGTATCTGCTCCATGCTGTGGACATTGTGCTGACAGACACAGGCAACCTTCTTGCCATTCACATCGATGTGTCATCCTGGATGAGCTGCACCACTTGAGCAACCTCCATGGGTTGTAGGCACTGCCTCATGCCTCATCCTTAATGGGATAGCAGTGATGCTGCATGTGACTAATTAGTGTCATGCGATTAATTGACTGATTGGAGGGTACTGGGTGTAGCCACCCGTGGACTCCCGAGGAATAGGGGAATGCTTGTGTTCCAGAAGTTCCTGGTAATGATCCACTGGATTCTTTCCATGTACTTTTTATGTTATGCTCTGTTGTGTTACTTTCTATGTTGCTGCATGGCTTGTAGCACTCATTCAAGAGAGCGTCGATATGGAACCTTGGCAATCCTGTTTATTGGTTTTTCTGCTTGTGTACCATGATCTTGAAAATACTTTCCACTTTTATTATTGTATATGATATTTTAATATCTATAAGTAAACCATGTATCATTTCCTTTCTATATCACAAATACTTGTTATTTAGTATTGGTAGATCACATAAAATTCCAATAAAATACATAAATTTGCACTTCAGTAAGGAAGTGGATGAGCTCCAGTGCCACCTTTAAGTAGCTCCTCAAAGTAATAGTCGCTTTCTAACAAGCTTTTTAATATGACTAAGAGATTTGTGCCAGATCAGAACTCTAAACTACAGACGCTGCATTTCGGGATAACCGCCCCTCATCAGTGTAGTGTGTGGGATATTCTGATCTGGCTGTGTGAGTGGGCTAAGACTAGGCCTGGGAACTTGCTATGTACCTTATAGAGAATAGTTAAATCTCCTTACCTACTTAACTGTTTTCTTATGGTTGCAGGAAAACTTCTCTCCATAAGGTAGATAGCAAGTTCCCAGACCTCGTCTTAGCCCACTCACACAGCCAGATCAGAATATCCTCACTGGCCCTGATGTTAGCCCTCAATAGGGAAAGGCCGGCGGGAGCGCTAGTCCCATCCACTACAATAAAGGAGACAAGAGGGAAGGGGAAGACATGCAAGGAACAACAAAGCAGAAACTTCACTCCTGCTGCCACTTCTCCCAGACAGCAGAAGGCTTCGCAACAGAAGGTTCCCCAGCTTCCTTCACCTCAAGATGTTTTGACCAGAATGAGTTCAATCACCAGCAGAGCATGCTGGGCTGGAACCATGTGTGTAATCAAAGAATGGCTACACCTCAACTGCCATAGGAAAAATGCATGCTTAATATGAAGTCTCAACATAGACATGAGACAGAGATTCAAAACCAGTCACAAGTCTCACAGGTAAGAGAGACCATCAGGACAGTTTTTTAAACATTTAAAGGATAGGTAATGTGGGGTCTCATAGAGATCTGTACATCACCAATCAAGGGCTTGATGTCAGCTGTCACCTCACAGCTGTCATTAACCACTTATATTACCCTGTGTCACTTCACCAGGGCAATCGGAAACAGCCTGTTAAAGCACCAGTAATGTTACATCTAATGGATGTGCCATTTTTGTGATGGCTGCGTGCTGCAATTATTAGCCTGGGGGGGTCCAATAACAACCTCCAGCCGTGTGTTTTATCTTGGCCATTTCTGGGGTGGCTGCAGACTGCTATTTTATGCCAGGAGGCCCCAATAACCATGGGCCTACGCAGGCTGAGAATAACAACTCCCAGCCATGTGCTTTATCCTGGCTGAGTATCAAAATTTTGGTGGGACCCAATGCCGTTTTTTTTTTTAATTAAAAAAAATTACATAGGGTCTCCCATATTTTGATACTCAACCAAGATAAAGCACATGGCTGAGAGTTGGTATTCTCAGCCTGCCCAAGATAACCACACAGCAGGGGTCTCCAGCTCACAGCTGTGTGCTTTATCAGTGTAAGGTATCATTATACGTTGGACATCACTCCAATATTTTCATTTATTTATTTTTGCACTCCGGGGACATACACAGCCACTGTGAGGCTGGGCAATCAATCTCAGACACCAACACCAAGGATGGGGGGGTAGTCTGACTGTAACCAATCACAGACACTGTCACAGAGGGGAACATGGGATGCAGTGAATATGTATGAGGCTTAATGAGTGAACCCGGCAGTAGTGTGACCACAGCACGGAGAATAGTATAATTTAATTGCTCTAATCCCCATTTTGGTTGTTGCACCCGCTTTCTCTAAATGTCCAGTGAATCATTCGTCTACGACGATACTGTACGAGATGAGATCGTGGCCCAGGTCACGGCATCCACCGAGTTTCTAAAAGTACCCAGTAAGGATCTGAGAGCCAAGGAGTTTGAGAAGGAACGAAGGAGGTTCGTCTCACTTGATCTGCATTCTAGAACCCTAGCGGAATACTACCGCCAGAAAAAGATTCCAAGGGGATTGAGGAGTAATATCAGACCCACAATCTTCTCCGACAAAGAGGACTACTGCAAAAAGTTCCAACAGATCCTAAATAAATGCTCCTTTGATTTGATTGCTTTAACCATTGAACATCTACAGGTTGCTATTACCGAATCTAAGGAGAAGGTGGCTGTAATTGAAGCCCAACTAGTAGGATCTTTCACATCGAATGACCTAGCTGACCTGAAGAACAGGGTTAACGATACTATCAATAACTTCAAGAAAATTCTTCAAGATAGAAAACGACAAAAATTCCAGAGGGACGTCGAGGATTACGAACAAAATCGTGTATATCTATGGAACGAACCCATCACCTACGCCCCAAGACCATGGCAACCCTATCCAGGCCAGCCACCTTCCTCAGGATCCGGAAGCGACTCCAGTACAGGCAACAGAGGGGGTGCTCCTTTTTTACCCGCACGCCCAAAAAGAGTAAACCCACGCGGAGGTCAAGGAGGAGGAGGACGACCACACACGAGATCGCGAGCACAGGTAAGGGTCCCAACCTTATAGTTAACATATCAGACTATACCCTCTCCCCACCGAGTATAGGGTACTAAATAAAGGCCTATCTTTTTGCCCAACACCTAGATGGTACTCATTCACCTTACAGAAAGATCTACAGAATTTTTACAGAACGATTAGACTAAAAACTCATTTCGGGTTATTAGAAAACAGACCAATCCTGAACATACAAAGAGCCACCAACGACCCAATGAACATAACATCCTTGGGTCTGAGAAATAAGAGTTCATTCATGCCGCCCAAGACTAACCATGCAACTGAGACACTAATCTCCCTAATACAGAGAGATGTTGATTCCCATATTCACGACCATCAACTAGGATTATTCAAAACAAAAAATAATATAACATCTGAGGAAACCCAAGCCCTTACTGCCCTACAGCACAATAAAGCAATTACTATAAAACCAGCAGACAAGGGTAATTCTATAGTAATCATGAACAAAAGAGACTACAAAATGGAGATTGAGAGACAGTTGAGCGACACCACCACTTACAATAGAATAAACACAGACCCACTATATTCAATTCAGAGGAAAATAGATTCCACACTGACCAAGCATCTCCATATGGGTACTATAGATGCCAAAACAAAGACTTTTCTAACTAATTCCAACCCCATCACTCCAGTCATATATATCCTGCCAAAAATTCATAAAAATTTCACCAATCCACCGGGGCGACCAATTGTAGCCTCAACTGATTCCATACTAGCTCCATTATCTGTGTATTTAGAGAAAATCCTTACACCATTAGCGAGAAAAATGGATTCCTTTGTACTAGACACGAATGACTTTCTATCAAAAATTCGCCAACTAAACTCAATCCCTCCTGGTAGCCTTTTGGCTACCATGGATGTAAACAGCCTCTATACCTCGATCGATCATGACAAGGGTATGGAGGCCACCCAGAGAGCCCTTGAAACTACAAGTACCCTTACTCCAAATTCCATCGAACTTTGCCTAGACCTATTGAATCTGGTCCTGAGGGAAAACTATTTCTTGTATGGTGACGACTTCTATGTCCAGAAACGGGGAACCGCTATGGGCTCAAATGTCGCACCGGCGTATGCAAATCTATACATGCATGATTTTGAAACCCAGTACATATACCCAAATTCTCTCTTCCAGAACCACGCCTTGATATGGCTGAGATATATCGATGATATATTTTGTATCTGGCATGGTAATCAAACTTCACTTGACTCATTTTTTACTGAAATTAACACAATAAGACAGGAACTCTCTTTCACTATGACATCCAGCGACACCGAAGTGAGTTTCCTTGATACTAAAATTTTCAAAAAAAGTAACAACACATTAGGCTCTGACCTCTACCAAAAACCTACTGATAAGAACGGCCTCCTACTCTATAGTAGTTGTCACCCCTCCACCACCAAAAATAGTTTGCCTAGATCTCAATTTCAACGGGTGGCCCGTATTGTATCAGAGAAGGAGACCCTACCGGTTAGACTTGAGGAGATGAACAAGAAATTCCTTGAACGCCAATACCCCAAGAAACTCCTTATGGAGGAAACTGACAGAATACTAAATCCACCAGAAACCTCTATCTCCATCAACAAACCGGAAAGAATCCCCTTTGTACATGGACACCACCCATCAATGCCAGTTGTATATAACATAATTAAACATCATTGGCCTCTTCTTCAAAGAGCATATCCCAACATGGAAGTATTCAGTACCCCACCACTCATGTGTAAACGACGTCCACCAAACCTCAAGGATAAAATAGTGAGAGCCGATATTGGGAGCTTGAAAACATTACCGAAACAAACATTCCTAGATACACCAAGGAGGGGAACCTTCCCATGTTTGAACTGTCCATCATGTTCCAATATAATCCGGGGTGAACACTTCACACACCCTCACACAGGCAAAACATATCCCATCAAAGGTTTTTACACTTGTAACTCCAACTTCGTTGTATATATAATCAAGTGTCCCTGTGGCCTCCTCTATGTAGGTGAGACTACCCAACATATCAAGGAAAGAATAGCTAGCCACAAGTCTACCATTAGATGTGAAAGGAATTGCTTACCCATACCTCACCACTTCCATGAGGCTAATCACTCTATATCACAACTACGGTACCAGATCATTGAACAAGTAGAGAGACCCAGACGAGGTGGTGATCATGTCAAATTACTGAAGAGCAGGGAAAGTTTTTGGATCTACACACTGAAAACACTACATCCTCATGGGCTCAATAGAGAAATGGATTGGTTCTGTTAAAATAACCCACTAATGATCTTTCTTTTTTTCTTCCACTTACTTTAGATATACTGAGAGATAAGGGTCGCCAAACCCTTTCACCTTCCCTTCCCCTAGTCGTTGCACTGGAATGGTAAGATCCCAACCAGAGCCTGTACCGTATAGATATTAGTCTTGCTCCTAATTGACCTAGATATCTGTTGCTGAGGGTTGGGACCCCCTGTGTCTCTTAACCTTTTTTTCCCCCAATATAGGTTATAAATGAAGAATGTGACCGAAGAAATTTGTGCCTTTTAGGCACTATATACACATTGTTGCCTTCAACATAACAATGAAGTAGTGGTCCAGCTGACCTTGTTTTTAACAAGGGTTGTCTCCATCACAGTTTCCATTGTACTAACTCACTTCTCTCCCGTTTTTCCTGAAGTGAAATAATAAATCTTATCATCTAGATCCATTTTTATTGGATCATAATCAATATGTATGCTATTACTCTGAGATATAATACATGAGAACAATATATCTACTATAAGATACTAAGCATGACGTCACAATATTGATAAAGCATATGTCTTCTGTTCCTCTCAATGTCTTCACCCTTTGGGCCCTTTACATTCTTCCTAATACTGAAATATCTAATATTAATCTTGTCTTCTTGTATAATATACCTCCTGTGGAATACTCCATAACACACCCTTCATTCATGCTTACAATCAGCCCCCCTTCACACCGATCTCCTGCTATAATTACTACTAGCAGCATTGTTTACACTGAAGCTGACAGGCTGAGAACGGCTCCTCCCCTTTTTCCCATGATGCATTGCACTCTCAACTACAAGCAGTCACTGGTTAGCATATACCTAACATGGCACTTCTGCCACACTTTGTCCGAGACACGCTACTGAGCATGTGCGGATTCCCCACTTCCTGTTTTCTGCTATAAATAGCAGCAACCGATAACACACTGTGCTCATTCCTACCAGGACTCTGACTGAGGAGGACCTATCACTGAAAGAAGGTATTTAACTCTATAATGACAGGCACTCTGTCCATTAATGCCCAACATGCACTTTGGGTAAAAAGCAGAAGGAACTTTTGTTTTTTATACAACCTATTTGACACATATATCTTTTTAGGCTACATTGAAACTAAGGAGATATAATCAAACTATATAATCACATAATACTAATGATTTGTCAGCTTGGAGGGACTAACGCTACATGGTACTTTATTTAGCTCTGATTGATCTTCTTGCCAGAATAGTGACAGCTATGATATTGCTTTCCATAGGTCCGTGCTGAAAAACGCCTATCCCCATTTGGGAATTATTGAAATAAAGCAAACCACCTTAATCGAGCGTTCGCCACCAAGGAAAGACGCCTCTTTCCAATCTTATCCTAGAACATTCCATGACCTACACCTGGTAACTCGGAAACTTTTTCATACTACGACCCTATCTCTCTAACTAAATATGTCTAATTAAGTATATCTATATACACCTATTTATATTTAATTCCTCTCTAACCTATCTATACCTTCCTCCAATCGCTACTGACCAACTCTTTGGCACTCCCTAAACTAACTGCTCAGCTCCCCTATTACCTTCTATGTACTAATAACATCCTCTGGGACAGTAATACATTCTTGCTGTCCTCAACAGTATCGTTGACCTATGTAAATATGTAAATTGCCTTTTTCCTGTGCTCTCTACAGCACAGGTGACACCATATGTTTGTAAATATTTATACACTTTTATTTGTTTTGTTTCATAGCCAATTGTCGTGATCAAGGCTTTGGTTAAAGCCGAAACGCGTTGACATCTGTGGCCATTAACTGTTCATAATAAACCTTGCATCAAAAACATCTAAAGGAGTGTGCAACTTTGTATCCATATTTGTAACCAATCACAGACACTGTCACAGAGGGGGAACATGGGATGCAGTGAATATGTATGAGGCTTAATGAGTGAACCCGGCAGTAGTGTGACCACAGCACGGAGAATAGTATAATTTAATTGCTCTAATCCCCATTTTGCAGCCTCCTAGTCCTTATTACCATTTTATAGCACTAAAGTTTTGGTTCCCTTAGACTTATATGGGGTTCAGACACAAGTTTGGGTCAAGTACTGGATTGAACCCACACTTTCTTTACAGTCAGGCTGAATCCACTGAACCCAAACATCTGCGGGTTCGCTCACTCAACAACGTGTCCTGTTCATTAGATTAGGGCACGTTTATGATACCTGTCAATAGTGTTTTTGCTTCTTGGCAGTCATGACATTGTATTATTATCTGCATTACTCACCTAAGGCCCCTTTCACATCAGTGTTTTTAGCTGAATGCAGCAGATCCGGCAAATTTACCGCATCTGCCGCCTAATTACTTGTGGTACACCTGCGGCAAGCCCCCATTCATTCTCTGTGGGGCTTGTGGCATGCGCGGCAGGTGTGGTTTTGCCGAGATTCGGCAAATCCGGCAGTTGCGGCTGGGCAAAAAAATGTGGTTAGCTGCGTTCTTTTGCACGGCCGCAAGTGCGGGATCGTGGCAAAACCACACTTGCCGCAAGCCCCATAGAGAATGAATGGGGGCTTGCCGCAGGTGTACCGCAAGTAATTAGGCAGCAGATGCGGTAAATTTGCCGGGTCTGCCGCATTCAGTGAATAACGCTGATATGAAAGGGGCCTTAGATACAGAAATAGTGCCAAAATAACCCCTTAACCGAAAATCCATCAGTGAGCTCATTATTACGGGAGTTTACAACTCTTATCTGCCTTTCCTTAGATCCTCACAGCAAATGTTTGAGTTCAGCACTTTGATGTGGTCTGTGCTCATAATCATAGAAAGAAATCGGTTTCACTCATTTATGTTTTAAGATGTGAGTACGGTCCGCCCCGAGACCCATTGACCTGAATGGGTCCGTGCTGTCGCCCAAAAACGGACATGTCTCCGTATGGAGCACACGACACGCATCTGCTCCACACAGACACACGGTGCATGCTGATTCACGGACAGTGGCAAGTGCCCATTCATTAATGTTTGCGTACGTATGTATGTATGTCTCCGGCATGTGACTACACGGACGACACACGTCCCAGAAATACGGACATGTGAAGTAGGCCTATGAGATTGTTGAGTTCTTGTTTCCTGATCCGAGTTGTATACTGCACTGTGGTCACCATGTACTGAACTATGGATTGTACAATGATCTTTGAGTAACACTTGTAAGTAGGGTGTGGAGAAAGAGCATTTCTAAACTATACTAATTACATAATGAATGGCACAATGATTCTTTTTATACTTGCGCCTAAATTACTCATTCTACTCATAAGTGAATATAACCTGTAGTACCCGCCTGAAAAATGACATGCAAAAGTGCCCTCTAGTGGTTATTACACAAACTGCAGATTAAAAAAAATAAAATAAAACCTGTTTAATTTCAATACAACTGAAAATTACCGCCGTTATAGCCTGTATACAGGTATATGTGAGGAACATGGAACTTGTCCTTTTGCGTCAATAGTTTCTGTTTTGATTACTTGCCATTTTCCTGTGTTACCTCCTCAATTGCCGTAAAATATGCTGGTGCTATATAAAGATTGAATGAAAATTAATTCTATCAAAAATTCTAAATCAAAGCTATGGCCAACAAAAATGACAATGAAAGCTGCGGAGTCAGTCATGATGTCTGGAGTTTGCTGCATGTGCTGATCCAGATACAAGGATGCATAGAAGAGGAGAAAGTCACAGTGTTGAAACCAGAGTACAATAACCGGGGTTCCTGGGGTGGATACCCCCCAAAAATTAGAAAGCTGAAACAAGGGTTAAAGGAGACCTGTCACCAGGGCAAACGTGGACAGTGTTTGATCTTGTTTTAGTCTCGTGGCTGCCCTGAGTATCCTATTTTTTGTTTGTTTTTTAAACTTGCCATACGTTTCCAGAGATATGAGACTATCGTTTAGTACTAAATTGATAAGGTTTTTACAAGAGGTGTGGCTCATGGGTTATCATTCAGATGAGCTTAAAGACGCCCCAGATATGTTAATCATATCCCCTTGTAAACACCATTTGCCACTAATAAAAAAAGTCTCAAGAATCCATATTTCATTTCTCCTTCCCCCAAGGACACAGAATAACTCTAGATTGGAAGTTATTATTATTATTTATTTATATAGCGCCATTAGGTTCCATGGCGCTTTACATGAGGATAAGGGAGACAAGAACAAGTACACTAAATCTAGGCGATCAGGACGTACAGGTACAGGAGGGGCAGGGACCCTGTCCACAAGGGCTCACAGTCTACGAGGGGCGGTTTGGGATACAGTAGGATGGTGGAAATGTCAGGTATGGGGCGGTCGCCCGGGTCTCATGGCAGGTTGTAGGCTTGATGGAATAGGTGAGTCTTCAGGTGACACTTGAAGCTTCTCAGGGTAGGCGAGTGTCTGACGTGTTCGGGCAGGGAGTTCCAGAGTAAGGCAGATGCCCGGGAGAAGTCCTGGACTCGGTTGTGCGAAGAGGTGATGAGGGGGGAGCAGAGGAGGAGTTCTTGGGAAGAGCGGAGGTTGCGTGAGGGTAGGTATCGGGAGACCAGGTCGGAGATGTATGGTGGGGCCAGGTTGTGTATGGCTTTGTACGCCATGGTTAGTGTTTTGAATTGGGATCTCTTGGAGGCGGGGAGCCAGTGAAGGGCTTGGCAGAGGGGCGAGACAGGGGAGTAGCGGGAGGACAGGTAGATTAGTCAGGCAGCGGAATTGAGGATAGACTGGAGAGGTGTGAGGGAGTTAGCCGGGAGGCCATTGAGAAGGTTGCAGTAGTCAAGGCGGGAGATGAAAAGAGCATGAATGAGTGTTTTAGTGGAGTCGTGGGTGAGGAAGGAGCGGATCCGCGAGATGTTCTTGAGCTGGAGCCGGAGGGATGTGGCGAGAGCCTCAATGTGGGGCTTGAAGGATAGGGAGGAGTCAAGGATTACCCCGAGGCACTTGGCTTGGGGAACTGGGGAGAGGGCGCAGTCGTTGATGCAGATGGATAGGTTGGGAGGTGGGGTGGAATTTCTTGGGGGAAGACTATGAATTCAGTTTTGTCCATGTTGAGTTTAAGGAAGCGAGCAGAGAATAAGGATGAGATGGCGGAAAGGCATTGTGGGATTTTGGAGAGTAGGGAGGTGATGTCAGGGCCGGACAGGTAGATTTGGGTGTCATCGGCGTAGAGGTGGTACTGGACGCCGTGGGACTCAATGAGTTGCCCTAGGCCGAGAGTGTATATGGAGAAAAGTAGGGGTCCCAGGACCGAACCTTGGGGGACTCCGACAGAAAGGGGGTAGGGTGAGGAGGAGGTGTGGGAGTGGGAGACGCTGAAGGTCCGGTCCGCTAGGTATGAGGAGATCCAGGAGAGGGCAAGGTGGGTGATGCCGAGGGATTCCAGGATCTGGAGAAGAAGGGAGTGGTCAACCGTGTCGAAGGCAGCAGACAGGTCAAGGAGGAGGAGGATGGAGTAGTGGTGTTTGTTCTTGGCAGTCAGTAGGTCATTGGTGACTTTGGTCAGGGCTGTTTCGGTGGAATGGAGGGGTCGGATGCCGGACTGTAGGCGGTCGAAGTGGGAGCACGAGGAGAGGTGAGAGGACAGTTCAGGGTGGACGTGCTGTTCAAGTAGCTTAGAGGCGAATGGGAGAAGAGATATGGGGCGATAGTTAGAGACAGAGGTAGGGTCAAGTGAGGTTTTTTTTAGGATGGGTGTGATTAGGGCGTGTTTGAAGGCCGAGGGGAAGGCACCAGTTGTAAGTGTAAGGTTAAAGAAGTGGGTGAGGGCTGGGATGAAAATGGAGGTGTGGTTTGGAATGAGGTGGGATGGGAGCGGGTCGTGGGCGCTGGTGGTGAGGTGCGATTTTGACATGAGGGAGGAGAGTTGGTCTTCAGTTATGGGGGGGAAGTGGCTGATGGAGGAGGAGGGCAGTGTAGGTGGGAGGGGGAGTTGTGGGGATAGTGGACCGAAGCTGTTTCTGATCTTGTCGATCTTCTCCTTGAAAAGGTTGCAAAGTCTTCAGCAGAGATGAGGGGAGAAGGGGGAGGAGCAGGCGGGCAAAGTGAGGAGTTGAAAGTTTTGAAGCGCTGTTTGGGGTTGCGGGACAGAGCGGTTATTAGGGATGAGAAGAACACTTGCTTGGCAGTAGCAAGTGCCGTCTTGAAGTCAGTGATGGATTGCTTGAACAGAGCAAAGTGCTCGGGGGTGTGGGACTTTTTCCATCTCCTCTCGGTAACCCTGGACGACCGTCTCAGGCTTTTAGTGAGGGTGATGTGCCAGGGTTGCCTGTTAATGCGTGGAGCATGAAGAGTGAGGGGGGCGGTTAGGTCGAGAGCATTCGTTATTGTGGTGTTGTATAGGGTGGTGGCAATGTCAATGTCGTCAGCGGAGGGTATGTCGGTGAGAGGGAGGAGGGATTCAGAGAATAAAGGAAGATCAAGATCTTTTAGGTTTCGGCGAGGGTGATCAAGTTTGTGGAGAGGGGGTAGTGTGGCTGGGGAGGAGAGGTATTTCTGTATTTCTCCCATTTAATTCATGACTGTTTTGCATGTGTGTGTCCTTTTTATTTTTTTGTTATCTTTTATGTCTTATTATTGTAAGCATTGTATTTTTATATTAAAGAACAAAACTTTAATAAGTTTGATTCTTGTATGCTCTAAAGAATCCATAGCCTATCAGAGAGTGTGTGACATGTCAGATAGTAGTATATTTTGGGGACAGCACATGGCACTAGGAAAAGCTGGAGCTAGTGGTGATGAGCTCTGCGGTGGCGAGTGATTGAGAGTGATCTGTGTTTTTCCTGTGGGCTTAGGCCAGTTTCACACTACTGTTTTTTTGCAATCAAGCACAGATCCTTTTTTCAGCAAAAACAGGATTCTAAAAAGATCCTATTTTTGCCCATTCAAGTTAATGGTGTCCGGTAGCAACCTGAAGCAACAGGATGCTACTGGATACCATTCAAGTAAATGGGCACAAGTAGGATCCTTTCAGAATCCTGTTTTTGCTGAAAAAAGGATCTGTGCTTGATTGCAAAAAACAGTAGTGTGAAACTGGCCTAAGCCCACAGGAAAAACTGTAGCCTGCAGGAAGAGCCCCACACTAAGGGAATGAGGGCCGCCTATAGAAGAATGGTTTTGCTCCCCCTCCTTCCCCTGACCTAGCCCTCCTTTTCCGTCTTCCCCTCTTTCTTATATGATCCCCCCCCTTTCTCCCCACCCTCGTTTTAGACCATTTGGTGCGGTGCTGGGGCTTACCGGCTTATGTTTTGATGTGATGTCTTTGGATTGTTTATTGTTTATTAAGGGATTTTCAAGACAAATAAACACTTATTGAAACCAAGAAGAACGGTTTTGGTTGAGTTTCCTAGTGGCTCATATCACCTGTTAGAAGTCTGTTCTTGTTACTCTGCAATCACAAAGACTCAACCTTATATTGTTATGTTGCATATCTAGTGCCTCTGAATAGGGGTTCTGCCACGTGTCCTGTAATGCTACTTATGGTAGATACTATCATGATGTCTGATCAGAATGCTGTTATGTTCTAATGCAGCCCGATGGATTGGTACAATGTAACTGGATTTTATAAAGTCAACTTATCAATAGGAGACACAATTACAGGGCCAGACACGCACAGATTTGTGGGAAAACTTACAACTGCGTCTGAATTAAGCCAAATTTTACAACAGCAAAATAAGAAAGAACAACTATCTTGTCTATTCTCCATGTTAAAAAGTAACTTTTATTTAGACCTCTGGGTACATGGAGAATCAGGAGTCAGTGGTGGTAATCATGGGTCGAGTAGACAGCTTGTCTGGCTTAGTGGTTTGGCGATCATGTCTCATCGTCCTTCTATAAAGATGAATTCACTTTTGTCCTTTTTTTTAAGGAGGCCTATGATCCTGCCATAAGAAGGATTCAAGATGACTTTCCATAATGTACTATTGGTAGTTGTAGACTTCCAGAAGCTTAAAGATGAGATCTATAGGAAATAGCTTTTGTGCAGATCCACTTTGAGAAATTTCAGGGAAAAATGACCATGAACCCATAGGTGTTGTCAATCATCTCATAGACTTATGGGAATTTTGATCTAATGGATGCCAAGGTGTACACAATTGATGAAGGTTGTCAGTGTTCCCTCATTATGGCTTTGCATAGATTTATTTAGTATATGGTATGGGCAAACTTGGAGTTTAGACAATTGGAAGTTAGCGGTTGGCTGGTCGATGTGGTTTAGCACCAGTAGGCATAGCTCAGCATTACCTTCTGCGAAAGGAATAAGTGTTTTATCGAGTCGATAATAACAGAAAAGGGTTCTGACAGCAAGACCCCACCTGGGAGTCTTACCTCCAGACCCCCGCTTCTATTATAATAGACCACGTGGACTTAAAAACTAACGTTTATTCCTCCGGTAAAATGCTGAGCAACGCCCACCAGTGCCAAACCATGCCTACCACCCAAGCCGCTCACCAGGGCCGCCTCCAGGTTTCTGTGGGCCCCGGGCGAAAAAGTCTCAGTGGGCCCCCTTTAGTACATATCATGGACTATAATATATATATTGCCGCACACTTACCGCAAGCCCCATAGACAATGCATGGGGCTTGCCGCAAATGAGTAGCAAGTGCAGCCGCTAGGCGGAAAATGCGGCAGATGCGGATTTTTTTACCGCAACTGCCACATTTAAAAAAAACGCCTATGTGAAATCAGCCTTACAGGAACAGTGACTGCCGAAACCAGCAAGAGCTGTTCCTGACAGTGAGCATATTACACGTTGCATTCCCTTGCGCTTTTTAAAAATACCCTTCAAATGCAAAATGTTGCATTTTTGTGCGTCTGAGGATGCTTGGTATATACGCAAGCATCCTCAAGCACACAAATAATGCAAGCAGCTCAATGGAGCCACACTGCCATATGGATGGCACCGCAGCCAAGCGGAATGTCTGGCCGTCCAGATCTCTCTCTCTCCTCACCTTTCTTCTTGCCGCTTCGTTCTCCTCCGGTCGCTCTGCACATATCAGCACAGTCATGACAACATCGTGCCCCTCCATGCTGAGCTGCAGAAAGCAGACAGCGGCAGAAGAGACTCTGGAGAAGAATGCTGCTGGCAAAGGCGGCTGAGACTATAGGAGCGGAATCCGCGGGGGGCTACCACAGGTACACATACCTCGTACGCATGCGGCTCCGCTCCGTACACCTCGTACACATGCGGCTCCGCTCCGTACACCTCGTACACACGCGGCTCCGCTCCGTACACCTCGTACACACGCGCCTCCGCTCCGTACACACACGGATTTGCTCCGTACACCTCGTACACACTGGGCTCCGCTTCGTACACCTCGTACACACACGGCTCCGCTCCGTACACCTAGTACACACTCGGCTCCGTTCCGTACACCTAGTACACACTCGCCTCTGCTACATTCACACTGTAAATCCCTCCTGACCCCACACATAAACTTCACCTAATTGCTATGCTGGCCATCATGATGCTCAGAGTCCTGCATACACTGAGGAGCTGGTCATGTGACCCCTGACTCCACCCTCCATTGACATCATCACAGGTCCTGTCAGCACAGTGTGTGGCTCTGTCGGCTCCCACAGAGGGAGATCTCCACAGCTGCAGGAGGCTCAGTGCTCCCTCCCTGCAAATGACCCCCCAGCTGCCCCCTGGATATGGCCCTGGCTGTGGGGGCAGTGTGCTCAGGGGCCCCTGAGGCTAGGGTCACACTTGCATTGTGACCCTAGCCTGATGCAAGTATTTTCGGCTGCAGCACATAGCTTTTAATGCTATGCGCTGGAGCCCATAGAAACCCGATGTTTACCTTGGCAACCATTGGTTGTCAAGGTAAACATCGGGTTTCTATGGGCTCCATTACTGGCAGCGCATAGCATTAAACGCTCTGCGCTGCAGCAGACAATACTTGCATCAGGCTAGGGTCACAATGCAAGTGTGACCCTAGCCCTCAGGGACCCGGTGGGCCCCCTCCAAGCAGTCAGGCCCCGGCACTTGCCCGGGTGCTGACGCCGGGCCTGCCGCTCACACCCACTATCTTCTGGACATTCTTTCTGCAAGTATGACTATGGTACTTGGTTCCTAGAACAGTGGTGGGCTGAGGGTATGAAACTATGGAGGAGGTCCTGACTGATGAGGTCTCTCCGTCCTGTGCACTTCAGGATGGATAAGTGTTCTAGACACAGGCAGTTCATGTTTTGCTACTGACAAGAATCAGGAATCTTTACTTCTGTTGCTGACCCCAGCCCTGGACTTTATCCTTTATGGATGGATGAGAAATGTTTTTTCACCAGACTTTGACCCCCGGAGCCAATTCTTGGAGGTTGGTGCTCCTCTTAGGGCCACTTTACACACACCAACTTATCTGTCCAACTTCTGAACAACTTACTGGTTGCAGTGAAATCATGGACACATTGTTCCATTTGTACACAGCCACAAAATGTAACAATGTGTCCATGATTTCACTGCAACCAGCAAGTTGGTCAGAAGTTGGACAGATAAGTTGGTGTGTGTAAAGTGGCCATTACAATTGACTCCAAAGCTTTAGTTCTCAACTTAAGGTTGAAGATATAGAAAGAAGACATTGCCCTTCATTGTTATATCTGTGCTACTGGACAATAACTCCTACGGGTATGGTTTTTTTTTGCAATGATGGCGGGATCATAAATGGCTTCACAGCTTCAACGTCTTCTGGACTTTGTAGTGGGAGTTTCCCGCCTCCTTTTCACCCCAGAGACAGACAGATCTTTATTTCTGCACAATAAATGATTTTATTCCTTGTGCTTTCTGACAATTATAAATATCAGTCTAAAAGCTGTGGCCATGACCCTTTAAGAATAAAAAAAAAAAAAATCTATAAAAAAACTTACATATTCCTAAATCCACATAAAATAAACCACATTAACTAAACACCACCTATAACAGTCACCTGAATGTCATATGTACAGTATATCTTGTCCTCCTCTATGTGTATATAGCATCATACACACAGGAGCATGTGGCTTACTGTACCTGCCCCAATGTATGACCTTCACTCTGATTCACAGGGGCATTGGCATATACAGTTGTGGCCAAAAGTATTGACACCCTGCAATTCTGTCAGATAATACTGAGTTTCTTCCTGAAAATGATTGCAATCACAAATTCTTTGGTATTATTATCTTCATTTAAATTTGTCTTCAATGAAAAAACACAAAAATAATTGTCCTAAAGTCAAATTAGATATAATTCCACACCAAACATAAAAAAGGGGGTGGACAAAAGTATTGCCACTGTTAGAAAAATCATGTGATGCTTCTCTAATTTGTGTAATTAACAGCACCTGTAATTTACCGTATATACTTGAGTATAAGCCGAGTTTTTCAGCACAAAAATTGTGCTGAAAAATGCCGCCTCGGCTTATACTCGAGTCATAGGCCGGCAGGCCGCCCGCCCCTCCCCCCATCGGTATACAGGGCCCCCCTTGCTGCCGCACACCTGTAAAGTAATACATCATTATACTTATCCCTGTCACCGCTCTGACATCGCGCTCTTCCGGGTCTTCATGCTTCCTTCTCTGGCGCCCAGACAATGGCGTCATTGCCTGCGCCCACCGGTCACAAGCAGGAAGAAGCATGAAGACCCGGAGGAGCGCGGTGTCAGAGCGGCGACAGGGATAAGTATAATGACGTATTACTTTACAGGTGTGCGGCAGAAAGGGGGGGCCCTGTATACCACTGCGGGAGGGGGGGAGCAGGGGGGGGCGCCTGTATACCACTTCTGAGGGGGGCATGTATACTACTTCTGAGGCGGCCTGTATACCACTGATAGGGGCTGTATATACCACTGATGGGGGCTGTATATACCACTGATGGGGGGGCCTGTATATATCACTGATTGGGAGCCTGTATATACCACTGATGGGGGGCTGTATTTCACTGATGGGGGCTGTAATCTCTGATGGGGGGAGAACTGTATACCAGTGATGGGGGATTATATACCAGTAACAGGGGTTCATTTATCATGATGAGAGAGGCTGTATACCGTGATGAGTCTGTTTCATTTTCCCCCCTAGGCTTATACGCGAGTCAATAAGTTTCCCAGCTTATAGGGACAAAAGTAGGGGGGGGGGGTCGGCATATACACGAGTATATACGGTACCTGTGGCACCTAACAGGTGTTGGCAATAACTAAATCACACTTGCAGCCAGTTGACATGGATTAAAGTTGACTCAACCTCTGTTCTGTGTCCTTGTGTGTACCACATTGAGCATGGAGAAAAGAAAGAAGACCAAAGAACTGTCTGAGGACTTGAGAAACTAAATTGTGAGGAAACATGAGCAATCTCAAGGCTACAAGTCCATCTCCAAAGACCTGAATGTTCCTGTGTCTACCGTGTGCAGTGTCATCAAGAAGTTTAAAGCCCATGGCACTGTGGGTAACCTCCCTAGATGTGGACAGAAAAGAAAAATTGACAAGAGATTTCAATGCAAGATTGTGCGGATGGTGGATAAAGAACCTCCACTAACATCCAAACAAGTTCAAGCTGCCCTGCAGTCCGAGGGTACAACAGTATCAACCCGTACTATCCGTCAGTGTTTGAATGAAAAGGGACTGTATGGTAGGAGACCCAGGAAGACTCCACTTCTTACCCCGAGACATAAAAAAGCCAGGCTGGAGTTTGCCAAAACTTACTTGAGAAAGCCTAAAACGTTTTGAAAGAATGTTCTCTGGTCAGATGAGACAAAAGTAGAGCTTTTTGGGCAAAGGCGTCAACATAGAGTTTACAGGAGAAAAAAAAGAGGCATTCAAAGAAAAGAACACGGTCCCTACAGTCAAACATGGCGGAGGTTCTCTGATGATTTGGGGTTGCTTTGCTGCCTCTGGCACTGGACTGCTTGACCATGTGCATGGCATTATGAAGTCTGAAGACTACCAACAAATTTTGCAACATAATGTGGGGCCCAGTGTGAGAAAGCTGGGTCTCCCTCAGAGGTCATGGGTCTTCCAGCAGGACAATGACCCAAAACACACTTCAAAAAGCACTAGAAAATGGTTTGAGAGAAAGCACTGGAGACTTCTAAGGTGGCCAGCAATGAGTCCAGACCTGAATCCCATAGAACACCTGTGGAGAGATCTAAAAATGGCAGTTTGGAGAAGGCACCCTTCAAATATCAGGGACCTGGAGCAGTTTGCCAAAGAAGAATGGTCTAAAATTCCAGCAGAGCATTGTAAGAAACTCATTGATGGTTACCGGAAGCGGTTGATCGCAGTTATTTTGGCTAAAGGTTGTGCAACCAAGTATTAGGCTGAGGGTGCCAATACTTTTGTCTGGCCCATTTTTGGAGTTTTGTGTGAAATGATCAATGTTTTGCTTTTTGTTTCATTCTCTTTTGTGTTTTTTCCATTGAAGACAAATTAAATGAAGATAATAATACCAAAGAATTTGTGATTGCAATCATTTTCAGGAAGAAACTGAGTATTATCTGACAGAATTGCAGGGGTGTCAATACTTTTGGCCACAACTGTACAACTGGTGAAGCCATAGCATGTGTGTGTATCAGATAGAAAAGCATTGGGGCTGACTGGGGAAACTTTGTCCGTTATTGTGTGAAGACAAGTACAAAGTAAAGGGACACTGTGTAAGGGTACCTTTACACGTCGCAACATTGCATGCAATTTCACTGGCAATTTGCTGGTTGCAGTGAAATCATGGAGACATTGTTCCATTTGTACACAGCCACAACATAGAACAATGTGTCCATGATTTCACTGCAACCAGCAAATTGCCAGTGAAATTTACATGTCGCAACATTGCATGCAAGGTACCCTTATGGGCACTGAACATAACTACAGCCTCTATGTATTACAGTACAGAGCAAACTGACAAATGAGTTAACAGTAAATCAGTCAGTGATCCACTCCCAGGAGTCTGTAACTTCTCTCTTTTTCTCCGCACTTTTAAAGCTTATGACTAATGACACAAAAAGTAGAGTCAGCCATCATCGTCATAAGTGGCCATTAATTAGGAGGAACTTACCAATTTTCTATAGTAACATTTCATTTTTAAAAGAAAATCCAGCTTGAGAATATAAGAGACTACCGTAATTCTATTAACATTGCTAAGGCTACAATTGTCTGAATTACTGAGAAAGTTAATAAATTAACCAACATTAATAATTATAAGCTGGAGTTATGTTTTTACAAACTTTACTGAAATGGCGCCATTGTTATTTTACTAGGGGCAAAAATACAGATTGGGAAAGGGTGTCCGAGTAGTGGACTACCCCGTTGATGAAACTCTTTTGCAGGGATGTCCAACCCATGGCCAGAGAAGGCTGCTAATGCCCAACACAGACTCCAGTGGGCTGTAATGCTCAATTGCACAGTGTGCTGCCGCCCCAGGTTTACCGACTTCTGTCCTTTCAATTTTTGTGTAGGTAACTATGTGCGCGCGCCATGTTCTGTACTGAATTCTGCACCGCAGACAAGGCTGGATTATGTCCAACACTGTCCAGTGCCAGAATGTTCTGTGGGTGAAGATAGCGTGCTCTGCCCTCAAAGCCCGATCCCCCACTGTATCTCAAGGATCTATATTAACACACACCACTGTCTCCTATGTACCCTGTTTCCCCAAAAATAAGACCGTGTGTTATATTAATTTTTGCTCCCAAAGATGCACTAGGTGTTATTTTCAGGGGATCTTATTTTTCCCATCATTCTCTTGCAGCCCTCATTATCCTCCGCCTTTAAAGGTACCTGTAGAAAGAAAAAACAAACACACACACACACACACACACACTTTTCACCGGTGTGCCGCTGCAGGTAGTCCAGGCCATCAAGCGTCACTCTGAGCTCTCCTATCTGCCGTACATTGATTGGCCGGGACAGCTCAGTGTGGCGGATGGGCGACTCTCAGAGCTCTCTCAGCCACCGTACACGGACAGGAAGCTGCTGGCAGCAGAGAGCTCAGAGCGGCGGCGGAATAAATATAGCGGCAGACCGTAAATGCCTAGAATCACAGCTGCAGGCCCTGTTAGGCAGCCATGCTAGGAAAAAAAATATAAGGTGTGCTCGACCTTATTTTCAGGGAATGTCTTATTTTTGGGGAAACACTAATGTGTATACAGCAGTCTGATAATAATCATAATATAGAAATTATACTATTATATCACTTGTAACTACAATCTTGGGATCTGCTTAATGAGCGTAAAACTTTCTCTGAATAAGCCAGTGCATAATTATTACATGAAGACTTTTTTGCTTATATGTGGTGGCGGCAATAACTAACATTATACGTCTTTTTTTTTTGCTATCAGCTTAGAGTTTTTGTATTAATGTGACAATTCTTCCCACAGATGACAAAACATTGGACACTGCTGCTCTAATGCATGAAATGATTTTTAGTCAAATGAAAATATAAAAAAATCCTACAGCATATCTTCCTAACATTATGAAGGATACTGCTGATCATAAAGAGAAACAAAAAAATATCAAGCTCCATAAATGTAATGATGTGTTATATACAATGTTTATCCAGCCCTAGATTCACTGATGTATAGGAAAGCGAGCCTGGGCCTGCAGAAAACAAGCCATCTCAGCCGGCGTCCTCACATACTGCTCTATCTCACTGTCTGAAATCTCCTCGTCTCCGGTAACGTTCTGGAGGTTATTGGGAAACGCTATGGCCCTTGTTCTTTTTCTTGGGTTGGCCACACATGGTGGAAGGAAAGCTGCACTAGGAGGCTGTAGATCAGGCTTGCTCTCTTCTGACTCAGGGGTGGACTCCTCCAGATCTTCCAGAGCTTTCCTGAGAAGATAATTTTTGTGAATTAAGATGTCCCCTAAGTGATAGACCACATTCTTCTTATCTAATGAGAGCATCATCAGCCATGGAAGCTTTGTAGACAGCTTTAGGCAGTTTTCTTTAAGTTCTTTCACTCGCATCATCGTAGGAGAAGGCAATTCTATCTCGGACAACTTGCAGAACCGAGATAAAGTGCACGACAGCCGCTGAGGGGCTTTGAGGGACTGCCAAGAGAGATAGATGGCTGCGAGTATGATGGGAGTGGGGTGACGTCCAGTGACTATCCACGTCTCACTGGCTAACTCCAGTAGTTGAACAGCCCGCTCCGACACTTTATCCGGATTCTCTGCATAATCGGCTGGAGATGAGGAGCAATCATGTAATAACCGAAAACTGCAAAAAAAAAAAAAAAAAAAATAGATATGAATGTGCTCATAATAGGAAGTGTATAAGTGATTACAATGAAGTAATCATGATATTTCAATTCATTGAGATGCCCTTGTATCAGTTCACCATTTTTCCTCTAAATCACTGGCTGTGTACTTCACCTGGTCTCCTTGCTTCCTCTCCCAGTTGTAGACATCATTCACCTGAGAGTCACTGACTGGCCACAGTCATTAAATTGAACCTGTCACCCATTTTGAGAGTTATAACCTGTGTCCTGCGCCTTTACCATACTGTAATTGGGGTTCCTGTAACCCCTTTATATCCCCAGACATGTCCCTGCCTACCTCTTGTGTCAACTTTTAATGTGCCCCATGCATTATGTCAATGTGTTCTTAATAGTGATGAGCGAGCAAGAGTATCCCGGTACTCAGGATGCTCGGCGAGCACCGAGTACCGCCGAGATGCTCAGACTCATCACTAATAATTATCGATCTGACACAAATGCACAGCTCCCTTCATTGCACACAGTGAGCTTGCACCTCACAGAGAGCAGACTGATTGTTAGGATCGCTCTGGGGGCACAGCAAGGTGTTGTATGCTACGAAGATTTGAAAAAGCCCCCCCTTTCCCAGAAACACTTGTTTTATAGCCGGAAGTCTGTGGGCGGAGCCTGTCAATAATTGACTTACATTGGGCTCGGTGCTCGGTTGAACACCCGAGCATTTTAGTGCTCGCTCATCACTAGTTCTTAAGGGTCTGATGGGGTGCGGCACACTTCCTGCAAACGCCAGCCCTCCTGTGTATGTATGCAAATCATTCACAGTTCTCACACCTGCAGTGTGGCGCGGGTCACTGTGCTGTATTGAAGCTGCACAGTGCCCAAAGTCTCACGAGATTTCTGAAGTCTCACGCCTGCGCAGTGGAATCTCGCAAGACTTTGGGCACTGACAGGTTCAATTTAAAAGGGAATCTCTCAGCAAGTTTTTGATATTAAATCTGAGTGCATCATGAGGTCGAGGCCAAGAGCCTGATTACAGTGGTGTACCACTTAATGAGCTGTGTGCTCAAGGTTTACAGTGGCGTATCTGGTGGGCTGGCGGGGCATGTGCCCTGGGTGCCCCAGGCATGGGGGCGCCATCTGGCCTCCTGCTGCTGCACCCGAGGTGTCTCCCCGCCGGCCGCATATTCTGCCCCCCTCTGCCATGGGAGTCGGCTATTCTCTGCTCCCGCTATCCGCAGGAGCAGAGAAAGTGCCATATGCTGGCTTCTGCAATCCATCGTACAGAGTGTCTATCAGGCGCACTGTACAATGGAATAGCTCCCTGATAGTCAGGTTTCACACCATGGTTTTGGTGATGCGGGGCTGTCCGGTGTGAACCGGACAACTCCGAATCAGATTTCGGGCCCATAGTATTCCTATGGGGTCGGATGGCATGGTACAGAGCTCAGCATTCATAACACAACCACATCTACAGCAGAGAATGTAGGGGCTTTATCAAAACTGCACCTAACAGTCCAGTACATCACTGGAATCAGGCTCTCTGCTCCTACATCTTGATGCACTCAGATTTCATAGCGATAACCTGCTGTTAGAGTCCCTTTAAAATTTCATCTGAGCTAAATGAGACAGAAGACTGTTTCTTCTGGCTCAAACAAAATGATACACCTGCAGACAATCAATGGCAGCAAAAGTCATGCGACTGCCCCCCCCCTTCTTCCCCCCCCCCATAAAAGGGATCAGAGAAGGTCAGACAGCTAGTGGTGTGGTGGAACAGATAGAAAATAATCAGATGTCTTTCAGAACCACAATGGGCCAAAATTATACAATAAAATGAAATAGTGGACCTGGAATAGTCCTGGAAATTGGGTAGTCTGAGTCGGATGTTTGGCTTACTGACTTCATAGCTGACAATCATCCTTTACTATAATGGGAAATCCCTTGAAGTCAAAGGTTTTTCAAATTATATGACATGGAAGTATAAAATATGGTGTAGTGTCCGTATACAAGTCTCAGGAGAAGTGTCCAGAAAGGTGGCCAGGAGAGTCATCAGACATTAGATTTCTGGCTACAGAAGAGGTTTCCTAAAATGGAATGAAAGTCTCCACTGTTTGAAGCATAAAACCTGCTGCTCTCCACCTTACATACCTTTGGCAGTGGCTTGTAGCCAGATCCTGAAGGCTTATGGACGGGACCTCTATCTTCAATGCTTGGACCAGTTCCCGGAATGCTCTGGAGAGGAGTTCAAATGATGAGTAAACCATGGTAGAGATGGTGACAATAGTGAGAGGCCAGTGATGCTGCCTGCATGTTATGTAGACACAGCACCCCATGATGGCCTCCTTCTTCACCTTTCTGGCAGAATGACACAATGAGAGGTAGAACGCTCTTTCATAGTAGGACACAGCGGTATCTGCGAAGGCGTCCGGAAGTCCAAGCACCCTACAAATATTCCTGATACGTATAATACCTGGAGGGAAGGAGAAACATTGTAAGTCTGCTGCTACACTTTCCTAGGAGGCAGCCCCTCAAGTCAGTAAACCTGTAAGATCCTTAAGACTACGGCAATCCCAAAATAATATATAAATTGTCAATATTTAATTGATCAGAAAAAATTCTGAACACAAACTTTGTTGCCATTTTCTGAGACAAATAACTCGGGTCACTGGGATATCGTTAGCTGATCGCTGGTGAGCTGCCAAACAGGCAGACTCACCAGCGATCAGGACCAGCGAGAATGCTGGTAACCAGGTTAAACAGCAGGTAACTAAGCAGAGTGCGGCACTTAGTTACCCGCTGTTTACCCTGGTTACCAGCTCCCAGCGCTTGCTGCACGGCGCTGGGAGCTCGTTCATCGTTGGTCTCCTGCGGTCACACCAACGAGACCAACGATAAATTTATGGTCCAGGTCACTTACCAACGATGAACGACCTCATCGTTGGTAAATAATCACATGCAATGATGTAGTTTCGACATCGCTGCAAATTCACCAAACCGATGACATCGCAACGATATAGTTACTGATATCATAGCCTGTAAGGGTACCTTCTCAGGCCACAACCGCGGGAGACATTTTTGGAGGCGATATTTCGTCTTGGAACTATCGCCGCCAAATTGCCTCCTTATTGCGGCGTGTATTTCGGGAATTTGGATGCGATAACACCAATGTCGCCTGGTTTCGATTTCACAGCACTGCTGTAAAATCGAAATCAGGCGACATTTGTCTTATCGCCTCCAAATCCCTGAAATACACGCCGCAATAAGGAGGCAATTTGGCAGCGATATTTCCAGGTCGCAATATCGCAGACAATATTTCTCGCTGTGGTTGAGGCATGAGATGGTACCCTAACGGGGCCTTTAGTTGCGTAACAGATCACCAATTCTGGGAAGGGGGGGGATACTATTTTGAGGGTAGAAATGACTTAATTGCTTTTCTAATACAATTTATTTTTTTACTGTATGGTAAATAATCATCTTTAATAGTTCTGACTGGTGATGCAAAATATGTATTTTCTTTCCTTTCCTCCCCCCTTTTTTTTTAAAGAACCATTTCTTTGTCTCTCTAGGGGAATTTCAACTTGCATTCCATCGCTTATACAATTTACTATTCCTTTGGATTGCAGTCCATGGTCACATTAATGATATCCTAGGAGATCTTCTTTGCTATGATGAGCCCATGGTGACCCTCGCTATCCCTGATGGGCTTCTATTCCTTGACACTGAAAATGGTGAGATCTCAGACAATCCTCCCCTTCCCAGGTCCAGCATTTTGTTTCTGCCACAATTTTGGTCTCAGCAGCTTCACTGCAATAGTGACGTCACATTGACAGCGAACGTCACTGCTGCGGTCAATCACGAAACCAAAGCAGGGGCAGAGTCAGCACTGGATCTGCGGAGGGCAAGTATTATCCCAATGTTATTTTACATGACCAGCATCCATTGGGATCCAATTTTATAAAAGTGGATAAACCCCTTTAAAGTATAATTTTGATCAATTATAAAACCACTATGATGCGGTCATATAAAATAAGGAATAAAAACAACCAGCCTGCAGAACAACAAAAACCTTACCATGTATCAATGTAGGAGAACCTTACCCCGCAGTTTAGTTCGGCTTATGGTCTCATTCTGTCCAGTGCCCTCTGTGAATGTCACCGCTGGGAATAAAACAGAAAAGACAATAAAGATCCATGTGCAAGGGAAGAGGATGTCAGGAGCAAAAGATCAATACATTATATTTTGTGGCCTGAACTAGAAAATTACTGTAGAGATGTAATGGAAAACTTCAGGAAATCCATTTCTACCTCATAACACTCAGTTTAAAGCGAACCTGTCACCCCCCGGGCATCAAAAGCTAAAATAGCCACCTTCTGCAGCACTAAGGCTGCATTCTGAGAAGGTGGCTATAGCCATTTGATGCCCTTTATACTATGAAATATGAAGTTAGGTAAATGCTCACACTTGTGAAGACCAAAGACCGGGAGGCGGGGTTTCACGCTCCTCTGACCCTCCCCCTCTTGTCAGTCA
Source organism: Allobates femoralis (assembly GCA_033576535.1). Lineage (NCBI taxonomy): Eukaryota > Metazoa > Chordata > Amphibia > Anura > Aromobatidae > Allobates > Allobates femoralis. The sequence continues at coordinate 108,865,331 of JARQOC010000004.1, forward strand.
TGGTGCGCGCCTGCTGCTGCCTCCCCTCAGTGTGTAAAATGAACGCGCGTCTCCGTTCTCCTGTATGGAGGCACGCATGCGCTGTGCGCCCGGTGTCCAGGAAGTCATCGGCAGCGCGCACAGCGCATGCGTGCCTCCATACAGGAGAACGGAGACGCGCGTTCATTTTACACACTGAGGGGAGGCAGCAGCAGGCGCGCACCATGACTGACAAGAGGGGGCGGGTCAGAGGAGCGTGAAACCCCGCCTCCCGGTCTCTGGTCTTCACAAGTGTGAGCATTTACCTAACTTCATATTTCATAGTATAAAGGGCATCAAAAGCCTATAGGCACCTTCTCTGAATGCAGCCTTAGTGCTGCAGAAGGTGGCTATTTTAGCTTTTGATGCCCGGGGGGGGTGACAGGTTCGCTTTAAACAAGGGTCATCATTCCAGTATACAGAAACAGGCAGAATACAACAGAGACAGGCAGCACATTGTGGGTCCCCTCTTCAATAATACAGGTGGTGGGAATGTAGCATTGAGTTATCCTCTTCTGTGAAGTCTCCTGAGGTTCTTGTTTGCCATATATGCCCAATTTAGGAGAAACTGAGGGGACTATTTCTTGGCTACTGGTAAAAGGCGCAGAAAGGCCGGCCGCCGCCTCAAAGAAAGGCCGGCCGCCGCCTCAAAGAAAGGCCGAACGCCGCCTCAAAGAAAGGCCGAACGCCACCTCAAAGAAAGGCCGAACGCCGCCTCAAAGAAAGGCCGAACGCCGCCTCAAAGAAAGGCCGAACGCCGCCTCAAAGAAAGGCCGAACGCCGGCTAAACTGCTGTTGAATATTACATTTCCATATTTCCTAGTGCAATAAATAGGATCCCCTTCTCCTTTCGATTTCTATATAGAGCCCCTAGCCAAAAAGATTTGATCTAATCCCTTAATCTGCGGTATCCGGGCACACAAAAGACACTTTAAAATATCTTTATTTGCTGATGACATTCTTTTAACACCATCTACTCCACTTAAATCAATAAGGAACTTATTAGACACAATTAAAACATTCTCCAATATTTCAAATTACAAAATAAATTTAACAAAAATGCAAGTTCTACATCTAAACCTAAATCTGCTAACGTTTGTTGCTCTTAAATCGGAGTTTAATCTGGCCTGGAAAAACGACCATATCAACTATCTTGGAATTAAACTTATTAAACCTCTAACATCAATTGTAGATACTAACCTAAAAGATAGAAATTTCTTGGTTTGGCAGAATCATTGCATACAAGATGAGCCTTTTACCAAAACTTTTATATATTTTTAGATCTATCCCTTTAATAATCCCGAGTAAGTGGTTACAAAAATTGCAATCTCAGTTGGTTACATTCATCTGGGCAAAAAAAAGAAACTTAGGGTAACGAGATTAGTCCTAGAAAAGAACAAAAAACATGGAGCCTTGCCCAATTTAACTGCCTACTACCATGCTACTCTAATTAAATTAAGCCAGAATTGGTGGGCAGGAGAAGATGGGCCGACCTGGTTAGATCTAGAGGAATCTATTAAACCTCAGAGTTATCTTGGCCTCAACACTCTCTCCTACCTATGTGACAATACTAAGAAACTCCCTGAAGGAATTCCTGTCAGATCTGCAATCCTTTCTTGGAGAACTCTACTGAAACTATCTCACAAGTCTCATCCTACGGTGTCTCCAATGTGGATAAATATAGATATCTTGGAACTTAGATCGTCAAGAATTAAACTAAACTCATGGAAGAAACTAGGTGTCAAGTCCATTGCAGACATAATAGATGAAAGTAAAAAACTCATTCCCTTCCAACTTCTTATGGAAAAATGTAAACTCGACATCCTAGAAGAGATGACATGGAAGAAGATTCAAAATCTCATCAACTCCCATAAAACTAAACTTTTTTCTACCCCAGAATCTAGCTCAGATGTTCAGATATCCTCGAAGCCTTCTTTTCTGGAAAACTGGGCATATACCGTATATACTCGTGTATAAGCCGTCCCGTGTATAAGCCGACCCCCCTACTTTTGCCCCCAAAAACTGGGAAAACATATTGACTCGCGTATAAGCCTGGGGTGGACAATGCAGCAGCTACCGGTACTGAAAAATTTAAAAAATGAAAATAGATACGAATAAAATGTTGAACTTGTATTTTAAATAGAAACAGTAAACTACCAATGCAGCAGACCACCGTCCTGTTATAAAGCCCCCTATCACTGGTATATAGCCCACCATCCCTGTATATAGCAGCCATCACTGGTATATAGTGGCCATAACTAGTATACAGTTGCCGCCATCACTGATATACAGGCCCCTCATCAGTGGTATACAGGCCCCAGGACGGGTATACAGGCCCCTCATCAGTGGTATACAGGCCCCTCATCAGTGGTATACAGGCCCCTCATCAGTGGTATACAGGCCCCTCATCAGTGGTATACAGGCCCCTCATCAGTGGTATACAGGCCCCTCATCAGTGGTATACAGGCCCCTCATCAGTGGTATACAGGCTCTTCATCAGTGGTATACAGCCCCCAGGACGGGTATACAGGCCCAGCAGTGGTATACAGGCCCAGCAGTCTCACTGCCCCCCATGTATACAGAGGCCCCCCCATGTATACAGAGGCCCCCCCAGCATTGATCCATCTCACCCCCTCGGTCTCCAGGCACCCGGGTCCTTCAGCTGCTGCGTCTGCGTGCCCCGCGGCTTCTAATACCGGCGTCCTCCACGCACTTCCTGTTTGATTGCGATCATGTGACCGCGGGTCACATGATTACATTCAAGCAGGAAGAGCGGGGAGGACGCCAGTATTAGAAGCCGCGGGGCACGTAGACGCAGCAGTTGAAGGACCCGGGTGCCTGGACACCGAGGGGGTGAGATGGATCAATGCTGGGGGGGCCTCTGTATACATAGGGGGGCGGGGAGACAGCGGGGGAGGCTATACTGTGCAGGGGAGCAGCAATATACTATGCGCTGCTCCCCATGCATAATTAATGAGCGGCACCACGTGACGTGCCGCTCATTCTGCAGCCTCCCCCCGCCTCCTCCTGCAGTGCCCGGACACAGCCCCCACCACACTAGTATATGACTCATGTATAAGCCGAGGGGGGGACTTTTCAGCCCAATTTTTGGGCTGAAAAAGTCGGCTTATACACGAGTATATATGGTATATCAAAGCTTTAATCAAGACACTCATTTTTCATACTCTTCGAATATAAAAGCATGGGTAAAAGAACTAAACATAGAAATTACAACGGATAACTGGCATCAAATTTTCGAATGTACCGTATATACTCGTGTATAAGCCAAGTTTTTCAGCCCAAAATTTGGGCTGAAAAAGTCTCCCCCTCGGCTTATACACGGGTCTATACGGTAGGCTGCGTGGTGGGGGCTGTGGAGGCGGCAGGGGGAGGCTGCTGTATGAGCGGCCCCGTCACGTGGGGCCGCTCATTATATATGCACCGCTTCCCCCTGTCAATCAGCGGCAGGGGGAAGCAGTGCATATATGCCCCCCAAATGCTGGCACTCTCCCCCTTGTAAGGGCCCCCCCCCGCTGCTTATATTACCATCCCAGTCTTCTGCTCAGCGCCGCTCCGTCCTCGCTGCTCCCGTCCTGCTACATCCGGGATCGCCGGCCGTCGCAGGCATATGACGTCATCGCGCGACGGCCGGGGATCCCGGATGTAGCAGGACGGGAGCAGCGAGGACGGAGCACCGAGGAGCGGCGCTGAAGACCGGGATGGTAAGAGAAGCAGGGGGGGGCCCTTACAAGGGGGGCGAGTGCCAGCATTTGGGGGCTGCTCGGTACCCCTGGGGGCTGCTGCATGTACCCCCGGGGGCCTGCTGTATGTACCCCCGGGGGCCTGCTGTATACGATACTACTGGGGCCTGTATACCACTGGGAGGGCCTGTATACCACACTGCTGAGGGCTGTATACCTCACTGCTGGGGGTTGTATACCTATGCTGGAGTCCACCCTCGGCTTGTACGCGAGTCAATAAGTTTTCCCAGTTTTTGGGGGCAAAAGTAGGGGGGTCGGCTTATACACGAGTATATACGGTATCTACTCTTACATCCCCTGCTCATCCCTTGCAGAGACCCATTATAAAAGATTTACACACGCCAGTATTACACCCCACTTAAAGGGAACCAACCACCCCAAATGACCCCCCCGGACTAATAATATCGGTCCCTACTTGCAGCACATACATGTGCTGCAATGTTTTTTGCTAAAAAAACTCCTTTTTCAAACTTAAGATAATGCTTTAGAAACTTTATACCCAAGTGACGGTTGGGCGTTACTTACATGGGGCTAAAGCCGGGTTGCAGCTGCCACTCATTCTCCTCTCTGGCTCGCAGCAGTAACGGCCAGCCCTTTTTGCAGCGTCACAGCCTGGTGCACGGGCTCGCATGCCCGTGCACACGTCATCAGCTACAGCCGGGAAGCGAGCGCGCGCTCTGACTTCCACAGCCGAGCGCAGGAAGTCAGAGCGCGCGCTCGCTTCCCGGCTGTAGCTGATGACGTGTGCACGGGCATGCGAGCCCGTGCACCAGGCTGTGACGCTGCAAAAAGGGCTGGCCGTTACTGCTGCGAGCCAGAGAGGAGAATGAGTGGCAGCTGCAACCCGGCTTTAGCCCCATGTAAGTAACGCCCAACCGTCACTTGGGTATAAAGTTTCTAAAGCATTATCTTAAGTTTGAAAAAGGAGTTTTTTTAGCAAAAAACATTGCAGCACATGTATGTGCTGCAAGTAGGGACCGATATTATTAGTCCGGGGGGGTCATTTGGGGTGGTTGGTTCCCTTTAAACTTCATCAGATTCAAAACTCCAACTCCCCCCTCTGCTGGAGGAATTGTAATACTATTGGTAGCTTGACTCACATTTTTTGGAGCTGTGGAGTTCTCAAATACTTCTGGGACAGAGTTGAGGCTCTAATTAACAGCATCACTGGCTTGAAATTACACCTATCTTCATAACTAGTACTTCTCCTTGTTGGCCTCGAATCCATCCCTCATAAACATAGACCTATCATTACGCAAATTCTACTCACAGCTAAAAGTAACATTGCTGCCCTCTGGAGGGACCCTATTCCCCCTACGGTGGAAAACACAATAGAGAAAATAGCATGTCACAACACATACGAATACACATACGCCCTTAGAAACAACCTTTAAAAAAAAAATAAACTCCAAAAAAAAAAAATGGAAGGAGTGGAATAAAATTATGTCTCCTACAAATCAACCATAAAGAACTCAACATTGTACAAGACCAGATCAATCTCCGTACCCCAATCCAACTTAATTTACCATTACTATTTTAAGTAAATCATACCCACGTTAATTCATAGCGGGCATTCTTATATACAGTGCCTACAAGTAGTCTTCAACCCCCTGCAGATTTAGGTGGTTTGATAAGATGCAAATAAGTTAGAGCCTTCAAACTGCAAACGAGAGTAGGATTTATTAATAGAAGCATAAATCTTACAAACCAAAAAGTTATGTTGCTCAGTTGAATTTTAATAAATTTTAAACATAAAAGTGTGGGTCAATTTTTATTCAACCCCTAGGTTTAATATTTTGTGGAATAACCCTTGTTTGCAATTACAGCTAATAATCGTTTTTTATAAGACCTGATCAGGCCGGCACAGGTCTCTGGAGTTATCTTGGCCCACTCCTCCATGAAGATCTTCTCCAAGTTATCTAGGTTCTTTTGGTGTCTCATGTGGACTTTAATCTTGAGCTCCTTCCACAAGTTTTCAATTGGGTTAAGGTCAGGAGACTGACTAGGCCACTCCATCACCTTGATTTTTTCCCTCTTGAACCAGGCCTTGGTTTTCTTGGCTGTGTGCTTTGGGTCGTTGTCTTGTTGGAAGATGAAATTACGACCCATCTTAAGATCCTTGATGGAGGAGCGGAGGTTCTTGGCCAAAATCTCCAGGAAGGCCGTGCTATCCATCTTCCCATGGATGCGGACCAGATGGCCAGGCCCCTTGGCTGAGAAACAGCCCCACAGCATGATGCTGCCACCACCATGCTTGACTGTAGGGATGGTATTCTTGGGGTCGTATGCAGTGCCATCCAATCTCCAAACGTCACGTGTGTGGTTGGCACCAAAGATCTCGATCTTGGTCTCATCAGACCATAGAACCTTGAACCAGTCTTTCTGAGTCCTCCAAGTGATCATGAGCAAACTGTAGACGAGCCTTGACATGACGCTTTGAAAGTAAAAGATACCTTACGGGCTCGTCTGGAACGGAGACCATTGCGGTGGAGTACGTTACTTATGGTATTGACTGAAACCAATGTCCCCACTGCCATGAGATCTTCCCGGAGCTCCTTCCTTGTTGTCCTTGGGTTAGCCTTAACTCTTCAGACAAGCCTGGCCTTGGCACGGGAGGAAACTTTCAAAGGCTGTCCAGGCCGTGGAAGGCTAACAGTAGTTCCATAAGCCTTCCACTTCCGGATGATGCTCCCAACAGTGGAGACAGGTAGGCCCAACTCCTTGGAAAGGGTTTTGTACCCCTTGCCAGCCTTGTGACCCTCCACGATCTTGTCTCTGATGGCCTTGGAATGCTCCTTTGTCTTTCCCATGTTGACCATGTATGAGTGCTGTTCACAAGTTTGGGGAGGGTCTTAAATAGTCAGAAAAGGCTGGCAAGAGAGATAATTAATCCACACAAGTGAAGCTCATTGTTCTTTGTGCCTGAACTACTTCTTAATACTTTAGGGGGACCAAACAGAATGCTGGTGGTTTGAGGGGTTGAATAATAAATGACCCTCTGAATTAACTATTAACGCTTAAAAAAAAAAAAAAAAAAAAAAATATTTTGGCTGCAGTGCATTTCCCACTTCCAGGCTGATCTACAGTCCAAATGTCACAATGCCAAGTTAATTCCGCATGTGTCAACCAGCTAAATCTGCAGGGGGTTGAAGACTACTTGTAGGCACTGCACGTACTCTTTGTACTTCCATGTATGTAAATAGTTAAGTTACTGTTTAGCAACTCGCTATACATAAAATAACCAAATTAATGGCATATGAATGAGATATATACCATGTTTCCCCGAAAGTAAGACCCCCCCGAAAGTAAGGCAGGGTAGGGGGAACGGGGGGGGGGGGGTCTGTTAATATAAGGTGCCCCCCGAAGGTAAGGCCGCCTGGGGGGCGCTGGGGAATATAAGGCCAGTACCTGTCCCCCTGTGTGTCCAGGCTCCTCCAGTGTGCTGCAGCTGCAGCCGCGCTGGAGCAGACGGGGTTAATCACAGCCGAACATGCTGTGTGCCCAGCCTGACGTCACAGCAGCCCGGCTCGAGCTCTGATTGGCTCCCAGGAAGCAGTGGACGCGGCCAGATGACGTCGTGGGCTCATCATCTGGCCGCGCCCACTGGTTCCTGGGAGCCAATCAGAGCTCGAGCCGGGCTGTTGTGATGTCAGGCTGGGCAGAATTCAGCAAGGGCACACAGCATGTTAGACTGTGATTAACCCTATCTGCACCAGCGCGGCTGCAGCTGCAGGACACTGGAGGAGCCTGGACACACCGGGGGACAGCAAGGAGCCACACTGAAGGCCAGGGGAGCTGGTAAGAAGCAGTGTGTATGTGTATATGTGTGTTTGTAAGTGTACGTTTGTGTGTAAGTGTATGTGTGTTTGTAAGTGTATGTGTGTGTGTATGTTTGTAAGTGTAGGGTGGGTGGGTGTGTGTGGATGGGAGGCTGGAGTGGCTGGGGCTGCCAATATAAGACCCCCCCCCCCCCCGAAAGTAAGACAGGGGGCCAAAAAAATATAAGACAGGGTCTTACTTTTGGGGAAAGACGGTGTATATATATATATAGTAATCATAATCACAGACGCGGATTCTTCACTGTAAGAGCAGTGAGACTATGGAACTCTCTGCCACATGCTGTTGTAATGAGTGAGTCACTACTAACATTTAAGAGGGGCCTGGATGCCTTTCTTGAAAACTATAATATTACCAGTTATATATACTAGATTCTTTGATAGGGCGTTGATCCAGGGAATTAGTCTGATTGCCATATCTGGAGTCAGGAAGGAATTTTTTCCCCAATGTGGAGCTTAGTGTTGCCACATGTTTTTTTTTTGCCTTCCTCTGGATCAACATGTTAGGCTATGGGTTGAACTAGATGGACTTAGTTTTTAAGGTTGAAGGAAGACTATGTTACTATCTATCTATCATTGACTGAGCGGCTAAAGCCTTGAGTAGTGTTATATACCGTATATATATATATATTTATTATACATCTTTTTTCATATTGTACCACCTAGATTACTAATCTCATTTTATTGTACCTCATTCATTTCTGTATCATTCATGCTAATCATACTGTATGTTTTACCGTTCTTTTATTTGCAAACCAACAAAAAATATTTGAGCATAAATCGGATCCCCTTGTGTAACTGAAATATGTCAGCTTATTAAGACAAGTTCATATGTGGAAGAGTTTTCGTAAAACTTTGTCCAATTTATGGCACAAATATGTGGCATTGGCATTGTACTCAGAAGGATATCCTGAGTCTACATCATTGGCTGGCACTTGTTTATTGGCAGAATGAATGGCAAAGGATGCCCCAGCTGGGCGTGATAGGAGCAGCGAGTGAGGGGGAAGGGGGGGGGGGGAGGAGACCCAGAGACCGCCCATCTCAGCCTACGCCGTAGACTGGCGCCCTCATTATCATAGGAATATGTAAGTTAGGCCGGTTTCACACGCAGCATGTGCAAGCTAAGCCAAACGCATTTGTACCGCATCCCTATGTTTAACATGGGGATGCATGGTACCTGCGTTTGGATGTGTCTGCATGCTCGCATATTTTCGGCGCCCTCCAAATGCAACATGTTGCATTTTTTCTGCGTATAAGGAGGCTCTGTGTCCATGCAAGCGTCCTGATGCACAGGAACAACGCATGGCAGTGAATGGAGACGCACGGCCATCTGCAGACAAATGCAGGTTTTTTTTTTAAAAACAAATTACAGAAAGGCAGCTCCCCCCATGCCATTTCCCATTCTGGATAATTCACGTTCTCTCATTCTCTCTCTTTCTCTCCAAAAATACACTGCGCATGACCCGCGTGCCTTCCAAACGCTAATGTGAACCTAGCCTGATTAAATCATTTTTCTCAAGCTTTATAGAGCAGTTTGAACTCAGAGAGGGATGGTTAGGGATGAGCGAGCAAGGTGCAGGGACAGGTAGTGGTAGAATAGGAGGTAAAAACACGCTGACAGGTTCCCTTTAAGGCATGTCAATGTGTGGAACGTGTCACAAACCTCAGTGATACGTGTACGTCAGAGCGTAGATAAAGGATGCTGATAAACAAGCCGCATGCTCTGCCACAGGAATCAGTGGGAGATTTAGGACCATTCTTTCACTTCCGCGACAGATGGGAGACACCCCCCCCCCCCCACTATACACTGACTGCAAACACCCGTCAGCATTAGGCCTCATTAGATGTCCAATTTTTAACGTTCTATCCCTAGTATTCATGGATAGGACACCCCCCTATAACCTATGGAGCTGTTCACACATGCATGGTTTGTGGCAGATCATGTGGGTTTTATGTTTTTATTTTTGAAAACACCTCATGGAGACCTGCTGATTTTTGATTTGAGTAAAAGATCAAAATTACTCATAAGTCTATGGGTCCATGAGGAATCACTGACAGCACAAAGATGGCATCAGTGTGGAATCAGGGTGCAGGCAGCGATTACCACTGTGGTGAATAGGAGAAGGCGAAGCAAAATAATATGTGATACTTCAATACTAGGAAATCACCGATGGTAAACACTGCCACTGACCAAGCACTGATGACACTCGGGTAAGGTGGGACACAAAAATCGGCCTATAGTGGAAACCTGGCATGTGAGGTGCGTGACGTCAGAGAGGAGCCCTGAGGACCGGACACAGGCGGGACGACAGATGGTGCGGTGCCTTTTTTTTTTACTTCATTATTTCATTCACACTAGGGACCTGTGTTCTGTAGACATCCGGCAGCTCTACCCATCAGTATCACCTCCAGCAGTAGCCAGATGTAAACTGTGTAAGTGTAGAGACACACTATGCGCGATACTCCCATGACTCACCCAGAACAGCCCCCGAGTCTCTGGACGGGAGCTGCATACAAACACAAGCAGCTGACGGTCCAGAGAGGTGGCGTTCGTGCCAGGTGAGTCATGGGAGTATCTCAGATAATGTGTCTTCAGTCTAAATGCAAGTCCCCCTGCCCCTGACAACACATCTTCTGGCGGTGTCACCTTTTACTGATGCCATCTTCTGCCCGTAACTTCTAACTGGCCAGAAATCAGAAGTTACGTCAGAGGTCCCCAATGCAACTCTATGGAGCCTAAATTAGGCGCTCATAGACTTACATTGAAGAGTTACCTCTGGCGCAATCCATGAAACACTGGGGCTGTCGGCAGCATATGAAGCGCCACTACAGCAGTGCAATAAAACTATGCCAGGGAACCAACCACCCCAAATGACCCCCCCGGACTGTTAATATGTGTCCACACACCCAGCAGACACATTTGGGGCAATCGTTTTTGCTAAAAAAAAACTGATTAGTAGAAGCTAAGATATAGCTTTATAAACTTTAAAAAATCTTGCCGACTGGGCGTTACCTAGCTGCCGGGGGGGGGTGGAGCGCTGCGCAATATGTACTACCTGGTCCGGTGCCGTCCCTGCAGTCCTGTCCGGTGCTGTCCCTGCAGTCCTGTCCGGTGCTGTGCCAGTGTACATGCTGTGCCCCAGGCCGGTAACATGATTATCGGTGCGGGCGCCGGGCAATGGGGACGCTTCCTGCTTCCTCCTGCCGATCTCTGCCCAGGGCAGCCCTGCACCAATGAGAATGCAGAGCCATTGTGTCATGTGATCGCCGCTGTGACCCGTGACTCACGGGTCCTGAGCCAATCACAGCGCAGGGGCGGTTACATGACATCATTGGCCCTGCGTTTTCATTGGTGCAGGGCTGCCCTGGGCGGGGATTGGCAGGAGGAAGCAGGAAGCGTCCCCATTGCCCGGCGCCTGCACCGATAATCATGTTACCGGCCTGGGGCACAGCATGTACACTGGCACAGCACCGGACAGGACTGCAGGGCACAGCACCGGACAGGACTGCAGGGACGGCACCGGACCAGGTAGTACATATTGCGCAGCGCTCCACTCCCCCGGCAGCTAGGTAACGCCCAGTCGGCAAGATTTTTTAAAGTTTATAAAGCTATATCTTAGCTTCTACTAATCTGTTTTTTTAGCAAAAACGATTGCCCCAAATGTGTGTGCTGGGTGTATGGACACATATTAACAGTCCGGGGGGTCATTTGGGGTGGTTGGTTCCCTTTAAATGGGTGCTGAGCAGAGGAGATAGATGGAGGAGCTGACTGATGGTGTCATCTGTACAGCACTGAGCACAGCTGGGATGGCTGCTGACAGTTACACAGTGTGGATTACGTCACCTGACACCGAGTGCAGCGCTCTGCAATATTATCCAATCACAACACACCTTTTAATTCTGATCTGCAGTAAAAAAAAAAATGAAAGCTGGATTCTTATTCGCTGCCTACGGGCGGCTCACAAAAAAGCTTCTTGAAGCGCAAAACTTTATTAACAGGTTGACACACGTCCACAGCGGCACAGTCCTCACCTTGCAGGAAGCTCTCCTCGGCGTGTGTGGTCGTCAGTCTCCCCTCGGTCAGGACGCAGCCGCAGTCCGCACACACGAGCTGCTCCTGGGCGAAGTGCTCGTCCTCCACGATGTCCACTGAGCCGCACTCCGGGCATTTCTGACTCCCCGACATGTTTAGGCCTGAGGATACCACTGTGTATCAATTACCAGGGCAACAAGGCCCCTGCTACTTATACGTCTGTGCTGCAGTGTGTCCTCCGAGCAATAGCCATTCTGGGGTTTTGTATCCCGCATCCATCTATGGCACTTGGCTTCAAGAAAATGGCCGCCGAGCCCGGAAACTGAAGGCATTCTTTTGTATGACTTGCGCGTCACTTCCCATGGCTTAGGTATCAGTTCTAGGACTGGGTGTCTTATTCTGCTCTGTAGGAGCCTTGTTGTTTCCTATATCATGTGTTTTATGAGCTGGGTCCAAAGAAACTGGGAACTTGGACTTTGATTATAAAATGAACACTGTAGACCCGGCCCCGCGCCACTGGGTGGCGCTGTGGTATCGTGTACTGCTCGGAAGTGATCTGTAGAGGAGTCTCATAGAAGCCAGGAGGACGGGACAGTGCAGGAAGAAGAGGCGGGATAGCAAAAGCGAAGGGGTTATCTCCAATAGATCAATGCTAAATGCGTCCTAGAGCTCTGCTTGATGTCCTTTAGAGGGAATCTGTCATCAGGTTTATGCTGCCCCTTGTGAGAGCAGCATGATGGTAGAGACAGAGGCCCTGATTCCAGTGAGGTGTCACTTACTGGGCTGCTTGCTGCAGTTTGGACAAAATCACTGTTTTCTGCAGATCTGTAACTCCCTCCCAGGAGCTGGCTGCCAAATGGAAGCTGGGAAGGGATCACGTATTTAAACACATTCCAGTAAGCGCGTTCAATACTTTTTCCTTGTGTCATTTCTCAGTATTATGGCCACTTTACACACACCAACTTATCTGTGACCAACTTCTGAACAGATCTCTGGTTGCAGTGAAATCATGGACACATTGTTCCATTTGTACACAGCCACAAAATAGAACAATGTGTCCATGATTTCACTGCAACCAGTAAGTTGTTCAGAAGTTGGACACAGAAGTTGGTGTGTGTAAAGTGGCCCTTGAGGCCACTTTACACACACAGATATCTGTGCAGATATTGTTCACAGATCTCTGGTTGCAGTGAAATCATGGATACATTGCTCCATTGTACACGGCCACAAAATGGAACAATGTGTCCATGATTTCACTGCTGCCAGAGATCTGTTCAGAAGTTGGACAGATAAGTTGGTGTGTGTAACGTGGCCTTTACACTACTTTTCTAGACCTCTATGGTTTGATTTCTGTGCCTGTGTTGTTACAGACATCGGGGGAGAAATTCATGTCAATAGCACCTTTACCTAGACAATTGATGACATGTTCAATGCTTATTTTACCCACAGTGTACTCACAGTGTTACCTTACATGCACATAAACATATATATATGCTGTATTTTTTGGATTAAGACACACTTTGAAATTAGGGTAAATGGCGGTGCATTTTAAAATCTGGATATAGCTTACCAGGGGGGGGGGGGCGCGGTGGAGGTGGACCACGGTCACTGGAGGCAGGGTCGCCACAGAAGGAACTTGGAAAGGTGACAAGCAGGGCAATGCTGTGGGCCTGAGTCTCAGAGGATGGGGTGACGTAAGGAAAATGGCTGAGGATGCTGCGCATGTGCAGATTGAGATCTTGGAAAGATGATATCTCAATTTGCATGTGCAGTTCCCCCTGTACCCCGACTCCAATGCCAATGCACCCCCCAGTAAGCTATATTGTAATTATAAAATGGGCTACCTTTTTAAATATTTAATTTCTTTCTCCTGCCCTGCCCCTTCATAGCTCTGCCCACACATAGCCCCTACCCTCCCTGTAGCCCCACCCTGTTTCATAGCACTGCCCCACCCCTTCATAGCTCCACCCCTGCACATAGGCCTAAGTAGCAAGTATTTGTGAAGTGTAAAGGAAATGATTCTTGTTTTTTTTAAATATATTAAAAAATATAAATCCAACAATTGTGTCGTGCATTTGGTATTCAGCCCCCATGGGTAAATACTTTGTAGGACCACCATTCACTGCAATTACTGCCTCAAGTCTTTTGGGGGATGTCTCTACTTGCTTTACTCATCTAGAGACTGACATTCTTGCCCATTCTTCTTTGCACAATAGCTGTAGCTCAGTGAGATTGGATGGAGACGTATGAGAACAGCAATTATCAAGTTATGTCACAGATTCTCAATGGGATTTGGGTCTGGACTGTCACTGGGCCATTCACACACATATATGCTGTGATATAAACTATGAATTGGACCACCTGCAGAATGTTTAGGGTCATTATCCTGCTGGAATAGATGAAAAAGAAAAAAAAAACAATTTTTCCACTCTACTAGTCCTGTAGACTTGAAGACCCGCTTAAGGTTGTAGCTCGGCTTTACAGCAGTACTAGTATGGCAGCCATTGGGCCTTCAGGATTGCAAAGTATTCACTGATCTCAGGGAGACCAGTCCAAGAAAACACTGCGGGCTGCTGGCTAAAGCGCTCAAACACAGTGAATTCCTAGGCACATTGCCCCCTGGGAAATATGAATATGCAAATAGAGTCTGTGGAGCCTCGGTTAGGAGTCTCAAACACAGGACTAGCCATATATCCCTCCAAGGAAGGACCCAGCCAAGGGGGCCACTTCATATGGTGGTTATGGTGTTCTCCGCAAGGAGCCACCCCTTGGCTGGGTCCTTCCTTGGAGGGATATATGGCTAGTCCTGTGTTTGAGACTCCTAACCGAGGCTCCACAGACTCTATTTGCATATTCATTGGGCCTTCAGGAGCCTCTTGGCTTCCAAGGTTTCCCTTTGAAACTCCACAATGACATTATGAAGGAGGACAATGGACACAACAACTAGTGCACCAGTGGGATTGCATGACTTTCAAGCCACGGTTAAAGACTGAGATTGATATTTAAAGGATTAAATGGAACCAACCAGCATGTTTAAGGGCTATAAAGTGAAGCCAGTTCCTTACAGACTCTGGCATACTGAGTGCTATTATACCTTTACTTCAATGATACCATGTATGATTACAGAGAACAGAGTTATCAAACATTGGGAAATCTGTGCAGCAGAGGGATGTAGTGTGCAGCACAGCATCACAATGTGGAGTTGGGTTACTTATTACTCCCCTGTCTGCTCTAAACCAAACCCTCCTCCCTCACCCTCCCTCGCTGTCACTCTACCAGGCACTGTGCCCTGTGTACCCCACCTCCTCCAGACAAGACCCCACCCCTCCAGTATTTCTGCTGCTTCTTTTACTCGATCTGTTTCCTGACAGACTGGAGAAGACCCCGCCCCCTCCAGAGCAGACCCCACCCCTTCCTGTCTCTGTGCATCCCCTGTCTCCTCTCCTCACAGACTGCGGTCACAAGCAGCAGGATAAATCTCCCTATTGTCATCTGTGATCACAATAGCGGCAATATGTCCCACTGCTTGTGACCTCGATCTGTGAGGAGAAGAGACAGAGATGGAGGGGGCGGGGTTTTCTGCCCTCTGGTCACAGGAGAAGCAGTGTGAAGACGGCAGGCATGCAGATGACAGGGAGGGATGATCTGGGGCACATAGCAGCCTGACATTGTGATATTCTTCACCATGCACAATGTGAGACGTAATGTGCCTGCTATATATATATATCTACAGTCATGGCAAAGTTTTGAGAATGACACCAAAATTATATTTTAACATGATCTGCTGCCCTCTGGTTTTTATTTCTGTTTGTCTGATGTTTATATCACATACAGAAATATAATTGCAATCATATTATGAGTCCAAAAGGTTATATTAACAGTTAGAATGAGTTAATGCAGCAAGTCAATATTTGCGGTGTTGACCCTTCTTCTTCAGGACCTTTGCAATTCTCCCTGGCTGCTCTCAATCAACTTCTGGACCAAATCCTGACTGATAGCAGTCCATTCTTGCATAATCAATGCTTGCATTTTTCCAGAATTTGTTGGTTTTTGTTTGTCCACCCGTCTCTTGATGATTGACCACAAGTTCTCAATGGGATTAAGATCTGGGGAGTTTCCAGGCCATGGACCCCAAATCTCTGTTTTGTTCCCTGAGCCATTTAGTTATCACCTTTGCTTTATGGCAAGGTGCTCCATCATGCTGGAAAAGGCATTGTTGGGCGCCAAACTGCTCTTGGACTGTTGGGAGAAGTTGCTCTTGGAAGACATTCTGGTACCCTTCTTTATTCATGGCTGTGTTTTTAGGCAAGATTTGTGAGTGAGCCGATTCCCTTGGCTGAGAAGCAACCCCACACATGAATGGTTTCAGGATGCTTTACAGTTGGCATGAGACAAGACTGGTGGTAGCGCTCACCTCTTATTCTCTGAATAAGCTGTTTTCCAGATGTCCCAAACAATCGAAAAGGGGATTCATCAGAGAAAATGACTTAACCCCATCCTCAGCAGTCCACTCCCTGTACCTTTTGCAGAATATCAGTCGGTCCCTGATGTTTTTTCTGGAGAGAAGTGGCTTCTTTGCTGCCCTCCTTGAAACCAGGCCTTGCTCAAAGAGTCTCCGCCTCACAGTGCGTGCAGAAGCACTCATACCAGCCTGCTGCCATTCCTGAGCAAGCTCGGCACTGCTGGTAGTCCGATCCCGCAGCTGAAACCGTTCTAAGATACGGTCCTGGCGCTTGCTGGTCTTTCTTGGGTGCCCTGGAGCCTTTTTGACAACAATGGAAGCTCTCTCCTTGAAGTTCTTGATGATGAGATAGATTGTTGACTGAGGTGCAATCTTTCCAGCTGCGATACTCTTCCCTGTTAGGCCATTTTTGTGCAGTGCAATGATGGCTGCACGTGTTTCTTTAGAGATAACCATGGTTAACTGAAGACAAACAATGATACCAAGCACCAGCCTCCTTTTAAAGTGTCCAGTGGTGTCATTCTTACTTAATCATGACTGATTGATCGCCAGCCCTGTCCTCATCAACACCCACACCTGTGTTAATGGAACAATCACTAAAACGATGTTAGCTGCTCCTTTTAAGGCAGGACTGCATTGATGTTGAAATGTGTTTTGGGGGTTAAAGTTCATTTTCTAGGCAAATATTGACTTGCAAGTAATTGCTGTTAAGCTGATCAGTCTTTATGACATTCTGGAGTATATGCAAATTGCCATTAGAAAAACTGAAGCAGTGGACTTTGTTAAAATTAATATTTGTATCATTCTCAAAACTTTTAGCCATGACTGTATAATATAATTGTCTTGCGGCCACTTCCGTCTGAGGCCTAAATCGCGCGCCAGCGCTCATTGGTCGCTGCCAGCCGCGGCAACCAATGAGCGCAGCCTATGCAAAACAGCTGTGCGCCGCGTCCGTGATCCAATCAGCGACGCACGATTTCGGCCTCACAGACACCGCACTGTTAGCCTCCTCCTGGCCGCACCCGCCCAATGGAGCGGGTGCAACCACCTCCGGCCCCCTCTTGCCCGCCGCTGTCACCCACCGCATCCATCCCCCACCTCGCTCCATTCCCACCTCCTCGCTCCATTCTCACCCCCTCGCTCCATTCCCCCTCCCTCGCTCCATTCCCCCTGTCGCTCCTGGTGTTTACATCGCCGCCGGAAGCTACAGCAGGTAATGAGAGGTCATGTGACAGGCTCTGTGCACATCACTTCAGCCCGCCTATCACATGACCACTCATTACCTGCTGTAGCTTCCGGCGGCGATGTAAACACCGGGTGCGGGTAAGACCGGAGCAGGATGGGAGAGGGGATGGACATGTGCTGACCACTGGCCCTCCATCCTGCGGTGACCACTGGCCCTCCATCCTGCGCTGACCACTGGCCCTCCATCCTGCGGTGACCACTGGCCCTCCATCCTGCGTGACCACTGGCCCTCCATCCTGCGGTGACCACTGGCCCTCCATCCTGCGCTGACCACTGGCCCTCCATCCTGCGCTGACCACGGGCCCTCCATCCTGCGCTGACCACGGGCCCTCCATCCATGCGCTGACCACGGGCCCTCCATCCTGCGCTGACCACGGGCCCTCCATTCCTGACGCCTGACCTCCATCTGCCTGACACGCCCTCCATCCTGCGCTGACCACGGGCCCTCCATCCTGCGCTGACCACTGGCCCTCCATCCTGCGCTGACCACTCTGCCTCCATCCTGTGCTGACCACTTAGCCTCCATCCTGCGCTGACCACTCTGCCTCCATCCTGCGCTGACCACTCTGCCTCCATCCTGCGCTGACCACTCTGCCTCCATCCTGCGCTGACCACTCTGCCTCCATCCTGCGCTGACCACTGAGCCACTGCGCAGTGCTAACCACTGAACTTCCGTACTGTGCTAACCACTGAGCCACCGTACTGTGCTAACCACTGAGCCACCATATACAGTGCTAACCACTGAGCCACCATATACAGTGCTAACCACTGAGCCACCATACTGTGCTAACCACTGAGCCACCATATACAGTGCCAACCACTGAGCCACTATACAGTGCTAACCACTGAGCCACCATATACAGTTCTAACCACTGAGCCACAATACTGTGCTAACCACTGAGCCACCATACTGTGCTAACCACTGAGCCACCATATACAGTGCTAACCACTGAGCCACCATAGAGTGCTAATCACTGAGTCACCGTATACAGTGCTAACCACTGAGTCACATTACTGTTCTAATTATTGAGCCACCATATACAGTGCCAACCACTGAGCCACCATAGTGCTAACCACCGAGGCTCTGTATACAGTGCTAATTACTGAGCCAGCGTATACTGTGCTAACCACTGAGCCCCCGTATACTCTGCTAACCACTGAGCCCTGTATACTCTGCTAACCACTGAGCCGCCGTAAACTCTGCTAACCTCTGAGCTGCCGTATACTCTGCTATGCACTCTGCAGGGGGCCAGGGAACAGCGGCAAGGTGCGGGCAGGAGGGACCACCCCCACCCAATCCTGCCTGCACCCAGCCGCTGTTCCCCGGCCCCCTCCTGCCAGAACCCGGCTCCTGTCCCTCTGGCCCCCTCCTGCCCGCACCCGGCCGCTCTTACCCGACCCGCACCTGGCAGCTGTCCCCCGGCCCCCTCCTGACCGCACCCGCCCGCTGTCCCCTCCTGGACTCCGGCACTGCTGCACACCGGTACTGCTGTAGGTATCTACTATATAATTCTCTACTTCTGTCTGTTTGTAATGTAAATCCTGCGTCGCTGATTGGTCAGGCCAGCAGCCCACGACCAATCAGCAACAGGGACAGTCCACCCGCAAATTGGCGCAGGATTTCACCCACGCTTCGCTGATTGGTTGCACCCAGCCAGTTGCCAGCAATAAGCAATATTGGCGCAGGATTTAAACCCAGCTTCGCTTTGCATTATTCTTAAATCTTCATAAATAAACTATACATACTCTAGAATACCCGATGCATTAGAACCGGGCTAACATGTAGTGTGTGTATGTGTGTGTATATATATATATATATATATATATATATATATATATATATATATATATATATATATATATATATAATATATATATAGTGACAGGACAGGGAGGGAGGGGGGAGGATTTGGCGTAGAGCACGCGGGAGTAATACAAAGAAACCCAACCCCACATAGTTTTGGGAAAGGAAGGTGTGTCACAGTCCGCGCTGCCAAGAAATCCGCTCGTAATAACGCTAGTAGTCAGTATCCAAATTTATCCTCTTTATTCATCCAACGCGTTTCAACGCCCTCCTGGCGTCTTCCTCAGGGATGTCCCTGAGGAAGACGCCAGGAGGGCGTTGAAACGCGTTGGATGAATAAAGAGGATAAATTTGGATACTGACTACTAGCGTTATTACGAGCGGATTTCTTGGCAGCGCGGACTGTGACACACCTTCCTTTCCCAAAACTTCAAGTTCGTCTACCCTGAGTGGAGACCGGTGGAAGTCCAGCAGCAGCCATCAGGACACTTATCATATCAGGCCTCTTAACCAGTTGTGGGTGGCACAACTGGACTAGGTGAGTGAACCATTTTCTCACCTGCTTTGTTTAGTGTCTAGTGATAAGGGCACTATTGCGCCTCTTGTCCCCCCCCCCCTCTCTTTTCTTGTTATATTAACCCCACATAGTGACATTCTGCTGCACACTCCGTCCTCCTGCTGCACACATTTCCCAATGTTTGTTAACACTTTTCTCTGCAATCATACATGTAATCATTGAAGTAAAGGTATGATTGTGATGCACCCCAGGGCAATGGGGTACTCGGAACCGGGCTGTTTAGCACTTCTGGGGAGTCACAGGGGACGAGACCCGGCTTCCGTGACCCTGGGTTCAGTTATAAAAGGCAATTCTTGGCTGGTATAGGGAAAAGGGTGGTTTAAAAGGGAGTTATTCGTGACGCCACCGTGGTTTGTGGCTATAAGTAGCCACCACTGTTGCAGAACCTCTGGGGACGATGGATGGGCAGCTCGGATGGAGTGGCTCCCCACAGGCGGAGCGGATCCCCAGGACAATGGATATAATAAGTAATAGTATCTGGCAGGTAGGGATTACCTTAGGCCTTGTTACCTCTTTGTTCAGTTGCCTCCACAGGCTGTCGCCGCAGGAATAACACAGTCTCACACCATTCTGCAATTCTGTTCCTGGTTTTACTCACAGCAAGCTTCAAGTACAACAGGTCATCGATGTTACACACTCTTGGATAAGCTCTGGCCTGTGCAGTCTTTGGTATAACGGGGATGGCAGGTATGAGATCCTCAGTGGTGTGCCTGTCCTTTAGCCTTTCACTGGTGCTGTCTCTCTCTCAGTACTGTTTTAGGCGCCTCTGCGTGCTGAGCCCTGATCCTGCAGCAACGGGCAATACTGGGTGACTGGTACCTGGTCCCCGGACCCTTGTTTGGCTGCTTTCTCTGGGTATACGCCAGGTGTGTGAGCTACAGCTCTTATGAAGCTTGTAGCCTCCAGCTTAAATGGTTTGGGTATGAATCCCTGCGCCGTGTTCAGGGCCAGTTCCTGTTTATGACCACAATCCCTCCATCTGGTGGTATCAGTCCTGAATTCGGGCGCACAGTGCCACTTCAGCTCCGCCAGTGCCTCTAGGGTTCCTAGGCTTTTTGGACTTGACTTCTCCCAGCTCTGCCAACTACCTGCTCTCTTGTTGTTACTCAAACTGAAACTACTCCACACTGTTGTTGTTTCACCCATACTGCTCTACCCTTGTTGTTCCACTGGGCTCTGCCCTTGGGGTTTGCGCCCTGGATCCTAAGTGTGTGTTGTGTTGTGTTGAGGATTCACCCATACCATCCCCCACCTTGGGACTACTGGATGACTACACCCATGACTTGGGTGCAGTACCTCTTTGTGGCGTTCTGATCGGTGGGGTGCCACAATTGGACTCAGTATCCCAGAGTCTGTAAGGCACTCACTTCACTTTATAGCCCTAAATCTTGCTAGTTGGTTCGCTTTAACAGCAGCAACTGGAAGTCGGTAGAGAATGATGTCGGCGGTGTTAATTAGCATGTGCAGAACAGGCTCAGCTCCAGAGCTCACTTCATACACTAGCATGCATTGCATAATATACAGGGTGGGCCATCTATATGGATACACCTAAGTAAAATGGGAATGGTTGGTGATATCAACTTCCTGTTTGTGGCACATCAGTATACTGGAGGGGGAAAACTTTTCCAGATGAGTGGTGACCATGGCAGCCATTTTGAAGTCAGCCATTTTGGATCCAATAGAGGGTCATGTGACACATCAAACCTATTCAGAGGTTCATAAGAAAAACAATGGTGTGCTTGGTTTTAACTAACTTTATTCTTTCATGAGTTATTTAAAGTTTATGACCACTTATAAAATGTTGTGTTGTATTGTTAATTTGCAACCCTCTTCTCCCACTCTTGACACACTGATAGCAACACTGCAAAAGAAATGCTGCACAGGCTTCCAGTATCAGTTGTTTCAGATGCTGCACATCTCAATATCTTCCGCAGCATAGATAATTGCCTGGGTTGGCCATTTATATGGATAGACCTAAATAAAATGTGAAATGGTGATATCAACCTGATATAACTCATAAAGGAATAAAGTTACGTTAAAACCAAGCACACCTTTGTTTTTCTTATAAAATTCTCAATAGGTTTGATGTCACATGACATTGAAAAAAATAAAGTTGTATCCAAAATGGCCAACTTCAAAATGCTGCCATGGTCACCACCCATCTGGAAAACTTTTCCCCTCCCATATGCTAAAGTGCCACAAACAGCAAGTTCATATTACCAACCATTTCCATTTTATTTAGGTGTATCCATATAGATGGCCCACCCTGTATATGTACTACACTTGTTCATAATGCTTTAACAGCAGATTTGAGCAAAAAGATTTGCAGGAGTTTTGTCCAGTGACCACACCAGTAGCCTGTGGCCGCAATCCTAGAGCCCTGCAAACCTCCTTCTTCTCCAGGCAATGTCTCTTCTGATTAATAGGCCCTGTGCTACATTATTGTTGTGCTGGGCATAGTGACCTTTGTGTAATAATTGACATATAATTATTAACTGTAGAATATGTCCACCTTCACCCTTGTACAAAATATGAATTGTTATTGGTATTTATTAATATAGTGCCATTTATTTCATGGTGCTTTACATGTGAAAAGGGGCATACATAGACAAATACAATTTATCTCAAACAAAACCAGGCCCACTCAGGTATAGGAGGAGAGAGGACCCTGCCCATGAGGGCTCACAGTCTACAAGGGATGGGTGAGGATACAGTAGGAGAGGAGAGAGGACCCTGCCAATGAGGGCTCACAGCCTACAAGGGATGGGTGAGGATATCAGGAGGAGATGAGAGGACCCTGCCCATGATGGCTCACAGTCTACAAGGGATGAGTGAGGATACAGTAGGTGAGGGGAGAGGACCCTGCCGATGAGGGTTCACAGTCTACAAGGATGGGTAATGATACAGTAGGAGAGAGGAACCCTGCCTGCAAAGGCTCACAATCTACAAGGGATGGGTGAGCATATAGCGAGGGAGGAGAAAGGACCCTGCCCATGAGGGCTCACAGTCTACAAGGGATGGGTGAGGATACAGTAGGAGAGGAGAGAGAACCCTGTCCGCGAAGGCTTCACAGTCACAAGGGATTTGTGAGGATACTGTAGGTGAGGAGAGGAACCTGCCCGTGAGGGCTCACATCTACAAGGGATCGGTGAGGATACTGCAGGTGAGAGAGAGGACCCTGCCTCCGAGGGCTCAGTGTACAAGGGATGGGTGAGGATACAGTAGGAGAGGAGAGAGGACCCTGTCTGTGAAGGCTCACAGTCTACAAGAGATGGGTGAGGATACTGTAGGAGAGGAGAGGACCCTGACCATAAGGGCTCACGTCTACAAGGGATGGGTGAGGATACAGTAGGTGAGGGGAGAGGACCCTGCCGATGAGGGTTCACAGTCTACAAGGATGGGTGATGATACAGTAGGAGAGAGGACCCTGCATGCAAAGGCTCACAATCTACAAGGGATGGGTGAGCATATAGCGAGGGAGGAGAAAGGACCCTGCCCATGAGGGCTCACAGTCTACAAGGGATGGGTGAGGATACAGTAGGAGAGGAGAAAGAACCCTGTCCGCGAAGGCTCACAGTTACAAGGGAGTGTGAGGATACTGTAGCTGAGGAGAGGAAACCTGCCCGTGAGGGCTCAAAGTCTACAAGGGATCGGTGAGGATACTGCAGGTGAGGAGAGAGGACCCTGTCTGCGAGGGCTCACAGTCTACAAGGGATGGGTGAAGATACTGTAGGTGAGGAGAGAGAACCCTGTCGCGAAGGCTCACAGTCTACAAGGGACGGGTGAGGATACTGTAGCTGAGAGGAGAGGAACCTGCCCGTGAGGGCTCACAGTCTACAAGGGATCGGTGAGGATACATAGGTGAGTAAAGAGGACCCTGCCTGCGAAGCCTCACAGTCTACAAGGGATGGGTGATGATACTGCTAGTGAGGAGAGGAACCTGCCCGAGGGCTCACAGTCTACAAGGGATCGGTGGAGGGAAAACCGTAGGTGAGTAAAGAGGACCTGCCTGCGAAGCCTCACAGTCTACAAGGGATGGGTGAGGATACTGTAGGAGAGGAGAGAGGACCCTGAACATGGGGCTCACAGTCTACATGGGATGGGTGAGTATACAGTAGCAGAGGAGAGAGGACCCTGTCTGCGAGGGCTCACAGTCTACAAGGGATGGGTGAAGATACTGTAGGTGAGAGAGAACCCTGTCCGCGAAGGCTCACAGTCTACAAGGGAAGGTGAGGATACTGTAGCTGAGGAGAGGAACCTGCCCGTGAGGGCTCACAGTCTACAAGGGATCGGTGAGGATACCGTAGGTGAGTAGAGAGGACCCTGCCTGCGAAGCCTCACAGTCTACAAGGGATGGGTGAGGATACTGTAGGAGAGGAGAGGACCCTGACCATGAGGACACTTTCTTTTTTGGGAGAGCCGGGCACCGCCACTGAGCATTCCTGCAGGACTTTCTATCACCGTCCGCACCGCCAGCACCGTCACCTGCACGCTGCTTCAAGGATCTCCTGGTGCACTTCCTCCTGTGGCAGGCTTTATTCTTCCGGTTCAAAGTTATCAGAGAAGAGGCAGCACTCACCAGATCTTGTTTTCAGTGTTTTTATTCTCTATCTTCCAAACATTACAAGTGGTGACAGAGGCTGTGATAGGGGGGTGCAGGGGAGAGTAGGGGGTCGTAACAACGGGCCGTTTCACGCTACTGTAGCGCTTCTACAAGTTGTGACCCGTAGAAGCGCTACAGTAACGTGAAATGGCCCGTTGTTACGACCCCTCCACCTCTCCCCTGCACCCCCCTATCACAGCCTCTGTCACCACTTGTAATGTTTGGAAGATAGAGAATAAAAGCACTGAGAACAAGGATCTGGTGAGTGCTGCCTCTTCTCTGATAACCTTTGACCCTTACCATGAGGGCTCACAATCTACAAGGGATGGGTGAGGATACAGTAGGTAGGAGAGAGGACTTTGCCTGCGAGGGCTCACAGTCTACAAGGGATGGGTGAGGATACAGTAGGTGAGGAGAGAGGAACCTTCCCATGAAGTCTCACAGTCTACAAGGGATGGATGAAGATACAGTAGGTCAATAAAAAAGCACAGGGAATACGTGAGGGATGAAGTTTGTAAAACTGTGGTCCCATACAACATGGCCACTGGACTCAGGGTCTTGTCATACGTTTTAGGCTACTTTCACATAACGATTATTTTCCCTGTCCGTGGGATTCTACTTTTTGTAGGATCCCAAGGACAGGAAAGGAAAGCATCGGAGGTGACCTCCAGATGCTTTTTCTGTGTCCGGTCCGTGATTATTACGGATCCGGACACAGCGGAGCACTTTCACTTCTGCAATGTATAATATACATTGCAGAAGTGAAATATAAGAGTTAAAAATAAAAAAATCATTATGCTCACCTATCCTCTATCCACCGTTGCCTCCCAGCAAGGTCCGTGTGCTTACAGGACCTGTGATGATGTCACAGAGCATCATCGGGTCACATGACTGCAGTTACCAGTAACTGCGTCATGTGACCGATGATGCTCTCTGACATCATTTTGGTCGTAAGACATGACCTTGCTGGGAGGCAGCAGTGGATAGAGGATAGGTGAGCATATGATTTTTTTATTTTTAACTCTTTCTTTTACTTAATTACACTAGTGCAATGTATATTATACAATGCAGAAGTGTAATTAGAAGGGTTGGAGCAATTTTAGTGTACTGAGCATGCTCAGTACACTAAAATCGGGTCCAAGGAGACATCAGATGTTTCCACGGACCCTGCTCCATAGGGCCCCATGTTAATGGAATCGGATCGGATTTGGCATAATTGCCATCCGATTTGTCAGATCCGATTCTATCCGGTTTTTTTGATGCAAAAATCAGAGCAGTCTCCGTTTTTGCACCGGAAACAAATCGGACAAAATCGGATCAGACGCGATTCGGATGACAATTAGTGCACATCCGAATCGGTCCGATCCCCATAGGGTTACATGGGGGTAAATTCGGATCCGATGCTGTCCAATTTCTATCGGACAGCATCGATTTCACAAAATCGTAGTGTGAAACCAGCCTTACTCAACTTTAGTCAACAGTTCAATGAAAGTAGACGTGATTTAATAAGCTCCACGCCCACAGAGGGGAGTTTAAAAATATGTATGTAAAATCATGTGTATTTTTAATTATTACTACATAAAAAAATTGCATCACATCTGCATCGAAAGTGCATAAATATTAGAAAAGCTCAATAAACAGAGTAGATTTCTATTTTCAAGCAGATATCTGCGAGAATAATGCACATGGGAATATGACCTAATATTTGTCTCAGGCACTTCTTGCATTTTTAACCCCTTCATTAACCGGCGATTTTTTGTTTTTTGTTTTAGTTTTTTCCTCCCCTTTTTCCAAGAACCATAACTTTTTTATTTTTATAATGGTACATTCTGTAACCAGCCTACAGAGAAAGCCAGATTGCCCAAGCTTAATTGTAATAGATGTACACATTTAAAGAAGCAAACCCATTAACATTTTTCCATCTAAACCAGCATATACCGTTGTGCTCACAAGTTTACATACCCCGGCAGATTTTTTGCTTCTTGCTCTTTTTTCAGAGAATATGAATAATAACACAAAAACCTTTTTTTCCACTCATTGTTAGTGGTTGGGTGAAGCCATCCATTGTCAAACTACTATTTTTCTCTTTTTAAATCATAATGACAACCAAAAACATCCAAATGACCCTGATCAAAAGTTCACATACCCCAGTTCTTAATACTGTGTATTGCCCTCTCTAACATCAATGACAGCTTGAAGTCTTTTGTGGTAGTTGGGGATGTGGCTCTTTATTTTCCAGATGGTAAAGCTGCCAATTCTTCTGGTAAAAAGCATCTAGTACCCGTAAATTTCTGAGCTTTCTTGCATGAACTGCACACTTGAGTTCTCCCCAGAGTGGCTCAATGATACTGAGGTCAGGAGACTGAGATGGCCACTCCAGAATCTTCACTTTGTTCTGCTGTAGTCAATGACAGGTCGACTTGGCCTTGTGTTTTGGATCGTGGTCATGTTGGAAAGTCCAAGTATGTCCCATGCGCAGCTTCCGGCTGATGAGTACAAATTTGCCGCCAGTATTTGCTGATAACGTGCTGCATTCATCTTTCCTTCAACTTTGACCAAGTTTCCTGTGCCTTTGTAGCTCACACATCCCACATTATTAGTGATCCACCTCCATGCATTACAATAGGAATGGTGTTCCTTTCATCATAGTCCTTGTTGTCACCTCTCCAAATGTAACATTTATGGTTGTGGCCAAAAAGTTTGATTTTGGTCTCATCGCTCAAATTACCTTGTTCCAGAAATTTGCAGGCTTGTCTCTGTGCTGTTTGGTGTATTGTAGGTGAGATACCTTGTGGCATTTGCGTAGTAATAGCTTCCTTCTGGTGACTCGATCATGCAGCCCATTTTTCTTCAAGTGCCTCCTTATTGTGCATCTTGAAACAGCTACACCGCTGTGAGTCCTGTATTTCTGCTGACGTTATTTGTGGGTCTTTCTTTGCATCCTGAACAATTTTCCTGGCAGTTATGGCCAAAATTTTTGTTGGTCCACCTGATCGTGGTTTGGTTTTTACAGAGCCCCTCATTTCCATTTGTTAAAGGGAACATGTCACTTTCCCCCCAGGGCCTATGAAGCTAAAAGAGCCATGTTCAGCACTGCCTATGCTGCATTTTGTGAAGGTGGCGCTTTTTATCCTACCCCCCAGGGACAACAAAATAAACACTTAATTAGATATTAGTTTAGGTGATCTATACTCTCCACACAGAACCCAAACGCTTTGCTGATGTTACCCCTCCTCCTGTGTGGTCCGGTTACCTCCTCCTCTCTAACTTTGGAGTAGCATTGGCGGCGCCTGAGCATTCTCTCAGCTCTCGGGATCTCTGTGAGCTCTGGCCGAGTGCTGAGGTCACATGATATTACAAAGCACGAGATCGCACCCTGTGGTGTGCTATGCTGTATGCACACTGCGGGGCAGGGTATCTGGCGAGGGGAAACTCCAGGGCAGGATCTGATGCTGTGTAATATCATGTGATCGCCCAAGAGCTGAGAGAAACGCGTAGGCACCGATGCTCCGAAATTAGAGAGGAGGAGGGACCTGGACCACACAGGAGGAAGGGTAACATCAGCAAAGCGTTTAGGTCCTGGGAGAAGAGTATACCTCCCTGACCTATACTAATATCTAATAAAGTGTTTATTTTGGTGTCCCTGTGGGTTAGGATAATAAGAGCCACCTTCACAAAATGCAGCATAGGTGCTGCTGAAGGTGGTCTTTTAGCTTAATAGACCCTGGGGGTGTGATGGGTTCCCTTTAATCACTGTTTGAACACTGCTGACTGGCATTATCAATTCCTTGAATATCCCTGTGTATCTCTTTCCTGTTCTATAAAGTTCAATCATCTTTTCTCGTAGATCCGTTGACAGTTCTTTTGCTTTCCCCTTGACTCACAATTCAGAAATGTCAATGGCTGGATAAAAGATGCAAGAGTCTGTCTTGATCCCAGAAACTCATTCAGCTTTTATGCACACACACTGATAACAATCAAACAGGTCACGGGTGCCATTCAAACTCATTTGTGCCAACTTCTGTACATGTTATCAGGTCAAAATAACCAGGGTATGTCAACTTTTGATCAGGGTCATTTGGATGTTTTTGGTTGTCATTATGATATAAAAAGAGAAAACAGATCTTGATAATTAAGGGGATGTAGCTCTAGTGTAGCATTATTGCCCTTTTGGTTTTTATCTCTGTTCAGCCACCTGAATGAGTCCTTGCTGCATTTCTTTTCACTATTTGGAGGCCGGATGCTGCCGAGAAAGCATGAAATGGCTGCTGTGTTCTGCAAGCAGTATGTTCCCTTTATTCTGAGGTCCTGGGGGAGTCCTACAGGTCAGAATCCCACTGATCAAAGAGTGATGGCCTATCCTAGCTATAAATTTATAAGACTGGTATACCACTTTATGTGGTTTTACATTTTTCGTGGTTGACGTATCTGATACACTTGTAAACACAGAACAATTCTGTCACATATCCACTGCCAAAAAAATCCTGCTCTGCTTCTTTGTAAAAAACACAATGATGAGCAACATAAAAGGAATAAATGTTAATAAACATTGTTATTCCAGTAACGAGATGAGACGAGGTCAGGTGAGATTCCTGTCTTAGGCGTCACAGATGAGGATCTTCATTGTGTGCGGTGCAGCACATGACGTCCAGAAGAACTTATACAATGTATGTCAGCCTTTTGTCCCAGTGGTATACACATAGCAGGGGAAGGTGTGCTGTGATTCCTCTGAAGAGCTCCGCGCCTAATTACTCCATACATTATCATTGAACTATAACCCAGGAAAGTTATTCCAGTCTTCTGAGAAGCAGAGCATATTACCTACTACAATGTTTTACAGAATCACTAGTCTTATTCATTGTAATTTGAATAGGGAAGCGTCTCCAGGTCAAACGTGGGCAGTTTTTGCTTTTGCTTTATTCCCTCTGCTCTATTGAATATTTTTCTATTTCATTGAAAAAAAATAAAAAATGCCATATGGTTACAGAGACAGGGCCTTGGTAACATTAGCACTAAATATAAATGTCCACATCGCTTTACCTATATGGCAAATTAGTGGACACTGTCATTTTTTACACATCTCCAAGTAAAACCGCTCATGTGAATTATATACAGTCATCACACAGATGTAAAATATCTTCGTCTAAGCTAGCGCTAAGGCCTTATTATTATTTATTATGCTTTACTTATATAGCGCCTCATAGTCCACAGTGCATCACATATATAATCACCACTATGTATTTGGCGTGTGGGAGGAAACCAGACGAAACCCACGAGAACACAAGAACATACAAATTCCTTGCTTCAAATTATTATTATTTATTACTATCATAGTGCCATTTATTCCATGGCATTTTACATGTGATAAGGGGCATACATAGAAAAGTACAATATTTATGAACAATACAAGGCACAGACCGATACAGAAGGAGAGAGGACTCTGCCCAAGAGGGCTCACAGTCTTCAAGAGATGGGTGAGGATACAGTAGGTGAGGAGAGAGGACCCTGCCGTGAGGGTTTACAGTCTACAAGGGATGGGTGAGGATACAGTAGGTGAGGAGAGAGGACCCTGCCCGCGAGGGCTCACAGTCTACAAGGGATGGGTGAGAATACAGTAGGAGAGGGTAGTAGAGCTGGTCATGCGGCATTTTAATGTACTGATGCTCACTGCAGGTTGTAGGCTTGTGGGAAGAGGTAGGTCTTCAAGTTTCTTTTGAAGGTTTCCACAGTAGGTGAGAGTCTGATGTGTTGGGGCAGAGAGTTCCAGAGAATGGAAGATGCATGGGAGAAATTTTGTATGCGGTTGTGAGAAGAAGAGATAAAAGGGGAATAGAGAAGATTTTAAGAGGATCGCAGGTTGTGTGTAGGTAAGAATCGGGAGACCATGTCACAGATATATGGAGGGGAGAGGTTGTGAATGGCTTTGTATGTCGTGGTTATACTTTTGAACTGGAGTTTCTGGGCAATGGGGAGCCACTGAAGGGCTTGACAGAGCAGAGAGGCCAGGGAATAGTGGGGGGACAGGTGGATTAGTTGGGCAGCAGAGATTAGGATAGATTGGAGAATTGTAAGCATGCTAGAGAGGAGGCCAGAGAGCAGGAGGTTGCAATAGTCCAGGCGGGAGATGATGAGGGCATGCATGAGTATTTTTGCAGTTTCTTGCTCAAGGAATGTACAGATCCGGGAAATAATTTTGAGTTGGAGTTGGCAGGAGGTGGCAAGGGCTTGGATATGTGGCTTGAAAGAGAGGGCAGAGTTGAGGATTACCCCTTGGCACTGAGCATGTGTGGGTGGGGCGAGTGAGCAGCCATTGACTTTGATGGATAGGTCTGGTAGTGTGGTAGATTGAGATGAGTGAAAGATGATGATGAATTCTGTTTTGTCCATGTTCAGTTTCAAAAAGCGAGCAGAAAAGAAAGATGAAATAGCATACATATATTGTAGGAATTTGGTTAGTAAGAATGTGATGTCAGGTCCAGAGTGGTAGATCTGCGTGTCATTAGCATAGAGATGATACTGAAAGACATGGGGCCAAAGGTGTAGATCAGTGTTTCTCAACTTCAGTCCTCAGGACCCACCAACAGTGCATGTTTTCAGGATTTCTTCAGTATTGGACAGGTATTGGAATCATCATCTATGCAGATAATTAAATGATCACCTGTGGAATACTAAGGAAATCCTGAAAACCTGTAATGTTGGTGGGTCCTGAGGACTGGAGTTGAGAAACAATGGTGTAGATGGTGAAGAGTAGGGGTCCTAGAACTGAACCCTGGGGAACACTGACAGATAAGGGGTGAGATGAGGAGGTGGCACAGGAGAGGGAGACGTTGAATGTCCGGTCTTTTAGATATGAAATGATCCAGGATATGGCCAAGTCTGTGATACCAAGAAATGACAGAATCTGTTGCAAGAGGGAATGGTCCTTGGTGTCAAAGGCAGAAGACAGATTAACGAGGAGGAGGACAGAGTAGTGTCGCTTGCTCTTGGCGGTTAGTATTTCATTGGTGACTTTAGTTAGGGCAGTGTCGGTTGAATGATGTGGTCAGAAGCCAGATTGTAACCAGTCAAAGAGGGAGCAGGATGAGAGATGGAAGGACTGTTCAAGATGGACATGCTGTTCCAGCAGTTTTGAGGCATAAAGGAAAAAGTGAAAACTGATATGGGGCAATAGCTAGACACAGAGGATGGGTCGAGGGAGAGCTTTTTGAGGATGGGTGTGATTGAGGCATATTTGAAGGATGAGAGGAAGACATCAGTTGTTAGGGAAAGGTTGAAGGGATGGGTTAGGACTCCTGCACTCCAGCGCTGCAAAGTAGGGCTGGGTGATTTTGGAAAAAATCAAAATCTCGATTTTATTTAAACCTATGGACGATTTTCGATTTAAATCTCGATTTTTTTATATATGTATACAGCATACACAGTATATATCATACACACAGTATATGTATACAGCACCCCCATCCTCCTCTCCTCTGTCCTCCACCACCCCCGTCGTCCTCTCCTCTGTCCTCCACCACCCCCGTCCTGCTCTCCTCTGTCCTCCACCACCCCCGTCCTGCTCTCCTCTGTCCTCCACCACCCCCGTCTTGCTCTCCTCTGTCCCTTCGGCTGCTCCTCTTGCACCCCTGTCCTCCTCTTCCCTGTCCCTCCTGCTGCTCGGCTGTCCTCCTGCACCCTGTCCTCCTCTCCTGTCCCTCCTGCTGCTCCTCTTGCACCCCCGTCCTCTTCTCATTTGTCCCTTCTGCTGCTCCTCTGTCCTCCTGCACCCCTGTCCTCCTCTCCGTTGTCCCTCCTTCTGCTCCTCTGTCCTTCTGCACCCCACAACTCACACACAGAGACATTACACACAGATACAACTCACACACAGAGACACAACTCACACACAGACACATGACACACAGACACATGACACACAGACACATGACACACAGACACATGACACACAGAAGACACAACTCACACACATAGACACACAACTCACACAAGACACATACAACTCACTCAAACACACATACAGACACACAACTCACACACACATTTTACAGATACCTCACACATACACTTCTTTCTGCTGCAGGAAGGGGATACATATCCAGCTTCCCCTGCTCCCAGCAGTTGTCCCCAGGCAGCCCCTCCCCACTCACTCCTTCTCTCTGCCTGCACAGCACAGTCACAGCAGGAGGTCGTTCACCTTTTTACCCGGAGGTTGGAGCTGCTTCTCATCTGCTTCTCCTTCCTCCAGCACGTCACTCCTCTAATCCTCTTCATCGGCTCTCATTTCTTCTCTTCCCGCGCAGTGCAGGAGGGCAAGAGCACGGGCCAATGAGCGGGCCTGATGATGACGAGGGGGGGGCGGGGAGGGTGTATGAGTGGGCGGGACTTATGACCCGGCCAACACAGGCAACGTCTGCTGGGAGTTGAAGTTCTTTCCCTTTACATAGTGACGGCTGCCCCTCCTAAGAAACTACAACACCCACAATGCAAAGCGGCGCCATTTTAAATCGAATTACACGATTGTTAATAAAACCACAATCGTGGCCACAGCAGGGGGCGAATTAATCGAATTAATTCGATTAATCGCCCAGCCCTACTGCAAAGCTACAGAGCTAATCACTGAGCCAACATACAGTACTAACCACTGAGTAACCATACAGTGCTAACCAATGAGCCACCATACAGTGCTAACCACTGAGTCACCATACAGTACTAACCACTGAGTAACCATACAGTGCTAACCACTGAGCCACCATACAGTGCTAACCACTGAGCCACCATATACAGTGCTAACCACTGACCCACCATATACAGTGCTAACCACTGACCCACCATATACAGTGCTAACCACTGAGCCACCGTACTATGCTAATCACTGAGCCACCATTTACAGTGCTAACCACTGAGCCACCATATACAGTGCTAACCACTGAGCCACCATATACAGTGCTAACCACTGAGCCACCGTACTATGCTAATCACTGAGCCACCATTTACAGTGCTAACCACTGAGCCACCATATACAGTGCTAACCACTGAGCCACCATATACAGTGCTAACCACTGAGCCACCGTACTATGCTAATCACTGAGCCACCATTTACAGTGCTAACCACTGAGCCACCATATACAGTGCTAACCACTGAGCCACTATATACAGTGCTAACCACTGAGCCACCATACAGTGCTAACCACTGAACCACCATACAGTACTAACCACTGAGTAACCATACAGTGCTAACCAATGAGCCACCATACTGTCTATAATAATTTTCACACTAATATTTGTCAGTATTTTGCAGCAGCCCACTCCAAACTTAGCACCGACCATATTCCATCAGTGTGATCGATTTTTCATCACTTTCTGATGTCACTTTAACCATTCACACAAACATTTCTGTTTTTACATAAAAACTGGACCATTTTGCTCTTGTGAGTCACCCATTTTGTCTCACTTTTTCTCATCTTTTATTATTCGTTTTGCATTTATTTTTAAAAGTTGAAGGAGTTAATCTGTCAGAACCTTTTATTTTTCATTGGTACTGAAGGCCACTTTACACACTAACTTATCTGTCCAACTTCTGAACAGATCTCTGGTTGCAGTGAAATCATGGACACATTGTTCCATTTGTACACAGCCACAAAATGGAACAATGTGTCCATGATTTCACTGCAACCAGTAAGTTGTTCAGAAGTTGGACAGATAAGTTGGTGTGTGTAAAGTGCCCTTTAGCATTAGATCCATTATAAACTGGTCAAAAACATGGAAAGACTGATGAAAAATTAAAATTTGTGCTTTTCATTTGTATTTGACAAATCCCTGTACACTTGAATAGCTGCATCTGATCCACAAAAACTGCTAAGAATATACTATAGACATACTCTAAGCTTAAAGCACCACTCCAGTATATTTTTTCTTTATTACCATTATCATCATCACTGTCCCTAGTAATATTTTCATCAGCCGCCATCTTCTGCTTTTCTTGGTGCCACTTCGGTCATGCTCCGCCATCTTGTGACTATAACTCCTGGTGATACATCTCCAAATTCTCTGGTTATACGTACTATTATTTACCTTCCCCAAAACTCTCCAGTTACTGGAAATCCGCACAACCTCAGTAACCTAAAATCCATCTTTCTGACCCCCGATTCTCTATTTCCTGTTTATGGAACACTTTGGAATTCTCGTTTCATCTGTAATAAGCTCCATGTCATTCATGACATGTTTACATATCACATCTCGCAACCTATCCATCTATAGGCTCACTGAAACATGGCTAACAATCTCCAACGCAGCCTCCTCTGCTTAAGGCTACGTTCACACATAGCATAATTCGGGCATATTCTTGCAGTTACGCAGCACTTAAGAGCGCTCGCATAAATGCAGTGATTTCAAAAGCTGGATACACCTTCCAGCTATTGCTTTTGTTGAAAGGCGTGCAGACACCGCGTTTTTCCATGTATTTTTGCGCATAAGCTTTCACTGCAAAAGCGCATGCGCAAAAAGAATTGCCATGGCAATTCTTTGCGCTTTTTTCGGCAGGCTTTTCCCGTAGGCTACATGTTAAAATGCCCTCAGGAAAAGCGCACCGGGAAAAGCGTGGCGTCTGCATGCAGTCGCACTTTTTTGCGCACAAACACACAGAAAACAGCGCCACAGCACAATACGCGGCCAAATATGCCGCGTGTGAACATAGCGTAACTTTGTTACTTAACTTCACCCACACTCTTCATTCTGGTAAAAACATGGTGGAGGAGTTGGTCGTCTTTTTAACAACTGCACCATCAAGCCAATTCCACCTATACCTTCCTGCTTGCAACTTTCTTTTGAAATGTACTCTTTTCATATCCACTCTCCCTCTATACTCCAAGTGACCATCATATGCCAAACCCCAGGACTGGCCACTGCCTTTACTGACCACTTCTCCACCTGGCTTTTATACTTTCTCTCTGCTGGCCTTCCCACCATCATTTTTTAACAACCATAGTGACACCCTCCAAACTCCTGTTGCTTGCTTCATCCTTTGGTCTTAATCTATGGTCCTCCACAGCCACCCACACAGATGGACATACATTAGACCTTACTTTCACCCTCCTATACTCCCTATCTAACCTCACTTCTCCTTTTTGACCATCATTTACTTACTTACTTTTTCATAGTTGTCTATCATGTGCAGATACTAGTACAGCCCAGTAAAAACCTTGCACACCTTAACCTTCACACTCTCTGTGACTATATTCTACCACTGTCCTCCATAAATCTTCACTCCATGACACAGACAATTCCACTGTTTTCAACAACACCATAATAACTATTGACTTAGTCACCCATCTGGTGTATAGCAAAGTGCGACAAGTCAATTGCCATCCCCGACACACCAACCTCACTAAAAAAGCTTTAGCAAGGGTTCAGGATTGCTGAATGGCACTGGAGGAAAATGCACTTACAGGAAGATCTCACCACATTGAAACAAGCAACTTTCACATTCAAGTTGGCCCTCACCTCTGTTAAGAGGATTACTTGACAACTCTCATATCTTCTTTATCTCACAACCCCAAGAAGTTATTCAATAATTTTAAATCCCTACTCCATCCACAGTTATCTCCACCGACTTGCCTCATCTCTACAGAAGACTTTGCTGCACATCTCAAAAACAAGATAAACCAAATCAGGAAAAATCTTTGCCACTCAACTACCACAACTTCTCCAAATAAAGATCAATGCCCTTCCCCAATAACTTTCCTCACCACCATCACTGAAGGAGAGGGAGAGCTTACTTATCTTCTCTGCAAATCACACCTCACCACTTGTTTACTTGAGCCAATCCCATCCCACCACCTCCCTAATCCTACAACCACGCTTAGGTATCCCATCACACTTGGCGACGTTCCAGCAATTCCGACAACAATATGACCTGGTAAGGATCGCTGGAATGTCCCTATGTGATCGCTGGTGAGATGTCAAACAGTCAGATCTACTCAACGACGCAGCAACGATACAGCGACCCGTATAACGACCTCGGCGGTCATTGGGACCCTGTCACACAGCAGCTAGTCTGACGACTCAGACCTACGTGGCTGAGTTCTGAGTAGCCAACGAGGTTGTTGTTAAGGCATCAAACACACCAATGCATGCTGCCCAGCGGGAACCCAACGATCAAAAAATGGTCCAGGCTAGTTCGACACGATCGGCGATGTCACAGCGGTCGCTGCTACGTGTCAAACATAGCGAGGTCTCTGTTGTAACACAAAACCTCGCTAGCGATCTCGCTATGTGTGAAGGGGGCTTTATCCCAGCCCAAAGATATCTTTTCAACCTATTAATAACTTTTGATATTTTCCATTCTGCTTTAAAACATGCCACAATCTCACCTATCCTGAAGAAACCGTATCTTGACCCCACCTCTATGTCCATCTATCAACCCATATCACTGTCTCCCAAATCTTGGAATAACATGTTTACATTTAACGTTCCTCCCGCCTGTCATCTAATTCACTCTTCAAAAACCAACAATCTGGCTTTTGTCTCCACCAGTCCACTGAAACTGCCTTAATCAAAATGAATAAGTACTTATGGCCAAAGCTAACAAAAATTATCTATACTCCTCCTTCTAGACCTGTCCTCTGCCTTCAACATAGTAGACCACTCCCTTCTACAACAGATCCTCTCTTCCCTTAGCATCAGAGACCTTGATCTCCTGAATCTCTTCATACCTTTTTAAGGCTGCATTCACACATTGCGTATTTTGCCGCGTTTTTTTACGCGCGCTTTTCAAAATACGCAATGTGCCTTTTGTCTGCCTGCAAAGTGAATGGGAAATTCACTTTGCAGTGCAGACATTGCGTAAAAATACGCACTGCGTTTTCCGGGAGAAAGCGCAGCTCCGTAAACAATTGATATGTCAATTGATTACGCAGCTACTTCTGCGTATTCTCTCAGAGGGGAGGAAGAATCCTGCTTCCTCCTCCCCTCTGTGACAGCCCCATTAGATTTCACAGTGTATTAATATACACTGCGAAATCTAAATTAAACAGAGGCAAATGTATGTAAAATAAAAAAGAATGAATACTTCACCTGTCCGACGCCTTTTCCCGCTGTCTGGTCTCTGATTCCAAGTGAGAGGTGTACTGACAGGACCTGTGGTGATGTCAGAGGGGCGTTCCCGGGCACTCGCGGTCATGTGATACATATCACATGACCGCAAACAGCCAATCAGCGCTGGGAACGCCCCGGGAACGCCCCCCTTCTGACGTCACCACAGGTCTTCTCAGTACACCTCTCACTTGGAACCGGAGAGCGGCAGAAGGCACCAGACAGCGGGAGAAGGCACCGGAGAGGTGATGTATTCATTCTTTTTTATTTTACATACATTTGCCTCTGTTTAATTTAGATTTCACAGTGTATAATAATACACTGTGAAATCTAATGGGGCTGTCACAGAGGAGAGGAGGAAGCAGGATTTTTCCTCCCCTCTGTGACATCACTGCGCTTTCTGGAGTAAAGAAAGCACAGTGTGTGAAAGCCCCTGCGTATTTTGTTGCGCTTTTTGCGCGGCCGAAAAACGCGGCAAAAAGCGCACGCAAAAAAGCGCAGCAAAATACGCAAATGTGTGAACGCAGCCTAACAGTACATTTAAGATTATCATTTCCACATACAGTCCCTGACTAAAGTTATGTCGCTTATCCATGTTATATAAATAAAAGCTTATAACCTAACGTTAAATTTATCCACTGGTTTTATAAATTACACTTTTGAAAGCTGAAACCCTCCAGGTTAAAAAAATAAATTGCAGGTTAGGAAAATAAATTGTCATCAATTTTGTTGCCCACAGAAAGTAATGTGATATTCAAACAATAATTTACTTAAAATACAAATATATGTTGCATAACATTGGTGAATGACGTTGTGGTGCTATTAGTCATATTTAATATATATTGTGTGACTTCCATGAGCTTGAAGGACTGCATCCATGCAGTTCAACAATGATTCAAGCAATTTATAAATGAAGTCATCAGGAATAGCAAAGAATGCAGTCTTACATGCCTCCCAGAGTTCATCTAGATTCTTTGGTTTTGTCTTCCAAGCTTCCTCTTTCATCCTACCCCAAACATGCTCAATGATGTTCATGTCTGGTGACTGGGCTGGCCAGTCCTTGAGCACCTTGATCTTTTTTGACTGGAGGAACTTTGTTGTAGAGATGGATGTATGAGATGGAGCACCATCCTGCTGCAGAATTTTACCCCTTTTATGATTTGGAATGTAAGAGAAAGCTAATACTTCTTGATATTTTAGGCTATTGATATTGCCTTCCACCTTGCAAATGTTTCACACACCCCCATACTGAATGTAACCCCAGACCATGATCTTTCCACCACCAAATTTGGATCCATTTGGGTTCCAGTAGGTCTCCTGCAGTATTTGCGGCAGCTGTGGTGTATAATTCTACTGAAGATTCATCCGAGAAATCCACCTTCTGCCACTTTTCCAGCATCCATCTGTTTAGCAGGCTGTGGGACTTTGCAAATGCCACACAGTTTTTTAAAGAAAAAAAGACGGCAGCACTCAGCATTCCTGTTTGCAGCTGATTAATTTAATTAACAAATTATAGCAGCAGGTGATTGATACAGGGAGGGAGGTGCTAGGACCAACGGTGACCGCTTCGCGGGATGTCCCGCTTCTACGGGTCCGGTGTACCAACTCTGGCTGAGCAACAGGAGATTCCACAGCACGCCACCGCCACAAGCAAACTGGAATGCTGAGTGCCGCCATCTTTTTTTCTTTGGATATATTGTCTTGAACTCTGGCTGAGCAACAGGAGATTCCACAGCACGCCACCGCCACAGGAGTATACAAGTAACGCTGTTAACAGGTCAGTGCTCGGATTTCATTTCTATGCTTGAATCCACACGGTTTTTTATTTGCCTTTTGTTTAGTGCTAGCTTCTGGGCACTGATTCGACCATGGAGGCCATTTCGAGACAGAATCCTACAAAATGTTCTAGTTGACACAGGGACTTGAGGTGACCAGGCCTGTTGGAGCTCTGCTGCAGTGGAAGAGGGGCTTGCTTTGGATTTTCTAACCAACAAACGTTCCTCCTGAGCAGTTGTCTTGCAGGATCTGCCAGACCTGGGCTTGTCAAACACATCTCCAGTCTCTTCAAATCTTTTTTTAATTATTTGTACTTGACGCTGAGACACATTAATGGTGCCAGCCACCTCTGCAGTGGATCTGGTCTTCAGCCTCTTGATAATTAAAGCTTTGGTCGCATGGTGGCTTTTTGGCATGTTGTCAGAGCTCAAGTTCCAGTTCAAGTGAAGGTCTGGGGTGCTGGGTTTCTTTTTATACACACCCACTAATTAACTGATCATTTACTGAGCACAGGTGAGGATGTAAACTAGGATTGGGTGCATTATATGACCAGGTGAGAAAACTTTTGTCTTGCCAAAATCTGACCATTCTGTGTTCTTTAAGGGTACCTTTACACGCCGCTACTGGCGGGTGGATACAACCAGCTACATGCTACAAATGTAGCTTGTAGCAGAAAAATACCCCATAGTAGTGGCGTGTGAAGACGGTAGGAGGCACCCGGCAACAGATGCATCTGTTTCCGAGCACTGCCCTGAAACAGGCGGCTACACAGGCGATTGTAGCGAGCTGTATCGGCGTGTAAAGAAGCAACAGAAGGGATGTGTCGACACCAGGCAATGTACCTGGTATGTAGCTGGGGCGTGACACAGGCTCCGGGATACCGCCCCCCTTCAGCGATCATTGGTGGAAGCTCCTGCGTTACGATTGGTAGTCGCTGCATAGGGAGGCATATTTAAGGAGCTGACCAGTCACACTACACAATTGCTCGAGCGTCATGTATTAAACAGCCTCCTGCGATGCCTGGCCAATCATGGGTTTCTTGCTTTGTCCTATCAGCGTATGGACGTCTCGTAATCCACAATTGTGGCACGCCTATGTGCTGTCCCTGCTGCACCAGGTCCGCCCATATTAGCTGCAGGGCTGTGGAGTCGGAGTCGTGGAGTCGGAGTCGGAGTCGGAGCTAGTTTTGGCCGGAGTCGGAGTCGGAGTCGGTAGAAATGTACCGACTCCGACTCCAGCTTTAAAAAAATGTATTAATATTTCATAATTGAACTTTCATATTAATTTTATAAATGTTACTCAAATATTTATGTTCTATCAAACTATGAACAACAGTGATAAGCAGTTCTGCTGGAGATAGAGACATTTCTTACTTCTTGTGTGTCACTGTTCTCCACTGCCCTTATCTATTCTTATACTTGGTTAACTTCATGCTGCCCCAACCCCCCTACTTACAATGTATGAAACTGAAAGTGAAAATGTGTTGCAAATTCTTAGTAGTAACTGGGCTCCTCCTCGTCTAGACTAGATCATACTAGCCGGTGTGCATCTTCCAAGCATCTCACAGCTGCCTGCTACTCAGAAGAAGAGGAAGACTGTAAGAAGTATTATCCACAAACTTTGCATCAGGTAAGTGTGAGTACATGAGGAATAATAACAGTATTACTGACCAGTATATCAGTTGTACGACCTGGCAATAATTTTGTACAATTGTTTTTAGGAAAAACAATTGTCATTTGGATTGTGAATGCAGAATTAAAAACCTGAGAATGTCAAAGAAGCATCGCATTAAATCAGCTGTATTTGAACATTTCACCATCACTCAAGATAGAAAACATTATGTCTGTCAGTGTATGACAAATGATCCAGACGAAAACAAAAGCTGTGAAGCGAAGATAAGTGCATTTTCAGGCAAAGATAAAAATGCTCCTACCAGAGCTTCTAATCTAAAGAGACATTTACAGCGCTTTCATCCAGAAGTACTGAAAGCAGTGGATGAGAAAGACTGCATCCAAACCAAAGAACCAGTGCCCAGCTCTTCCGGTCAAGCAAAGGAGCAGAGAACTTTGCAGCCATCAGTTGCAAGATATTTTGTCAGTGACAAAGTTATTGTGACAATGACAGTAGATACATTTAAAAAACAGATCATAGAGCTTGTTGTAAAGGATAGTGTGCCTATTTCATTATTTTCACGACCAGCTTTTATGTGTTTGAATGGAGAAATGGCCCGCAAGCTTGGTGTTTCTCTGGAGAGAGAGAGTATTAGAAAATTAGTAATCGAAGAAGCTTTTAAACAAAAGGAAGAACTTAAAAGAACTCTCAAGGGACGCTTTGTGTTTCTTAAAATGGATGCCTGCACACGTCACAGAGTGAACTATTTTGCCATCAATGTCCGGTTTGTTTGTGACAAAAATGAAATAATTACCAAAACATTGGCAGTAAAAGACACCAAAGCTCATCACACCAGTGAGTTTCTCCAGGCCTTGGTGGAAAAGGTTCTGCAAGACTATGAACTTAAAAAAGAGCAAGTTCTTTCTGTCGTAACTGACAATGCTTCAAATATGATAAGTACTATTAAGCTAATGAATGAGAGTAATGATGGTGACCAGCAGCTAGAAGAACATTCTGGGTCCACGGACACAGAAATGTTTGAAATAGAGGAACACAGTATTGTAACTGAGGAGCAAACTGAAGTTGCTTCAGATGAACTGCTACATGATA
Source organism: Allobates femoralis (assembly GCA_033576535.1). NCBI lineage: Eukaryota > Metazoa > Chordata > Amphibia > Anura > Aromobatidae > Allobates > Allobates femoralis. The sequence goes on from JARQOC010000004.1 coordinate 108,907,253, forward strand.
GTTTAGATAATCTTGTTGAAACTGTGTCAATGCGATCTTTCATTCATCACATGCGCTGTGTTGTGCATACGCTACAGCTGGCTATAAGAGACAGTCTGCAAGAAGGACATGCTGCTGCACTGATTGGCAAGGTGAGAAAATTGGCTACTGTTGCCAGAACCCCTAAAGTTGACTCAATTTTGAAGAGACGTGCTGGAAAAGGGGCAATTATTGATCAAGCCACACGATGGGGCAGTACTTACTTAATGATTCAGCGCTTGGTTGAACTGAAAACCTTTCTTGTAGACATGGCTAACCCTCAACTGACGCTAAATGAAAGTCAGTGGAATCAGGTGACTGAGCTGGAAAAATTGCTAGAGCACCCATTTACAGTGACTAAAAAATTACAAGCAGAGGACTTAACTCCAGGTATTTTCTTAAAGGAGTGAAGGAACCTGATGCTTCGCCTGTCCCAAAGAGGAGGGTTAATTGCAAGTGGCATTGCTACATCAATGAAACGGAGAGAGGAGCTACTATTACAAAATAACATTCTTTTGGCAGCTGTTTATGTAGACCCAATGCATCGGATTCTTCTAGATGATCAACAGCTGAGTAAAGGAAAAGAAGCTCTGTTTGAAATAGCAGTAAGGATGAAAGGATTGCAAAACAGTCAGGAGGAACAAGAAGAATTTGATCGTCTTGCCACATCTTCACCCTCATCATCAACTGATGAAGAATTTAATATCGAAAAATATTTGGATCACAAGGACCGTGCAAAGCGTTCCCGCATGGAAGAGTCATCCCCATCAAAGAACACAGCCAGTACATTTCAGCAGAATTTTTCATGTGCACTAAAAGAGATTGAGAAATTTTATCGTTCATCAAAAATAACAGTGCAACAAGCGATTCCCCTGTATCCTGACATTGTCAGAGATGTTGCCCGAGTGGTTACTGCTTTGCCACCAACCCAAGTTAGTGTAGAGAGGTTGTTCTCTGCTCTCAAAATAATTAGATCAGACTTGAGGGCATCCATGAAGGAGGATCTGACAGAGGCTATACTTTTTCTGAGGACAAATGTATAGATTTCTTATTAACAGAATAACAGGGTTTATTGAAATTTACTTACAGTTTTGAAAAGTTTATAAAAGTTATTTGGTATATTCTAATTGTATCTAATAAATATAGTGTTTGCTCTAAGTGGTCTGATTATTTATATGATGGTGAGAAACTGAATAAGCTCCATGTTAATATTTTACAACAGTAAATTTATTGTTACGAAGTGGCCATTTATGAAGGAGTCGGAGTCGGAACCTGATAAAATCCAGGAGTCTGAGTCGGAGTCGCAACTGTGTCTTACCGACTCCACAGCCCTGATTAGCTGGTTGTAGCGGTGTGTAAATGAGGTAAGATGAGCTACAGAAGGTGACTTGAGACACCCGGCGGTGTATCCAGAGATAGATGTAACGTAGCGTAGCGCACCTTGTGGCGGCGTGTAAAGGTGGTGCGATTACTGTTTGTAACCGTTTGTGCGTGCTCGTGCACGTGAAGTAGCTGGTTGTATCCACCTGCCAGTAGCGGCGTGTAAAGGTACCCTAACTCTGTTCCCTTTGCTACTCTCCACGTCTCCTTTCTGCTATACCCTTCATTGTTTCCCAAATCACCAATGTATCCAGTTTAAACTACTAAGACTGACATACAAAGCCTCCATAATTGTCTCCACCATGTACTGTATCTCCGAACTAATCTCCTGATATCTTCCCACACATCATGTCATGGTCTCCCAACCTCCTTCTCTGCCACACTTATACATTGCTCACCTAATTGCCTCTAAGAATTAATCCAAGCATCCCCCAACCTCTGGAATTCTGTGCGCCAACACATCCAAATATCCACCACTTTTGGAATTTACAGAAGAAACAAGAAAAGCCATCTGTACAAAAAAGCTTACATCCTGCAATGACCTTGTGGCCACATCACCAATGGCTAAATGCAATGGATATTTGTAAGTGGCCAAATATGTTTTGTTTTTTTTTCACGTCACTAATGGCGCAGCTGCAACCCCCCAACCTATAGACAGTAGGTTATCCTGAAGACTGTAAGCCTACGAGGACAAAGTTATTGACCCTCCATACCAATGTTAGTTTGTCATAATAATTTATATTTTGTATGTAACCCCTTTCCACATGTACAACACCATGAAATCATTGGTGCTCTAAAAAGAAATATTATTATTATTTTTATTTTATTTTTTTAGAGCACCATTGATTCCATAGTGTGGTACATATTTTTTGCACTATATGAAACATCTTAATATAGAATGCACCTCAGATTCGGATAGCAGAAATTAATTATACTGAGTAGGAAATATGTTTTTCTGATTTTATGTTCTCTAAAACTGGTGTGCATTTTATATTAAGATGCTTCAAATATGCTATATACAGCAGGTAAAAGAAGTATTGAACACGTCACCAATGTTTAGGCGTTTGCCACATTTATCCTGATTTGGGGTCTTTCTACTACATGGAAAATTCAGATAAATTACGCAAAAAATGTAGTAACAAATCTTCCACATGTCAATGTATCCTTCCAAAACATTCCTGTGAAACTAGTGATCTGATAATGAAGCAAAAGAAAAGGAAGAAAAACATTAATCATAGTGTTTATGATCCAGGAAATAACAGAAGAATTCAGATGTCTGCGATTGGCCTTCATATTTGGCCTTTCATAACTGAGGCCTAAAGGGCTCACAAGTGGGATTACTTTACCATCTTCATTCAGTATTTGATGCAATCTTCATGTGGAAGTACGCAAGTCCCTTATGTCTTATTAAAGGTCTAAGTTTCATGAATGAATCTCCTATGGCCTTAAATTATTCTTGAGCTCATACATATTAATCTGTTTACAATATCAGTATTTCACAGGTTTCGCATAATTCCTAAACCAATATGTGATTGTGTTGAAAGGCTCCATTATTGTACATACATTTACTGCAACTCACTATTGATCAGTATTCATCTAATTAAACTGTCCTCTTTCCAACACATCTTGAATGCAGCAGCCAGGATAATTTTGCTGTCCAGCTGTTACACTGATGCCTCCACCCTGTACCAATCATTGCAATGGTGCCCATCCAGTGCAGAATATAAACTCATCACACTCACCCACAAAAAGGAATCTTTTTAATCAGACTTCTCACATATCTTTACTAATCTAACTTCACGCAGTTCTCCCTTCCAACATTGTCTTCAGAATCTAGTTCTTTATATCATTTCTTCCCACACCCTCTATGCATTCTGCAGCACAAAGTATTGATACAGATATAAATATGGACTAGTGAACAGTTCATGCAGCTTTAAATTAATATCCTTATTTATAAAAGTGTAATGTGATGATAGAAGATGATAGAATGGTGTTAAAGGGAACCTGTTACTTGGCTTTACCCCCCTACGCTATTACTACCTGTCCCTGCACTTTGCTAGATCATCCCTAACAATCCCTCTCTGATCTAAAAGGGCCATAAAGTGCCTCAAAAAAACGAAATAATGTCTTACATTTTCTCTCATATTGTGTTGTCCAGGCTATATCCATAGTCCCATGCTGTCTTTGCATGCCTCCCTGCTGTTATGACGCCCCACTGGGCGTGATCATTGCTTTGCCTCTCTTGCTCCCGCTCTCACATTCAAATCTCCCCTACACAGTGTGTGTGACGCCGCTTAGCGTCATTTCCGCATCTGTGCAATGTATGTTAACCTCCTGGGTGCACTGAGGGCTTCCATTCTGCTCACTGTGTATGCCCAGGAGTCCGTACTGTACAGCTCCCCACGGCATAGCATTGCTGTCAGTGGAGACTGTCATTGCTGTCAGTGCTCCATAGGGAGCTGTGCAGTATGGACTCCTGGGCAAGCGCACCGCGCGGAATGAAGCACTCAGTGCACCCAGGAAGTTTTTTGAGGGGGGGTGGGGGAAATCAAGGTGACAGGTTCCCTGTAAGCCATGTAGCCGGGCATAATGCTGTTCTGTTTTTTTATACCATGACTACTGGCACGCGCGATTATATTTACAAATTCGGTCCAGTAAAAAATTTTTTTAACCCATAAACAACATATCTATCCAAAGGATAGATGATACATGTATGGCCACCAGGAGTTCGACCACTGAGCTTCTACCATTCACAAGAATGGGAACCTCTGTGTTAATGAAGTGGAATGGCAGTGAGCATGTGTGCAACCAATGCTCAATTTGCTGCTTATAGCATGGTGGTCACACATGCTTACAACAGCTTTTGTTTAACCTTAAGACATAAGGGGTTTAGAGAAACGACCCATAGAGTTTATTATTTTACATTGCATAAGCTTGTTTTAGACCTAAACATGGCTGCCATTTCCTGTCTCATCACACAATGCCATGGTATGCAAGATGGTGACTGGATCTATGACTATATCCTGTTCTACAAGGAAGTTCCGGAGGAAGCTGAATTCCATATAAGGACTGACTACTCACAGAATGACACATCGCCTGGAGATACTTGATCAAGACCACACCCCCTGATGACCTCATGGATCCGTCCATGGACTAGCCCATTATCCAACCCACTAACCAATTAATACATCTGAGTATGGCTGGCTGAGCCTCTTACTGAGTTTATATAAGTTCATGCCAGTTTAAATAAAGCCACTTGGAGTAGTGCTTGGAGCTGACCAAAGAGAGTGTATATCTGACTCTGTGTGTCTGGTGTCATACTTTCACTAGCACTTGGTCCATATCTATTAGGCCAGGAGCAGGCAACAAATTCATATTTCAAACTATTAACTCTATCACTCCATTCATGCAGGGGACCCCCCTATTGTTAGTATCAGTGGGATTTTGGTAGCTGGTCTCCCAGTGATAGTATATTTATCTAACATACCTATAAATATGTGATGAATGTTGTTTCTGCCTGTTTTATTCCCAGTGAGGTTCTTTTCTCAATTGACTCCTAGGATTTGTCTTGCCTGTTTGTTTGTACAGTGTTTTGCACATTTACCAGGTAGACAGTAAAATCCCCAATATTAGTAACTCTGTAAATATGGCTAAAATAAGGGCACTTCATATCTGCCTTGGATGTTAGATTTGCAGCCATTTCATGTACAGAAATATATCACATACAAAGCAAATAACTTCAACGAAAAACCATTCAAACAAGTTGATCAGGATTAGAAGAATATAGAATTTTTCTTCCAAAAATAACACCACACATGTCGTATACAGCTCATACCTGTTGACTTCAGTGGAGCCGAGTTGCAATATCAAATATAATGCATGGACATGTATGGCAGGCTTTCTGTAAGATAGCAATCACTTTCCATGTGCGGCAGTCAATCATGTATGCCACCACTTGCAAACAGCAAAGGGGCTACTTCAGAAGTGTATTGTTACTTGGTGATAATCCATGTAAAACATCTCTGTCCATGTAAGACACATTCTGGCTCATGTGATCTGGATTACGGGTGCTTTATTTTGCAGCTCTGTTCACATTGCTTTCATGGCACTGTATATGAAAGTGAGATGATGTAAACTTACAGAGCACAGTCCCTGACTGATGGGAATCGAGTGCATGAAAGTCATCATTAGGTAACTTTCTCTGGCATTAACTGTGTGCTGCGAACTTCATTGCATCGGATTCCCCAGCCAAGAAACTACATGACGAATTTACATCACCAAGCACAATGCCACTGAACTCTGGAGCAGGGGAAATGTGTTCTGTGGACTGATGGATCACTATTTGGCAGCCTAATGTGGGATTACATGTTTGGTCAATGCTAGAACATCACCTACCTGACTACATTGTGCCAACTAGTTCACACAGTGAACAAATCTGTAAGACATTGTTCACACCACCAAAAGACTGAGTCACAAAAAAAGTCAAACGTGCAAAAATACTCTGTTGTAAAATAAAAAAAACAGTAAAAAGCAAGTGCTGCTAAAATAGTAGTAAAAAACAGGGCATTTAGTTGATACGTTTTTTGCAAAAAATGTATACTAAACCGCTCTACCTCGACAAGGTAACCCGTATTAGAGCAGTCTCTATCTGATGTATTTAAAAACCTGACCATGTGTCTTGGTGCCTATATGAGCAGGATCCAGGCAGGTCCAATGTCTGACATGGACTGGATGTAGAAGACGGCTTTTTAAGTGCAGGGCTCAAAGGGAGGGGTGGGAGACTCCCTTGTCTTGCAGAAACAATAAACAAACTAGACAAAAACTAATGAGCCATGCACACAGTGAACAAATCTGTAAGACATTGTTCACACCACCAAAAGACTGAGTCAAAAAAACAGTCCACCCTGTAGAAGATAGATTTTTATGTGAAGGGCTCAAAGGGAGGGATGGGAGACTCCCTTTGAGCCCTGCACATAAAAAGACGTCTTCACATCCAGTCCATTTGAGATATTGGAGTTGTCTGGATCCTGCTCATATAGAATGTGAGCCCTCGCGGACAGAATCCCCGGCCCTATTGTACCCGTATGATTAATTGTGGATTTGTCGTCATTTGTCATCGTTTGTGGTCGTTTTCGAACACTTGTCTTTGTCTACCCTCTAAATTGTAAAGTGCCATGTATCCTAATAGCGCTATATAAATACCTAATAATAATAATAATAGGTCCCTTTGAGCCCTGCACATAAAAAGCCGTCTTCTACAGCCAGTCCATGTCAGACATTGGACCTGTCTGGATCCTGCTCACATAGGTGCAAGACAAAGGAGTCTCCCACCCCTCCCTTTGAGCCCTGCACATAAAAAGCCGTCTTCTACAGCCAGTCCACCCTGTGCCTGCACTAATTCCCCTGTGCTGGTACACTTGCCCCCATCAGTGTTTAGAGCCCCCCTGCTGGCGCGCACATAATAAAATAAAAAAACATTACTTTACCTTCCGAAGATTGCTCCTTTCTGCCAGCTGAGCGGTGAGTTTCTGCATTGGTCCTGGTCATCGGGAGCACACAGTGATGACATCCGGTCACATGATGCGCTCTGGTCACATGACCCGATGGCCGAGACCAAAGCAGGAAGTCACCGCTCAGCTGGCAGAACGGAGCGGTCGTCAGAAGATAAAATAATGTTTTTTATTTTATTATGTGCGCACCAGCAGGGGGGCTCTAAACAGTGATGGGGGCAAGTGTAAAAGCACAGGGGGCTGTGTGCAGTCCCACTTAATGTGCACTGCAACCGTCTAGATGTTGGAGCTGGTTTAAGCACCAAGGTGATGGACAGCGGTAGTGAAGTGCATATTGGAGGAGGCTAATGAGCAGGAGCACGTGATCTCCCACTGCCTCCTGCAGCCCGTAGCCAGCTCGCCCCAACCCCGGACACCACTCCAGAGCCGCTCCCCACCCTGCCCTGCAGTATGTAATCTGTATATTCGGATTATAAGATGCACCCCCACTTTCCCCCAAACATTTGGGGAAACAAAAGTCCGTCTTATAATCCGAAAAATACGGTATGTGTTTGTTTTTTGCAGGATGAATTGATGCTTTTATTGGTACCACTTTCGGGCACAAACAATTTTTTTATTGCTTTCCATTCCGGTTTTTAGTAGGCAGTGTTCTGTCCCCGCTTAAGGCGAATGAAGGTGCGCAGTAAGTTATGGTGTGAGAAGTATTACCTTCTTATCCTTGAAGCAAGGCAGACAGGACCAAGTGCAGCTTCGGATGGATGGAGTCAAGCGTGGACATAGAGATGAATCAGCGGTGGTTTATTGAACCTTGCCAGAAGACAGTATGATGATACAATGCAGATGGTACAAGTAGCAGTAGGGTAATTGTCTTGTGGGTGTTCACCCCTGGAGCCACTGCTGAAGCTGCTGCTGAAGCTGCTGCTGGTCAAAAGACTTTGCTTTCTGCAGCCCAAGAATATGTGTCCTTCCACACTGGTAGCTAGAGTAAAATGGATGCCAGGAAGTGAGGTAGTACACAAGGCTGCAGAACACTCCCACATCCTAGAAGGCATGAAAGGAGGAGCAAGGGAGTGACACAAAGCTACTGGTCAGCAGGTGGCAGCAGACAAGTATGAAACAGATATCAATGAAACAGTGGATTGAACTATATGAAGATATTAAGGGAACAGCACACTCCCCGTCTGAAATTCACCTTGGGGATTTCACTACTAGAGTCTCTAGCTAAAACAACCTGTAAAGAAAAAGAGAATTTTGTTTACGTACCGTAAATTCTTTTTTCTTTAATCATCAATGGGAGACCCAGACAATGGGGTTTAGGGCACTGCCCTCCGGAGGTCACACTAGGTACTACAAGTTTGTAGACACCGCCTCCTCCGCTTATAAACCCCTACCGCAGGGAACATCCTCAGTTTGGTCCATAAGCTGCGAGGAGAACATAAACCACACCCGAAACATCGGGAAGAATGCCGTGCACAGACGGTCAACAACCCGGCAAACACTGTCTCAACAGAGAGCAGAATAAATGCAAAACATGCAAAGGAACAACTGGGTGGGTGCTGGGTCTCCCATTGATGATTAAAGAAAAAAGAATTTACGGTACGTAAACAAAATTCTCTTTTTTCTGGTCATCATAATGGGAGACCCAGACAATGGGGATGTCCCTAAGGGCATACGGGGAAGAGTTCCTCAACAAGACGGATAATACATGGTTCCCTTCAAAGGTGGGCAACCGCCGCCTGGAGAACCCGCCTGCCCAGACTTGCATCCGCAGAGGCATGGGCATGCACCATATAGTGCTTAGAGAAAGTGTGCAGGCTGGACCAAGTGGCCGCCTGACACACCTGTAGAGCAGACGCTCGATGTCGCAAGGCCCAAGAGGCACCTACAGCCCTGGTAGAGTGAGCCCTCAATCCCACCGGGAGAGGCAAACCAGAGGACCTGTAAGCCTCTTGAATGGAAGCCTTAATCCATCTGGCCAAGGTTGACTTTGAAGCCGCGGACCCCTTACAGCGACCTGTCGTAAGAACAAATAAGGAATCCGAACTCCTGAAGGAGGCGGTCCTGGACACATAAATGCGTACAGCTCTCACGAGATCCAGAGTATGGAGGTCGCGCTCCACCTGATGAACTGGAGCGGGGCAAAATGATGGGAGAACAATCTCCTGGTTCAGGTGAAAAGTTGAAACCACCTTCGGCAAGAATTCTGGCCGTGGGCGCAACACCACCTTGTCTTGGTGAACCACCAGAAAGGGTGACTTGCACGATAGTGCAGCCAATTCTGAGACCCTCCTTAGAGACGTAATCGCCACCAGAAAGGCCACTTTCTGGGACAGACGAGATAGAGAAACATCTCTCAACGGCTCAAACGGCGGTTTCTGTAATGCCGCCAGGACCATGTTAAGGTCCCAAGGGTCCAGAGGTCTCTTGTAGGGCGGAACCATCCGCGACACCCCCTGCAGAAATTGACGCACCTTCGGGAGGAGCGCCAATCGCCTGTCAAACAGCACCGAAAGTGCTGATACTTGACATTTCAAAGAGCCAAGGGATAATCCCAACTCCAAACCCGACTGTAAGAAAGCCAACAACGTCGGGATGGACAAGGGCCAAGGAGACCGTCCACCAGAGGCACACCAGGTAAAAAAGATCTTCCACGTCCGGTGGTACATCTTCCTGGAAACAGGCTTCCTAGCCCGATTCATAGTGGCCACCACTGTAGGGGAGAAACCCCTAGATGTCAGGAGCCAGGCCTCAAGATCCATGCAGTCAATCTGAGGGCCCTGGAATTGCGGTGGAAGAATGGGCCTTGTGCGAGTAAATCTGCGCGTTCTGGAAGAGCCCACCTGTGTCCGCCTGACAGTTGCCACAGGTCCGGATACCAGGACCTCCTGGGCCAATCTGGAGCCACTAGAATGGCTATCCTGCACTCCGACCTGATCTTCCACAGGACCCTGGGAATCAGAGCCAGAGGAGGGAACACATACGGCAGTTGGAAGCTGGACCAACTCAGTATCAGAGCATCCGCCCCCAGGGACTGAGGATCCCACGATCTCGCCACGTACTGGGGCACCTGATGATTTAGCCTTGAGGCCATCAGATCTACGTCCGGAGTGCCCCATCTGCTGCAGATGTCCCGGAAGACGTCTGGATGCAGGGACCACTCTCCGGCGTCCATCCCCTGCCGGCTCAGGTAGTCGGCCTCCCAGTTCTCGACCCCTGGGATGTGAACTGCGGAGATCAAGCAGTCGTGTTCCTCCACCCACGATAGGATGCGGTGGACTTCGGCGAGGGCCTGAGCGCTTCTGGTCCCTCCCTGATGATTTATGTAGGCGACGGCCGTCGCATTGTCGGACTGTACCCGAATGGGTCGTCCTGCCAGGAATTTCTGAAACGCCAGGAGCGCCAGATAGACCGCCTTGATCTCCAGGACGTTGATCTGCAACGTCGACTCCGCCTGAGTCCAGAGGCCTTGAGCCCTGTGGTGTAAGAACACCGCGCCCCAGCCCTTCAGACTGGCGTCGGTGGTCACCACTAACCAAGAAGGTTTGAGGAAGGACTTTCCCCGTGACAAGTGACGTGGCTGGAGCCACCACTGCAGGGAGTCCCTGGTCGGTTGTGACAGTGTCACCAACCGATTCAGAGAGATCGCTCTCTTGTCCCACCGGCGAAGAATCTCCAGCTGGAGAGGACGGAGACGAAACTGTGCAAATGGCACCGCCTCTATTGCCGCTACCATGCGTCCCACCAGTCTCATCAATTCCCAAAGGGATGAGTGAGGCGACAGGAGAACGTGTCGTACTCCTGAGTGGATCGCCAGCTGCTTGGCCTGAGGAAGAGACACCAGAGCTGAGTCCGTGTGAAAATCCATGCCCAGATATGTCAATGACTGGGTCGGAACCAGGGTCGACTTCTGAGTATTGAGAAGCCACCCGAACTGTTCCAGAGACCTCATGGTCGCTTCCAGGCTCACCCGACAAAGGTCTTCCGATGGCGCCCTGACCAATAGGTCGTCCAGATAGGGTATGACGGCGTGACCCTGCACATGCAGGAGAGCCATCATAGATGCCATCACCTTCGTGAACACCCGTGGTGCAGAGGCCAACCCGAAGGGTAGGGCCACAAATTGGAGATGTTCGTCCCCCACTGCGAATCGTAACCAGCGTTGATGAGCCGGCGCAATGGGCACGTGAAGGTAAGCGTCTCGGATATCTATGGACGCTAGGAAGTCCCCTGTGACACAGCTGCGATCACGGAGCGCAGGGATTCCATGCGGAACTTCCGAACCAACACGTGACGGTTGAACAATTTTAGGTCCAGGACCGGCCGAAAGGAGCCGTCCTTCTTTGGGACAATAAACAGGTTGGAGTAAAAACCCCCGAACCTCTCTGCCGTGGGTACTGGGACCACTACTCCGTCTCTGCGGAGTCCCTCCAACACCCGGAGGAAAGCCGGAGTCTTTTCTGGGGAAGGAACAGACCGATGGAATCGGGATAATGGCTTTGACGTCAGCTCTATCCTGTAACCTCGCGAGACTACGTCTCGAACCCACTGATCTTGAACGTGAAGCAGCCCCCTGTCCTTGAATTGAGACAGGCGGCCCCCCACCTGTGGGGAGGCAGGATGAGAGAGCGAGTCATGTCGAGGCGGGCTTGGGGGTGGCAGCAGCTGCCCCCGCCGGCTTCTTCTGACGACTCTTTGAGCGCCACTGAGAAGCGGGCTTGCCCCCTCGGTCCGTGCGAGCGGACGGTGCTGATGACTGTGAGCTGGACCGAAAGGACCACTGCTTCGGGTTCCTCTTAACGGTATACCGTGGCTTAGGCTTATTCTGCGGTATCTTAGACTCAGCAGAATCCTTGATCAGCTTGTCCAGCTCTGTGCCAAAGAGTCTGTCACCAGAGAATGGAAGATTCTGCAAAATCTTCTTAGATGTGGCATCTGAGTCCCAAAGACGCAGCCACAACAACCTGCGGATCGCTATCGCATTGGCCGAAGCCACAGCTGAGCGAGTGGCAGTTTCCAGAGACGCCGTCCTGGCGTAGTCCGCATAGGCCCTTGCTCTCTCAGTGAGTGCCAGGACCTCCGGACTGGACTTTGCCAGGTCAGTGATACCATCCAAGCAGGTAGTAATCGCTTGCAAGGTCCAGACCGTGGCAAAATTAGGGGCAAATGAAGACCCCACAGCCTCATAGGAAGACTTGGCGAGTTGCTCGACCTGTCTATCAGTAGCATCCTTCAGCGAGGAGCTATCAGAGGCAGAGAAAAGGGAGCGTGCAGCAATTCTAGTCATGGAAGCGTCCACCTTTGGAGACTGCGACCATTCCTGAAGCACCTCCTGGGGGAAGGGGAAGCGATTGTCCTTAGGGTTGCGGACATAGCGCCGCCCAGGATGTAACCTGGGTGCTCTAACCACCCTTCCAAAATTAGTGTGGTCCATGAAGGAGCCACTTGGTCTAGCCTCAGGCCGCAGCCATTGATAGACCTCCTTCGGGTGCACGACCACCTCTTCAGGGGAGTCACGAGACGCAAGGTCTCATTGATGGAGGACACCAGATCCTCCACCCCGTCTGGAGGTTCAGACACAGACACAGACCCGAAGTTTGAACCCCCATCATCTTCCTCACCATCAGAGGAACGCTCCTCCTCAGAGAGAGCCTGGAGCTCGGGTGAATCCTCACGACGAGCCCGCTTAGGGGGTCTCACAGCAGAAGAGGGAGACGCCCGGGGGTAACTGGAAGGAGTAGCTGGGCTTTCCAGTCTCCTATGCAGTGCCTCCAGTGACTGCGACATGGAGGACATCTGGGACAGCAAGGATTCATTGATCCTGTTCTGTGCTTCCCATGGCCCTGGGATCACCTGAACCTCAGGGTACAGCACCGGAGCTGCTGCTGCCTCAGCTGAGCCAGTCCGGGCTTCTGGGCGTCCGCAGTTATTGCAGGACCCCTCCACCAAAGTTCCCTTGCAAGTAGCACAGGTAGTGGTGTTATCCGCCGCCTTAGCAGCATGCTTCCTTACTGAGGACATAGCCACAGTAGGGGTAGTAGAGGCCAAAGCCAAACAAACAAACCGGGAATCCCGGTGGCTTACCGACCGCAGTAACGCGGTGGGAGGAAGCGGTGTGCGTGCGTGACCTCCGCGAGTTCCGGTCTCCCTCTGAAGTGCAGACACGTGCTGCCGTAGAACCCAGCCGGGAAGTGAGGGAGAAGATGGCCGCCGCCAGCACAGAAGTGGGCGGCGCCGGGAACACGCGGGAGCACACGCACACGCCCCCCGGTGACGTCATCGTAAGGGCTGCTTCTCCTCCTCCAAGCAGCCTCTGTAATGGAGGTGCTGGAGCCCGCAGCGCGGGAAAAACAGTGCGGATCATCACACACCTATACACAGACTGTCAGCACACACAAACATGCACAGTCTACGGCCTCAGCCCCTGTCACACACAGGGCGGTCAGCCAAGGTGACCCCAGCACAGGGTACACCACCAGATCCGCGGACCCGAGGGTAACGCGCGGTCTGAGTGTCAGGACACAAAGTGACAGACACTACCCCCAGGCACACAGGAGACACAGAATGCCTCAGTGCCGGTCCGGTCTGTAAGCACCATTTAGGGAGGCCTCGGACGGGGGTTCAGCCCAGTCCGGAGTGTAAGCACCATTTAGGGAGGCCTCGGACTGGGCTGGCTCCAGTCCGGTCTGTAAGCACCATTTAGGGAGGCCTCGGACGGAGCGGAGCTGTGCAAGGCTCCCATCTCCCACTCTCCAGAGCCCCCCAGAGAGGGATGGAAAGGAGCGCAACAGCGTACCGGGAGAACACAGAGTGTCCAGGCTCTAGGCCCTCCGGTACCTCCACCAGCGTGTGCCACAAAGGGTGAGCGGGGAGGCTGTCGCAGGTCCCGCTAGGACCATATTACCTTGTCTTCAGATGCCATCACGTAAGTAGTGAGAATGCAGTGAAGTGCAAGCAAAGCGTGATCCTCCGAGCACACTAAGTTTAAAACTGAGGATGTTCCCTGCGGTAGGGGTTTATAAGCGGAGGAGGCGGTGTCTACAAACTTGTAGTACCTAGTGTGACCTCCGGAGGGCAGTGCCCTAAACCCCATTGTCTGGGTCTCCCATTATGATGACCAGAAAAAAGCATGTTAAATGCAACATTAAACATAAGTCAAGTCTGTATCGAAGAAGACTCAAGGTTCGAGACTTGTACTGTTCATCCGGCAGGAATGCTCTTGACGAGTGACAACAGAACAAGTTCATGGATGGGTCTTGTGAAGATCTTTGTCCATAAAGGCGACGCTGTGCTCTCTCATTTTGGGCTTGATAAGGGTAGTGCGTCCATCCCCATGTACGTAAGTCTTGAAGGAATTAATCTCTGAACGATTTGCGCATACATTCCCTATGACTACCCATCCTAAGTCCAGTCTCTGGGCGTAAGGTGCATAGTCGGGCCCATTACACTGTTGACGCACCTTGTGTACTCTTAGATTGTCTCTGCCGAGCAGGAGCAGAACCTCTGCATTGACATCCATAGGAGGAATAACACTGGCCAGGTGCCTCAAGTGTGGTTGGTGAAGTGCGGCTTCGGGAGTAGGAATCTCATCCTTGTGATTAGGTATTTGGTCACATTCAATAAGAGTTGGTAAGGGTATTTCGGTGTCTCCATTGATAGGAGAAGCAATGAATCCCTGTGCTCTCCTGCCACTAGTCTTTATACGGCCTGAACAGGTATTTAAGGTGTAGGGTTCTGATGGACCTTTAATACCAAAGGCTTCAAAGAACTTGGGTCCTGCCAAAGACCGGTTGCTTTGGTCATCTATTATGGCATACATCTTCACTGCCTTTTCTGGAAGTCCTTCTGGATAGACCTTGATTAGACATATTCGGGCACAACTCTTCTCCCTTTGACCCTCATCACATACCTCAGAGCATGAGCATGAGACGGCTGCGGCGGTGTTAGACTGTTTCTGGTGCTCCCCGCCGTGACTTGGAGCGGGAGCGATAGCAGAGACTGTAGTCGGTGAATCTCTGGCGAACGGGGTTGGGTGCATAGCTGAGGTGTGTTCTCCGCTATTACACTCCTCACACTTGATGATAGCTTCACAGTCCTTGGCCATATGCTCCACCGAAGCGCAGCATCTGAAACATACCCCCAGCTCGGTGAGGACTTTCTTGCGCTCCTGAAGGGCCTTGGACCTGAACCCTCTGCACCTGCTCAGTGAGTGAGGTTTCTTGTGAATGGGACATTCCTGATTGAAGGACTTGTCTCCCCATGATGGGGTGTACGGTGTACCGGTGGATACCACAGGTGATGGGAGATTAGTCTTTCTTACACTCACAGAGTTCTCAAAGTCTCTACGTTTCTGTATGACACCTTCATACTTCGATGATGGTGTAGTTGAAGTTGCAGTGTTAAGCTGTAGGAAGTCAAGGCTGGGGTCGTTCCTCATCTGGGATTGGTCGTCAATGAACCTGCAGAAATGGATGAATGGGGGAAAGGTGACGCCATGCACTCTCTTGTACTTTGTGACTGATGTTGCCCACTTCTCCTGCAGACTGAATGGTAGCTTCATCACGATTGGGTTAACTCCATGTGCTGTATCTAGATAACACAGGCCGGACAGACGAGGGTCCCTTTTCGCGAGCTCCAGCTCCATGAGCAAATCACTTAGGTCTTGAAGCTTGTGGACCTCCTTGAGGTTGATCTTCGGGACGTTCTGAAGTCTCTTGAATAGAGCCTTTTCTATTGCTTCTGCGCTGCCGAAGGTGCGTTCCAGTCTTTGCCAGGCAGCAGCGAGACCTGCTCCTGCTTGTCCCATGTAAACAGTTCTAAGGTTCTTGATACGGTTTGTAGAATCTGGACCCAACCATTTGATCATGAGGTCGAGCTCCTGTTCTGCGGTGAGACTGAGGTTGGCGATTGCTGCCTTGAAGGTTGCCTTCCAAGCACTGTAGCTCTCTGCACAATCATCGAATTTTGAAAGGCTGGTGTTGATTAGCTCTCTGCTCACCATAAACCTGGCAAACTCCGACATATTGGATTCCTCACTGCTTGTTGCCACGACAACTTGTGATGCCCTTTGGACGTGTGCGTTGCCTGGCGTGAAAGGGCGAGATGTTTCCGGGTAGAATGATGTTGCAGCAGGGTTGAGCTGTGGTTTAGCCTCTGTAGATTCTGATGACTGCTGTTCGAGCTGTGGAGGTAGATGGAGAAATGCTTGGTAGCCAGCTTGCTGTAGTGACTTCATTTGAGAAGGCAACTCCTGGTGACTGTCATTAACTTGCTCGGGTGCTGTGGGTAGAGCTGACTTGGAGATCTCAGCGTTGTTGGCTTGGACTGTGATGTAGCCTGGGGTTGACTCAGGTAACTGGTTCAGCACGTAGTCTCTGGTGCGATCAACCGGATCGTCTGTTTCCTGCGGAAGGGAGTGAACTGGATCAGGACCTTGGCTCAATGCTTGCTCGAGTAGCTTCACTTCAGCTAACGCAACTTCCTCTTCCATCCTTGAATGAAGAATCTTTATCTGGGCCTCCGCTTCTGCCCTCTTGGCCTCTGCTTCTGCCCTCTTGGCCTCCACTTCTGCTTCCCTTTCTGCGAAGGAACGTCTCACTTTGGATTGTTCTGCTCTTATACGGGCTTCTAGTATTCTGTCACTCAGGGCTAAGCTTCTTGAGGATGATGCTCTTGATGACCGAGAGGAGTGTCTAGATGAAGTTGTTCTGTGAGATCTAGTTTCCTGCTGGTGAGAAATATGGCATTCTGTTTCCTGCTCTTCATCGTGGATAGTGTCGGGTTGTGTTTGTTCCGTTTCAGTAGTTGGGGACTGTGCAAGGTCTTTTTCGGCCATTTTGATTTTAGGAGCGCTGTCTCTTTAAGAAACTAAACTTTGTAATTGGGGTCTGGAAATCGCGGTGCAGCTCCGTTAAGACGCACTAATAAGATTTCCAAGGTGTTTTAGAAGAATTGCGGGGTTTTCCAGTTCGACAATCTGCAGCAATGTGGCGTAGGATGGAGGGAAACTTTGGGTGCCTCAACTATTCCTTTATAATGCAGAGATGTGATTCAGGCCTGGTGGATGAGGGATCCCCTAGCACTTATCCAAGCGAGAGCTGTTGCCGGACAGATTCCACAGTGAGCTGCTGGATTCTTAGGGAGTCTGTGGCTGGATAATGAGTTTAAGGCAAGTGTTTTTGGCTGGTTTAAAGCAGTCTTTTGACTGTTCTGTCCCCGCTTAAGGCGAATGAAGGTGCGCAGTAAGTTATGGTGTGAGAAGTATTACCTTCTTATCCTTGAAGCGAGGCAGACAGGACCAAGTGCAGCTTCGGATGGATGGAGTCAAGCGTGGACATAGAGATGAATCAGCGGTGGTTTATTGAACCTTGCCAGAAGACAGTATGATGATACAATGCAGATGGTACAAGTAGCAGTAGGGTAATTGTCTTGTGGGTGTTCACCCCTGGAGCCACTGCTGAAGCTGCTGCTGAAGCTGCTGCTGGTCAAAAGACTTTGCTTTCTGCAGCCCAAGAATATGTGTCCTTCCCACACTGGTAGCTAGAGTAAAATGGATGCCAGGAATTGAGGTAGTACACAAGGCTGCAGAACACTCCCACATCCTAGAAGGCATGAAAGGAGGAGCGAGGGAGTGACACAAAGCCACTGGTCAGCAGGTGGCAGCAGACAAGTATGAAACAGATATCAATGAAACAGTGGATTGAACTATATGAAGATATTAAGGGAACAGCACAGGCAGAATGAACAAAAATCAGCAATTCAGGATATTTTTTATGCCATTCTGCGTGTAGCAAAAATGATAAAAACAGCTTTATTCTTCGGATCAAAATGATTACAACAATACCATATTTATACAATTTTTTATGGTTTGCTGGTTTACACAATAAAAACTATATTAAAGAAGAAATTGTTTTTGCATTGCTATATTCTTAAAGCTATGGGTTTTTTATTTCCCCCCTGTGTGAGCTTGGTTGTGGAAGAAGTCTTTCCAACTACACCATTTTTATTTACATTCTTTTTTTTAATGGTTTATGAAAAAGCATAGTTGTATGCTAGGTTTTTTATTTATTTTTTACAGTGTTCACTCAAGGGGTTAAATAGCGTGACAGTTTTATCGGTTGTGTTGTTATTAACATGGAGATAACAAATGTTTTCTTTTTTTGTTTCTGTTTTCACAGAAATATACATATTGCTATAAGGTTTTTTCATTTTTTTTCTTTGTTATTTTAAAAAAAATATTTTTGCAATTAAAAAAAAAAAAGTAAACTTTTTACTTAGTCCCTCTATGGGAATTCAACATTCATTACTCTGATCATTGATATAATGCATTCTCTGAAACAGCATGGCAATGCATTACATCTGTCAGTGATGCAGTGACAGAAGCCTTTTAGACCATGTTCCTGGCATGATCTAACAAGCTTGTCGTAGTTGGATGGCCCGGAGATCATCATGACGAACTCGATTTGCCATGGCTATGACCATGCCCTTGCGTTGATGTCGTGGGGGTGCCGATGAGACAAGAGAGGGAGCTATCTCCTTCTCCCAGCTTCCTAATTATTACAATTGATATCGATCATGGCATTTAGTGTGTTAAACAGCCAGTAGCATTGCAGGCACTGCTCCTGGCTGTAAGAACTGGGTCTCACTTAACCTGAGCACCCCACGGCAATGGTGTGGGCACAGAACCTGTAACCCTGTACATTCACCAAGACGTAATAAGCAGTGGGTGAT
This sequence comes from Allobates femoralis, assembly GCA_033576535.1. NCBI lineage: Eukaryota > Metazoa > Chordata > Amphibia > Anura > Aromobatidae > Allobates > Allobates femoralis. The sequence continues at coordinate 108,925,888 of JARQOC010000004.1, forward strand.
ATTGTTGTACTAGTAAGTTATTTCTTGGAGTAACTCAGGTCATTCTTTCCTTTCTTAAGATGGAACATTCTTCAACATGTCAATCAAAGTTTTGTTTATCCTTTTGCACAGTCCATTGCATTGGGGATGGTAAGCAGTTGTGCAAAGTTTCTTGCAGCCATAGAGTGCACACAGTTCTTGGAATAAATTAGACTTAAATTCTGAACCTTGATCTATTAGGACCTGCTTGGGATATCCGTAAGGTCTCACAAAGTGTTTACATATCATCACAGCAGTGGTTCGAGCAGTCTAATCTCCAACAGGCACGACCGCAATGAATTTGGTGTAGTAGTTGCTGATGGTCAGAGCATAGAGGTATCCCGTACGGCTGGGTTGCAGTTTGCAGTTTGACATGATCAAGGGAAACCAGCTACAAATAACTAGACCACAGAAAAAAACAGTTTAACAAATGTGTAGACATACTCTGCTATAATAGGTAATGATAAATAGCTAGTGCTAGTAAAAAAACGGTGTAAAAAAAAGAGTACTTAGTTAATACTTTTTTTGGAAAAAGTGTACAAAGCTGTTCTACCAACGTCAAGGTGACCCATATCAGAACGGTTCCTATCTAACCAATTTAAAACCTGATCCTCTATAAGTATACCTCGTGGATGCAGGATGAAGACGGGCCAGAGTCCAATATGGACACAGTAAAGAGGTAACCCGCAAAACGGGGCGCCCGTCGTCCGCTCTACATTCCTTTCTCTCCCTGCACTGATGTAACCTCCTGTTCCAGAATTTATGGAGCAAAAGAACTTTGCACAGCAACATACATCCTGGTGAGTGCTACCTGTTATTCTTACATACCTGATATTGTCTGCACCTGTCGGGTTGAGCAATGTTATTCTCAAGCTCTGCTGTCTGCTGTTCGGGGAACAATTCTTGTTCTGAGATTGTAAATAAGCCTTTATTACCGCTAGTGCCCAGTTTCAGTCTTCCAAGATTTTTAACTAATTTAAAACCTGATCTTGTATAACTATACCTCATGGATGCAGGATGAAGACAGACCAGAGTCCAATATGAACACAGTGCAGCAGACAGCACCTTATGTGCCTGGCTCAGAATGGAAGCGGTGGGGCACTTCCTATCTTGCATAACAAGAAACTAATGAAAACTTACAACTGAGCCAAAGCACAATGTGAACAGGTCTGTAGGGCTTTGTTCACACCACCAAATAACTTGACCACAGAAAAAAAACACTATAAGAAAAGTGTAGAAGTACTCTGCTAAGGATCTTCCTAACTGACTTCGGTCTCTCCACAAATCGATTCCCTATATTTGTGAAGAAATGGGAGAGGGACCTTGGGAAACATTTCTCCTTGTCTGACTGGGACAAGATATTCTTATTCACGTACAAATGATCTTGCTCAGCTGCCTCCCAGGAGAAAAATTACAAAGTGATGGCGAGGTGGTATAGATGCCCCGTGGATGTTCATATTTTTTCCCTACTATCCCAAGTGAATGCTGGCGATGCTCAGATCACACAGGAACATATCTTCACATATGGTGGGACTGTCCTGTTATAAGCTCTTTCTGGAGCGAGGTGGGGAAGTTATACAATAAAGTCATTTCTGCCCGAATATCCTTGATGGCTGAGATGGCCCTATTAAACTTACATAACATGTCTATATCAACATTCAAAAAGGACCTGTTAAGGTACTTCCTCTCTGCGGCCAAAATATTAATACCCAGACATTGGAAGCAGAATTTACGGCCATTGCGTGCAGAATTCGTGTCTGAACTTAATGACATATGTACGACGGAGGACATAGCGGATAATGGGAGTATTGATCGACACTGCTGCCTGTGTCCACCCTGGATTCTATATAGAGAGACCAGAGACTTGGAGGCGTGGCTGGCGCAAGGAGGGCCATGATGTGGGGACGTGGGTGGAACTTGAGCCGTACCTGGGAATGACAATTCAAATCTGAGCACTTAACCGCACTTCCTCACCTCACCTTAATTTGGGTTTCTTAGCATATTTACATCCGACTTTACATGTAAACCTTGTATATATGGGATACCAATGGAATAGCTTCCTTGGATCATTTATGACTAAGTATTGATATCTCCCCCTATCTTTCCTATTTCCCTCTTCTGCTCTGTTTCTTCTTCTGTACTTTTGATGTGCTGAACAGCTCTTCTAATGGGGTCGAAAGACACCCAATTGGTTACATGTTATCATATATTTAGATAGATTTATTAGGTTTTGATAAGAACCTCTTGGCTGGCAATTGATTCCTTGTACTGTCTACCTTGCCTCAAAACCAGACTTTAGTCGAAAAGGATTCTCTTTTGTTTAGATATGACACCAAATCTGCCAATGGGGGGCATCTACAAGATATAATACTGATAGACTTGCAAAATGTTTCTTCATGTTTATATTTGTATAACAGATATTATTACATCCATAGCATAGCAAAACATAACGACAAGAGATCTTGGTATACTTGTTTATACTTCTTTACTAAAATTTGATTTAACCAAAAGTACTCTGCTAAAGTAGGTTATAATAAAAAGCTAGTGCTATTAAAAAAACAGTGTCAAAAACAGATTACTTAGTTAATACATTTTTTGCAAATAATATACAAAGCAGTTCTACCAATGCATAGGTGACCTATATCAGAATGGTCCCTATCTAATGAATTTAAAACCTGATCCTGTATAAGTATACCACCTCATGGATGCAGGATGAATACGGGCCCAGAGTCCAATATGGACACAGTGCAGCAGACAGCACCTTATGTGCCTGGCTCAGAATGGAAGGGGTGCGGCACTTCCTATCTTGCATAACAAAAAACGAATGAAAACCTACAACTGAGCCAAAGCACAATGTGAACAGGTCTGTAGGGCCGTGTTCACACTACAGAAAAAACAGTATAACAAATGTGTACTCTGCTATAATAGGTAATAAAAAGCTAGTGCTGGTAAAAAACAGTCTCAAAAACAGGGTACTTAGTTAATACTTTTTTTGCAAAAAATGTACAAAGCCGTTCTACCAATGCAAAGGTGACCCATATCAGAACGGTCCCTATCTAACTAATTTAAAACCTCATCCTGTATAAGTATACCTCATGGATACAGGATGAAGACGGGCCAGAGTCCAATATGAACACAGTGCAGCAGACAGCACCTTATGTGCCTGGCTCAGAATCGAAGCGGTGGGGTACTTCCTATCTTGCATAATAAGAAACTAATGAAAACTTACAACTGAGCCAAAGCACAATGTGAACAGGTCTGTAGGGCCGTGTTCACGCCACCAAATAAATAGACCACAGAAAAAACAGTATAACAAACATGTAGAAGTACTCTGCTATGATAGGTAATAATAAAAAGCTAGTAAAAAAAACAGTGTCAAAAACAGGGTACTTGGTTAATACTTTTTTTGCAAAAAATTTACAAAGCAGCTCTACCAACACCAAGGTGACCCATATCAGAACGGTCCCTATCTAACTAATTTAAAAACTGATCCTGTATAAGTATATGTCATGCATGCAGGATGAAGACGGGCCAGAGTTCAATATGGACACAGTGCAGCAGACAGCACCTTATGTGCCTGGTTCAGAATGGAAGCGGTGGGGCACTCCCTTATCTTGCCGTACGGCTGGGTTGCAGTTTGACATGATCAAGGGCAACAAGCTCCAAATGACGGTGAGTTTTAATGGGATGTAGCGGAGCTCTTTGTTCCATACGTTCTCAGCTACTGAGACACGGAACACTTTCTCTGCACCATTTCTCACTGTCTTGGCACTTTCCTATCCAGTAGAAGCATTCTCGGATTGTCATCTCAGTCTTTTGGCAACCAAACTGTTCAGATTTGTCATGATAAGCCTCAAGAATGATGTTGGCATCTGGTATGGGTACAACTATTTGGAAGACTCTCTCGTCAGTGTAGAGGATCACAGTGAATCAAACTAACACTCCTTTGTGGTACTGCAGACGTCTTTTCTGTCGCCATAATCAGCAGAGTCCTGGGTTAGATTGCCTGTATCTCACAGGTAGCCTTGGTTGTCTAGATTCTAGCAACTTCCATTTCATAGGGTTCTGAAAGATCTGCTGTCTTTTTGAATTTCAGCCCAATCATGGCTTATCATGTGTCTGTGGTTATGTTTAGAATCAGGAGTTCCTATGTCTCTCTGCACATTCTGCTTAGCGACATAGGAATAAAAGGCAGGCATTTTTACTTCTTCCTACTCACCCATAACAGGGTTTTTCTGAGGGCAGTCTGGACAGGGCATCAGCATTGACATTAGATTGGCCTTCTCAGTACTTCATGACAAATTGGTAATTGGCCAAGTGGGAGGCCCATCTCTGCTTAAGGGCTCCAAGTTTAGCAGTCTGTAACTGGGACAATGGGTTGTTGTCGGTAAAAGCAATGAAGGGAGTTGCTGTCGAGTAGTGCTTAAATTTGTCGGTGAGAGACCACATCTAAGTTAAATGAACTCTTGAACCAGTAGTAGAATATGTGCATACACCGCACAGTCAGGGATCAGTCTCAAAAACTTTACTCGGATTGCTGCCCCTTACAAGAGCTCCTAAAAGGACAACCTTGCCAGAAGTTAAGCAAAGGAATTTCAGGAAGAAAAGGTGTGCTACAGTCCGCGCTGCCAGAAACATCAAGGAAGACCCAAGACGAAGTTTTGATCCAAGCCTTCTTTATTCTCCTCCTACGCGTTTCAGTGCCTACCTGGCACCTTCATCAGGATCAGATCCCTGATGAAGGTGCCAGGTAGGCACTGAAACGCGTAGGAGGAGAATAAAGAAGGCTTGGATCAAAACTTCGTCTTGGGTCTTCCTTGATGTTTCTGGCAGCGCGGACTGTAGCACACCTTTTCTTCCTGAAATTCCTGCTTTAACCCCACGTGTGTGGAGTGGGTGGAGGTCCAGCAGCAGCCATCAGGATATTATCCTACATGCGTACAAGCCAGTTGTGGGCCACACAACTGTAGAAGGTGAGCGAATTACATTTTTCACCGCTGAAACTTAGTGTCTAGTGATAAGGGCACTATTGCGCCTCTTGTCCCCCTCCCCTCTCTCTCTTAATTAAGAAGTTAAGCAAAAGCCTTTCCATTCAGTGGACTCAAGAGCTAGAACAGTCCTGCCAGGAAATTAGGATGAAGTTAACCAAAGCCCCAGTTTTTGCCTATCCAGACTACACCATCCCCATCCACCTGTATATAGATGCCAGCCACATGGGAATAGGTGAAGTACTATTCCAAGTCTAAGACCACAAAGAAAGAGCCATTGTCTATGACTGCAGATCCGTCCGACCAACTGAAAGAAATGATGAGAATTACAGTTAATTTAAAGTTGTCCGACCCCGAAATCAAAACAATTTTTTAAGCTAATCTGAGCTGCATTGTAATATACAACACACCTATAAAAAAAAGTTTCTTTCTAACTTTGTTGCCTCCTGAATTCTCACTTGATTCCTAGAACACACTTTGTTTACTTGTGGCTCAACCAAACTTGACAGTATGTCACTGAGCTTGGTTGCCTAATTCACAGCCAGAGCTGATCCCACCCAGCCTCAGTGCCCATCACCGCCCACTGCACACTCATTGGCTGTCAGTAAGCTGATCTCTATCATCATTCCAGCATTGTACATAACACAGTGATCCTGTGTCCTGCATTCACATTCTCTGCAGTCAGTGCTGTTTGCTCAATGCTGTGTTTCACACTTCACTACACACACACACAAATATGTGTGCACACACAAAGTTCAGTTCAACCATGGCAGCTCTGCCATGGCGTGGACCAGTGCAGGCACATATGTGCATAGTGTTGTTTGTATCTTACCGTCATCACCTACAGACGCACACCTAGCCATTCTTAGTGTAATCCACTGTACTGCACAAGACCGCTCCTGTGTGACACTTTGTGTTGCAGGACCCACAATTGACGACACCAGCGTGTATTTGGTACAAACTCTGATCGACAATGGTGTCATATATTAGCCAGCCTTCCAGAGCAGGCTGACCAATCGTAACGCTGTTGCGTTGTCCAATGAGCGTGTATGGGGCGCGGTGTAAACCACTATGGCACGCCTATTTCCTCGCCACGCTGAACATGTACGCCCACATTGCCTTTGAGCTTGCAGCATGTGAAGCGGCGATGGAAGTAGGCAACATTGGTTCCGCTGTAGGTGAGGCGATTTCCGGAGTGACACATCGCCTTAACTGCAGGGCGAAATTGCTGCGTGTGACGCCACCATTGGCGATCTGAGGCGACCACGAGAAACATGAGCGTGCACGTCAGATCGCCACACATCGCCAGCCGAGACTGCGGTGTGTGATGGTATCTTTACAGATTTGTTCACTGTGTGCATGGCTCATTAGTTTGTGTCTAGTTTGTTTCTTGTTTCTGCAAGACAAGGGAGTCTCCCACCCCTCCCTTTGAGCCCTGCACATAAAAAGCTGTCTTCTACAGCCAGTCCATGTCAGACAGTGGACCTGCCTGGATCCTGCTCATATAGGTACCAAAACACATGCTCAGGTTTTTAAATACATCAGATGGGGACTGCTCTGATACGGGTTACCTTGTCGAGGTAGAGCGGCTTAGTATACATTTTTTTGCAAAAAACGTATCAACTAAATACCCAGTATTTTGCTACTATTTTAGCAGCACTTGCTTTTTACTGTTTTTTTTTTTTACAACAGAGTATTTTTGCATGTTTGTTTCACTGTTTTTATGACTCATTGCAAACTAGTGTTTGGTGGAAGACGGATAACGTTATTTATTTATTTTTTTTATTTAGGAATTGGTCTAGGTCCCTTAGTTCAAGTTAAAAGAATTGAATACGTCTTCATACCAAGACATTTTGGACAATTGTATGCGACCAGCTTCATGAGAACATTTTGGGAAAGGCCTTTTTCTTTTCCAGCATGACTGTGCCCCAGGTCCAGAAAGGCATGGTTGGGGGAATTTTACTTGTGCAGAGTCCTGACCTTAATCCCCTTCAAATACTTTTGGAATGAGCTAGAACAGAGATTAAGAGCCGCCAAGATTCCAGCATCAGTATGTCATAATGATCTTCTGCCTAAATGGGCAAAATTTCCCACATACACCTTTTATTATTATTTATTTATAGAGCACCATTGATTCCATGGTGCTGTACATGATAATACAAACAAATTAAAAATACTACACGCAAACTAACAGTGACGGAGTGATACAGAGGGGAGAGAGGACCCTGCCCTTGCGGGCTTACAGTCTACAGGGCAGTGGGGAGAGAGACAGTAGGTTGGGTCTGCTCTGGAGGTGGTGGAGCGCCGGGTCCAATGGTGGTGGAGCACCAGGGCCAGTGGTGGTGAGGTGACACAGTGGTCATTGCAGGTTGTAAGCTGTTCTGAAGAGATGCTTTCCGGTTCCGAGTGTAGGGGACAGTCGGACGTTTTGGGGTGCAGAGTTCCAGAGGGTGGGGGATGCTCGGGTGAAGTCTTGCAGGCAGCAAGATGAGGAACGTACAAGTGTGGAGGAAAGGAGGAGGTCTTGGGAAAATTAGAGGTTACGAGTTGTGTGATATCGGTAGATTAGTTCAGAGATATAAGGCCCAGTTACAAAGGGCCACGTCACACACACAGATATCTGTGCGGATATTGTTCAAAGATCTCTGGTTGCAGTGAAATCAAGGACACATTGATCCATTTGTACACGGCCACAAAATGTAACAATTTGTCCACGGTTTCACTGCAACCAGAGATCTGTGAACAATATCTGCACAGATATCCTGTGTGTGTGTGATGTGGCCCAAACACAGATAATTGTGCAGAGATTGTTCGCAGATCTCTGGCTGCAGTGAAATCATGGACACATTGTTCCATTTGTACACGGCCACAAAGTGGAACAATGTGTGTCCATGATTTCACTGCAGCCAGAGATCTGCGAACAATCTCTGCACAATTATCTGTGTTTGTAACTGGGCCTTTAGTCAATGTTAGAAGTTTGAGTTGGATACGCTGGTTATTTGGGAGCCAGTGGAGGGATTTTCAGAGGGGAGAAGTGAAGAAATAGCAAGGAGAGGGGTGGATTAGTCAGGCAGCAGAGTTAAGGACAGATTGGAGAGTGCAAGAGTGATGGCAGGGACCCACAGAGGAGGTTGCAGTAGTTGAGACGGGAGATGAGGGCATGCACTAGTAGTTTAGTAGATTGAGGAAGGGATGGATTCTGGAAATATTTTTGAGTTGGAGGCGCAGGAGGTGGCAAGGGTTTGGATATGCGTTCAAAGGACAGGGCAGAGTCAAGGGTTACTCCGAGGCAGCGGAATTCAGGTACAGTGTAAAGTGTGATGTCATTTATTGTGATAGATAGATCAGGTAAGGAAGGTGTGTGAGATGAAGGAAAGACGATGAGTTCGGTTTTGTCTACATTCAGTTTTAGGAAGCGACAGCAGAAGGAGAATATGGCCGATAGACATTCTGGGATTCTGGACACCATAGAGGTGACGTCAGGGCCATAGAGAGGTCGTCAGCATACAGGTGGTACTGGAAGCCATGGGACTTTGAGTTGTCCCAGACCAAGGGATACATGTGAAAAAAGGAGCGGTCCCAGGACAGAGCCTTGAGGGGACCCCAACAGAGAGGGGATGGGGCGAGGAGGTCATGTGGGAGTGGGAGACACTAAATGTGCGGTTGGAAAGGTAGGAGGAGATCCAGGAAAGGGCAAGGTCAGTGGTACCAATGGAAGAAAGGATCTGTAATAGGAGGCAATGGTAGACTGTGTCAAATACAGAGGACAGGTCAAGAAGGAGGAGGATGGAGAACTGTGTTAGCTTTGGCAGGAAGTCATTAGTAATTTTGGTCAGGGCAGTTTCAGTGGAGTGGTGGGGCGGAAGCCAGATTGACAACCTTCAAAGAGGGAGTTAGATGAGAGGTGGGATGAAAGTATAGTATGGACATGCTTTTCAAGACGTTTGGAGGCGAATGGGAGCAGGGATATGGGCCGGTAGCTGGATGTAGAGGTTGGGGTTGAGGGATGGTTTCTCTAAGATAGGTGTGATTGTTGCGCGTTTCAAAGCAGAAGGCAAGGTACCAGAAGTTAGTGATAGGTTGAAGAGGTGGGTTAGGGCTGGGATGAGTGTGGTGGTGAGGTTGGGGAGGAAGTGGGATGGGGTCTAGTGCACAGGTGGTGAAGTGTGATCTGGAGAGGGTGTGTGCGAGTTCTCTTTCAGTGATGGAGGGGAGGAGGGTTAGTGGGAGAGAGGAGTGAGTGGTCTGGTATACATAGGGGTTGTGGTGGTTGGGTAGCAAAGACTTGTCTGATCTGATCAATCTTGCTGGTGAAGTGTATTGCAAAGTCTTCTGCAGAAATACAATGAGTAGAAGGGGACAGTGGGGGGGGCAAAGGAGGGAGTTAAATGTGTTGAATAACTGCCTGGAGTTGTGAGAGAACGAGGATATGAGGGTGAGGAAGTAATTCTGTTTAGTGGTGGTGAGTGATGACTTGAATGTTATAGGTGCTTGTTTGAACGCTGTGTAGTCTTCCTGTGAATGAGTTTTCTTCCAGCGCCGCTCAGCAACACCTCCAAAATCTTTACCAAAATGTGGAGGCTTTTATAGATGTAATGCATGGATCAAATCCATATTAATGTTTATGGATTTAGGATGGGAAGTTAATGAAGCTCAAGTAGGAATAATATGTATAACAGAAGGACAGACAAGGTAAGGCTATGTCGGGGGTATTCTCACCAAAAATTATTCAGCTGTGGATTTCACCTTCTGCACTACATAGGCTGAAATCCAATGGGAAAATCTGCAGTATAAATTGACCTAATGCAGATTCAGGATCTATACAGCATCTGTTTTTACAGAGCATGAGATATAGTACAGCAAGGTATATCCACTTTATTGTGTATTTTCTGCATGAAGTCTGCCCTACGTGGTTATATAGGTATAACAAACATCCCCAAGGGGGGAGGGGGGTCAGACTCGTTCACTGTTTTTCTAGGCTGGGTACAGGAGATCTGTATGTTTTGTGCTACATAGGCATTGATGGAAGCGATAGGGAGAAGCAAATACTTTTGAAATCACTGCCGAGTTATTATATTAATAAAGGATAATTGACACGTAGTACCAGTTCCGCTCATTAGAGCATTAACAGATTTTTCAGCACCTCCTCATGGTGTGTGCTATACACGAGGTGTACAGAGCGTTCACAGAAAGTCACCCGCTCCACCCAGTATTAGTCTTCTGAAGGAGCTCAATTTCCTGTAATTACTCATAACTCTCAGAAATGTGGCTCTCTCATAGACAAGTATTAGGATGCCACTTCTGTACCTTTATCACTGCATTGTAAGCAGATCACATTTGTTTTCACTTCTAGTACAAACGAAGAGTGATTGTCCCAAGTAAATAAGAATTAAGTGGAAGGAAATGCTCCTTTTCTGGGTGGATGGAGGAGGGTTTCTCTGTTCCTTATGTCCTTTTGGAGAGTCTAGGGCAGTGATGGCGAACCTATGGCACGCGTGCCAGGGAGGGCACGCAGAGCCGCCTCCACTGGCACGCGACCTCGCCTCTACACTGACACTTTGAACTGCCGGCACTATGGTGCCGGCAGTTCAAAGCTGTGTCGGATCAGAGCGGGGAGACATTTCTCCTCCATACTCCCTCCTTGCAGCACCCGCCCACCGGTGTCATGTGACTGTGGTCATGTGACACGCTCAGTGCGGGAGAAGACAGAAGATGTGAGAAGAGGAACCTGCAGCGGTGAAAGCAGGAGCAGCAATGTGAGTATGACTTTTTCTTTTAAGCATATAATGGCGCATTACTAATACAACCTGAGCACTAAGATTCAGGCTCCGGCCCTAGACCATCAGTGCACTGAATGACTACTTCATGCTTGTAATAAAGTTTTGGCCACTCACACACATGCAGGGATTGCTGACAATGCTCTGCACTGCACAGCTCTGTGACCTCGGCAGCTCCTCCAGCAAGGATTCCTCCATCCTTCTGCAGAGACTGTCAGTGAGGGGAGCGGCACTTCTTTCTGTAGCAGAAGGTGGGGCAGGGCCAAGTGTGTGTGTGTGTGTGTGTGTGTGTGTGTGTGTGTGTGTGTGTGTGTGTGTGTGTGGAATATGGAACACAAGGCAGTCGGCCCTGAGGAAAGAGGAGAAAAGTGCCTGCCCTCCTCATTTGTTGCCACTGCTACTCTTACAGGAGCCCCCTCCTTCTGTATTATCACCACCACCTCAGCAGTCAGGAGCAGGAGGAGGGAGAGAGAAGGGGTCTGACAGGAGACTCCTGTGCTTGCAGCCATCCTCTACTGAAGACTAACTTCAGGCCTCCCCCTCTCCTGCCACTGGGTACCTTGAAATGATGAGGAAAGTGAGTATATATGTGTTCATACCTATATTATGTATGTATGATGGTATGTGTATGATGTGCTTGTGTGTGAGGATGATGCATGTGATGTATGAAAGTGATGCGTGTGGTGTTTGAGGGTGATGTGTATTAGGGTGATGCAAGTGTGAGGGTGGTGTGAGGGTGATGCATGTGTGAAGGTGATGTGTGTGAGGGTGATGTGTGTGGTGTGTTGTTGAGGATCTTGAGCCTGGATGTGTCTGGATGTATATATATGATGGTGTACTTGAGTGAGTGTGATGTATGATGATTCGCCTGGGTTTGTGCGTGATGTATGTGTATTGGCATGCATGATTCTGTGTGTGCTTTATGTGTGACGGTCGCCTGGATGTGTCTATGCGATGGTGCTTTTCGGACCCTAGAACGCCACTGCTGAGGACAGAATGGGGCAATAATACCCGAGGTCAGTGAGGGTGATGAATGTGTGAGAGTTATGCATGTGGTGTGTGTGAGGGTGTTGCATTTGTGAGTTATGCGTGTGGTGTGTGAGGGTGATGCCTGTGATGTGTGAGGGTGATGCGTGTGGATGATCTTAAGCCTGGATGTGTCTGTGTGTATATATGATGGTGTACTTGAGTGAGCGTGATGTAGCATGGGTCTCCTGCATGATTCTGTGTGTGCTTTAGGTGTGATGGTCACCTGTATGTGTCTGTGTGATGGTGCTTTTCTGACCCTAGCAACGCCACTGCTGAGGACAGGATGGACCAATACTACCTGAGGACAGGATGGGCCAATACTACCAGAGGATAAGGATGGGGCAACACTACCTGAAGACAAGGATGGGGCAATATTACCTGAGAACAGGATGGGGCAATACTACCTGAGAACAGGATGGGGCAATACTACCTGAGGTCAGGATGGGGCAATACTACCTGAGGTCAGGATGGGGCAATACTACCTGAGGACAAGTATGTTGCTTATTACTGCAAGGGGACAAGGATGAGGCATATTACTGAATGACGGGACATTACTGCAAGGGGACAAGGATGGGACGCATTGCTACATGATGGGGCAGGATGTGGCATTACTACATGATGGGAGCAGGGTGAGGCATATTACTACAAGGGGACAAGGATGGGGTATTACTGCAAGGTGCTCACCATGTATGCCAAAAGCAGAATCAAAATGCACTCTCAGGTTGCAGTCAGAGCCATATGTGAAGCAAGCCCAGCTGCAGGCTGATAGATCACCTCTACCAGCAAGATGTGGGAGGCGATCTGCCATGCATACACTGAGCCTGCTTAGAGCACCATTCACACAGATACAGTTGATGCAGAGTGTCTGAAAGCGACCCATCCTGCGCCGCTGCTTGAGCGATGGGTCGCACAGTACGATACCTCTGCACCACTAGATGAATGGCGCCCCTAAGGGCCCAACTGCAACCTGGATAGATAAAAAGTGCAAAAAGTCTCTTATATGATGAATAAAAAACTTTTACAAATGGGATTTTGGTTCATGCATTGGCCAAGACATTTAAGCTGATGATCCACGACAAGGAATCCCATGCTCATCAGTCCTATCAAAAACTTGTGCAAAAAACTACTAGAAAAAAGCAGCATAAAAAACTCACCATGTATGCCAAAAGCAGAATCAAAATGCACTCTCAGGTTGCAGTCAGAGCCCATATGTGAAGCAAGCCCAGCTGCAGGCTGATAGATCACCTCTACCAGCAAGATGTGGGAGGCGATCTGCCATGCATACACTGAGCCTGCTTTTTATGCTGCTTTTTTCTAGTAGTTTTTTGCACATATTACTGCAAGGTGACAAGTGTGAGGCATTAATCAAGGGGACAAGGAGGAGACATTACTACAGGATGGGGGCCAGGATGGGGACATTACTGCTAGGAGAGGGTGAGGATGGGACACAACTAGAAAAAGAGGGTCAGGATGGAGCACATTACTGCAAGGAGAGGGTCAGGATGGAGCACATAATGTGCTCCATCCTGACCCTCTCCCTGCAGTTATGTGCTCCATCCTGACCCTCTCCTTGTAGTAATGTGATCCATCCTGACCCTCTTTTTCTAGTAAATGTCCCTCTCCCTGCAGTTAACTAGAAAAAGAGGGTCAGGATGGAGTAAAATGCTACAAGGAGAGGGTCTGGATGGAGTACATTATTAGAAGAGGCTCAGGATGGAGCACATTACTCCAAGGGGAGGGTCAGGATGCAGAGATTACTACAAGATAAGGACCAGGATTTCAGTGTGAAATCGGCTTACATTCCATGATAGAAATCTATCTAATATTCTGCATTTTTTTCCATACAGATCAATCCACCTCCTGGGTCTGGAAAGGGCAGTCGGAGCACCTCAGCTTCAATGTGCACTCAGCACACATCAGCTTGATGACCACTGCTGAAAAGAAGACAAGAGTAGACTGCAAAAGTAAGTATAAAATAAATTTTTTGTTGAAATAATAGAATTCATCATCAGGGTGTCAGATTCTGCTGACCCTCTCCCAGTGCTGCGCTTGTGACGGCTACTGCTGTAACTTATGTTAAATTACACTGTTGGCACTTTGCCATAAATAATTAGGTTTTGGTTTGCAGTTTGGGCACTCGGCCTTGGAAAGGTTCGCCATCACTGGTCTAGGGTTTCTTTACTTGCTGCCTTTTGATTAGACCATGCTTAGTTTGGAGTGAATGCCATCCAGATCCAATTTAAGGAAGCAATATGGATTTCTTTTTCTTACGGACAGTTTTTCTAAACATCTTCAGGAACAAACACTCAATACTCTTAAGATACACATTAATCTTCCAGTAAGACGAATTGAAAACTCTTCCTAAGAGCCTTGTTTGGATAAGTCTAAATTAATACTTTTTACTATACTGATATTTGTCTGGAAGATTCCTGACACAAAGATCCGGCTTCCCCATTGACTTCCATTATGTTCACTAATCAGGACAAATATCCATATATATAAAAAAAAGTATTTGGTTAGACTCATCTAAACCTGAATACCAAACTATTCACCCATCACGAATTATGTTCCATCCTTTGGCCCATATTTAACAGTTCTTCTGCCTGCGCGCATCGATGAACAGGGCCCTGAAGTTGGATATATCAAAATTATACACCAGGATTAGGGATGAGCGAGTATGCTTGTCACTACTCGGTACTCGCACAAGTTTCTCGGTACTCGGGATGCTCGGCAAGCCCAGAATACCGCCGAGATGCCCGGACTCTTCGCTAATAATTATCGCTCTGACACAAATACACTGCTCCCTTCAGTGCACACAGTGATCTGGCACCTCACAGAGAGCAGATTGATTGTTAGGGTCCCTCTGGGGGGCACAGCAAGGTGTTGTATGCTGCGGCGATTTGAAAAAGCCCCCCCTTCCCAGAAACACTCGTTTTATAGCCGGAAGTCTGTGGGCGGAGCCTGTCACTAATTGACTTCCATTGGGCTCGGTGCTCGGGCCGAGTACACGAGTATCTTGGGATGCTCGATCTGAGCATTTTAGTACTCGCTTTATCTCTAACCAGGATGCATAAACATTTTTGCAACATTTCAAGGAACTTTCAGCCGAACACCTCTTTATAAGATGGGGTCTGTGTCTACAACACCAAGATGGACTTCAGTTTTTGTAAGGTCACGAGAGACACCAGAGGACGCCAGCAGGACATGTTTTCTTATTTGTACTGTGTATAGTGGATTAAATTGTCACAGGCACATTTTCTCAAGTAAAGGATATTCCGGTGGTGAAGCACCTACTTTCTTTGCCCCTCAAACAATCACGCATTTATGTCTTTGGCACCTTTGTCTCTGCTCTTATTCTTCATTTAGCTCCAAGCAATTCAACTCTAAGCGGTCTACACCCCACAAAACCATTGAAGGGAGTGTGTTTGGTGCTGTGCAATAGTATTCTGCCCGCTCTATGGTGTATGTTGGGGCACACAGAAGACTTGCACCCCCCCCTCCCAGTACAATAACCACATTTATAACACTCATTCTAAAATTGTTTTATTAGCAGCCACTTTAGCTCATAACCGGTTGCGGAGACAGGTAAAGGCAGCCTGTCCTCATGGGAGTGGATTGAGATGGCAAGCATGAGGCCATGATCACACAATTTGAGCCACTCTGAAAAAACCTTAATGTTGCCTTCAAATACTTGGAAAACTTTATTTTGATAGAAAATCTGTTGGGAGTTTATTTTTGTAGTTTTCTTGAACAGGATTATTAATATATATATATTTCAGGAAAAAAAACTTATGAACTACTCAAAAGTTGTGAAGTTCCCCTTGTTATTTTATACCATTGGCAGCTTTATATTCAGAGGAGGTTTTCTAGCCCCATGAAAAACAAAGGTTAAAACCGATAAAGGACAGAAGAAATTGCTGCCTTATGACAATAGGCAAATTAACTATGTGAAATGACCATATAGTATTTACACATATACTATGCCT
The DNA here is from genome assembly GCA_033576535.1 of Allobates femoralis. Classification (NCBI taxonomy): domain Eukaryota; kingdom Metazoa; phylum Chordata; class Amphibia; order Anura; family Aromobatidae; genus Allobates; species Allobates femoralis. The sequence continues at coordinate 108,941,686 of JARQOC010000004.1, forward strand.
ATATAATAATTGTAAAAATTCATAGCTTAAATCCAAGAAATCACACAGGGAATCGGTTACGCAAATTTAAAATACATATTTATTAATTGTATAAATACATCATCACTAGAAAAGATTCCAGCTTATAATATATCAGTATTTTCTTCATAAAGTGCTGCTAAAGGAGCCAGCAGGCGCTGGCAATATGGAAGCCACTTAAAACCAGCAATAGATCCACTCCGCATTATACATCTGAGTCTTAGGATCATTCAGTGAAGTTTTTTTAAGGGAAGAAGTCATGTGCCCAATCGCTATTAACTCTAAAACTAGAGGTAACGTTTGGGGAACTGACCGGTTCCCTTTAAAGAGGTAGTCCAGGCAGTGGTGCATCTTGAAACTAATGGGCCGCAGTGCACAATCTTATATTGGCCAATGGGACTTTTGGGCCTCCTATGCCCAAGGGCACAGGTGCGACTGGAAACCCTGCACCTACTATAGTTACAGCAAAGTCCAGGACTTTACATGATGGCCAATCCTCACGTGTTCAGTGCTGTTATGTAAAGCTAGGTCATCCACTGTCTGGTCCAAGAAACTTTAGGCCCTTCCATTTCTTAGAAGGCACATTGGTGGAAGGGAACAAAGGAGGCTGCACACTAAGGCACGGTCTACATTTCAAAGACAACATACTAAAAAGATCAGTCTGGAACTCAGACCCCCTCATTAATGTATTCTTTTGATATCTTATTTCTGAAATCTGCTTTTACACTGAATCCTGCCCTGACTACAACACGGCCTGCTGTTTATACGTGGCATAGATTGTCAAGCTGGCTACATATCCTCTGATATACTATACATTAGTGAAGTGCACCCGATATATACAGTACAAGGCCTTTAAACTGGCATCCATCTTACAGACCAGCAGCTATCATTTTACTGTATCAGTAATCACATGCTGTAACATTCCTTTTCCAATCCTTCGCACATGTCAGTCTTCACAGTGAGCGGATATAGTGAGCAGTAAGACATTAAATAACAGGTAAAATCATTGAAACATTCAGGGTTTGGAATTCATAATCTTTCTACACAGCAATAAAACTCTGTAACAGTCTAATAAAGTTCCCAGCACAGATTGTCCTCGCAGTATGGCGTCATCTCCGCCATGTACAGTCACTTTATTAGGGCACATCAGTATAAAATTTGTTCGCTCAAGAAAAATATTTATTTTCTAGATAAAATATTGATATTTGAGTAAAAATATAGATCTTACAGATTTACATCTCTGGAGTAAGGCAGGCACATAACGGCAGGGGACATATGGAGGAGATCCTTATATACAAGGCACATAAATACAGAATACCCACACATGACCTCACTTACTGGAAGCATCCTTATGTCTTGGCATCATGCCCACTGTACACTTACTCCAATCCACTGGAGAAAGCTCTGGAAATAAGACAGATTTATGGGAGGGGGAAGAAATCAATAGGATTATGTTAAAAATAAGAATTACAGATCTAAATGGTGACAAAACAGTCTGGCACCATCTCAAGAATATGACCGCCATCTCTATAGGGCTGAACGCTACTGAGTGCGCAGAAGATGGGAGACTCAATGCAGCATCTTACTAAAGGCTGCTCAAACTATAAGCAGTTCTGAGAATCACAGCCCATCTAAATAACTGGGAATGTAGTTTGAGAAACAAGGTAGGGAAAATGGGAATATCATGGTTATCCCCTTTAAGTACCATTAATCCAGTGTTGAAACATTTGCTACGCGCAACCTTCAAATACTCTCCTTCTGAAACAACATACAATACACCCAGCTAAGTCCATTCATATTCTCCAAAAAAAAGGTTTATTGCTCAGATCAGTCTTAGATCCTTCCGGCCTTCTTACTACCACTGCTTAAGATGTTGGGTGTTGCCTCCATAACCCGCACCAGCAGATTGTCTATGTAATCCTCCAGCTCCCGGACCTGCGAGTCCTTCTTGCCAATGATGTCTTTCTGCTTCATTACTAGTTGGATGAGTTCATCGTGTGTCAGCTGAGCGTAGGCCGAGGCTGGATCTGAGGAGTCATACTTCTGTCAATGACAAAGAAGAAGAGCGCTTGTTAAAGAAAGGGTTATATAACAACAAAAAAAAAAAAAAAGATGATAGAAGGTAACAACAGGGAAGGATAATAGACACAGGTCTATGAAATGTAAATGCAAGTTAAGAACATGCAAGGGTGAAAATAGGAATATTTACCTGCACTCCATTTTGGTAGATCAACCCAGGTTACCTTGTTTTTGCTCTAATACTGATGAATCAGTCCAATCAAGCTGAAACCTACCCTATATTCAACCTACCCTTAATGGGGAACGCTGGGTAGTGGAAAAAAAAAAAAAAAAAAAAAAAATATATATGTTTGTACTGTCCCTGCCCTCCTATACAATGACACTCAGCTGTCCACTACGGTTATAGGATGTTTAAATCATATCCACACCTCAGCTCTCACCCCTCCCGTATGGGAGAATAGGTCACAGACCAGATTCATCTTCGGGCTGCCGAAAAGAGGGGTGTGGCGGGGGCAAGGCTGCCGACTCAGATGCTCCCCCTACATGCCTGCTGCATGATTATTCCTCCTAATCCCACCCACCGCTCTGGGTCCTTCCAAGGGGTGACTGCACTATGCCTGCTGGAAAACCGCAGGAGGATCACATCGCAATCCTCTATCTCTGAGCCAAGAATGACCATAAAAGCTGTATAGACAAGCTCATTTTCAGCTCAGGATGCAATGCGATCTTCGTGCTGGCAGTACTGGTAATATACCAGGCATACAGTGCTGGTGCAGCTTGCATGGACCCAGAGTGGTGAGCAGGATTAGGAGGAATAATCATACAGGAAGCATAGAGTAAGTGACTTGCATGTAAGGATGAGCACTGAAGCTGGTGGCCATGCCTCCCTGTTCTTGGCTGCTGCTCTGATGCATTGTCTTATACGGGAGGTGAGAGTACCGAGGAGAAGATAAAATTTTATGGATTTATAAATTATCCAAAAATCCTATAACTGCAGTGTCCAGCTCAGCTTCATAGTGTGTGGGGAGGTTTAAAGTTATGGTGCCCCTCAAGTTCCCTTTCAATTAGGCAATGGGACATGGAGAGCACAACTTTGTGGAAATGCAGTTTCCCATTTGCCATTGTAAGGTCTCAAGGAGGGCCCTTGTAAATAAAAGTGGCTACATGACCAACTGATGGAGAGGTGAACCTTTACTATTCAGTTTCGTTGCTGTGATGATTTACATCATACTTAAAATGCTTTGATGGACAGATGGCCCAGACATTTCCGATAGTCTGACCTAATTGAGCCCACACTGCCCGAGTCATGGAAGAAGCATTGCTGAAATACAGCGCTCTTCATTTTAAGAGTCATCAAGAGCAGAAGTGAGATTAATGGTCCTCATTTTCTCAGGGAAACAACTAATTATGTATGAGGACAAATTATTAATCAGAGACTGATTATTAGTCTCCAGGGCTATGTAGACAGAGGAAATTAGAAGCTGCTGTTATGAAGATGTAATAATGACCGGCAGCCACGGCAGAGGGCACATCAGACAGGTTGGTGTCCAGACACTGTCCCTGGGGCCAGTTTCACACATATGAGGTCTGATCACAACACCAGAACCTAAACCACAGAGGACTACATACACCAACAATATGGTGGGAATATACAACTACTCGGGACTCTCTAACAAATAAGGATTCCTGTTGACTCCAGAAGACAGAATCACAGCCTGCTTTCTTTCCCAGAGTGAGTTGTCTGGTTAAATAAGTAATTGCCAATCTGCAGGATAATTGATAACCTTATGATCAATGGGAGTCTGACCACGGATCTGCAGATTGGAGGAGAGTTTATCCCTTGTATTATGGAGATTTAGTGCACATGCTAGGCCTTCGATTGCTACACTCTGCATTTCTTTGGCAGCCCCATAGAGCATGACTGGTGTGAGTCCAGTATCCAACCTGCTGCTCTATTTTGTAACAATGATAGAACATTCCCTGATCTGCCGAGTGGTGCGGGTTCAGCAGTGGGACATTGATCAGCAAGGTACCATCTAAACTATGGATCGGTGATTGAGTTATCCAGTAAAAACAAGCAAAGCAAAAAAGTGTTTTAAGTAGGGATGCGTTTCATTTCTTCAGCCAACCTACACTCAAAACATTGTGTAAGTGGCACATATAATAGGATGCACGAAATACATCCAAATTAGCTGATCAGAAGGATGCTGTAGTGTTTACCTATGAAAAAGCCTCATCTCTACACTAATGAGTAGTGCCACAAGGGCACAGATACTACATCTTCCAAAAAAGCTTTGCATCTTTAAGTTCTAATTCCATTTAATACCACGTCTGGCACTAAGATACTCGGTGGACCCTAGGTCAATGTTAGTTTACAGTATTGTGTATGATGAGGTCCCCTACGCCTTGAGACAAAGTGGAACATTCAGGATGAGAGCAGTTCTAGGTACTAAATTCTGAAACCATTACAACTTTGAGAATAAGGCCCCTTTCACACTGACATTTTTGAAAAAAAATGCAGCAGATGCAGCAGATTTACCGCATCTTCCGCCTAACGGTCGCACTTGCGGCACACCCCATGCACTGTCTATGGGGCTTGCGGTCAGGTGCGGCAAGTGCTATTTTGCCAGTTGCGGCCACAGAGAAAAAGAACACGATCAGCAGCGTTTTTTTCGTGGCCACAACTGCACTTGCCCCACGCCCCAGACAATGCATGGGGCTTGCTGCAAGTGCGGCTGTTAGGCGGAAGATGCGGTAAATCTGCCGCATCTTTCCAAAACAGCCTATGTGAAAGCAGCCTAAGAAAGCTACAAACTGCATTTCATGATGACCCTCACTGGTACAAAGCAATCTACTTGGACTGCTATTAGAAAATATATCTTTGGACCAAGACACTTAACAAACTCTTGGAGAAAAAAAAAAAAAAAAAAAAAAAAAAAAACCAGTATGTGCATCTTCTAGTCTGGAGGCAGATTCCTATTATACAGAAGAAGAGACTGAGCATCCACCCCCATCAGAGATAGAACTACTCCTGACCCACAAGGAACTATGTGATCAGTACAAAGCCGCAGAGGAAGGTCCTGCACAAAGGCTGCATGAGCTGAGCAACTGAAGGACCTTCCACCAGATTAGATCAAGGACCTTTTAATATCATGTGATCCACCAGGTGGAAGGTCCCTCACAGAGTGAGGGTGGAGAGTTGGTATAAAGCCATACTATCCACTACCAAACAGCTCAGCAAAGCGGGTAGACATCACATCTTACCTTGCTGTTGTAGGCATTCTCATGACTTTTGATAGGCTGGGGGAAGTTGGAAACATTTTTGTTCTGTGCATTCATTGGTTTCACTGGATTTGTCCTGTAGAGATAAACGATATATTAAAAGCTATTCCTCATCACATCAAATGCAAAAGTGTACGTAATGCAGAACATTACAGCTCACACAGGCTTCTCCTTTTCGAAGACCGCAACAAACTCATATTTGACAGAGTACATGCAGAACATTATCCTCTTGATGCCACCAAAAAAGAAAAGAAGTCCCCAAAGTCACAATCCCAACGGCCCATGTGACAGATGAGAATTCCTCAATGTCATAATTAGCCTTCATTGTATAGCAGGGCTGTGGAGTCTGAGTCAGGGAGTCTGTGCCCATTTTTGGTGGAGTCTGAGTCAGATTCAGGGAAATTGAGGAGTCAGAGTTGGAGTCGGATGTTTTGCTTACTGACTTCACAGCATTGGTTGTGGAGTTGGAGTCTGTGTCCATTTTGGTGGATTTGGATTCAGGGGAATTGAGGAGTTGAAGTCAGATGTTTGACGCCACAACCAATGCTGTGAAGTCAGTAAGCCGAACATCTTACTCCAACTCAGACTCCTCAATTCCCATGAATCCACCAAAAAAGGACAAACTCTGACTCCTTGACTCCAATTCCACAACCAATGCTGTGAAGTCAGTAAGCCAGAGTCGATGTCCATTTTGCTGGCGTTTGAGTCGGATGTTTGGTTTACCGACTCTACAGCCCTGCTGTATAGGGTGTGGAGGGACTCCCTGATATGATGTCACCTACTCTGAGCAATGTATGGTCAGTCATATGGAGTCTTGGGTTACACACATACAAGTTGCTTTTATCACAGCACCACTAAATTCGCTCATCTGGTGGAGGGATGGGTGACTGCCCATAAAATAAGACGCCCGTCCACTCTGCCAGCCCATATTAATAAGTTTTTCTTCATGCCTCACATATTCAGTGTGTTGAGTCTCTGCAGATTTAATTTAGTTGGAACGAATGGTTCACATTTTAATTGAGGATTTATGGAGCAAAGAATGAGTAATGCTGTATGGAATGAAAGCCAGAATAAGAAGAAAACTCAGATCTTAACACACCAGCGCTGAACATGTAAACTACGAGCGAGTGCGGCTGTTCACCTTTTATGAAGCTGAAATCATTGCCCACCCTCCCCCCAAAGAGCACAAGGACCCCAAACTTCTACCAGCTCTGTAGAGGAAAGTTTTTAAATTGTTTAATGGATAGGAGAAATATGTACATAGGCCATTAATTATACAATGATTATGGATTCAGACTCCGGCACTCTGGATCATTCAGGAAATGACATTAGTTTAATTGGAGAATGTCATGAATAATTTATACAAGTCAGAAACCATCCGGCTCCAGCATGACGCAGGAAAATCCAATGCAAATGACAGGACTTCATTCATGTAGACACCCATACAACAATGAGTCAGTATTTACAGCCATTGATCACCAGTGTTCATCTGCGTCAGCAACCTTTAGGGTGTATTACGGTCGAGGGCTCAGGGTCTCATTCTACACCCGACCCTTCTGGAAGGTGAGCAGATTTAGTAATAATCTGCAGTCAGTGGTATTTATTACACCTTGCTGTACTACGAGATAAAGATTATCAGAAAGGCTGCAGCATTGAGACGAGTAGTGATTGACTGTGCTGGGACGTCATATTTGAGGGTGGGATACTCCTGGTCTGTGTGGTGAGAGTCTTATCTGTACCCAGGGAATGTCTTATCAGAGGGCATGAATTACATTATGTCCACAGATCAGGTAACTGATTCATTGTCAAACTGGAATTTATTAGGTTCCTTTCACATCAGCAGTATTGCAATTCTGCGGTAGATCCGGCAGATGTCCCGTACCCGTCGGATCTACCGCGCAACAGCCGATTTGCGGCATTGATCCGGCAAGCCCCATTCGGTATCAGGCACTTGCAGAATGTAAAAAAAACGCTGCTAACAGCAGTGTTTTTGCAGTGCCGCAAGCTGATTCGGCAATACCACACTTGCCGCACCCGACCGCAAGCTCCATAGAGAATGAATGGGCTTGCCGGATCGGTGCCGCAAGTCGGCTTTTAGAGGGTAGATCGGCATGAGGCGACATCTGCCAAGTCTAGCGTGAAATTGCAATACTGCTGCGTGAAAGGAGCCTTAGACGTTAGTCTGTTCATTTACAGGGGGTGGTAAAAGTCAGGTTCAATGGAAATTACTAGATAATTTTTGCTTTTGTTACCAAGTGTCTATAAGCAATTCCCCAATACTATTTAATAGTGAGAGGTCTTCCTTTTAAAGACCACAATGCATATTAGACCAATCCTGGCCGAACCCACTCATTTCAGTGGGCTTTTCCAACAGTAAGATGTATGGGGCCTCCCAACTCTCCCCAGATAGAGGATTGTGGGAGATAAGGAGCCAGCAAGTCCGATCCTTCTGCCACCAGAAGAATATGTCAGGAGCTCCATCATAAGGGGCAAAGCAGGCGTTACTGGGAGAGGTGGGGAGGGACGTCGGACAATAAATGATTCGGGCCAACAGCAATAGAGGATGGGACCTCAGAGAATAAGCAATCTATATGCTTTTAATATACTGAAGGCCTTTTGCCATCTCCCCTAAGACTGAGAGTTATAGGGCTGAGGGTGGGGAAATTACTTTAAGTTGGAAAAAGAGTAGAAAATAAAGTATTTACCATTTACCCCATAAGCCCCTGTCCATACAAGTTTTTATCCTCTAGTGCCCACCCCCCCCCTTATAATGAAAGTGATGGCATATCATTTATGTAACAGACCAGTGTGTGGCTGCAGTGCTCCCAAGAGTGAGGAGCGGATCATCTTCACTTTGTCCCTGCTGGTACTATCAGTAGCAAATCACTTATTTTATAACTTTTCCTATTTTTTGCCCACTTTTGAAGCTCCTGAAATCTTTTATAAAAAAAAAACTACCGTATATACTCGCGTATAAACAGAGTTTTTCAGCCCAAAAATTGGGCTGAAAAGTCCTCCACTCGGCCTATACGCGAGTCACTGTATACAGGCCCCGCCCCCATCAGTATACAGGCCCCCCTGCCTTGTGCACAATCCTGTAAAGGAAGAGATTAGTATACTTATCACTGTCCTGCTGCCGCTGTCCCGCCTCAGTCATCGCGCTCCTCCGTCTTCTTCCGGCTTCCTCCGGTCGGCGCAGGCAATGACGTCATTGTCTGCAGCGACCGAGGAGGAAACCGGAAGAAGACGGAAGAGCGCGATGACGGCGGCCGGACAGCGCAGCGGACAGTGATAAGTATACTAATCTCTTCCTTTACAGGATTGTGCACAAGGCGGGCTGCTGCTGTATACTAACCACTGGGGCTGCTGCTGTATACTAACCACTGGGGCTGCTGCTGTATACTAACCACTGGGGCTGCTGTATACCACACTGCTGGGGGCTGTATACCTGTGCTGGGGTCCACCCTCGGCTTATACACGAGTCAATAGGTTTTCCCAGGTTTTGGGAGCAAAAGTAGGGGGGGGGTTGGGGGGGGGGTCAGCTTATACACAAGTATATATGGTATATGAAATGTACCTGCAATGTGCACTCAGACCAGGTCATGCCTCAAATTACTATTTCAGTTCCTTAAAATTACAGTACTTTTTGCAGCATTAGATTAATTTAGATATTGAGCGACACCAGTCGTCCCTTTGAGCAGGGGTTAGACCAGATGACCCAGGAGATCCTTCTAATTCTACCATTCTATGATTCTAAGATCATATGCAGCATGTATTTATTCCTTTGGACTGCTGTGTATTGATCTTTATATATATGATAATTTTGAAAGCTACAAAGTGTCTCCAGGAACCTCTATCTTTAAGTACCTTTCCTATGTACTATTTAGAACCAATGTCAGGCGTGGATCAGAGGAAAGATGGTCTTCGATTTACTTCTTGTTTTGGCTTTATAAACTACACGGGATAATATCCTCGAGGTATGTGTACACTGTCTTTTAGACGCCCAAGCACACACAGTTTTCTTAAAGAGGCTTCACCTGGGTACACAATGGTGGTCCCTCTCCAGCAGTTTTGCCTTCTTGGGGCATCTCCTACTCTACACTTTCAAGTTTACAGAGTGGACATCTCTAGTGGAAGCCGCACGAGAACCTGACAAGTCACTTAATAGCTTCCCGGTGTCCAAACTCTTGATGTTAAACAAGACAAAACGTGCACAGCATATTACTGTGTATAATGTTCACTTTAAACTCCTTCCAAGCGGATTCTGGATTGGACTCCACCTTAAAGACATTGTGTGCACATAGCCATATTGTATTGGCTAATTAGTACCTTAACCATTTAACCCAGCAGATTAGAAATGCAGAGATAAATCATTTGTTCACGTGTCTGCAGATCCTTCATGTAAACTTTGCCTGAAAGTTCCAGAGATTCCTTCTCCTTAATTAAAGCAAAACAATCTAAAACACATCGAACCCCCTACATACCACCAGTTCTCCTCTCCACTCATTCAGTTGATGTTTAACATGATACAGACATTAATCAGTTAATTACCTAGATGAATTGGTGATCTAACCATAGTTTACTATAATTAATGCGCTTCATAGTTTACTGTAATTAATAAGCGGAACATGCAAACTGATGGTAGATTCTCAAGATGCAATTAAGCAGAATCCAGATACAAGTACAGAGTTTACCGGACACAAAGATCCAGAACAAAACACCTGGAAAATTCTAGTATTGACCAACTTTGTATTTCGAGCATTCGTAGACTCGTCTATCTTGCAGTTATCCCCTCCTCCCCCTAGTAAATTCATTATTAAACACTAGAATTTCCAGAGCTCAGGTTTCTATTAAACAGTCATTCAATTCTGATTGGACTGGTCATTTAAAAAGGAAAAAAAGTCTGAAGTGCAGATTTTGCAGCTGTAAAACTATTATGGAGAATTAACGAAATTAACCAAAAAAGGAAGAAAAGCAACGTTTTCTCACCTTTGTCGAGAAGACCCGTTTCCACCGCTCTGCACTGTAGGGATCGGATGTGTTTCAGAGGGTGAAACCCACGCCCGCAGCAGCTTCTTCTTGCCAGATGCTTCCACTTTATCAGAAAGGTCAATGGTTGGGATTGTCGGTGGCTCTACACTAGGAGCATTAGGTTTATCACTTGGAATAGAAATAGGAGGGGAGGAACTAGGAAAGTTTTCTGAGGGCACAGTATCAGGGGAAACCTGGTGGGTTGAATCACTCATCTCGGCTGTTAATTTAGAAGAATTATTTTCATTAGAGGTCCCTATATCAGCCATGTTCTTGTCAGCCGTCTTTTCTGATACATCTCCCTCACCATCTTCTGTATATGTTCTTGTGTCAACATTTGTCTTAATAGAGGAATGTAGACCACTTTCTACCTTGAATTTGTCCTCCTTAACATCTAGCTGCTCATCATCTGAAGTGCCTTCTGGATTTTCAGGAATGACCGGAAGCTCATCCAGCCTGTAACTGTAATCTTCAATCAGAGTAGTGGTCATTTTTGTGTTTGTCAAAGTCTGTCCAGAGTTAGTCAAGCTATCAGTAGTTGAAGCACTCACATGAGAAGTTTTCTCCATGATGTTGTCAGATGAAGATCGCTCCTTAGGTTGAGGAGGTTGAGTGGTTGTTGTATTGTCAGGCACAGGATCCTGAGTTTTGTTCAGTTTGGCACTTCTTGGTGCTGGCTTCGGTGGCACAGGTTTCTGGTCTTCAGACTCTTTCTTGGGGCCAGACTGTACTCTTGGAGGCGGCTTTGGCACTTCCTTTACATAGTCATTGGATTTTTCTGTAGTTTCAGTAGATTCAACATTAATGTCTTTACCACCAAGGTGTGAAGACACCTCTTCTTGGTTCCTTCCATAACCATCAAATGCTGGCGTAGAGTTATCCTCTGTTGGAGTTAGAGGTTCTTCATAAAAAGTTGAAGTCTCAGAGAGCGCTGGCAGTATCCCTCTCACTAAATCTGCATCTACTACATTCTCATTATCTGTGTGTGATGACTTGCCTTTGAGTTGGTCAAGGAGACTCTTTACATAAGTCTTTTTTGGTTTAGTTTTTTCAGCAAAAGGAGTAACAACATTCACTTCACTTTTTTCTGACTGTTTTGTTGAACTTATACCTGATCTCCAGAATAGAGGTACTGAAGGCTTTTCGGGCTCAGCAGTGGGTGCTTTATTTCCTTCACTTAACGTTGGGCTTCTTGGAGGTGAAGAAGCCTTACCAAGTGAATGAGAGTTGTAGCTCTGACGTAGGTCACTTGGGTAATGTAAATCAGCCTCAGGAGTACCCTGCCCACCATAGAAAGAAGCAGCAAGAAAAGAAGTGCCAGAGAGAGATGAAGAAGAGAGCTTGGCTGTGGTTTCAGCCTCTGAAGACACGTCCTTTCTGTAAAGAACAGAAAAATAAATCTGCAGGTCAGTTGACTCGCAGATAATACATTTCTATATTAACACAAAAATAAAATGTAAAAATTAGCAGGTCAAAAAAATACAATGTATCTAGAAACAAATGTAACCAACATGCCACCCACCACCTACAAGAAATTCCATTACTTCAGTCAAGGTTAAGGCTTTCTTCATGTTGTGTTCACACCTAACCAACCCAACAGAGACCGAATGAATACAAAATCTAGAATCTAAGGAGGTAACCAAATATACAACTGGCGGTGTGAACCAATACTGGCTTTCCTAATTTATGGCTTCCTACTAACCCTCTCAGCTAATGTTTTTTGTGGCCAGTCTCAATGAACATTACATTGCGTAACAAGCTTGATATCCACTGGATAGGCTTAAGATTTTAATAGACCGCATTAAAAATGGGCCTGTCATCAGGTCAAAAGTTACTAGTGTTTGCTCGTACTTGAAATTCCTGCCTCCCCTTAACTTTTTTTTTTTCTTCTTCTTTTGGTAAAAAATAAGAATATTTAATATTTTAGAGGTAAGGGCTCTTATTTTTACTAGGGGCCACATAAAACACCCCCCCACAAATCTCAGGACATAGTCAGGGGAGCAGCAAAAGTCATATCAAATTACCCACATTTTAACCAATTACAATCAAGTTGATCTTTTATGGTTCTCTTCAAAGTAAAGAAGTATATGAGGGCAGATGAATCATTGTATGGATGCTTTATCCCAAAGAGGGAACAAGTGATTTGCTCTGTGGAGAATCAGTTGCATGTTTAGACAAGTCGTGATGGGGCAGGAGATCTTGGAAATAGCTTTTAGATGTGTGAACTGCTTCCCCTTCAATTAAGGTTTTTATGAGATAAGTGAAACTGTCAAAGGCTTACTATGTATTAAGGACCAAACAAGGGACCATTGTCCTGCGCAGGAATCTGAGTCGGTGCCCATTTTAGTGTAGTCGGTATAAAATACACTATGAAAATAAATTGGGTACAGTAGTTCAATGCAGAATGTGCTGAATAGTATGTTCTATCTAAATATCTTGATCCTTGTATCTTAATGATGAAAACCCTGATGGTCATATTGTACTACAATAAATGTATCACTTAAACAGGAGTCATGTATGAAGTATCAGGAAAATTGAGGAGTTGGTGGTTTGGCTCACTGACTCCCAAGCCTTGGTCTGCATTCAGTATTAAGATGATTACAAGTATAAATTCCAATAAAAAAATAAAATAATTGAAGGTGACACTCCATGACTGTTAAAACTTTGTTTTTTATTGAACACACGTATTAAAACTTTCAACGGGGTGGGGATTTGCAGGAATATGACAGTTGTTGTGTGTCGGGCAGACACTTCGACAGATCCTCCCCATTGAATATGTTTTAATACATTTATTCAATAAAGCACTGTTTTCACAAGGTCGGAGTGCCACTATATTTTTTCTTCATTGAAATTTCTGCTTATTTCATTTTCAATTAGTGTTTGCTCAACTTAAATCCTTTTTGCGCAAAAGGTTGGATGCTTGTTATGTGGTGATCTACAGCATAAAATCTAGTATAGACGTAGTGTCCAGGTTTATTCTTTTTCATTGGATTGCAAGTATACTTTTGTAGCTGGGCTTTGATCATAACCTTAGTTACTGTGTAAGGGCTTGGACACATCAGTGAAACTCGTCAGAGTTTACTGTGGGGAAAAATCACATTGCTCTCGGACCAAATGTTAACTAATGTCTGAGAGCACATTTCCGAGTCTCATACGCTTTTTCCGCATCAGATTCATTGGGTTGCCAATGCAAGTCTATGGGTCCGACAAAAAACACAGATTGCACTCGGATCACACTTGCACCATCCGAGTCGGATGCAAGTTTTAATTAATACATTACCATTCTGTAGCTCAGACAACTGTACAAAAATGCACCTGTAAAATGATTATACAGTAACTAGCTGCTGAGGAAAAAAACGGATTGCACTCAGACAGCACTCGCAAGCCACACTGACCAAAAGTCAGATGACACTCATCCGACTCTGGATCCGAGAATCGTAGCATTTTTAAACTCGGATGTGTGTCCATACCCTAAGACAACAGGTTTGAGGACATTTTACACAAGTGCCAAGAAGTTGCTGGTCCTACTAGACAATAGGCCGGACGCTCAAATGGCTTCCAGCTTGAAGAAGGGGCCGTCTACAAAAGAGAACTTTTTTTTCCCCCCAAAGTGGCTTTATATAAATAGTTAGGTGGATATTTCAAATTTTATTTATTTAAAGACATTCTGACAGTCAAAAAACTCTGGCATTAAAAGAGGACCAGTCACCCCCCTGGTGCTATTCTACCTGAATGCAGCACTGAATGCAGTGTGTCTGCTGCATTCAGGTTGGGGTTCCCCATGTCTCTAACCCCCCAGTAAGTTGTAAAAAAGACTTAAAGTGTACAGATAACGAGTCCCTGAGGGACTTCCTCATACGAGTACGTGTGATGGTCCTCCCGCCTCAGCCTTCTTGTTCACCTCCTGTAGAGACACTGTTGCTGTGTCCCCCTGCCTCCAGCCCTCTCTGTGCCACCTCCAGCCCTATCTTGTTCACCCTTTTGAGGGCTGGAGGCGGGGAGGACACCAGCAACAGTGATGACTCATTACTGAGCAAGTCCCTCCGGACTCCTTATCTGTACACTTTTAAGTTCCGTTACACACAACGACAACAGCGATCCCGACAATGATAACGATTCTTAGGGATTGCTGTTGCATCACTTGGGGATCATGGTGGGATGTCAAACAGTCAGATCTCACCAGAGAGTCCGCAACGATCCAGAATGATAGGAGGTCGTTGGGAATTGTCACTCTTGGGCTTAGTATTGAGATCGTTGGTCATTATCCCTTTCAAACACAGCGATGCAGCGTTCCCAGCAGGAGACCAACAACCTAAAAATGACCAGAGCACTTTGTAACGATCTGCAATCTCAAAGCAGGGGCCTGATCGCTGCCAAGTGTCCCACATAACGAGATGGTTAGCGAGATCGCTGTTGCGTCACAAAATCTGGGATTTAACGATCTCGCTAACGATCTCGTAAAGTGACGGGGCTTTACTCTAACAACTTACAGGGGGCTAGAGACATGGGGACTCCTTCTTTGAATGCCGCAAACATTTTGCATTCCGTTCGCATAACACCAGGGGAGTGACAAGTCCTCTAACTCAGCTTTTTAAAGTGGGAATACTGAATTATAGGAATGGATATAACAAAGGAAGGACAATGTTCAAGCTTTTTTTTTTATCTCTAAACTGAACAGAAAATCGTGATCTCTGAAAGTAGCCAGTATCAGACTGATGTCTAAAACTGTAGCAGCATTCATGGGAGAAGTCACTGGATATTATTCATATATTCAGATAATCTTTACCCATTTTGGTGGCACGGTGGCTCAGTGGTTACACTGCAGCCTTTGTGGCACCGAGTTCCTGATGTCCTGTGTTCAATTCACACTAAAGGCCCAGTCACACCTGGCGACGGGGCTGGGGAGGTCGGCGGGTGCACGCTTTTAGTGCCCCGCCAGCGTCGCAGTACCCCATTTACATGGGGCGACATCTCCAGCCCCGCACCGGGGAGCTGACAGGCGGCATCACCGCTGGGGTGTCTGAAAACCCCAGCGGCGATGCAGGACAATGGGAGCCTATGGCTCCCATCGCCTGTCAGCTCACCGGCACCGGTTACATGGGGCGATGTGTGCACATCGCCCCACATCGGTCGCCTGATTTCAGAGCACTGCTCTGAAACTAGGAGACCTCCCGGTGGCGCTGACATCGCCCCTTTACATGAGGCGACTTAGGAGCGATGTTGCCGCCGATAGGCCACGCCCCTACGTCGCCTATGTTATCGGCGGCTATGTCTCCCCGTGACGGGCCCTTAAGGGTGGTTTCACACTGGCGTTTGTGTCTGCATGCGTATGGCATGCAAAGGCAGACCATACTGATGTGAATGCAGCAGAGAATCTCTGCATGCGTTCACATTAGTATGCAGCCCGCCAGCCAATCCACTGTCTCTGGGGCGGCTGGGAGGAGGAGATCACGCGCCGGTGTCAGCGCAGGAGATTTGAAAAAACAGCTGATCTGACAGCTGTTTAAATCTCCCACGCCAACACCAAATAGGGAGATATCAGTGCAGGAGATATGAAACAGCTGATCGCTGCTTCAAATCTCCCGCGCCAACATCACCTCTTTGGTGTCGGCATGGGAGATTTAAACAGCTGTCAGATCAGCTGTTTCCTCAAATCTCCTGCGCTGACACTGGGGGGAGATCAGTAGCAGCTCTAGCTGATCACCGGCGGCCACCGGGAGAGATTTCAATGTGATCCGCAGCGTTCTCCTGCGCATGCATGAGGAGGACACTGCAGATCCATTGACTTCTATGCATGGTTTGTGCGCTTGCGGGCGCTTTCAGATAAATCAAGAGCCCGCACAAAAAAATGCAACAGGGCTGCGTTTAGAGTGCGCTCGGAGGGTGCACAAATTGTGCGCATCAGAGCCCAAACGCAGGCACATGCGTTACCATGTGCGCAAGCGTTTGGCTGCATTCTGTGCGCTGCGTTTGCAACGCCAGTGTGAAACCGGCCTAAGGACAACATCTGCAAGGAGTTTGTATGTTCTCCCAGTGTTTGCATGGGTTTCCTCCGGGCAGTCCGGTTTCCTCCCACATTGTAAAGACACACTGATAGGATATTTAGATTGTGAGCCTCAATAGGGACAGCATTACTGATGTATGTAAAGTGCTATGGAATTAATAGCGCTATATAAATGAATATTATATTAATATTATTTTCCTATTTTCCATAGCATGAAATGAAAAATAGCATAGCATTCATAGCATAGCATTTCCTATTTTTCATAGCATTTCAAACCATGCACAGCAGTCACTTATCACAGGGTGCCCTAAGAAATGGGGAGGGGTAGAGGAAGGTTGCAGTGTTTAGATGAGAGGCGATTCCCTAAAGACTATGGGGTCAGCATAATAAGCAGTCATCTTATCAGTAATCTACATTAGGGGGCCGTCACACGGAACGATATCTTGCCGATATCGTTTAAGCGATCTCCTTTTTGATCGCTTAAGCGATATCGGGCAAGATATCGTTGCATGTAATCAAGCGATTTACGATGGTAAATCGCTTGATCGTGACATCGCTGATCTGAGGTTCGGTTCTCAGATCTAGCGATGAACGATGCAACGATCTGCATCATCGTGGTGTATGACACCACGATGATCCATCTCCCAGCGACTGCGCCTATGCGGGAGATGGTAACTATGGTACACGTCGGGTAACTAAGCGACGCGCGGCGACTAGTTACCCGATGTGTACCATAGTAACGAGCGAGATCGCTGCTCCACATCGCTGGTGAGTCTGTCTGTGTGACATCTCACCAGCGATGTGAGCGATATTGTAAGCGATTGCGCGTGCACGTGATCGCTTACAATATCGCAAAAGATATCTCACCGTGTGACGGCCGCCTTAGAGAGCACTTCATTATTCTAGGGATGGCTGACATTTTTCACCTTCCCTCAGGATCAGTGATAACCTTGACGGTTGGGAGCCCTTGCCCCATCACTACATCAGGGATGCAAACCCTCCATCCTCATTACTATGGGGAGCACCAGTCGAGTGTGTCAGATACAATATAACATTTGGCCAATATCGTCCACGTCTTGAGGAGCTGGGTGCACACTTGACCCTTGATCCATTCAACCACTTCACTACAGTCCTGTGGCGAGTAGGTAATAGGAACACGGGACCCCCATACTAGTGATTGTTTAGTTTTCCGTTTCCTACCACTGGAACCCTGAGTAATAAATCACAATCAACTTGCATCACTGATACACAAAGGTATTTTGCTTTTTACTAAAAATGACTGATAAGACCAGTCTCAATGTGGTGGAAAAAAAACAAAAACTTCAGTGTTTGTAGAAACTTCAGACAGATCAGGACAAATTAAACAATGGGTTAACAGAAACCAGTAGAACAGGCAGCAGTGTGCTTCCTTATTACTGCATAGGCAGGTTATCTGGCCTCCCGCCCAGTGACCTCATACTGGTGTCAATGATTAACATCAGCTCTGGAAAGGACAGAGCGCTCCAGCACTGGGGACAAATCACGGATCACCTTACAGCTCTCTCATAGTATATGTAATACATTGTGTGTATGTATGGGAATATGTATATGTATATATTTATATAAATATAATTTATTTATTACACACACATCTATATATCTTATATACATATTAGATAAATAAATTATACATATCTAGATATATTATGAGAGAGAGGTGATCGGTGATTTGTCACCAGTGCTGTGTATATTATACATATGCATGGCTCACTGGGGTTCACATGACTCTTAGGGTACCGTCACACCTGGTGACAGCTCTGAAGATGTTGGCGGCGACGCGTGGGAGCGCGCACGTTTTTGGCACCCCGCCAGCGTCGCATGTTTACATGTGGCGATACAGGCGGCATCGCCGTTGGGGTGTCTACAAACCCCGGCAGCGATCCTGTAACATGGGAGCCTATGGCTCCCATCACCTGTAACATCGGCAATCGCCATGTTACATGGGGCGATGTGTACAGAGTGCTCGCCTGATTTCAGGGCAGTGCTGAGATACCAGACAGCCACTTCTAAGGCGATTGTTAGCGCAGACATCGCCTCTTACATTAGGTGACGGTGACGCACCGGCACTGTTGGCGGCAATAGGCCACGCCCCTGCGTCACCTATGAAATCGCCGCTGATATGGCCAGGTGTGACGGTACGCTTAAGTTAATAAATTATGGTGACATTAGTTATTGTCATTTTACATTTGGTTGTTGTCTTTTTGGGATTTCTAACCCTCAGGCTCCTTTGTTGCCCAACTACAAGGAACTTTAAAGGGCCATTCTCAAAATATTAAAGCTATTCCCCATCCTGCATAGGGCAACACCTACTAATTGCAAAGTGTTCGAAAACTGGGACTGGAGTAGTAATATTTTGGGAACACTTTAATGCAGTTATAAGCAGGTTCTATTCAGTCTCCCGAGTCTCACCAATATTTTTTTTGAGCTGATAAATCTAATGTTGGTTGTCGATTTATAGGGTTGCAGTGAAAATCTTATCTAATCTGTCAGCTACCTCAACCCCTGTAAACAATTCATATGGGCATGTAGGTTGGTAAATAATGACTGCATTGGTACCTTCATATCAGCTAGCAGATACACAAAATTTTCACAATATGGAAATGGAAAGATAAGTGCTCAGTTGTGCCTAAAGCACTTAGCCTCAGGAGGCAGAGGTTATTTTCGTTCTTAGTGCCTGCCTGAGTGATCGCTCATTGTGCCCAATGTCCGGTGCTAGCCAATAAATATAGTTCTGCATATCACAGCTTGCCTTGTATTTCCGCAGTAAAGCGCCCTGCTAGAGCCGCTGCCTTCAGTTCTACTGCGCATGTGACACTCAGCCGCTCTACACCAGGAAGACAAGCAGGGAGGATGCTTGATGCCTTGATAAAGAGCAAAACTGGATGGCACATAAGCAGCACAACTCTGAAGCCAGCAGCTCTTACTGCGCAAATACAAGGCAAGCCATGATAATATGCAGAACTAGATTCTCTGGCTGGCACCGGACGTTGGGCACATTGAGCCATTACTCGGATGCAAATATAAGGAATGTGGCGACAACATGCAGAACTAGATTTTCTGGTCAGCACCTGATATCTGACATTAATCCATCACTCAGAGGCAACCACCAAGGATGGAAACTTCCCAAGGAGTCAGTTTAGTTAAGTCACTGGTCACACAAAGCTCTTACCACCTCATTTGCATATTGCAAAAAAAAATAAATAAATAATAATTTTTCAGATATAATTGTATGGGGTACAAGTGTCACTATTATGAAGCTCAGCTTACGAGTTCCTATAAAGAATAATGCCACTGCATCAATCACACAGAAGAAGCCAGTGAACAGGAATAATTGAAACTAACCTGGGTTTGACAGCTGAGGTTTTAGCACTCCTCTCCTGAGAAAAAGGCTCTGGTTTCTTTTCATCTTCAAGATCTTCCTCAAATGGATTATACACGTTCTTTTTAGGCTGCGTATTAGCAGGCTGTCGCGTGCCGCTTGTTTTTGGTTCTTCTTTCTTTATGGGCACATTATTGAAGTGCTCAACATCAGAGGTTTTGGGGGTTTCTTTCCTCCCTGTGACTAATGCCAACAGGGACTTCTTAGTTTCCTGCATTTTGCTTTCCTTTGCTTCTTTCGGTTGGTCAGAAGACACAGGAGGGGCTTTGTATTTGGATTCTTCAACCAGTGAATTCTCAGATTTAGACAATTCAACAGATTTCAGAGAAGAGTTGGAGCTGGAAGAGCTAAGGCCTCTTTCGGGAAGGGTACTAGAAGCACTGGGAGCTTCCCTGGGGGGCTTAAAAGCCACATTTTCCTCTGACCCATACATAGGATTTCTGCGCATGATCTGTGGGGAGTTGGTCAGAGAATCCTTAGGACTGTCACTTTTTGGTTCAGGCTCTTCCATGTACACGTGATTTCCATTGATACACAAATTGGAACGAGTGATCGGATCATTCTTTGACTTCATTCCAGTGAAGAAGGAAAGTCCCTCCTTTTTGTTGTTCCCTGAAGTGACCTGGCTCCACTGCTTGGTGTCTGCACTTGCCGTTCTTTTGTGTGTCATAATTGTAGGAAAGTTTGGAAACCGTCCTGTAAATCAGAACACAAAATATATATTAATTATGAACATCATGTTGACTATAAAAGTCTACATTTCTGGAAATACAGCCTGTATGGCCAAAGAGAAAAAGTGAAATATAAAAAAGTACTAGGAAAGGGTTACTGTGCATTTATTTTTGTTTACCCGAAATAAAACTGTGGCTTTGTGGAAACGTCTATGGGGGTGGGTGATATGCAATATATACTTGCTGTACACCTGACTGCTGGGTCCTCAATTAATCCTAGAAAGTTTTGTGGAGCAGAGGTGGATCAATCACACCTCTGCGCCGCGCACTGCACCAGGCTGGCCCCTCGCACTCCCATAACAATGAATGGAGCAGAGATGGATTATTCACACCTCTGCACCAAGCACTGCACCAGGCTGGCCCCTCACACTCCCATAGCAATGAATGGAGCAGAGGTGGATTATTCACACCGCTGCGCCGAGAACTACACCTAGCTGGCCTTGGCACTCCTATAGCAATGAATGGAGCAGAGATGGATCATTCACACTGCCGAACCAAGCACTGCACCAGGCTGGCCCTGGCACTCCCATAACAATGAATGGAACAGAGATGGATCATTCACACTGCTGAACCAAGCACTGCACCTGGCTGGCCCTGGCACTCCAATAACAATGAATGGAGCAGAGATGGATCATTCACACTGCTGAACCAAGTACTGCACCAGGCTGGCCCCTCGCACTCCCATAACAATGAATGGAGCAGAGATGGATCATTCACACTGCTGAACCAAGCACTGCACCTGGCTGGCCCTGGCACTCCCATAACAATGAATGGAGCAGAGATGGATCATTCACACCGCTGATCTGATCACAGCACCTGGCTAGCCTTTGGCACTTGCAAAAAAATGATTGGAGTGGAAATGCACAGGATCCACCTCTGTTCCATTCACACGTTTTGTTTGTTTTTTTCCTCAGAGTTCCGCAGTTATCAGGATCAATGGGGGCCCAGTGGTCGGACTCCCAGAGACTGAGAGATATCCACTATTCATAGAATAGGTGATAACTTCTTTAACTTGAGAATACTCCCTCAACCATCTTCATATAAGTAGTAAAATATTTGGTCAAAGGAGCAGCACAATTCACTGAAGAGAAATGTGTTTGCCGGACAGTGAATGTGACGGACCAATACTCACTCTCAGACACTGGAGATCCTGAAGCTTTGTTGAAGTCAGATGAAAAATCTCCAGGTTTAAGCACGGTTCTCTGAGATGGAGATGGAGAAGGTGGAAGTGTGGGCAGCACAGACATGGATTGAGACACTGAGCTCTTCTTCAGTCCTGGTTTGGAAAACAAGTTTTTCAGCTTCGATTTCTTCTTCTCTCCAGTAGGAACTTCATCCTCATCACTGTCATCACCATACTGATTGGCGCTGGGAACAATGGCTGAGGCCGTGTCTGGGAGTCCATCTGAACGCTTCCCTTTAATTTTCTCCTTCAGTTTCCCAAAGGGTGAGCGAGACTTTTCCTTCATGGACAGGTCAAACATGCTCGCCGTCATATTGTTTCTTTTGAACTCTACTTCTACTTCAATCTGGCCACGGTCTTTTTCCTTCTTTCCAGGCTTGGATTTCAGAGGATACCATCTAGAAAAAAGAAAAAAAAAAAAAAAAAAAAAAGTCCAAATTAAAACAGATTCATCACAAGAAAGGCTGAATAACAATACTTCTAGTGACTGATGTATTCAAATTATGTCAGCCAGAGCCACAGATTTAGGGGAAACTGACCGACCACCTAATGTGTCTGCCAACCCCAACACGGCAGCAAATGGATGAAGGATTTCAACATTTCTACGCTTATTTCTTATGAAATAAATTTTTTATACGACGCTTTGGGTGATTGAATCAGGGACGTTCAATGAGGACATTCAGGTAATAAGAACCCTATAATTATCGCGCCTGGTCCAGGTCACCTCTGTGAGCTGCAAACTGTAGCGTCAACACAAACCGTAGTCAGTCTCCATGTTTGTAGTAAAACATAAGCCGGTCACTTCGAAGGGCTGCGTGATCAGGCAGGAGGAATAGAAGTAGGACCAAGGATGGTTTAGCCCTACACAACCTGCTCCATTACTGCTCAGCCTCTCATTTTTCAAATGATCCTAAAGGAATAATAGAAGTCTGTGGCAAAAGTGGTGTGTATACCGCCCTTCCCCAACATGCAGTTAGAATATAGTGTATCTATATCTAGAACAGCCTATAAAATTTATATATGTATTATACAATATGGCCGATATACGGTACATTCTTTAACAAGGGTTTTTTCAGGCTTCCACAAATAAATAATGAATGGGTCATCAGTATCAGGACACTAATATCAGGACCTGGACTGTTCAGCCAGTTTCAGCTCTGATGGTGGAAGATGTGTGGTGACTCAGCTGAGTTGCAGTACCCTAGAGTGGCCAATACACAGTGATTGGCGCTGTGCTGCTCCAGCTCAGTTACATTAAAGTGAATTTGTCACCTAGATAAACCACCCCAGGCTATCACTATCTGTCCCTGCACCTTCCTATTACTATACAAGTATCCCTCCGTCTCCTAAATATGCTTTGTGACTGTTGTATATAACGTTTTTATAACTTACTGATTAGTATTATATTGAAGAGGGCGCTACCGTTACTAGCCCCGCCGGGCGTCCTCTTTGGATCCCTTTCGCCACCTCCTGCTGCCGTGATGGGCGCAATATTGAAATTGAAATGCGTGCCCCCCCCCCCCCCAGCCTGCCTCTGAGCAGTCTGTAGAGTTCCTGGTATGACGCTGAACGTGTCATTTCCGGTACGCCGCACCCAGACATCAAGCTATGCATTGTGCCTGCTCTGTGGAGCACATCACAGATGAGCGGACGTAATGTGCTCCACAGAGCAGGCGCAACATGCAGCCTGAAGTTGGGCTGCGGAGTACCGGAAATGACACGTTCAGCGTCATACCCGGAACTCTACAGACCACTCCAAGGCAGGCTGGGGGGACGCGTATTTCAATATCACGCCCATCAGGGTGTGAAACACTGCAGGAGGCGGTGAAAGGGAGCCAAAAAGGACGTCCACGGGGCTAGTAACTGTAGTATTATAATGAAGAGGGGCTAATCAGTAAGTTATAAAAATGTTTTATGCAACAGCCACAAAGAACATTTATGAGACAGAGGGATACTTCGTATAGTAATAGGAAGGTGCAGGGACAGGTAGTGATAGCCTGGGTTGGTTTATCTAGGTGACAGATTCACTTTAAATCTGAATTTACATGTCAACTTTCTTTAGAAGACGCTTATGTCCTAGAGGAGAGTTCATTTACATACACTTCAAGAGGTATAGGCAGTAAACCCTACAAGATTCCTGTATACTCAGATACCTGTTGTAATGGTTTGGCCAAAAGCTATTATACTCCTGACTCCTCCTGTGTTCTCCATGAGAGCAGCTCCCTATGACAGCAGCTCAACTCATAACAAAATGATCGGCAGGCCGAAATCTGACATGTCAAATCCCTCTTTACCCAAACACACAAGAAACACGAGTTCATGCATATAAATGTTAAAAGATTTCTTTTTTAGATTCAAGTCATTCCAGTTCTTCATGGTTTCTTCCTCTTAACTATCAGATGGTCACAGCCCTAACAATAAGCTTTTATAATGTCTCTCCTGAACACAGGTTCAAAAAGAAGCGATAGATTAATTAAGCACAGAAGCCCGATGTGCAGTCATGAAGGACAAGGCAGTGAGGAATGCCAACCTAATCACAGGCTGGAATGAAACCATAGTACGGTTCACCGGCTTCAAATGGCTTAATTAGAAATGAAAATCCTCCACCTCCTCCCTGTTGAAAATTAAATTGCCATCACGTTAACAAAACAGGCAGTGCCGTTAAAGGGGTATTCTTGGATTTGGACGTTAACCCATGGGATGGGGGTATAGCTTTCTGACTGCTGGGGGTTTAATCGCCGACACCCCAACTGATCCAGAAAACTAAAGCTCTGAAAAGCCCATGTGTATGGAGCAGTGCCAGTCAGATGGTCTTGGGAACTTTCACAAGAATGAATGGAGTGATGGTCGATCATATGAACTACCTATATCCTTATGAAATCTGGACACACATTTAGAAACAGATGTCTTGTGCGCACCCAGTCTGTGCCAGATACAGATACCAGGAAAACAAAGAAAATTCTTCCAGAAACAGCGATACTGAGGAAAGGAGTGGCGGCTCAGCATCTGATAAGGAACCATGTCAGATCATTGCTCTTCTCTGCAAATTCTAGAGGTGGCTTTACACGCTTCAATCGCGATCCGATATCACAGTTCAATGGCGCGGGAGCGGGCGCAATTAGTGCACGTTCCTCCCGCATCGCATTGAATGTTAACACGCTGCGATATCGGAATACAACGTCCGTGCGATGTCTCCGCCTCCCAACCCAGGATCGCATACTTAACATGGGAGTGAATGGGTGACGTTTCAAATCGCATCGTAGTTGGGCGTTTACACAGCACGATACGGCTTCAATCGCTATGCAATATCGGAGCATTGAATAGCATGCTCATTCAATCCCCGATATCGCATTGACATCGTGCCTGCATCGTATTGGACGTTCACACCATACAACGCAGGCACGATTTCGGCTCCGACGATTAACGTGACTTTTGATTGAAATCGTACTACGATATCGCGACGTGTAAACCCGCCATAAGAAATATATTCTGTGAGAAACTACAGAGAATTTGTCACCTGTCATATCCAAAAGGTGGGCGATACAGCCGGTACCTCATGTGCCCAAACTGATAACTATCACATATGAACCACGAGAGGGGCACAAACTTGAGTTAGTTACTACTTAGATTGAGGACATTTCATTTTTTTCCCAATTTTTCTAACACTTGTGGGCAAGTGAAATTGTAAACCCCAAAGGCCGACATGAGGCCAGGTATAGTGCTGGCTAATACTGAGTGAACGGCATTATAACCAATCACGTTAGATTAGTAAAGTGGTCACCACTAGTAAAAGGAAGGACTAATACTATTTTTATGACCCCCAGTAAGCCGGTCACATACACGAGTACTGAGTATTCACGTGCTGTTACACATACATGTCACAGGATCGTAAATAAATAACATCCCACATCCAGAACGTCACACCCGAAACAATGCCGCAACAAGAACTAAAAATAAACTGCTCTCCATCATCTCAACCCACGGACGTTACATTATATCTAAGTGCCAAGAATACTGCAAACAGCGGCAACTATGGCATGCAACAAACCACACTGGCTTCAAAGGTCACTTTATGATATATGAGTTTATGATACATGAGTTGATATTAAAGTTTTGTAGACACAATAGTGAACATAATGCAAGCCAATGGGAAACTGATATTTGTGTAAACAAATCCCCAGAAAAGTATGAGTTCCCCAATGACTTGCTTTATGTTCACTATATGGGATCAATATCCTAAAGGTACCTTTACACGCGGCAACATTTCTAGGAATTTTACAGGCAACTTATTGGTTGCAGTGAAATCATGGAGATATTATTCTATCTTGTTGCTGTGTACAAATGGAACAATGTGTCCATGATTTCACTGCAACTAGTAAGTTGCCTGTGAAATTCCTAGGAAAGTTGCAGCGTGTAAAAGGTACCCTAATGGTACCTTTACACGCCGCCACTGCAGGATGGCTACAACCCGCTACAGGCTACAAATGTAGCTTGTCGCGCCAATATCGCCCGTAGTAGCGGCGTCTGAAGACGGGACGACACAGCCGGCTACAGATACATCTGTGTCCGTGCACTGCCCATAAACAGATGGCTACATCGCCGATTGTAGCGAGCTGTATCGGCGTGTAAAGAACCCACAGAAGGGAACTGTGGACACCCGGCGATGTAGCTGCAATGTAGCTAAGGCGTGACCCAGGCTCCGGGATACCACGCCCCTTCAGCGATCATTGGAGGAAGCTCCTTCGTTGCGATTGGTTGTCGCTGCACAGGGCGGCATATTTAAGGAGCTGACCAGTCACACTACACAATCGCTCGAGCGTCATGTATTAAACAGCCTCCTGCGATGCCTGCCCAATCATGATGTTCTTGCGTTGTCCTATCAGCGTACGGACGTCTCGTAATCCACAATTGTGGCACGCCTATGTGCTGTCCCTGCTGCACCAGGTACGCCCATAGTAGCTGGTTGTAGCGGTGTGTAAATGAGGTACGCTGAGCTACAGGTGGCGACTTGAGACACCCGGCGATGTAGCTAGCTGTAAATGTAGCATAGCGTAGCGCACCTTGTGGCGGCGTGTAAAGAGGGTGCGTTTCCCGTTGGTAACCGTTTGGGCGTGCTCGTGCACGTGAAGTAGCCGTTGGTATCCATCCTGCAGTGGCGGCGTGTAAAGGTACCATAATAGTAAAAAGTGTTCCCAACCAATATCCTGTTCACCCAAGTATTTCTGATGCATTTCATGTCAAGGGTTAGGCCAGGTCTATTTATAAGAATCAGCCTCCACAATGGACATTTTATTAGAATGGGGCTGTAATGAGCAGCATTGCTGCTCTGATGGATAATTGTTGCCACGGCCACTAGTCCTGGGCCAGTAACAGGAGTCAGCAGGGTAACTACTCAGGTCTTGCTATTATTTTGATGATGACATGGGTGTTAATCTACGTTTGGGGTCATAGTAGCATTTGTGTTAAGCAGAGCTCTGTACAGTAGAAGAGCCGACCACTAGAAAAGTGTTGTGGCCTGAAATCTGCTGACCATCTGCAGAGCTGTGTATACAGAAGAGTCCAGAGACCAGGGCATGATCAAAGCCGGAGGAAGAACTGTGCTGGGACATGAGGAGGTCGGGGCTGCAGGGAGTTGGTCGCTTGGCAGGCTGTGGTGTGATAGTTAATAATGGTCATTGGTCAGGGTGGATTTGCTGCAGCCAGCGACTGATTACAATCCAGTGTCATCTACATCTTACATGGCAGCAAGTCACAAGCGTGTCCTGCAGTTTGAAGTAGTCTTTCGTATTCTGTGATAAAGTCTTAAGACCCCTTACACCCCCCCCCCCCCAAAAAAAAAAACCAAAAAAAAAAACCAACATCTTGTCTTTATCACAGGACAAGACTTAATGCTGGTTACTTACCAGCAAACTAAAAATACAGTTACAGCTCGTTAACCCTCTGAATATCTGCCAATTGCTGAAGCCGTTTCCATCTGGTAAAAAAGGTCAGATTTTTGCACACACTTGAGGATACAGGTAAATTTTGCAGATTTGGACTACCCTATACTGCAGCTGCCACTGAACCTGGGAGATCAAGATGAACAGTGTTGCTCCTGCCTCTGCCATCTACAGGTAGTAGCCAGGACACCTGCCGGCTCGGTAGACGCTTTCTGCTTTTCATTAGGCTTCATGGTGTAGATGTCAGGCCTGTTTTCGTACAGTATATAGATATACTCTGAAGGAATGTCGGGGGAGGTGCACATAACCAAACATCTCAGTCCAATGAGTCAAAGGCAAGATAAGCTGCACAGTTACTGGAAAACAACTTCAGCCTTCTATTACAGGAAAAAAAAAAAAAAAAAAAATATCTAGAAAGGTGAAGTAATTCAATGAAAGGTAAGGGCTCAGATGAGGGGGGTGGAAAGGGTCCAGAATGCCATAGAAACACCTCCAAGACAGGACTGAGTCCAGATATTAAGGAGAACGTGGACATTACACGGTACTATCTACTATCATGGCACTATGGCCACTTCTCTTGCATCAGCTCATGCAGTGGCTTCCTCTCCACTGACATGTAGGCGAAATCACCAGAAAAGACAAAGCCTATGCTTGTCTCAACGATGGTCCCACTGGATCAGGAGTAGAAATAGCAGATGGGTTTGGATCAGTGACTGATCCGGTTTAGGTCAGAGACGCATGTGAGATACGCGCATGGCTCACCTGGAACAGCTGCAGACTTTCTAGACAGGAGCATGTCAGCTGCATAGGAATACAAGAAGCAGACATGCTTCCATTCAGAGAGGTGGCAGCTGGGCCGGGTGAGTCATGCAAGTATCTCACATGCATCTCTGCCCTTACAGCCACCATCACAACACTTCCTTCCCTGGCACTGCAGTCTTGTCATAGTGACTTGGACTTCCCAGTTGGCCAATAAATATTTGTGTGCATTAGACGTGGTGCGAATCGCTTTGCATGTCCCATTTCATGGTCCAGGACAGTGGTCTAAGGCTGGTGCATGGGACATAGAGTTCAGCCTCTTACCTACCAGTGTGCACGGCTCCTCTATTAGTTAGCCTGGAGGAACTTATCAAGTGTGTCACACCACTAAGGCAATGACAGGCACAGAAAGAAAAAGGCCCCGTGCAACGAAAGTACTTTAGACCTTTGCAACCCATCAGCGAATCATGCCCAATTACACCGACATTAGAGGTAGATGTGGATCCAGTTACCTCTTGAGCCCCTGAGCAGCTGCATAATCTGCATCAATGATATATATGCCGCTAGAGGAACAACATTGTACTGGTCTGGCTAACCAAAAGAGGAGCCGCTGATGCCAGCAGGTAAAGAGCATTTCCTGATCCAGGGCAGCAGCCACAAAGCACCAAACTGCCCAAAAGAATACGATGTATAGAATGGGAAAGTCTCCACTGATTACAGATATTACCTACGAATTGAGAGTTTGATAATGACTGATCAACTCTGACAAAGAAGCTAAATTGTCTGGTGAGATATTACAAAGATGCCTATTTTCATGTGTACTATAGATTTATGAAATGAAAATTAACAGTTAAGAGTTAGCCTTTTCTTTACAGAATAGGATTGTTTGTTTCGCCTCATGTCTGGAGTAATTTCCTTTCTGAACTTTCTAAGAAAATGAAGTTAATGGAACGATGCAAAAAATTTCAAAGAACAAGGTCTGAGCAGAAGAAGCCGAGAGGACACAGGAGCCATAACACAAGCACCGAGCTGTGAAGTATGATGTCAAGGCTGCCAGGAATGTGGTCTAACCGGCTCCCTGCGTAATAGACGGGACCGGCCATTGTGTAAGTGGTATCAGCAGATCGCATGAGGCGGCACCCCACTGCTACCAGCACCTTATTATAGCTCACTAAACAAGGAGAGAACACCAAGCCATGCAATGTGCAGAATATTTATAGCCCGGGCACACCTGTACCCAGAAAGGTGAAGGAGGCACAGTTATGTCATAAAGTGCATCATACACAGGTGTTTCTGCTATACTTAGATATGGACATCAGGCTTTACACACTGGACCAGCTGGGACAATGCGGAGTACCATGGTATTGTCACAACAGAAACCAACATAAGCTTTCACTGTACAGAAAGTATCTGTACTCACAGGAGCTGCAGATCTGGCTGTAACCAAGACAAGAGCATTAACTTGCCCAAAACCTCCAATGAATAACCACCCATGATGACTGACACCACACAGGTTTGGTTCAAAAGCTAGCACTCACATGAACATGTGCCAAGTGTGATTCACACCACAAGACATAACAATGTAGCTTAACATGATGGAGACAGTCACATGTTTACTTATGCACAAAAAAGGCAAACGTTTCTTAAAAATTAAATAAACAAGAAACCTAACAGTAAACCTTGTGTATAGGATCCAGTGACCATGTGGGGAGGAATCGGGACAAGTCTTCAATTCAAATGACCCACAAGAAAATGTCTGATATTCAAAGATGCATTTTTAGACCGTAATCCTGTGATGTCACAGCCGCGCACTACACAAAGGTGGACCGGGGGCCGCGCGCCACAACAAAGGTGGACCGGGGGCCGCGCGCCACAACACCAAAGGTGGACCGGGGCAGCACTTGTTGGGAAGAACTCTTCCAAAACTGTACAACACCTCAAACTTAAAATACCTTGCAATTCATTTATGCTTTACACTGTACAAAGCCTTCCACTGTCATGTTTACCAGTGACTCAGAGTTGCCGTTCTCCTGCGGTGGTAGTCACACTGGGTGTGGTAATGAGATTATTACACCAGGCACCGGATCTTCACAGTCACCATACAATCAGCCCAATTAGAACATTTACGTGTTTTATAAATAACTTTCCGTCTGGCTCATAAATTAATGACTACAAAGGCCTGTACTTTGTATGGATTATAAAACAGAAGTGTCCAGTCTAATACCCAGAGGCTGCAGTTATAAGGAAATGTAGCAAACATTTTGTGCAACTCAGTAGTGATAAAATTACTTTTTTTACTCTATGACAACAACTTCTAACAATCAGGTGGAGCTTAGTGGGGAGGATTGGTCAAGCATGGGGCAAAGTGTACCTCTGATGGGAGTACATATCTTGCTCTGGCACATGGCGGCTGAAGGATACTCTAAATTCTTTAAAATGGTGCCTCAATGAATTTGCCACATATTTCTCCATCCCACCCTTACTTAAGGCTTAAATGCAATTGTTCTTTTTTACTAATGAATCATGATTTTTGAAAAAAAAAAAAAAAAAAAAAGTGTGTGTACAATTTTCGGCGCCACACGGCACGCCACACGGCGAGACAACGGCACGCAAGCGGCAATGCCACGTCACGCTCTGACATGGAGTAGGAATATGCACCACAGTGGCTGCCTCAATGACAGCCAGCAGGAGTGGTCATCCACAGACTGAAGTGTGGGCCCTGAACTATGCCAGCAGCTTTACCAACAAATTTAGTCAGTCATTCTAAATATCTGCCAGATAGAATAACATTGTAATGACTTATCTCCCTTCATGTATTGTGCTAGACGTGACCTATTTCAATGTATTTTGCCATTTCTGAGAATCCAGGTAGGTGGACACAAAACAATGGGGGTGGTTGGGTGGTATATAAATTGACATTGTGATGCCTGACAATACATTCAGCTGTAACAAGCAGTATGCCAGCAGAGGATAAGGGCTGGAAGGTCATTAATCACACAGGAAACAGCAATATATGCACACAATGGCCATATACCTAAAAATAGCTGCCAGACAAAATGCCATCTCACTCAGAGCAGCCCAGAAAGCATGCATTACCTTATACTATGGGCATTGGATAACAACACCACCACTTGTGTCCAGGACACTTTCCGGCCAGTGAGAGGCAATGGGTGCGCCTTAACTGGATTATGCGCCTCACTCCTAACAAGAGGCCTTTTCACATCAGATTAAGAGTGCTTGCTTTGGAACATTCTGTTCGATAAACTTGAAGTGCCTGCCATGTGTCTGTGCCATGTGGTGGAAAACAAAAACTGGTTTATACACGGTCCTACTGATGGAACCGGACCGTGCAAGTATTGCATATAGCCATGACAAATGCAAATTGGAGGCATGAAGGGAAGAGTTCAAGAAGAAATTTCAGAAAAGGACTCCATGACCATCTCCAAGACACACTGTTTGCAAAGGTTCATCAGACTCCAAAGAATCATTTCTGTACCACAAAAGGGTGACAGATGCCAACAGAAATGAGCAGCAATAGACAACACATTAATGGAGCCGGTTAAGGGTCCTCTTCTGTTTTGTGCTTGATACAGCACAGATCTTTCCAAGTCTGTATGTGTCATGTGTGATGGGGTTGGCTTCTTATTTCAGCAACTAAGCCAGCCCCAATTTATGGTCAATTGACAGCTAGACAGAAGGGGACTGGCTAACTTCCTGGAGACCACGTGCGATCACGCAGGAATGTTGCACTGAGAAGCAACATCCACACTAAAGCCTGTGTGACCAGGGGCTGGGGCTTCAGAGACATGAAGTACCATTTACTAGTTATATAACAAACCAATTCCTTCTGAGGATATATTTGCGCTGGCCGACCTCTTTCAGGTGGCTATTCTCAGGCACCTTTGCAATAGTACAATCATTTCAGCTACAGAGTTGTGGAGTTACCAGCTGCTTGACTTCTTGCATTATAGCTGTATTGTGAACCTGTTGATTGTTTCACAACAAACAAAGTTTCACTGACACAAAGTAAGGCTGCCTTCACATTTGCGTATGTGAACGCAGTTCATGCTGCGTTCCCATACGCAGTCAAACGCATACGCACTGCGTTCCTATGTTTAACATAGGAACGCATAGTGCTTGCGTTTGCTGCGTTCGGGTGCGGACGATATCTGCTCCTTCCGGTGTCCAGCGTCCGCACCCGGGACGCAGCATGTTGCATTTTTTGTGCACTCAGGGACCTTGGAAAATCAGCAAGCGTCCCCAAGCGCACAAAACCTGCATGGTCTTCAATGGGTCCGCAGTGTTCTGTGCTTGACAGCGCAGGAGAACGCTGCGGACCCATTGAAATCTCTCCCGGTGGCCGCCGGTGATGTCACAGGAGCTCACCGACGGCCACCGGGAGATCAGCTGAGCCTCTGCTGATCTCCTCCCCCCGCCGCCGGTAATCTGCTAGCGCTGTCGGCGGGGAGAAACAGCTGAGTTGACAGCTGTTCTCCCCGCTGACATGTCCCGGAGCTTACCGGCGGCGGGAGGAGGAGATCTCCGGTGCTGATCTCCGCCCCCGGACACCGCTGATTGGCTGCCGGGCTGCACAGTGATGTGTCCGCAGGCGGACATTCTCCGCTGCGGACACATCAAAATGGCA
This sequence comes from Allobates femoralis, assembly GCA_033576535.1. Taxonomy (NCBI): domain Eukaryota; kingdom Metazoa; phylum Chordata; class Amphibia; order Anura; family Aromobatidae; genus Allobates; species Allobates femoralis. The sequence continues at coordinate 108,974,715 of JARQOC010000004.1, forward strand.
CTGCGTTTGTGTCTGCATGCCATCAGCATGCAGACACAAACGCTAATGTGAAGGTAGCCTTACCGAGTTGAATAAATTTGTCATCGGGCAAGGAAGAATTGTATTTTTTTTTTATAAAATTGGAAAACCATCTAAAGGGGTTGCCTCCAACATGTTTGCCTCCGTTAAAACACTTTTGCTTCACTCAGATGCCGGCACTCGCTCTCGAGACTCGCGTGATCCCAAGCAGCGCTGGCTCCTTCTCCCCAAC